>OX375882.1:34817627-36017627 GCA_947359465.1 Metellina segmentata
GTGTATCCTCTTCTTTCACTTGGTATTTTTAAATTAATAGTATTAAGCTCTAGATATGACAGTTTTAGTTTTGTATCGGAAATTACGATCTAAAAGTTCCAAAAAAATTGTATCACCAACTTTTAATTCCATCGACTTTATTTATTAACCAATTTAAAAAATAATTGTACCGTAAGAAAGAGTACATTCTAAGGTATACTGCTATGTTTTCAAATTTAAAAATAATAGTATAAGTGTTGTAACTAGTTATTCTAAGTATTAACGTGTTTTGTTATAACTGTAACTTTTTTGTATTAGTTCTATCTTTTAAGTGGCTCGTGCTGTTTTTCGCTAGCTTTAATTATGATCTCTTTTTTGTTACGGTTCTTTCTTTTTTCAATAAAGTAACGTTAGATTATCTCTGCTAAATAACATCGTTCAAATAATTATTCAAACAGGTTATGGGCCATCAACTCGCTGGAACCTGTGCTAGTAAGTAGATCGATGAGTTTTTTAATAGAATAATATATTCCACTACATTTGGAAGCAATTGCTACCGCTATTAGGCTTAGCTATACCGCTAACGATAGACTGCTATTGCTTAGCCAAACTTGTGTCTAGTTCGACAGTATTTGTGATTATAATTAAGAACTCGTTTCACCTCAAGCAAACGATTCCAGAAAGAATGGATTTAACAAGACACGTTAAATTATTAACTGGAGAATCTGACTGGCCAATTTGGAAAAGAAAATTAGAGACTTGCTAGATTACCATGAAGGAGCTCTAGAAGTGATTGAGGGCAAGCTAGTCAAGCCAGAACCTTTGCTCAACTCAGAAAATGCAGATGCAATCAAGGATCACAAGCAACAGTGTGATTTCTACCGCAAGGCAAATAGTTATGCCAAGTCTATGATCGCAAGTACGGTTACTGATACAGTGTATCAGAAAATAATGGACAAAGAGACTGCATGTGAGGCTTGGGAAGCTCTAAAACAGCAGTTTGAAGCCACTTCAAAAGATCAGCTATTCAAAATTTGTACAGAATTTTTTGCTTTTAACTGGTCACTTGTGCGATGATGTTTCCACACACATTGCTAAACTCAGGAGTCTGTGGAACGAGCTGAACAACGGTCTCAAAGATAGAGGTGAAAACAAGCTACCAAATCTAATGCTAGTGTGCAAAGTTTTAAATATTTTGCCAAGCAGCTTTGAGACGTTTAAGTCCAGTTGGATGTTGTTAGCCAAAAATGAGGACCGGACTTTCGATGAACTTACAAATCAACTGTGCATGTTTGAGAGGAATTTTGCAAAATCTAAAACGAGTGAAAGAACCATTCAGGAAGCTTTGCCAGCTACTAACCAAGACAGGCATAAGCAAGATGGCAAGGGTAGATTCCTGAAGCAATCAAGGAAAGGAGACGTCTGCAACTATTGCAACAAAAGGGGACACTGGGTGAAGGACTGCCGAAAGTGGATTTCCGATGGAAGACCGAGCAGGAAAAAACCAGTGAATGGAAACATGGAGACTGCCAATGTGTCCCTGATGTCCATCTGTGGTGAAGTCTGTACTGCTGAAATAGATTTAACGTCCTTCTGGGTTGATAACGGAGCAACTCGTCATATCACAAATTGTCCAGAGTATTTTGTAGAGTTTACTAGTTTCCATAGTCCTTGTTGCATTAAGGCTGCTGGAAAAGAAACCTTGGCTGCACTCGGAAAAGGCACTATTTGTGTAAAGACCACTATTAATGAGAAATGCCAAGAAATTCAACTACAAGATGTCTGGTATGTGCCCGAGATAAGCAGAAACTTGTTTTCAGTGCTGGCTGCTCAAGATAGGAATGTCAATAGTGAATTCAGGTCATCCCCTACTGAGTGTTAGCTAATAGTCAATGGAGTAGCTGTACTATATGGAACACGAAGTGTAAATGGAACTCTCTTCAAGGCTGCTATTGAACCGATTGTGCCTGAGAAAGGAGCAGAAGTAAATGCAGTTGTGGAAGACAGCTCCTTGTTGCAGCTGTATCATGAAAGATGGGGACATCAAGATAAACGCCACATCAAAGATATATTGCAAAAAGAACTGGGAATCAGTGTTCGCCTAGATAACGAACCCTGTGAATCATGTGTTTATGGCAAAGTACATCGATTACCATTCGGAACCAGAAAGAAAGCTTCCCATCCTGGTGAACTGGTTTCAGCTGATGTGTGTGGACCCTTTGATTACTCATTTCAAAAGAAACGATCCTTGGTTGTATTCAAAGATAGTTATACCAAATTTCGCTATAGTTTTGTAATTAAGGAAAAATCAGAAGTAAAGAATGTGCTTAAGCAAATGCTCGCTCATGCTAAAAACTTAGGGCATTCTGTTAAACAATTTCTCAGTGACAATGGGGGTGAATTTGACAACAAAGAAGTTTGTGCCGTTTTATGCCAAGAAGGAATCACGCAAAGACTAACTGCACCTTACACGCCAGAGCAAAATGGCGCCAGTGAACGTGAGATGCGCACCATTGTAGAAATGGCAAGAACATTCAAATATTCAAATCCTGATGCCAATTATCCTGCTGCAATGTGGGCTGAACTCGTTACCTCTGCTGTATATATTTTGAACAGAACAGGCAAATCCTCAGTGGAAGGTGCTAGCCCATATGAATTGTGGATGAAAAAGAAACCTCGCCTGAAACATTTGCGAGTGATGAGTTCCACTTGCTATGTTCATGTTCCTGTTCAAAAGAGGAGGAAAATGGACAAGAAAGCTGTCAAGGGCTATCTTGTTGGATATGACGGTGATGAGCGTTACAGGATTTGGTTGAAAGGAGAGAACCGAGTGATTTTCTCAAGAGATGTAATTTTTCAAGAGAAATCTAGCAAATATCACCACATTGAACTGATGATAAAAGGACTTCCTGATGAGGGAAAGTCCGATGAGGGGAAATTGATTGGAAAACAAAAATCTCAAAGCGATTCTGAAGATGAATCAGAAGAAAATGAGCCAGGAAGGACAAGTGATGTCGAAGAAGACAATAGTAAGGAGCTCAAAAATTCAGGTGATAGACAGTTGCGAAACCGTTCTCTATTACACCAGCCTGCGCGTTTTGAGGACTACATTATGGAAGCCGAATCATTTATTTATGAGACTGATAGTCCTGGAACATTTGAAGAGGCAGTTAATGGCAAAGAAAGTGTAAACTGGAAGAAAGCCATGGACAATGAATTGACTTCTCATAAAGAAAACCAAACATGGGAGCTGACTGATCTACCAGCAGGAAGCAAGGTTATACCATGCAGATGGGTCTACAAAATCAAGACAAATCCAGATGGCAGCATCAACAAATACAAAGCTAGGCTTGTCGTGAAAGGTTACAGTCAACGCAAAGGCATTGATTACAGTGAAACTTACAGTCCAGTAGCAAAGTTGGGAACAATACGTGCAATATTGAGCATTGCTGCTGAGGAGAAAATGTATTTGTCGCAGTTTGACGTATCAACAGCCTTTCTGTATGGAGAACTTGATGAAACCATCTACATGCAACAGCCAGAAGGCTATAAGGATGGAACAGGACGCGTTTGCAGGCTCAAGCGCAGCTTGTATGGTCTGAAACAGGCTCCACGTTGCTGGAACAAGTGTTTTGGCCAGTTTTTGCTGACACTTGGTTTTAAAGCAAGTGATGCTGACCCGTGTCTATATATTAGAGAAGAGAACGGTAATAAAGTACTCATAGTGTTATATGTTGACGATGGACTGGTTGCTGCAACTAACCAAGAGGACATGGATGCATTCCTTAAAGAATTAAAAGCTAGATTTAAGATGTGCATTGGAAAAGTTTCCTGCTTTCTGGGACTTGAAATTGAACGTCACAAAGATGGCTCTATTGAAATTAATCAGAAAGGATATGCCAGAAAAATCCTCCAGCGATTTGGATTTGAAGGGTGCAAACCTGCACTAACTCCCATGCTGAAGGAATCTAAGTTCCTGAAACCTGAGGACACCAAAAGACCGGATTTCCCATATCGTCAGGCGGTTGGTGCCTTAATGTATCTGATGGTGGGAACAAGGCCAGATATAGCTTACAGTGTTGGGTTTCTATCCAGGTCACTAGAAAATCCATCTACAGAGGATATTATGAGAGTAAAGAGAGTGTTCCGCTACATAGCAGGTACAACTAATCTGGCAATCACTTACCATGTAACTGGTACAAGTAGAGTGCTGGAATGCTACAGTGATGCAGATTTTGGTGGATGTTCTAATACAGGAAGATCAACATCTGGTTCAGTAATGGTATACGCCGGAGGTGCAATTTCTTGGCACAGTCAGAGACAATCTATTGTAGCCACTTCAACCACAGAGGCTGAAGTTGTGGCAGCATCTGAGGCTGTCAAAGAAGTCCTTTGGCTTACAAGACTGTATCAGGGAATAGTGAACCTAAAAGAAGTGCCCTCACTTCAAGTAGACAATCAAGCAGCTGTAAAGCTTGCCCACAATCCGGAATATCATGGAAGGACCAAACATATCGAAATCAAGCATTTCTTTATTCGTGAAAAAGTGATGGAAGGCAAGGTGCATGTTGAAAAAGTATCAACCGAAAGACAACTTGCTGATATTATGACCAAGCCATTAACCAAGCCTCGGTTATTGATCTTGTGTCAACAAATGGGACTTATGAACTAATCAATCAAAAACCCAATTAACAAGGGAAAGTGTTGTAACTAGTTATTCTAAGTGTTAACGTGTTTTGTTATAGCTGTAACTTTTTTGTATTAGTTCTATCTTTTAAGTGGCTCGTGCTGTTTTTCGCTAGCTTTAATTATGATCTCTTTTTTGTTACGGTTCTTTCTTTTTTCAATAAAGTAACGTTAGATTATCTCTGCTAAATAACATCGTTCAAATAATTATTCAAACAATAAGCTATAGATATGACAGTTAATAAAAATTGACGGAAATTTACCAATATTCCAAAATTTGTATGACCAACTTTTGATCGCATCGAATTTATTTATTAACTAATTTTAAAAATAATCATACCGTAAGAAAGAGTACATTCCAAGGTATACTGCGATATTTTTAATTTAAAAACTAATAGTAAAAAAATATAGATATGACAGTTTTTTTAAAAAGTAAAGAAAATGTCCCAATTTTTCCCGAATTTCAAAAAAATATTATCAGGAACCAGTTTGAAATTTCAAAAAAAAACTCGACGAGCTGCAAAAATTCACGTTTAGGGATACTCCGTAAAAAAACTCACGGCTGAAGACAGAAAATGTGTATGTGTTTTGCTAAATCGCGGAAGAAATTTCGCTCTTTCAACTTTGTCACTTAATAAACTTTAAACTAATAGCCGCATCGGAAAAAAATCTTTTTCGACGCGTTGCCTGGACAATTTTTAACTGACCTCGGGAAACCGTCTACGAATCGAGCGAAAAACGCGAGTTTTCAATCCTACGGCGGCGGCAACATTTTTTTAATATAGAGAGAAATTTTAGGTCTACTTTCAGATTTTATTCGCTTTGGTATGTTTCTGGTAGCAGAAGTGCTAGATGATAATCGTCATGGTCTAATTTACGACTTATTTCACATGTGGTAGAAAGTATTGTCCGCGGCAAGTGATCGAGATATCTTTGCACCTCGTCATCACTTCTGTCGCAATCTTTATCAGTCTATGCATCAGCATCCTCTCTCTCTCTCAATAGGGGGCTTTAAAACCACATTATTATATTCAGCAGTTTTATTGCCACTATCTGACACAGAATCACTGTTGATAGCAAATAACACACATCTAAAGCTTCATTTAGCGTGAGACTGAAAAAAAAAGGGGGGGGGATAAATATTTTGTTTAAAAGAAATTAAATATAAACCTACAATATTTTATTTTTAGATCGTAATTAAATGTTAACCCTGTTTAAGCTTTCAAATTAAAATAAGTAATCAAATTGGTATTGTAACCTTCAAAGTAATAACTAACTACCGATACTACCGAACTTCACACATCCGACGAATGGCAAGATTACTTGCCAATCAACAAAACGTCTACCTAACGTCTATAAAATAAGTTTCTTTGGAATTTTTTAGTGTATTAATATAAACAATGGATTCCTGCCATTATACAATAAAACACAAAAAATAGATAAAAAACAGTAATACAAGGGATTTTTTTTGCCTCAATAGCGATGTTGGACGAGACATCCTTCGCGCTCGCAAGAAATTCTAGCTTTTAACCACGTTTTCACCAATAAAGCTATCTGGGAAATACACAACCAGTGCAGGATTTTGATTGGCAAAGAAAAAAAATTAAAATGTCGAATGGCAAATTTTCTTACCAACCGCCTTTAATGGGTTAAAAGGGCCAGATCTAAAAGAAACTGACTACCTTGTGCAAAAAATTCGATCTCCCCGCTAAAGAACTGGGTTTTAAAAAGTCATACATTTCTTATCGTATGCAGATGTCAACCAATTTCATTGATTCTAGCAAACAGTTATTTTCACTAACAAATGAAAACGATTTTTTTATTTTTCACTTTCAGACTTTAGTCATATCGTCTGATTTTTAAATGGAAATAAATAAAATATTTTTACTGTTATGGAATCAAAACAAAAAGTAACTGTTCAAATTAACATAAAACGCTCTTTTTAGTTTATTACGAAATAATCAAAAAAGAAACTGATAGAAAAAAAGAATATTCTTTGAACTTCAAAAGGATAAGAAATGAGATTGTTTTGCTTTCGGAATTTAGAATGTTTTGCAATAATTTATGTCATGTATGCATCTTACCAAATAAAGAAAGTGATTGCATTCAATTAATCAGACACAACAAGTTTGTATACAAATTTACTGTAAAGTATAATGAATACATTGATAAGTAAGTAGAAAGTTATATAAAATATTTTCAAATAATGTAAATTATCTTTTTTTAAACGAAAAAATATATATTCTGCTTAAATATAGGATTTTGCAAGACTACGGTGATGTAGAAGTACAACGTTCATTAGAGGTAGGAAAACTACATTTTCATAAAAAAGTCGCGAAAAATTATTTAGTTTCTTCAATATTCTTTATTCTAAATATTTGTTAAAACTATGTACATTTAATGAATGAGGATAGATTATTTCAATTACTGATGTAACATTACAACTGAATTTCATTTTTTTGTTATTTATTATAATTTCACTATGATTTCTATAAAATAATATATTAATAACATTTTGTTATTAACTTTGTAATCTTTTGAACAGAATGCTATTCTTCGTATTCTTCAAGTAAATGAAATAAATCGAAATGAAGCTATAATATCCACACCTTTGTTTGAAATGAAAATTAATATCCTTTTTCTTGAAGCACATATAATTTTTGTTATACGATAAATACGAAATTATAAATATGCATGGTAGTGCAGTACTTTTTCTAAGAGGGTTTCATGTCGGTTGTTTTCGGAAGGTTGGTATTTAATTAACGTCACATTGGAGCAACACAACGGGCTATTGGCGATTCTTTTCGGAAGGAAGACTCATAAAATTAATTTTTTATCTATAAATGGAAAATTACAAACTTTTTAGAATTGGTGTATCGGAACTAATGACCCTTTTAACTAACATCGTAGAAAGGCGATGTCACAATAATTCCTTGCGTCTGTACCAAGTGATAATATTATTTTAAGGTTATCTATTCAATTTTGTTGATCGTTGAGTTAACATTATAGTTTCTTTAAATGTACTTTTGAACACAAAGCGTCCGTCTACCTGAAAAGTATTGCCCACTTTTAGTTGGGTGGCATTCCCAATATCATACAATCACAAAAAATATGGAATGATTTGTCAGTATAAAGACATTGTTACGGATTTAAATTATATTTGGCCTGTTCTTATAATCAAAATAAAACGGGTTTTGTATAACTAAGGCACTTGACTCTTTCTAAATGTATAGCATTGCCACTTATCTAAATCCAGCTATCTTTACAAAAAAATGAAATCTCCTAAAGGGAAATCTTATTTGGTTCCACTTTTATGGATGTTAGGAGGTAGGATGTCAAGTGTCCCACCTTGAACAAGGTGAAGGTTGGTTGGGTTTTTCGGCACACGGACCATATTTAGCCAAGCTGCGCCAAACAATTTCAAGTGAATGGACATACACACAAGATAGGTAGGTATTTTAACTAACGTCGTACTGGAGCAACACAACGAACAATTGACGCCGGTCCAATCTCAACGGGAAAGAACCGAAGACATCACGTAATTTTGAACCACGATCAGATGACGAGGCAACAACTGAGATGGCACCCCACTCTCCAAACTTCCTCACCACGCCAACGTGAGGACATTTGAGGCCACGACAGATTTAACGTGCATCAGCCCCTTTTTTACACAACGGTCTTTGACTGGATTCGAACTTGCAGTCCTCCGGTTGCTAGTCCGTTACATTTTCAACCAGGCTACCCCTGCCCCATACACAAGGAAAGTTTTACTGATACAGAAGAGAGAAATACACTCAAGGAGGAATCGAACCTATGCCGCCTACAACTCGTAGGTTTCGAGCGCCAGTAAGCAAACCCACTGATACAATGGATAAATCTAGGAATAGTTGTTTTTATGTATTTCTGGATATATTAAGGGCTGTTAAGGAACATAAATATTCTCTCACTGGATGTTATGATGTCTAGAAATGCTCTAGATAGGTGTTGTGACTTTGATAAGGGGCCGCCTGCTTATACGTCCTCGGTCTCATACATATATTAAGAAGTTTATTTATGTGAGCATCTAAAAATGAATTGCTTATTTAGTAGTATTAATTATCAATGAACACGTTTCGAAATTATCTAGCTACTGAAAGAATATTGTAGTCATGCAAAAATGTAAACATCTTCAGATACGTACAAATAAAAGATATCGGTGCGCGCTTGAAAAGCTAACTTTATTACAATTAAGTATTGTGATCTTATAAAAAGTGGAAGTATTACAACTGAATTTAAAAGTTGTAATTACGTTCCAGGTTCTCTCCAGATAAAGGGGCAGTCGTTGCTAAGTTGGTATGCCCACTTTATGGTGGCTCCACACCAACAACAGGCGACATTTTGTTGCCTGCCTCCTTTGCTTTTAAAAAAAGCCTTCACACCGCTAGCGACAGGAATTTATTTGCGCATGCGCATACTCTTCTTTTTCGAAAGCAAAACATTTATTTCCTCTTCTGATTCTGTAAGATAGCTGACAGATAGCGTTTATAAAAACTCCTTTTGTAGCAAAGACGATTGCTTTTAAAGCTTCTGGTTGATGATGAAAGAAAGCAGTGGGTGAAAAACATCAACCGAAATCGGATTAGGTAAGGTGCTCAGGAAAACTTAATCGCTGAGATGCGTACAATCTTTATTCTGATTGGCTGTCGGCATGGCGACAGAGACAAAAAGTCGAACTTCCTCCAAGACTTGAAAGCTCAGCGACAGAGACAAACCGTGAGAAACAAAATTTGTCTGTTATTCGCATGCGCAATAGCGTAGAGATGTGCTTTGTCGCCGTTGGTGTGAAGCCGCCATTAGTAACATTCGAGTTGTTGACGGCGCAGCATTGAGGTACATTCCTCCCTAAGTGTATTATTCTTGTGTCGGCAAGACTTCATTGTGTGCGTGTCTATTATTTTATATTGTTTGTATTGTCTCTGCACAGCAGCAAATTTTGCCCTTGCGCCATAAAACCCTAACCAACCTCTCGAGATAAAAGTACATTACGAATCAATATTTAAACTGAACCTCTGAACCTTGAGTAGTGAAATAACTTTACTTTTCTACACATAGGTTTTCTTACATATATGAAAGTACTAAAAGATTATAAACTCAGATAATAGATATTTGTAAATTCAAAACATAAATTGTCTCTAAACATTGTGCACCATCGAACGCGATCAGTTCTTGGGAACCAGGAAATCACCGCAAGGAATTTTCGCTTACCATTGTCATTCGTGTACACGTCAGGCGTGCATTTTAAATCCATAGATCGACACGCTGTTTGACTTGTGAAGGAGAACGAGTCCACAGCGCTGCCCGTGTGAGCTCGATCTGAATTGGACATGCATTTCATCTCTCAAGGAGCGAGAACTGTGGAAAAAGTATTTTGGTCTCCAAATATGGGAAACTGAAAACAATTTCATCTCTAAAGAGAAATAGGTTCAGTTATTCAGTTATTATTGTGCACCCAAAAGGGGTGGCTAATGGGCTTCAGTACACCTCCAATATAATAGAAAAATTAATTTGTCATCCATTTGAATACATAAACTGCTTGGTGACATCAAAAATGTTTCACCAATCTGCAATGAAAATTGATTCAAAAACTACGGATACACTATGTTAGTTTCAAGTTCATCAGTTTCTTTTCGATTTCTTTAGAGGTTTGACTTGAAGGTTCATCGATTATAACTCTGGAGCCACATTTATCCAAGCTGTACCAACATAAGACAATGTAAAGAAATGGACGCAACAAGTTGTTGGAAGTCTCTTGAAGAAATATTCAGCCATGCTGCCTCTACAGCCGTCCATAATTGCGAAAGTGTTGCCGGTGCAGTATTTTGTGCACGAACTGACCTTTTGATCTTATCCCATATATGTTAGATGGGATTCGTGTCTGGCGATCAAGGTGGCCAAATCATTGGCTGGAATTGTCCAGAATGTTCCTCAAACCAATCGCGAACGATTTTGGTCCGATGACATTGCGCACTGTAATCCTGGAAAATTCCATCGTTGTTTGGGTACATAAAGTCCATGAATGGCTGCAAATGGCCTCCAAGTAGTTGAACACAACCATTTTCAGTCAATGATTGGTTCAGTTTGTCCAGGACCCAGTCCATGCCATATGTAAAAACAGCCCACACCATGATGGAGCCATCACCAGCTTGCACAGTGCCTTGTTTACAACTTGGGTCTATGGCCTCGTGGAGTCTGCGCCACACTCGTACCCTCCCATCAGCTCTTAAAAACTGGAATCGTGACTTATCTGACCAAGCAACGTTTTTCCAGTCATCTAAGGGTCCAACCGATATGTTCACGAGCCTAGCAGAGGCACTGCAGCCGATGGCGTGTTGTTAGTAAGGGCACTCGAGTCGGTCTTCGGCTGCCATATCCCATCAACTCCAAATTTCGCTGCACTCTCCTCACGGACACGTCTGTCCCACATTGATTGTTACTGTTATTTGACGCAGTGTTGCTTGTCTGATAACACTAACTACTCTACTCACACGTCCTAGTTTCGGTCATTAAGTAGACGCGGTCGGCCACTGCGTTGTCCATGGTGTGAGGTGATGCCTGGAATTATATTTTCTCGGCAAACTCTTGACACTGTGGATAGAGGAATATTGAATTTCACAACAATTTTCGAAATGGAATGCCCCAAGCGTCTAGCTCCAACGAGAACTCCGCGTTCAAATTATGTTAAATTTTGTCGTGCGGCCATAATCACGTCAGAAAATTTTTCACATGAATCACTTGAGTACAAATGAAGGCCCTGACATTCCAGCACTTTCCATTTATACATTTCTTTCGCGATGCTACTGTAATCTGTATATTTGCATATTGCTATCCCATGACTTTTGGCTCTTCAGTGTATATATTCAAGGAAATTTTTACTGGTACTGAAGTGAGAAATACTACTGGAAAGGAATCGAACCAGACATTCCTTGAAAGAACCTTAAACATATTTTACACCTTATGGTGTGAAATCTATACTTACCACTGTGCTGAAACAAATACCATCCTTTTCTGTAAAGTAATACCAGAACGGATAACGTGGTGGTGGAGTGAACGATTGGCGGCTCACAATTTAAAAGTACTCTTTCGAAAAGTTAAGGATGTGAAGCAGAAAGAAATACCAAGTAGTATGGCTTCTTTGAGAGCGGTACTCGTGTCCATAAATCCGTAACCTTGTGCTATATTTTTCTAATTTTACCTGTCTCACGATGAATTTCAAGTTTTCAAACAGCCCTTCTGGCTCCATGTGAAAGCTCGTAGAAGCATCTACTTTGTCATGTTAGCGAGTTGCTGATCATAGGTCCGACCTCGAAAGGAACTCAGAAAAATCGTAAACGAGCTAAATTGTTGTTTTAATTAATTTTAAAGGAAAAAAATCCGTATAGTAAAATGTATGATTTGCGCCTTTTTGGATAAGTACATTTTTCTTAGGCCTCGTTATATCACGTTTCAGAATTCGAATCTTAGTTTGTAAGCAGATGGATGTTGGTGATAGTTCCTGTTTGGAGTAACAGCAGCTTAACCACTGGGTTCTTTTAAACAGTCGTTAATTTGCTCCTTGTAGCGTCAAAGACTTCAGTGTCGGGCATCAGTGGAAATGATGCTGAATTAAGTTGGGAAGAAAGCAAAATCGAAATTGAGACGATTAATATATTGTATGTTAAGCGTTGAGATATGTTTCATTGGATTCGATGAAAATTATACGAGAAATCGTTCCTTCAAAGTGTTGATTACATAAAAATTGCGAAGTCAAATCATTGTTTCTTCAATAAATCGGATCAAAAAGCTTCCAGTTTTCAATATAAAATACTTTTTCAATAATTATTCTTACAAATATTGTAGTATGTCCCTCTTCCCGAACTTGAACCTATTGATTTTTTGAACGTGTCCCATTTCAAAGAAAAATTATATTGTTAGCTATATGTGTTTTATCTTTGAGAATTTAGAAACTTAAATATGAAGGAGGTTAGGAGGGGTTTTACTTCGCACACGGAATTGGACTTACTACAAAACTATTTCAGGAGATCCCTATCAAAGCTCACCAGGGGAGCTATTTCTGAAACAAAAACGCTGTGCTACCATTTTTATTAAAATGTTTATCGATTAAATTTTTAAAGCTCTTCAACTGTCATAAGTCAACGCTCATGTGGCAAAAAAAACTTTTATGTTTTGTTACGCATATCTTTGCTTAACATTTATTTAGATGTGTATGCTTGGAAATTATGCACTAAAGTGTGTTTTAAAAGCGAAGACAATACAAGATACTATGCTGGAGAACAACAATTTTTGATTACATTCATAGAGAAGATTCAGAGTGAGTATGGACTTTTATTTTTCAAATAATCCTTTCTGAAGAGAGTTGTGCAAGTTTTTGTGCTGAAATTTTATTTCACTTTGAGATTAAACAAATCAAGTCAGACAAAAATCATACTAAGATCCTAAGTTATTGGGAAGAATTAAGAATTTAAGAGACATTAAAATTTTAGAAACGCTAACAGTGATGGTGATTTTGTTTATATATGAACTGTTTCTTGTTACCAAATATTATGAACGCTGAATATGATTTCTTTTAATATACTTCTCAATCAACTATCAAGGGTTTCTACAGCTATCAATATGAGTATTTCTAAAACATTTGTCTGGTCTAATAATTTGCTTTGTTACAAATCAAATATACCATTCCATCCTACATCTTTGGTCCTCCAAAATGATAGATGAGTCTTTTTACTGCACATCCGGTATTGAGTTTTAAACATGAACAAATGCTAGTCTCTCTCTTGGAATTTTTTGTAAAACTAAGACTCCTATTAAATTGATTCAAATATTAACATAAGCATATGAAGGTAGTAAAGTTGCATCAGTATCGTTCAGAATTGAAACAGTAGTTCTTGTACTATAACATCCCTTCGTTATTTTGCAGGCACACCTTGTTCTTTTATTGTAATGCGAAACCTGCAGCCCCTGAAGATAATAGCTCTACTAATCTATTCGAGGCTTGATTACGAGATGTAGAAAATTCTATTCAGAACAAAAAATAGCTCAAACAAATTTTGTTAGAAACATCAGAATTTCTACTCCTTGTTTGCAAAACAAATATTACAAAACGAAGAGATCACTATCATTCAATTCGAGTTCTAACCACTATCTCTAGAAACCAAAAAATACTGCTTTTTGCCAATAGTTATTTACATATCTAAATATAAAAACATTTCTCGATAGTCTGATATTCGCTTTTTTGCAGGTGAAATCGATAGATCAATACTTGAACCAAATGAAAACAAGAGCAAACATAAGGTAAGCCACACCCAACAAATTTCTAATTAAATTTTATTTTTTATTTTTATAAAAACTGTACTGTTTAACAAAGGTTAAAAATTTCAGCTATCAATATTAATTTTAGTTAACATTTCTCAGATTTATTTTTAAATTTAAGCTAAATACAAGATTAGTATTTTTGCTTTTTAAATGGACAAATTAAATCTATCTTTCTATTAAAAAAAAAATTTGCAATCTTTTTCAGGTTTATTCGCTTTGTGATTGGTAATAGCGAGACACGATATAGCGAGTCTTGCGGTTCAATGGACTAATTCATTTCGAGCACGCGCAGACGCGATAAACACAGTTATATATTTTAATTCATTCATTCATAAAATTTGAGAGTACGCGCTAAATAGTTTGCAATGCTTTCAGAAGAACAGGCAAATTCGGTCGCCGTTTCCATAACAACAGTCGAATATGAAAAAATTATAAAGTACCATTACAACAAACAACACGGAGAAGCTAAAACATTTAAAATTATGATGAGATTACCTATGAATTTTAACAATATGTTATGCTAAAATATTTCCTACGAATTTTAACAATATGTTATGCTAAAATATTTCCTTTTTTTTATGTGGAAATGATATGTTTTGTTCTTGACATTTTAAAAAATATTTTGTTTTTATTCACACTACATTTCCGTGTATAAGACGATAATTTTTGGAACGTTTTCTAAAGCTAAAGTACTGGGGTCGGCTTATATACGGATCCGCTTATCTCGCAAAGAAAGTAGGTAATTTTCCGTTACTCAGGCGCATGCAATAAATATCGCAATGGGAAGTGAACCTTCAATTAATGTCGTACTAGAGTTCCGGGATCAATCCAGTAACGATCCATATGGGGATGGATTGTGAAGCAATCCAATTCCCCTCATTGTTGAAAAGTATAGTTCGCAAAACGAACTAAATATGATTGCGTAGCAATCATCGGGGGTTGACTAGCGATAGCGAGCAGGGGGAGGAGCCCCCTAATACTAACAAATAATTAAAGTCAACTTATTTCTATCCATAACATTGCATAGAACAAACGGGAAAAACGATTAGTTAATGAAAAAGATGGTTATAATTAGAATGGTTTATCTACATTATTTTATTATTTTACATTTTTTTTACATAAATTATTTTGATTTTGACGAATGGCGGCATCAGTATTATTCCTCCCGGTCTCTAAAAAGTCTATACCTACGACTCTACTTTACCCTATAGATGGAACATTGCACCCATAGACACCCACCACTGTCAGCAGCAGCGAAAAGCGACATTTCTGTCTGACACATCCCGTGGCGCTCAGCACTGGAGCATCAGGAGCCCGCTAGTCTATTATAAAAAAAAATTCCAATCCTTTTCAGGTTTATTCGCCCTGTGATTGGTAGATAGCGAGTCACGTGATAGTGAATCCTGTGGTTCAACGGGCTAAGGAATTTGGAGCACGCGCAGACGATAAACACAGTTATATTTTTTAATTCATTCATTCATAAAATTTTAGAATACGCGCTAGAAAGTTTGCAATGTTTTCAAAAGAACCGGCAAATTTGATTGCCGGGAAGATGATGTAATAAAGTGGAAATAAGATGTTTTGTTCTTGACATTTTTTAAAACATTCTGTTTTTATTACACTATATTTCCATGTGTAAGCCGATAATTTTTGGTACGTTTTATAAAGCTAAAGTACTGGGGTCGCTTATATAAGGATCCGCTAATCTCGCAAAAAAAAGTAGGCAATTTTACGTCACTCGGGCGAATGCAATAAATATCGCAATGAGAAGGAAAGGGAACCTTAAATTAACGTCGTACTAGAGGTCCGGGATCAATCCAGCAGCGATCCAAATGGGGATATATTGTGAAGCAATCCCCTGCCCCTGATTGTTGAAAAGCATAGTTCGCAGAGCGAATTAAATATGATTGTCGAAGCAATAATCGGGGGTTGACGAGCGATTGCGAGCAGTGGGAGGAGCCACCTAGTTTTTAAAATATAAATTTGTCGTACTACAGAAAATTTATACAGTACCTCTGGAATCAGAACTTGAATAATTTGGAATTCAAATGAAAACTTTGAGCAAATTTTGACTCGAAATGTGAGCACTGCTTTGGAAATCGAATACCTAGCATGTTGTTTGTAAGATGTAACAGCTCGACTAATATTAATTTTTTTTTCATTAAAATTTCATCCGATAACGCTAATTCAATTAAGGCTCGAAGCTTCGTGGTAAACAACAAATCGTACATTGTTGCCAAAACGCGATAACAAATAACGTCTTTTTTGTGTGCCACGTAAGATAATAATACATCATAAATAGATATTTTATACTAGCGTACTTCAATCTATCAATGTCAACTGATAATACTTTTCAATATATTTTAGGATTTATCAAGTGGACATATGCTAAAAAATAAAGTTCATCAACTGGATGATTTATGTTTGATGAACAGTAGAAATGAAGGTAAAAAAACATTTTACCCAATTTTTTTTAATTAAAAAAAGTAAATTTAAGAATTTATTCAAGTAATGATCCGTGTTGATATATATGCTTTCTTAATAAAAATATTATGAGTGAAGTTAAAAAGGGTAAAATAAGTTTATAACTTATGAATTTTTCTTTATAAAATTCTATACTTAGATCAGATGATTTCATGTCAAAACCCCTCACGATATGAAATCGAAATCATAGAATAAAGAAATTCCACAGATGAGAGTTTGTGGATGAAAATCTTTCATTATATTAGTTGATTTAATGTAATTTTGCTTAACAGGACTTTTATTTTTGAACTGCACTTATGTCCATAAATTAAGGATAATGCAGAATCACACGGAAATCGAACTCTAAAGTAAAAATTTCACCTGTAGAATTATCGCACACATCTTCAAGAATAATATTCAAATTACAGGAAGCCATCAGATAAACCCGATAGTACGTCACAATAACGAGAGTGTAAGGAAGGTGTATATAGGAATGGTAGCAAAGAAGTAAAATTGTTCACAAGCGTTTTGTAAGCTGCTCAGTGCCACCGCCGAATAGTTATAGCACAGAGGACGCATGTCGATTATTTTTTTTACGTGGTAGAATTATCGGCCGCCTGGAATGTGAGCGTACTCAGACGGAAGTTTCAGCGGAACTTGGAATCGCCCAAAGTGTCATGTCTAGGCTTTGGCACCGATTCCAAAATGATGGAAATGTCAGTAGACGTTACAGTACAGGTCGCCCCCGAGTTACAACGCCGAATGACGACCGGTATTTGACTGCAACTGCAAAAAGAAGCAGAAGAAGCACATCATCTGACCTTTCTCGTTAGCTATCTTCAGCCACGGGTACGACAGTTTCAAGGCAAATCGTTTACAGACGTTTGGGACATGTTGGCTTGCAGGCCTGTCAGATGCGTTACGCTCACGGCAACTCACTGTCGCCAGCGGTTAGCCTGGAGTAGAGAACATTCAATGTGGACATCGTCACAGTGGGCTTGTTTGATGTTTTCCGACGAGTTCAGGTTTAGCTTGCAGTCTGATTCACGGCGGACGTTCATATGAAGAACGCCATTTACCCGCTACCACCAAGACAACATCATTGAACGACACCGTTACGGTGGTGCAGGATTGCTCGTTTGGGGCGGAATTATACTGGGCTCCAGAACAGATCTACATGTTCAAATCGGAACCATGAGAGGTCAAATTTATCGGGACATCATTCTGGAACAACACTTACATTTGTTTAGGGGTGCCATGGGCGTAGAATTTGTGTTTATGGATGACAACACCAGTCCTCACCGTGCAAACATTGTAAGCGAATGTATTGAATCTGAAGATATCACCCGTGTGGAATGGCCAGTATTCTCACCTGACTTGAATCCGATAGAGCATGTGTGGGACATGCTTGGCCGACGAGTTGATGCCCGTCAACCACCTCCTACATGTGTACCGGAACTTCGGAAAATTGCTTGCTGAGTGGAGTGATCTTCCCCAAGATCAGCTCGATAATTTGATCCTCAGCATACCTAGGCGTTGTACGGACTGTATTTCATCGTCTGGGAGACATACAATGTATTAACCATCATACCAACCATGTCATGTTAAGTTTTTGTAAGGTCGATATTTTTTGCAATGCTCCAGTGAGCAAAAATCGTAGTTTTTATGAATGGTATCATACATACATACTTTTTTGTTCTTTATCTTTTGTTTAATAAATGGGCTTTATGAATAAGTCGCGTTTGTTTTGTTTCTGAACCTTTATTTGCTGGAGATGGCATTATCCTTAATTTATGGACATGAGTGTATTTGACACGTTTCCTTCTAGAAAAACTGTTCTAGAAACAGCCCATTTCTATAACTTTTAATAAAATCACATTCCATTTTCCTTAATGTCTTACTTTAATAAATCAATAACTGTACCAAAATAAGCTAATTTTAAGCTGTATGTTTATTCTCAAAAGTACTCGTGTTTTTGTGTAGAAAATAATTCCCTCTTATCTATCAATTATTTTTTATTTGTTGGGAATGTATGTTGATAGATAAAAAGGTGCTGATTTCAAAGATGTCCTAAAATGAATTTTATACAATAAATATTCAAATCTTTTTAAAAATTAAAATATATTTCATAACAGAATTAATTCATTTTAGGTAGCTTACAAAAGCAGAGTGAGAATGAGGAAGAACGATTAAGAAAATTGTTTGAAACTAAAATTCTGGATATGGCAAAATTGACAAATTCAAGGAAGACAGTAAAATATACTAATGGAATTTTTGGTCGGTTTTTCAGGTAAAATTATTTTAACAGTACAGAGATATTTATTACTTTAACCGTTTGTAAAATATTTATAAAATCTTTGGTTCTACAGATTTAAAAATATTTACTATAGCAACTTTAATAAATTTTTTAAGGCACGTATGCTTTCATATTACTTGTTGCAAAGTTTATTCTATTTTTCAACTAAAATACTGTTGTGCACTTTCAGTGAAATAATTTTAGGAATATGCATTGCTCGAATTTGGGGCTATCTGTGTTGAGTTTACAACCTGTATGCTGTTTAGGGGTTTCCAACTACACAGCAGCTAAAGTCCATCAATCAAAACTAATTTTATTCCCCTTCTAGTATCATTTAAATTTAGCTTCAATATCTCCTATTCTTTAGTATTGATTTTTACTTAGAAAATTCCATAAAATTAATAAGCAGTTTTTAATACTTAATATATGTAATTGATAACTTTTAATTAAACTTCTAACTTGGATAAATTATTCAAAATTAGCTGAAATTTTTAGTTTTTAGAAGCCATTAATAAACTTGGATTTGCAAAATTATGAAGATTTGAAAAAGCCTAGTTGTATTTTAATAATAGCAATTGGTTTTCAAATTTTACTTTCAACTGGAAACCATACTTAATAAACAGAACTAAAAAGTAGTATACACTAGAAGAAAAAAATACAGAAAATTGAAATGCGAGAAACTTTATTAAAGAATCATTATCCAACTGTTTATTTGTATCCTTTATATAAAAAACCTGATTTTAATTTTTGTACATTTGTAGATATCTTTTTGGCTGAAACTTAAGTTATGGAGTAAAAAAGAATGGAATATCTCAATTAAGAAAGTTTAGTTTGTATAAGAATAAAGTCAAGATGTAAGAAAATATTTCTTAATACAATAAATACCTAATGCAATGAAATGTTAGCCTTTGTTACATTTTATATATAAGCAACTGTGTGGTCTTCTATAGGAGGTGTTGGGCCAACACGGCGTTGCCCGTGACAGTTCTTTTCGTGGGGTCAGGTGTGACCACTGCCCGATAACACTCGTCAACCCCCGGTGAATGCTACGCATTCCCATTTGCATCGCAAACCAACACCACAGGCAACGCCGTGATGGCCTCTAACAGGGTTCCCACAAGCGCCTCAGCGTACAGCGTAAGTGTCCGACAAGTTGACTCTGATTGGCTGGTATGATCATGTGACCTCTGAGACGTAAGGTGTTTCATTTGGCTATTTATCTACGTTTTGGCGCAGATCTTTTTGACTGATAGGAACGGTTTTCGAAAGGTTTTAACATTTTGAACCTTTTTTTGAACCGTCAATTGTATCTTATATCTTACTTATATAAGTAAGACAAATGACAAATACTCAATAGCCGACTGTGCTTGAATTTCACTTTGCTTTTGTTATCCCATGCGCAATCTGTTTCCATTGTCAGCTTAGATGATTATTTTCAAATAAATTTTGTTTAATAAAAATGATGTTTGTAAGCGTATGGTTTAGAGGCGGCTGGGGCACCTTAAATCTGTCGTGGCCGAAAGTTCTCACGTTGGGTTGGTGTGCAAGTTTGGAGAGTGGGGCGCCAGCTCAGATGTCTCGTCATCTGACCGTGGTTCAAAATTATGTGGCAATACACCGAATGGCTTAGGCTAGGACGGTGGCAACTAGTTGAATATCTATTCAAGAAAATTTCGTTTCATTATTTTAACCTTTTTATAAATTTATCAAAGTTTTTGTATAACTCTTATGATACGTTTTGGTTTACGGGAAAATATTTTCTTCGAAACTCGTTCGGTCTCTGATCTAGTCAAATTTGACTCTGATGTATGCAACTTGCTATCCTTTTACATCCTTTTAGTAAATAAATAGTTTGCCACTAATTATATTTTATTGAAGCCTCCGATGTGCCAATAAATGAATTTACTTCTTACTTTCATTATAAAATAATTACTGGTGTGAGTAATTTCCATTTCAAAGGCAGATTGAAGCTGCATACACAACAGGGTAAGCACTTTAATTTGAAAAACAAAAAGAAATTTAAAATACAAAAATTGGGAAATTTTTGAAAATAAAAGTGTATGTGGATTAGGGACGAGCCTGACAAAATGGTGGTTCCTACCCATGAGCAGCAATATGCTAAAAAATTGCTCATACACGCCCCTTAAGACCATTAAAAAGAAAGTAAAAACAAATCAATATGAAAAGAATAAGAAATCGAAATCAAACTTGCAACAACAGCTTTGAGACCGAACACACCAAGTGCGGTCCTCATCAAACTTAACTCTTTCTTTCCCTTTTTATAAAAGCAAATGCACTGTGAAGTAATTAAAGAAAAACATTTTAATTTTTAATTTTTTTTTCCTTGGGGTTTTTATTCAATATTTTGTATATGTACTTAACTAATCTGTAAGAGCATCCCGATTTGGTCTAAAATCAGGTATTACGTTGTATAATACGGTATATCCGACTTCACTCGGTTTGAATTGGTTAACTCTAAATTGAAGAGATGACCAAAATATATACTCACTTATATCTCCTTCGTAGAATAAAAAAATATTTTAACACCTTTCGCTATCTTTATAATTTTTACAACTTACTTTGGACACAAATCCTACTCATGCATATACATTCATGTAATACATTTCACATACATCGTACACTTGTTGTATGATAAAGCTACAAAATGACGAAAGGTGACACAGATTACTACTACAAAAGACGATTTTGAGAGAGATTTGGAATTCCCTTTCTTATAAGTTCTTTTCATGTTCAACTCAATTCATAAAAATGACGATTTATGGTCGAAAAAAGGACCGACTGCTGCAGCGTACAATCGCATAGTGGATTCTAGGACTTCATCCCGATACCGGACAGCCGTCACAGAACCCCATCTATACATGTGCAAGTCGGTGCGATATCCCAACAAAATCGTAGCCCACACCATGATGCTTCCACCTCGGAATGCGCGAAGCTCGATGATTTTCTGGTGCGGAATGCGCGATGCTCGATGATTTTCTGGTGCCGATTACGTGTGCTCTGTTCTCTCCAGACCCTTACACGTTTGTCATCTGGCTCCAGGGCAAATCTCGACTCATCAGTGAAAATAACTTCAGTCCAATCAGACACATTCCAATTCACATGTTGCCGACACCACTTTAATCGTGCCCCTCTGGATTGGACGGATAGAGGAACAAAAACTAGTGGTACCCGGGCGTACTGTCCATTCATGTATTGCCTTAGGCGCTTACTAATGGACGTACAACCATAGATGTCAACGTGTGGAGGTCGCTCTTCGATTCCGCTTCTCTACAACAGCAATATATCGATCTTCCGCGGGGGTCGTAACCCTTGGGTGGCCGGCCACAGGTCTTCGGACAACTGTTTGCCTTGTTTGGAACTGTTTCTATAATCGTGAATGACGGAATGATGAACGTCCAAGAAAAGAGCAACATCAGTGATTGATTGCCCAGCTTCAAAGCGTCTCACAGAATGTCAACGCTCATTATCTGCCATTCGTCCTCTGGAAGCCACAGAAACACGTCTCGCTTGAAAACTAATCGTACGAAATTTATAAACACTTTTTATCAGTACTTACATGCAACTCCCCTAACCCTTCACAATGCTGGCTTCTTATACGACTTCCTTTTTTGCACATTTCTCGACGCGAAACCGTGATTGGCTATTACATAACACATTTGCATACTTCCATCTACCTCTGCAGCAAATTGCAGCCTTTGAAATTAAGATTGGCTTCTGGAAACTAACATTTTCCTCTCCATGCTTAACTTTTGGCAGTGAGTGTCTTTCTATTATAAAAAAAATGTGCGGTCTTTTGATTGTGAGATAGCGCTTTGTGATTGGTATATAGCGAGTCACGTGGTAAGGAGTCTTGTGGTTCAACGGGCTAATCAATTTGGAGCACGCGCATACGATAAACACAGTTATATTTTTTAATTAATTCATTCATAAAATTTGAGTGCGCGCTAGAAAGTTTGCAGTGTTTTCAGAAGAACCAGCAAACTCGGTCGCCGTTTCCATAGCAACAGTCGAATATGAAAATCTTAAAAAGTACTAGTACAACACGGATCATATAAAACATTTAAAGTTATGATGAGATACTCTACTTTTCCCTTGGATCAGGTGTATTGTTATTTTTTCTTCTAGAACTCTTCGAAGGAATACAGCCGCCCCATATCCGGATTTGCTAGCATTGAAGAATGCATGCAAACTTAATTTGACATCAGATAAGCAGATATCAAGGCATCTTGGAATTTTCACTTCTGATAGGAGTGGTAAATCAATAATCCAGTCCTTAAATTTATTCTGCATTTCCTCAGTCAGCGTAGTGTCCCAACCAATATTGAGAATCCATGTTTATTGAACAAGAATCTTTGGGGATCGTGTGACGGGGCACAAAAAGCCTAGAGGATCAAAATCTTACAAACCGCAGATAATACATCTTTCCTGGTAACACTGGATTTCATTTCACCAACTGGTTTTAGATCGCAGAAGATATTATCCGTGCCTTTATCCCACAGCAATCCAAGAACTGGAATGGGATCTTCTGTTTTTCCTTCTTGAAACTCATTGTACTTCCACCCCCTTAGGTCGAAGCAAGCCTTATCCAGCAATTTTCTTGACTCTTGGATGAATTTTTGTAACATTTTCTCACTTGATACAGAGGCCACACAATTATCTACATAGAAAGATCTTTTTAATGTCTCGGCCGTCTCCTTGTAACTAGGTGAGCTTGTATTTAATAGATGATTTAATACAGCAGCTAACAGGAATGGCTGCAGGTGAAACCAAACACTACTCGTCGGTGTCTAAATATTTTCAACTGTCTCTTTTCAAAATCATCCCACCACAAAAATCTGAGGAAGTTCCGATCTTCTTTTGCAATTGAGATTTGGAGAAACGCTTTTCTGATGTCCACCACAACTCCTATTTTGTCTTTTCGAAACCTCTTCAGTATCGGTGCTAATTCTTCTAACAGATTCGGACCCTTTTC
This sequence comes from Metellina segmentata, assembly GCA_947359465.1. Taxonomy (NCBI): domain Eukaryota; kingdom Metazoa; phylum Arthropoda; class Arachnida; order Araneae; family Tetragnathidae; genus Metellina; species Metellina segmentata. Next base: position 34,841,393 of record OX375882.1, read on the forward strand.
AAGGCAATCATTAAGGGAAGGTGAACCTTTGCCACGACATGAAGCATCATACACGGGTCTTGTTCTCGTTGTGGAATTCTTCTGAAATACACCACGGTGCGGCAAGTAGTTGCATCGTTCTCCGAGCTCTTCGACAGGTACCTCTTCAATAATGTCCAATTTCTCCCATTCTTTGAATACCTCATCATAGCAACAAAGCTTTCTTTCCTGTTGAAGCTTTATGGTAGTAGAAACACATCGTTTCTTAGTAATCTCCATATTTGGTTTTAGGTCTTCTTTATTTTCTAACCATGGTAAGTGGATTTCGTAGCGTCCATTTTTGTTCACAGAGACAGTTTTCTCAAAGTAATCCAAAGCTGCTTTTTCCAACTCCTGCTTGGATATGGTTTCTATTGGATCTTTAATACCTAAGGCAGTGGCGTATATCGGAGTTTATTTCGGGGAAAGGGGGGGGGGGTGCCAAATATTATCTAAAGCATTTTAGTATACATCGTACAAATGTATTACTTTTGGGGTAAGCAAACATTCGAAAGCTATTTAGGACTTCAGGTTATCGATTTGAATAAATAATAACAATTTAATATAATTCCAACAATTTGAAATTCTCAAATTGTTTAAAATTCATTTCTAAAAATAGGTAGTTATGCATTTTAAATAATGTCAGTGTATATAATAATGACTTAAAACCAGAATGGGTATTAAAAGGAATGGAAGGTCAGACATAGGTAAAAAAAGGACAGTTTAAATGTATTTTTAGAAATTGGGAAATATAATTTTAAATATTATTTTTATAGTGAAATATACATTTCTTTAATTGATAAAAAGTAACTTGTTTCTTGTTTAAAATATTCTATAATTTGTTCTTATATGCAGGGGGCCCACTCTTAAAGTTGATGGATAGGTAATTTACTTTTAATTACCATCTCAATAGAAATTTCTTTGTTTAATGTATGAATACCTAGATATTAGATTACTAATTATGACTACTAGAACTAGAACACCGAATAAAAATTAAAAAAAAATTTTTTTTTTTAATTAAGAACTTTTTTTTACCCAAAACGTCTCAAATACAATTTTTTCCTTTCCAAACATTTTTGTTATTGAAAATATGCATATATAACTAATGGTTAAAAAATTAGTGAAGACATTATCAGTCAAGGTTAAGAGTGGACATCCTGTAAAATGACAAATTGCTGAGAACTTAACAAAACAAAATCCGTATTTCTTGGTGAACTGGCAAACTTATCAAGAACTTCGTCTGATATTTTAATTTCTCTGTGAATTGAAAGCAGCGCCAGTCCATTTAGTCTCGTTTCTGAAGGCGTATTTCGTAAATAAGTCTTCAGTCTCCGCAAACTTGAGAAACTCCCTTTCCGCGGTCGCAACAGAGACTGGAAGAACCGCCAATATTTTTAGTAGAATGAAAATATTTGGAAAGAATGTTTTATCGCATTTTTCAATCCTTTTCGATACAGAACTCAGGAGCGACTTTATTTAAGGACGCAATTGTTTGATGGTGGAATGCAAAACGCTTTCAGGGAATTGCAGAGATCATCAAGAAAAGGTATATAAACGGCTCGCCTATAATATTCTTATACAAATACAAATACAAATATTGACGACCAGCTACAGGCTCGAGCCCAACAAGGCTGGTCCTTTGTTTAAGAATTCCCCAATTCCCACTGACTATCCAATTGTATCTTAAATTCGTACACTCCCTTTGAATTAACTATATTTTCTGGCAACGCGTTCCATTTGTCTATTATCCTTTTAAAGTAGTAGCTTTTTCTTAAATCCCGAATAAAATGAGTCTTATTCAATTTATACCCATGGCCCCTTGTTCTGCTATCCCTATTGAAATTTAAGCCCTCTGTGTCTCCTTGTTTTACAAACTTGAAAAGCTGAATCAAATCCCCCCTCCTTCTTCTTCTTTCCAGTGTATACATGTTTAGCTTACTCAAACGTTCATTATAGTCGAAATTTGCTAGCCCCTTTATTATTTTTGTAGCTCTGTGCTGAACCCTTTCAATTGATTCTATGTCCTTTCTCATATATGGAGCCCAGAATTGTACAGCATATTCTAGATGTGGTCTTACTAAACCCTTATATAACGGCAAGATTATATTATTATCCCTTGAAGTTACAGTCTTTTTAATATACCCCAATAACCTATTAGCCTTTTTACCCGCAGCTGAACATTGGTGACCTATGCAGAAATTGAAATTTCCCTACATTAAATGACATACCCCATTTTACAGCCCATTCGGATATCTTATCAAAATCCCCTTGTAAATTTTCTATCTGTAACTTGGTATCCACTGTCCCCCATATTTTTAAGTCATCTGCAAATATACTGATTCTATTCTTGATCCCCTGACCTATATCATCTATGAAAATTATAAATAAAATTGGTCCCAAAACTGATCCCTGAGGCACCCCACTTATAACTTCTGTCCACTGTGAATAATTTCCTTTTACCTGCACTCTCTGCTTTCTACCCAATAACCAATTCTTTATCTATATTAATGTTTTCCCTGAATCCCCAGCCTTTCCAATTTAAACAGTAATGCCTCATGAGGTACTTTATCAAAAGCCTTTTGAAAATCTATGTACATGATATCCACACTGCTCTTATTATCCAGCTCCTCAGTAATTTTTTCGTAGAACTTCAAAAGGTTTGTAGAGCAGGATCTGCCCTTCCTAAACCCATACTGATTCTCTGATAACAGTCCCCCTTCCACCAAGTATAACATTATATGCTTTTTTAACAGAGATTCAAATATTTTGCAAATTACTGATGTTAGACTTACTGGTCTATAGTTGCCCGGATCACTTTGTATTTCCTTTTTGAAAATTGGTTATGTTGGCCAACTTCCAATCCATTGGTACCCAACCCGTGCTATATGTTGAATTAAATATCGTGTGAATTACTTCCCCCAATTCTTCCGCGCATTCCACTAGTACTCTCGGATAAATATCGTCTGGACCTGGTGCTTTAGATGACTTAATTCTTTTCAACTGATGTACTATTTCTTCACTGTTAAATTTGCATTCTTTAATTATACCCCCTGCAAAGGCTCCATCCTTCGGATCCTTTTTTAAATTATAGTTACCATTGAAAAACCCCAGAAAAAAGTCATTTAACACGTTTGCCACTCCCACCTCGTATTGAATTAACTCACCTCCCTTCCCCCCCAACGGGCCCAGTGTAGTAATAAATTTATTTTTACCACTTGCATATGCAAAAAATTCTTTTATGTTTATATTTATTTCCCTTGCTAATTTTTCCTCCACGGACACCTTTTGCTTCCGACTAATAGTTTCAAACTCCTTTCTGGCTTTCTTATATGCCTCCTTTGTCCCTGTCGATACCAGTGCATTTATATACCCTGTATGTTCTTTGTTTTAATTTTAAAGCTTTGTGTGTTTCCCCTGAAAACCACATAGGGAGCAATTTTCTAGATTTTCCTTTTTTCCTGAACGTTACATGTTTTTTTAACACCCTGTCTAACTTATTCTTGAATTCCTCCCATTGTTCAGAATGATGTGGTGCTAATAATCCCCCTTTGAATGTTTCCTTTAACTCTTCCCTTATCCTATGAAAATTTACCTTTCTGAAATTTGGAATTATCCTACTATTGATTGTGTATGCTGACTGAAAATTTATACTTACTCTGATACTTCTATGATCACTTTCTCCCAGTGTGGCTCACCTATAACCAAATCCTGCACCCTATCCTCATCATTGCTGAAAATCAAATCCAATATTGCATTCTTCTGCTATGCAGTAAGGGATGTTGCTCCTTACAGTTTGAAGGAACTTCTTCTCTTAGCTTTATTTTTTTAGCAAATTCCTTTATTTCACTGTACAGAGTCTTGAAATTTTCATCGGCATCCATCCTTAGGTTTGATACCAGTTCCAACACATTTGATACATTTCTCATTGCTTCCGAGAGGACGATATTTTTTCTTTGCAATTTTTGAGGAAGTTGCAAAGCGTGACTACATGATCAAAATAGGAATAAACTACCTTTGAATTCAACGGACAGAGAAGAGAACGGACTCTTTCTGAAATACAACCAATCCGAGAATACCCAACACATGTGTCTGAACAAATTTATAGAATATCATTGTATCTCTTCCCTCCCAAAGTTTAAGAATTGTGTTTACCCTATTGGAAAGTATTCGTTCGTTCCACAACATTGTAATTTCTAAGGCTGGGGTCGTAAAACAAGTGAAATGCCCAAGGGGTTGTTTGGGAAGCTAGACAGAGGGTTTGTTTATCTCGCAAATTCATAAAACTGTAGGGGTGTCCATTGGATTCTGCAGGCAGCAGAGGAAGAAAATGTTCACTGTTGAGTTGCACTCTCACAACCACGTGGTTACAGCACATCTTTCATCAACCATCATAAATTTTGGTGATTCCTGTGTCCAGCCCACTGTGTTTACTTTTCTCAGGAAAAGAAATAGCTTCTCTGAAATAGCTTTTAAATGTGTCCAAATAATAAAATATTTAAAAAATAATTGTTTCCGCAAGGAATACAAATTCGATTTAAAAAAAATTCAAAATAAAAAGTTATCGTGATTGAATCTAGTCAAAATTTCGGGAGGGGTCCGGCCCCCTCTGCCCTCCCCTTATATACGCCCCTGACCTAAGGTGTCTAGATACCAAAGATTTGTTATTGAAGCATTTTGAGATAGGAGGGATGTGACAGTCAGAGACGATAAACCATGAATTCTTTCGCCGGGTACTTTTCCCATAATTAACCAGCCCAGTCTGGTTTCTACAGCTTTCAGTCCACATTTGATTTTGTAACTTTTCCCGGTAAAAAGTTCTCCACAAATATCAGCTTCAATCATTAATTCAATATCTGGACGACCTTTTCCATAATCTTCTATCCATATTTTCTTTTCTCTTAATTCCTTTTCCCATGGTCCCATTTTGAGTCTTGTTAATTTTCCACATATCACATTTTCATCTAGAACTTGAATAGTACTGTAGTCACTGTTGAAATTACTCACATTTATTTTGTACCGCTGATGCTGTTCTTTTTTCAGTCTTGTACCTCCAAATAAAGAATGAGTCAAATCCTCTGTTCCTATTGACTCATAACCCATCTCATCGGCAGTTTTCTTCAAGATGTAAGATCACTGTGAACCGCTGTCGATAAGTGCTCGAATAGTCCGACTTGCTTGATTTGAGCTTTATCTGTAAAGTCTGAAGAAGAATTTCTGCTGAACAGCTGTGATTTGACAATGAATTTTGTATTTCCTCTTTTTTTTCTGTGTTCAGAACTTCATCCTTCTTTCGGTTTGCTGGTATTTCTGGACACATTATAACCCAATGTTTTCTCCCACAGATCACGCATTTAAGTTTCGATTTACAAGCTTTTGAGAGATGCCAAAGCTTCAGACAAGTAAAACACGCCTTATTCTCTTTAATTATTCTCTGTTTTTCTTCCAGAGACATCCGATATGCTTGAAAACATTCTTTGGTATCATGCAATTTACAGCAGAAGATACAGCTACTTTTTCTTTCTTTCCTTTCTTTAATAGTAAATAAATCATTAGCAGTCGGTACGCATTCCTCATTTTTTCTGAAGCGATTTCTTCTCAGTTACTGATCGTTTGAGATCAAAACCCTCGATAGCCATTGAGATACCTTCTTCATACTCTACTTCATTTCGAATAAATTTCATAAGGTCATTGAGACAATCTTTTGGTGAGTCTCCTAATTTTGGCTGTCACTGCCAGACTCTGAGTAACTCCTCGGGAATACATGACTCGACTTGTGGAAATAAAACTGCCTCAAACATTTTTGTTGTTATTCCCGATGATTCCAATGCTCTTAACTGTGATTCAAGTTTATCATACAGATGATAAAGAAAATAAGAATTTGAATTGGAGTTCTGTATCACTAGCGTAAGTAATTCTCTGATGTAAAACTCCTCTAAAATGTCCTTTTTCCCAAATCTGAATTTAAAACTTTCAACCATCTTAGGATAGTTTTCAGCTGTCGCCGGATAACTTTGAACTAGTTCTCGGGCCCAGGAATTCGGAACAGTGCATTGTAAAATATATTGGAATTTGTCACTTGGATCAATGTTCTTATCTTCGTCAATATTTTTAAACATCAACCAGAACGATAACCAGCCCTTGACACTTCCGTCGTACTTTCCGAGTTCAATTTGTGGAAGTCTGAACTTTCGGGCTTCTGTTTGTTGACATAAATTAAAAGCATTTTCCATTTCTTTAAAACTCGTTTGTTGAAAAAGACCTCAATTTTATTAAAACTATTTTGATAGTGCTCAGTTGACTTACTTTCAATTTCGAGCTCCTCATCTGTAATTTCTTCAATTATCAACAAAACTTCCAAAATTTCTTGATCCAATCTTTGCAGTTTCAAGAACTTTACGTTAAGGGTTTTGAGCTTTCCTCCAATTTCCAAAAGTTCATCTGCGTCCTCTAGGTTGACACTGCCTGCCATTATCTGGTTACAAAGCCGTGTAAATGAGCTTCGAACCTTTTTCCGATGCTTATGTGCTTTATCCATTGCGTAAACGAAATTGAGCCAGAATGACAGTAGCGTACCTTTAAATACCACGTCGTTCGGGTCACCACTTGTTACAAGACTCTCCTTGAATTAAAAATATTCAATCGTTCTCTACAAAATAAATACACTTTATTTTATCCTACTCCATATATAGCAATATTTACACAACTGAATTAACAGGCATTCTCCTTTGGAATTACACGAAAATATAATAATAAATAGTGTGCAAACGATAATACGAAAATATAACAGTAATTATTGTACAAACGATAATACGGAAATTTAACAGTAACTAATGTGCAAACGATAATTCGAACTACTTTTAACATCCGTCTCCTTCCTTTCGTTGATTTTAGAGAGAAAATGCGCAATAGCTGGATGAGTGAGTGCTGCGTGGGTGTTTTAAGCACGCTTGGCGCCTCTTCGTTTGGACACAGGTGCTCACGTAGCAACGATAGATATTCGCTGGCCCACACATCTATATATATAATTCTCTTACGTGGCACGCAAAAAAGACGTTATTTGTTACCGCGTTTTGGCAACATTGTGCGATTGTTTGTTTACTAGGCGCCTCGCGCCTCATTTGAATCTATAGCGTTATCGGATGAAATTTTATTGAAAAAAATGAATTTTAGACGAGCTGTTGCGGTTTGTAATAGAAATCTAAGAAAGCGGAGGATCTTTTCAGGGCTATTTAAAAAACGGTCCTTTTCAAGGCTAACAATTATAGTACAACAAGACGCATGCACTACAGCTTTCGACAACAAACTCAGTCAAAAAGTGTGTGGGTGGCTCGAGTACTGGGGAAATGTACACACAAACAACATGCTGGGTATTCAATTTACAAAGCAGCTCTCACACTGCGAGTAAAAATTTGCTCAAAGTTTTCATTTAAATTCTGATTCCAGAGGTACTGTATATATCTTTTATGTAATACAACAAATTTAGATTTGAAAAATATTTTTTTTTTAATATATTTTGTAATCAATCTCTTCTGCTAGGACACGTGTCTTCATTGATGCGAGCGAAGCGAGCATAGGTTCGCGCAGCGAACCAATGAGAATTGCGAAGCAATCCTCCGGGGGTTGGCGAGCGTTAGCGAGCAGGGGGCGGGCCCCCTAGTATTATATACTTCTCAAGATGCATTTTTATATATCTTAAAGGAGCGGTGAGTCATGAAAAAGAGCTAGCTCTTTTTAGTGAGCGAGCGGTTCCGATCCGATTCCTGAAAAGAGTCATTTTTCCCATCTCTAGAAAGTACAGTTTTTAAATAATTATTAGAATGATGCAAAAACAGAAGCGGCTCAATCCCATGATAGTACTTTACGCAAGTCCAATTTGATTGGCTAGTTTCACGGGCTTGGCTTCACTTGGATATCTTGCCAATCTGATTGTTGCAGTAACCATTTGATTTTGAATATGCGCGTTGTTTCGTAGAAATACAATACATACACTAGCGCCTCAGCGTACAGCGTAAGTGTCCGAAAAGTTGACTGATTTGCTCCTCATTTTCATATATATGTTGTATGGTTGTTGTTAGTAGTATTTCTTGCAAACTTATATTAAAGGGTACTTATACTTTAAAGAGCTTCGTTTCGTAAAGCAACGATGGCCTAACGGCTAAAGTCACCCACATTCAGATTAGCGTCGGCAGCGGAGGATGACTATCCCAGTTCGAACCCAGCTGGCGGAAAACTTTTTAGATCCTCCAAAATATTTTTAAAAAATTCAAATTTAATTCCTTTTCATTCTAATTTACTTTTCCCAATTTTTAATACCCTTTTTATATTTTTCCAAGCTTCCGTTGATTTTACATAAATAATCTAAGAACCACTCCTGAACTCACTACCAACTGATATTTTTCCGCCCCTCTGCCGTCCCCTTTGCTTTAGGATGATTGTGTCGTATCCACCGCTGGCTTAGGACCATTCTGATGTAACAAAAAGCATACATAAAACACTAACTTATATAATTATTAACTTTTTTATAAAAGGATACAATTTTCGGCTCCCACCTCTACCCACCAATAGCCATGGATCTGAAAAGAAAAGAAGAAAGCACAAAGGAAGAGATAAATCGCCAACAGAAGAATTCTCATGAATACGTATCTAGGTCATGTGATCCGAGTAGCCAATCAAGTTGGACTTGCGTAAAGTCCTATCATAGGATTGAGGCGCCTGTTGCAAAAACTGGATGACGCTTCAATAATTCTACCGATTAGAAAATAAAAATGGCTTCCGCTCTCTTTAAACTCCGCCCACAATTAGGGACAGGATTCCCCACTGGAGCGCTATAAGTCATGTCTTCAGTGAACACTCTGTGTATTACTTCTCTGTGTGTCAAAGCTTACGTTTCAATTCAATTGAAATTGAAGTGAAGTGAACCTATTTTGATATTTATATTTGTAATTTTGCATTTGTATGTGGATTGTGAATCAAATATTCGGTTTATCGTTTTAATGAAACTTTATTTGTGTTCATCTCACGTAATTTTCAGTCAATAATGAAGCTTTTAACGCACAATTTTATGACTTCGAAATGTTTAAAGCGAGTGAATGTTGGTTTTCCTCTGGGCATAGTTGTAAGTATACTCTATGAAACTCACGTGTTTTTACTCTTAAATTCCATTTTGGTTATCTTATTCAACAAATGAATCAATATGTTGCTGAAATGTGAACATTCCACAAGAGGTACATTTCAATCGGCATTAAAAATTGCATTTCCAACCTTCAAAAAAAAAAAATAATAATAATAATAACATTTATATTTTGATGTGGATTATAATGAAGCCAACCTCTAACAAAATTATAAGCGCACATAAATTTTCAATTGTTATGATTTTTATTAACGGGGGAATGAATAAACTCTGCATGCAGTATTTTAATCCTATTCTACCATCAATTCCCCTTTTCTACCATCAAATGCTTTTCTGAAAACACATGATTGCATGATCAACTAGAATTATTAGCATGAATAAATCATCTGTCTTGTTATCTAATGGCCTTGTCGGAGATGAGGTTTTCCTCTTCGTCATAGAGGGATTCAACCCCAATGGATGCTCTACTACAGCATTTTCAGGTACACAACAATCTGGCCCATCTGTAGTGAAAAGTCAAGAAAATCTCAATCATTTGTGGCATTTCAGTTACTAGAAGGTCTCGACTACTTAAAGTCACTGAAAAATATTTTCTACCTAACTACTAAAAAGTTATAAAAATGCTTTTTATTGATGTATTTGGATCTACTATGAGTGTCCAAACAATAAAAAGAGTACCATATTTCCATAAATTGAGAAAACTAATAGTGTGTGTTGTAGCCTCATGTGTTTCAAATATTTCATGAGTGAATGGTTAAAATTTTAACCCTGTAGCCTAAAGCTTATTATCATTTTATAAACATTTGGAATGTTCTAAATACAAATATATTTATTCAGTGAATAATTGCATGAATCTGGAACAGCTATAAAATCAGCATCAAATATCACCAATTTATTTTCTGATGCAACTTCTCAATTTCCAATACGACTAACAAGAAGAGTGCATAAAATTGGGATTGCTCAATTGAAAATTTTTTCTTATGATAATATTCTGCCTGAGGAATACAGTTACTCAAAGTGGCAAGATGTAATGTTGAGCCATTTTCAAGAAATATTGATTATAAATTGGCCATATCCAATTTATGGCCGCATGGTACGTTTCAAACAAAACCCAAGCTGATGAACAGGTTTGAATCTGAGAATTATGGTCCTAATTAACAAATACTACTATTTAGTATCTTCAAAGGAGGGGATGATTTCAGTGTACATTTTGGAGTAAATTGAGTACAAGCAAAGTTCTTAACTTATTTGAACAAAATAGCATGCATCTTGTACATAGTTATTTCATTTTCAGTAGTATAAACATAATACACGAAGGAAGATGAAATTTTGATTTACATCAATTATTGCCTCAATAAGTCACTTGATTTAAACCATGATTCAAATTAAGCTGATTTAAATCCACACCCAACTATCCAAGAAAAAAAATTCAATTCAATTTGGCAGCTCTAAAATTGAACCCTCGTGTAAGATTTGTCAATTTTTGGAACCATGATTGAAATCTCCCACATCATAGTATTTTCCTCAATTTTCATGAAAGTAGCCATTGTTGAAATTAAGAAGAGAAAAACACTAATTTGCTTCTAAATCGAAAAAAGAACAATGTGTATAATATTGCCTTCACCACAGCAATTTCTGTCACTGCTGAAACCATTGCTTATATTTGCTCCTACTGCGGTTTGAAACTGTAAAAGACACTTGGAAATTTGTACCTCACCTTGTATTGTATAGTTCATATCAAAATCCATTTTAAATCTACCTTTATATGAAATTATATGTAGTAAAGATATATATATATATATATATATATAAATAGTTTCTCAATTGCTTTTCATTTTATTACAGGCTAGAGAGGTTCAGGAAACCAAAGTAGATTTCAATGCTGAGTTTATTTCTCGAATGATTCCTAAGCTGGATTGGGATGTTCTGTGTACAGCAGCTGATACTGTAAGTACAAAAATGGAAAAAGTTGTTTTTATTAGGTCACTTAATGAACGTTTTTCTAATACCAGGCCTATTTGAACTTGTTAGGATAAGTGCTTATGTCATGGTGCTGCAAGGACAGAATTGTGAACCACTGGGAGTGAGTTCATGTTGCAACTCGCACCCATACCATACATTCAAGGCACTCACTGCTAAAAAACATCCATTCTCTACCCTGGATTCGAAACAGGACCCTCTCGATCTAGAAGCCAGAACCCTGACCACTATAACCTGATAAGTCATCAATAAACTAATGCAGTGAAATTTTAAATCAACATAACAGAATAACACATTGTAAAAGAATTGACTGATTTGCTTATGAAGGAATTATGAAAGATTCTTTAAAACTCTTCTGATCTCTTACCTAAAAATTAGTGCAATATATTTCACATGTTGTCTATGTTATGCATACTTCAAATTCCACTAGTTGAAAAGCTTTATTTCAAAATAGATGCATGTGATTAACTGCAGTATTTTTAGTTTCAATTTTTGTTATACGTTGGTATGCAGTGCAACTGATGTCTGACATGCACCTGAAATTGCAGTGAATAGCAATGGATTGGTGTAAATAATATATCTAAAAAGAAGCATTTCATTTGTTTCATAGCAATACTATATTGTACCCATTTTAGTTTCATCACGTTCTGTGCTTTCTTTTATCTTAGTGGTAGAAGATCTGTATTACCAAGGTTTGAAATGTGTGGTCATTAGTGATATTTTGCACCTATAAATTTCAGTTTGATGTTCACAACCCAGATGCCATACATTGGAACTCTGAGCAGGTCAGGGAAGATGTTTTACATCTATATCTTGAAACCATTGCTTGAGAGGCTGCAACATGACATGGAGCGTTGTCGTCCTGGGAGTAACATTCGTCCATTCCATAAAATTACCAGAGCATAGGAAGTACCTGACTGTCCAAAATGTTCATGTAGGCGTCGGTGTTCAATTTACCAGGAGCGACATGCAAAGGTCCCAGGCCATACCACGAAAAACACCCCCAAACAAGTTGTAGGATTTTATACAAATCCACTGGCGTCCAGTCCATTATTGTAGGGTAGTGTATATTTAACTTTTTAGGTTCCTGCAGCTTAGTTATGTTGAAGAACACTGAAACAAAATTTCAACTAGGCTTCTGAAATATTATAAACCATGCAACCTACTATTATAAACTATACATCATGATTTAAATAAATCATGATGTATAATTTAAGCAAGATTATGAAATGTTTTTTTATTTATTGTTGTAACTGTTCTTTTTTTTATATAGAATAAAACAAAAACTTTGCTATATATTGAGTCATCCGGAAAGTTATGCACGTTTTTTAAGATAAATACCAACGAAGCAGTACAAAAACATAAAATTTTATTGAATCACATAAGCCTCATTTTGTTCTTTGACTTTTTGCCATCTTTCAGGCAACTGGAAAATCCTTTTTTATAAAAATCATTAGGCTTATCTGTAAAGAAGTTATCGAGGTGCTGTTTGACAGTCTCCAAAGAATTGAACTCCAGGCCATTCAAAGAATTTCGAAGTGATTTAACGAGGTGAAAATCTGAGGGGACAAGGTCTAGTGAATATGGGGGGGTGACACAAAATATCCCAGCCGTACTCGATAAGTCTTTGTCTGACATTCAGCGAAATGTGAAGCCGAGCATTGTCATGCTGGAAGACAACACCTCGACGATTGGTCTTTTCTGGCCTATTTATTTCTATTTCTGCTTTTAATTCTGCCATTTGAGAACAATATTTTTCCTAATTTATTGTCTAATTTTGTGCCAACAATTCATAATAAATAATTTTTTTGTAGTCCCACCATACAGAAAGCATTATTTTTTTGGGATGCAGTCCACAGGAGGCTGAAATTTTGACGCATAAATTTAACAAACCATCTTTGAACTGTGACTTCAGAAACAGCACTATGTCCATATACAGCCTACATTTTACGAGCAGTCAAACTAGCATTTTTTCTTTTCTTAAAGTAAAAGAGCAAAACATGGCGAAAATGAACTTTTTGGTTCTCCATTCTTAGCATTGCAGTGAAACAAAAATTATGCCACAACACATGCTATAATTATGCAGTGTGAGCAGAAAAGACTGAATTTAATCATCTTGGTCGAAGTCTTTCAAATTATCAGGGTCGTGGTTTTGGTAAACATCGCGGACGTGGAGCAAACTCTAACCACAGAGAAAACAATAGTCAGCCAGGAAACAGTTTTCATACTACAATAATTGAAAGCAACATGTCAAGCTCAAATGAAAATAATATGGCAAATAAAAATCAAATTATTTGGTTACTGGACAGCGGGTGTACCGATCATATAATAAATAGTTCTGAATATTTTGAAAACCAAGTAACATTGAAGAACCCTATTAAAGTAAAAGTTGGTGATGGAAGGATGTTGGAAGCGACAAAGGTTGGTAATATTACAGTCTCTTTTCATGTTTATGACACTGAATCCATAGTAACTTTGAAAAATGTATTTTATGTTAAAGAAATAAAGGCAAATTTATTAAGTTATTCAAAGATCACTGACAATCATAAAATAGTATCAAAAGGGCAGTTCTCAAGAATTTATAAATTAGATGGTACATTATTAGCAGTAGCGAAAAAAGATGAAAGATTATATAAAGTAACAAGTTATGTTTCAAATGCTAGTAAAATATTTGCAAATGTGACCAATAATACATTAACATTAAAAGAAAAACTACATTGTACACTTGGGCATGTAAATTTTAAATATCTGGATATTATGTGTAAAAATCAGTTACTAGAAGGGTTACCTAAAGAAATAGAATCAGAATATATGAAGTGTGCTATATGTATTGAGAACAAGATGCATAATTTACCCTTTAAGAATAATAGAAGAAGAGCAGAAGATATACTGGAGATTGTTCATACTGATGTAAATGGACCTCATAGAACAACTGGATGTAATGGTGAAAAATACTTCGTGAGTTTTATCGATGATTATAGCAAATTGGCAAAAGTCTGTTGCATTAAGTCAAAGGATCAAGTCTCTGATTGTTTTATGGAATATGTAAATGAAATTCAAAATTTAACTGGGAAGATGATAAAAGAACTGAGGTGTGATAATGGTAAAGAATATATGAATAGCAAGATATTTAAATTTGCAAGAGAAAAAGGTATAAAGATAAAGTCGTGTCCACCACACGTACATGAATTGAACGGTACTGCGGAAAGATATAATAGAACAATAATGGATATGGCTAGATGTCTTCTAGCAGAAGCAAAAGTTGACAGACGTTTTTGACCTGAAGTGATTAAAACAGCAGCTTATCTGAAAAATAGGACATTGGCAAATACTGTAGTGAGGAAGACACCTTATGAAATATTTTTTAATAGGAAGCCATCTGCAATTGAATTGAAATTGTATGGAAGTAGAGTTTATGTTAGAATACCAGAAGGAAAGAGAAGATCAAAGTGGGATAAAAAGGCTGAATTTGGTATTTTAATTGGATATGCAGAAGTTGGATATAAAGTGTTGGTGAATAACAGATTATTAGTTGCAAGGCATGTTGACATTATTGAAGAAGACATTATGTGTATAGGTTGTGATGATTAAGATGAGGAAAAATCTGAAGAAGTGTCAAATGAGCCAAGTAATGATGAGAACTCCATGGACGATATGAAAAATGATCACAAAATAAAAAGTGGAATGAGACCAAGAAGGCAAATCAAACCACCAGTTCGATTTGATGAAGAATATGGGTATTGTGTTTGTGCAAATTTTTGTGATGCTATGATTCCAGGTAACTTCGAGGAGGCGACAACATGTAATGAGGCTGAACGATGGAAAGAAGCAATGGACAGTGAGATGAACAGTCTTGTAAAGAATAATACTTGGACAATAGTGAGTAAACCAGAGGGTAAGGCAATTCTAGATGTGAAATGGGTATACAAAAGAAAACCAGGTGATGTTTTTAAAGCCAGGTTAGTGGTTCGAGGTTTCCAGCAAAAAGACAGTATTGATGATAAATACTCACCTGTTGTTAAAATGCAAACTTTAAAGTTATTACTTTCATATTCTTGTCAGTATAGTTTAAACATACATCAAATGGATGTTGAGACGGCGTTTTTAAATGGTAAAGTAATATCTGAAGTTTATGTAAAACAGCCACAAGGCTATAATGATGTTTCCAACAGAGTTTATAAATTAAACAAAGCATTGTATGGTTTAAAAGAGAGCCCACGTGCTTGGTATGAATGCTTTAATGATTATATTGAAACTCTGGGTTTTCATAGAAGTAAATATGATTGTTGTCTTTATGTTAAAGCTGAAAATAATAAAACTGTATATATTCTTTTATATGTCGATGATTTGTTGATATGTTGCAAAGATATTCAGGTAATTAATGATATTAAAAAAAAACTACAAAATAAATTTAAAATGAGAATGTTAAATATAGAAATTTAATAGGAGCACTTTTGTATATTAGTCATGGTACTAGACCAGACATATCTTTCAGTGTTAATTATTTAAGTAGATTTCAAAATTGTTATGATGAGACACATTTCAAATATGCATTGCGAGTTCTAAAGTATTTGTATTTAACCAAAGATCTTAAATTAACTTATAACCAAAGTCATAAAGCTGGTATTATGAATTGTTATGTTGAGATACTGAACACATCTGCTTCAATCAAGGTCACTCCTTATCAGCCATAGCAAAATAATAAGAAAACTAGCTTCGATTAGAAAACATGCAGAACTTTCCTTATGACCCAATACATTTCAAGAAATACTTTTGTCGTTTTAAATTTATGCAATTTGTTTTGTTGTAATTTTGATGTTTGACATGAGTTTTGTTATATTTGGTTATAAAGGCAAATCACAATGACTCATGACTAAATTTTTCTTTGGTTTTCTTTACAGCTGGGCCACTTAAAGGATTTGCCAAAAACTTTGTCTGCAAATTTTGAAAATGATGATGAATTTCTTAGGAAAGCTCACCATGTTCTTCTAGAAGTAAGGCCATTTTCTTTTGACTTAATCTATTCAAAACTTTGGTTCTATTGGTAAGAAATCATATTGGTGTTTGTGGGTACCTAGAATCTTATATGGAAAGTATGAAATGCTGTTATTAGTATGGAAAGTAAATTATTCCCATCAGAGTGAGGGTTGTTGATTAAAAAATTCTGTGATTCTCTGATTTCCATCAAACTATTATGAGAAGAATTAGTTTGGACTATTAGTACAAAAATATTTTACCAAAGAGGGTTATAAAATGGTACAACTAAACATTATTGTTTCTCTTGGATCAACCTACTGCAGAGTTAGCCTAGATACCCAAAAATACGTAGAATATAAGCTGAAATGAGTCCGAAGAAAACAGTGGGAACACCTGCCAGACCTGTTTCCAAAGACCCTCCACATCGTTTGAGTGAACCAGCCTACTCCATGGACATGCTGCCAACTGTCCCATCTGCAACTCATTGGATAGTCCAACACTGAAGTTTGGTTTGTCTGCTCTATGGCTCTGAATGCATGTATTATGAGTATCATTAATCTGCCCAGCACTTAAATAAGGCAGGCTACTGAATGGAATTTGATAAACCAAACTATGAACTATTCCATTATGAATTCTGTTCTAATATAAATTTATTCTTAATGCCTGAGAATATATTTTCACTATGTAGGATGAATTCTATGTCAAAGTAAATATTATTATATATTTTCCCCTTCAAATAGAATACAAATTCAATGCTTGAACAATTAATTTAAGTTCTTTAATTATTTTGTTCTGTTTTAAAATCTATATTTCAATGGTACTTATTTTTAGGTAGAGCTTGTGTGGGGTGACTTGGTTTGTCCTGAAACTGGCGTGACATTCCCCGTAAGCGATGGAATTCCAAATATGTTGGCTAATGAAGATGAAGTGTGAATAAGAAAATCTTTTGTTTTTACTTTACTGTTATTGTAGTATATGTGCTATGTATAAATTAAAAATTGAAAAAAAAAATGTGGAATGTGTTCCCATTATTTATCTAACTATGCTAATGTTTGCATTTTGAAATTATGAAAACTATCCTGGCAGAAAATTGGCTGTTAAATTTTTTCCTTGAAAAATACTTTTTATTTGAAGTATATTTTTAATTAACTACATTCGTTTTTTGCACTGGGTATGTAAATAACTCCAGGTATTTTATCTTTAACAATTGTCTACTAATAAACGCATGGATTGTGAGATTTAATTGATAAAATTCCATTTACAATATAGAAGTAGACTTCTATTGTCCAGGTATTACATTTGACCTGACATTTATCCTTCCATTTTATGGCACATTGATTTCAAATATTCTCTAGTTTATGCAGAAAACTAATAATTTTTTTAAGTGTGTTGAGGTGTAAAAATATAGTGTTACATATGCTCTGAGACAATCTTAGATTTTGAATCGTAGAATTTACAAAACAGCTCTTAAAAACTCAATTTTTGTAATACTAGACCATATTGTCAAACATACAAACGACTGTTACTGCACAGACTTACTTTCAATGAAATTTCACAATCAATTTAATGAAAGTTTTTGTTTCGGTTAAAAGACAATGGCTGCCCTGGAAAGATCTTTTTTTACCATTCCACCTTTCGTTCACAGAACATTAAAATTCACTACCATAGAACTGACAGTACAGTGACATAAGAATGAAAAGGGCTAAAGAAATTAAAGCTTCCTTGCAAGATTTTTGCATTCAAAAAGCAATTTTATGCATGAAGAAAGCTTAACGGACTTAGTAAAAGAGTTAACCTGTTTGCTACAGAGAAATAGTAAAACAAACTTAACATTCAAGCAGTTATTCTGTTCATAATAATTTTGATTCTTAAATATTTATCTTAATAGCCATTTCATCTAAAATGTAACAATAATTTCATAAATACAGAAACCATGATCTGATTTTCGTATAATGGTAGGTTCATAAACCCTTAGCTACGATTGAAACTCGATATTTTTTTATAGCCTTTAAATAACTATTCTTCATGGCCGCCCATTGAGTGCTCCTTCACAAATGGCCATTACTTCCGACCATTGCACATCATATGGATTGAATTCCAAACATACGGTCATATGTAAAAAATAACTAGTCTGATCTGAATATTTCCTTAGTAAATTTCATCTTAAGTGTGATATAAAATAAGAATGTTGCAATTGCCTATGCAATTAATAGATATCCGTCTTAATATGGGCACAGCTATAGCAGAACTGAAATCGTTTTGTTATAGTTGCGAAGACAACTGGTACTTCAGAATATCTTGTACTGTCTGTTGACAAGAACTACATTATAAAATAAAAAGTTTACACATTGAAGAAATAAATGTTAATAGATCTTCTATTGAAGGTAAAAAAATTCGATAGATATTTTCCAGACTTTCTCTTTGTTGGCTAAAGTTTTAAAAGCAGATTGGTGAGTAAGGTACAGTTTGGCTTTCAAAGCTGTTCTTTAATTACCTGTCTGAAAGAGCACAGGAATCTACATGACTTTCTCCAAGAAGATTATCCTAATCTGAAAGCCGACCAACCGGTATAGTAGTTAAGGTGTTAGCCTCTAGATCGGAAGGTTCCTGGTTCGAATCCGGGTCCGGGCATGGATGTTTGTAAACGTATGGTGTAGAGGCGGCTGGTGCACCTTAAATCTGTCGTGGCCGAAAGTCCTCACGTTGGGTTGGCGTGGAAGTTTGGAGAGTGGGGTGCCAGCTCAGGTGTTGCTTCGTCATCTGACCGTGGTTCAAAATTACGAGGTGTTGTCCTCGGATCTTTCCCTTAAGGGACTGGTTCCGGACCGTCGTCAATAGCCCGTTGTGTTACTCTCGTTCGACGTTAACTAAAAAATTACCAATTACCTTATCTGAAAATAGGTTGTGCCTTGTCTGATGTAGTCTATTGTTTTCTTAGGGATAATTGGGACATTCTTTACGAAGTAGCAACTCAGTCAGTATTAATTATAGCATCCCTGATCAATATTACCCTTAGACTCCATGGACCCGCGGCTTGTTGGAAGAGCTACGGATTACCAATCAGAGGGTTGCGAGTCGAAACAAGGTCCAGCCAAAAACCGTAATGTGCACGTTAAATCTGTCGTGGCCTCAAATGTCCTCACGTTAGCGTTGTGTGGACGTTTGGAGAGTGGGATGACAGCTGAAATGTTCTCGTCCTCTGACCATAGTTCAAATTTACATGGCGTCCTTGCATCTTTCTCTTCGGGACTGATTCGCCAATAGCCCACTGTATTGCTCCAGTACGACGATAATTGACTACCCAAATACTTCATGGTTTTATTCCTGTATGGTATTACCGTCAAAGGGTGACGTTCCGGGATCAAGACCCGAGGACATCACGTAATTTTGAACGGATATGAAATCGCAACCCTCCGTTTGCTAGTCCGTTGCACTTCCAACCAGGCTACCGCGGCCCAAGCTAAAGTTTTGAAGACCATGGCAAATGAGGCTCGTGCTGAATGTAGTTAGTGTGTTTTGAATCTGTCGTAGTCTGTAATATCCTCACGTTGGCATGATGTGGAATTTTGGACAATGGGGTGCCAGCTTAGATGTTGTTCTCGCCATCTGACCGTGGTTCAAAATTTCGAGGTGTTCTTCTGGGATTGAACTCGGAGTTAGCGGTAGCCCGGTTGGAAGAGTCACGAACAAGCAACTCGAAGGTTGCGAGTTAAAATCCAACCAAAGACCGTCGTGTAAAAATGGGGCTGGTGCACGCTAAATCTGCGAGGGCTCCAATGTCCCTCACGTTGGCGTGGTATGGAAGCTTCGAGAGTGGGGTGTAGGCTCAGGTGGGCCTTATTGGACTGATTCCGGATCGTCGTCAATAGCCCGTTGTGTTGCTCTAGTACGACGTTAACTAAAATTACCATTACCATTACCTAGCTCCCGTAGACTTAACACGGGAACTTTTTGTGTGTTCCAGAAAAGCGTGTGTATATTAAATTTGAAAGAAAATATAGCTTTTTCATGTTCCATTTCGTGTTCTAGAATGCTTATTTATTATTATTTTAGTGTTTTGTCAGCATAAATTAGAAGACTTTTTAAATAAATAGGTTTTTTTTTAACAACATGGTGTTTCCCGCAATCTAAGGTAGCGCGTTGTGCAATCCATCTCATCAATTACGCATGTAATTGAGCGTTTATATGATTCATTTATACCGAATGTATCCATATTATAACAATCATATGCTTTTTCTCCTCCCTGAAATTATATATTAATTCGCCCAGCAACCTTCTTCGAGACGATTCTGGTAGAAAAATGGCTGCCGCGCATGCATATTGGGCCAAATTTGGTCCCTTGTCGCCACTCTTATTATATAGGCACTCTACGGTAGCCCGGTTGGAAAAGCATCGGATTAAGAACCGAAGGATTGCGAGTTCGAATCCAACCAAAGACCGTGCACAATGGAGGCTGGTACACGTTAAATTTGTCGTGGCCTCCAATTTGCTCACGTTCGCGTGGTGCGGAAGTTTGGAGAGTCGGGTGCCAGCTCAGGTGTCATCTGACCGGGGTTCAGAATTACGTGATGTCCTCGAATCTTTCCCTTTGGAGTTTAATCAAGGAACGTCGTCAATAGCCCGTTGTGTTGCTCCAATACGACGCTAATTAAAATACCTACCACAAGGTAATGGATTTTATTAAACACATCCGTTGCTACTTAAAAATAGTTTTGCTATGGTGATTGGCTTGCAAAAAAGTCAATGGTACATCCACATTTAGATATTATTCTACATTACATTTACATTATAGCATAATATGTGCAATATGTATTTAGTATTTCAGCAAGTGAATACTAAATCATTCGTATATTATTGAAAATAAAATACGCTGAATAATATTCTTATCATCATATGATTTGTGAAACACTTGTTCAACACTGATGAAGAAAAAACTACAAAAACAGAGACATCAAAAGTGTATTTTTCTGGTCTTTTTCTTTGCAAAATCTCTCAAGATTGTGTCTATATCGATGGCATTGAGCACCTCATTTTTTAAAGCCAAGATCGCCGATCCACCAGACGCTATTGGACAATGGTCGACCTCGGGTAGTTTTTCTAAGTTTCAAATTGGAAAACCCCCTCTCCCACTAGCAACTGACACAGGAATATTAAATAAGATGCTTAAACTCCCAAAAAGCATTTTGAAGCGTATCTCTGAACGAATGTATAGTTAATTAACAACATGAAGTCTATGGGGTGCAGCTCTTTTGTGACAGCTTCGGTGTTAAAAGTAAGATCTCATCCAGGAGCTCATTTTCATCTACATCACATTCGGTTTTATCAGTCCAAACTGTCTGCATATTTATACAGCACCCTCTCAGTTCATTTTCCCCCATTCCGAGAAATTTGTTAGAAAGTTATCGTTATGCTTCTACATTTGATCAAACCTCTCTGACAAAGAACTGATTGCTTGATTTAAAACCACATAGAAGAGGTTTACTCTGAAAGAGGTATTTCCTTGTCCAACACAGTCCAACAGGTTGATCCCTTCCCCGCCTTCATAAGAAAATTGTTTCTTTATTTTCCTTGGCCTGATGTGTTTCAACTGAAAACTCTGAACTGATCTCCAATTTATCTTCCAGCTCTTTTGCATGAGTTATATTTAAGAAAAAAAAATTGTTTTGAAATATTTTTAGTGTGAAATTTCGTTGGGGAGGATATCGATATCAAATGAGAGGTGTGGAAGGGATTTTGACACTTGATAACATTTAATATTTTAGAGGGGGGTGGGGTGTCATCAAATCACGAAAAATTAATTTCGCTGTATTTGACTGGCACTGATAATCAGCGTTTTGTGTGTTTGAAGGCCACCGGCCTAGCGCCATAAATATAGGGTTCTGTCGCCCTTGGCAAATGTATAACTTGGAACACCTGGTCAAAATGTATATAGGCAGAAAATTCATAAAATAAACTAGAGAGAAAATTGTAAAATCTCAAACCTACTACTTTACATTTCTTGCTTTACGCAAGGCAAATTCTGTGATTATGTCGTAAAAGTCCATTTTTTCTGCCACCTTTAGAATAGCAAGGTTTGTCAAACGTTCTTGTCCCACACAAGACCGGATGTAGTTTTTAATATGTTTCATCTTAGCAAAACTACGCTCGCAGGACGCCACTATAACCGGTAAAATAAAAAAATCCTGAGGGCAATTTTTATATTCGGATATGGATCTATAAAAAGATATTTACATATACACTTCAACAAGTCAGTTTGGTATCCTCAATGAGTTAGTTCCACAACTTAAGTTTTGAAGCATTGAATTTTATTAACTAAGTCTTCAGCATAAAAATTCTTCGAATACTGAAGCCCCAATCCCCTCCGACTGAAGTATTTAATTTTTTTCTCATTATTATATATTTATTGCAAAAGAAAACAGCAGAAATTCTGCTGCCTCTCTGTGGACGATTTTAGTGCTCCAACCGGCGCTCCTCCCCTCCAAGCCCTAGATACCACGGAAGTAGGAAAGATAAGATCTTTCCTACTTCCATGCTAGACACGGCACTGGTCGACGCCCGATGTAACCGCATTTGTCGCATGGGACCTTGAACGGCACTGATAGCCCGGTTGGAAGAGTAAAAGATTAGCAACCAGAGGGTAGCGAGTTCAAATCCAAGAAAAGGCCATCGTGTACAAAGGGGGCTGGTGCATATGGCCCCAAATGTCCTCACGTTGGCGCGTGGTGTGGAAGTTTGGAGAGTGGGGTGCCAGCTCAGGTGTTGCTTCGTCATCTGACCGTGGTTCAAAATTACGAGGTGTTGTCCTCGAATCTTTCCCTTATTGGACTGATTCCGGATCGTCGTCAATAGCCCGTTGTGTTGCTCTAGTACGACGTTAACTAAAATTACCATTACCATTACCTAGCTCCCGTAGACTTAACACGGGAACTTTTTGTGTGTTCCAGAAAAGCGTGTGTATATTAAATTTGAAAGAAAATATAGCTTTTTCATGTTCCATTTCGTGTTCTAGAATGCTTATTTATTATTATTTTAGTGTTTTGTCAGCATAAATTAGAAGACTTTTTAAATAAATAGGTTTTTTTTTTAACATGGTGTTTCCCGCAATCTAAGGTAGCGCGTTGTGCAATCCATCTCATCAATTACGCATGTAATTGAGCGTTTATATGATTCATTTATACCGAATGTATCCATATTATAACAATCATATGCTTTTTCTCCTCCCTGAAATTATATATTAATTCGCCCAGCAACCTTCTTCGAGACGATTCTGGTAGAAAAATGGCTGCCGCGCATGCATATTGGGCCAAATTTGGTCCCTTGTCGCCACTCTTATTATATAGGCACTCTACGGTAGCCCGGTTGGAAAAGCATCGGATTAAGAACCGAAGGATTGCGAGTTCGAATCCAACCAAAGACCGTGCACAATGGAGGCTGGTACACGTTAAATTTGTCGTGGCCTCCAATTTGCTCACGTTCGCGTGGTGCGGAAGTTTGGAGAGTCGGGTGCCAGCTCAGGTGTCATCTGACCGGGGTTCAGAATTACGTGATGTCCTCGAATCTTTCCCTTTGGAGTTTAATCAAGGAACGTCGTCAATAGCCCGTTGTGTTGCTCCAATACGACGCTAATTAAAATACCTACCACAAGGTAATGGATTTTATTAAACACATCCGTTGCTACTTAAAAATAGTTTTGCTATGGTGATTGGCTTGCAAAAAAGTCAATGGTACATCCACATTTAGATATTATTCTACATTACATTTACATTATAGCATAATATGTGCAATATGTATTTAGTATTTCAGCAAGTGAATACTAAATCATTCGTATATTATTGAAAATAAAATACGCTGAATAATATTCTTATCATCATATGATTTGTGAAACACTTGTTCAACACTGATGAAGAAAAAACTACAAAAACAGAGACATCAAAAGTGTATTTTTCTGGTCTTTTTCTTTGCAAAATCTCTCAAGATTGTGTCTATATCGATGGCATTGAGCACCTCATTTTTTAAAGCCAAGATCGCCGATCCACCAGACGCTATTGGACAATGGTCGACCTCGGGTAGTTTTTCTAAGTTTCAAATTGGAAAACCCCCTCTCCCACTAGCAACTGACACAGGAATATTAAATAAGATGCTTAAACTCCCAAAAAGCATTTTGAAGCGTATCTCTGAACGAATGTATAGTTAATTAACAACATGAAGTCTATAGGGTGCAGCTCTTTTGTGACAGCTTCGGTGTTAAAAGTAAGATCTCATCCAGGAGCTCATTTTCATCTACATCACATTCGGTTTTATCAGTCCAAACTGTCTGCATATTTATACAGCACCCTCTCAGTTCATTTTCCCCCATTCCGAGAAATTTGTTAGAAAGTTATCGTTATGCTTCTACATTTGATCAAACCTCTCTGACAAAGAACTGATTGCTTGATTTAAAACCACATACAAGAGGTTTACTCTGAAAGAGGTATTTCCTTGTCCAACACAGTCCAACAGGTTGATCCCTTCCCCGCCTTCATAAGAAAATTGTTTCTTTATTTTCCTTGGCCTGATGTGTTTCAACTGAAAACTCTGAACTGATCTCCAATTTATCTTCCAGCTCTTTTGCATGAGTTATATTTAAGAAAAAAAAATTGTTTTGAAATATTTTTAGTGTGAAATTTCGTTGGGGAGGATATCGATATCAAATGAGAGGTGTGGAAGGGATTTTGACACTTGATAACATTTGATATTTTAGAGGGGGGTGGGGTGTCATCAAATCACGAAAAATTAATTTCGCTGTATTTGACTGGCACTGATAATCAGCGTTTTGTGTGTTTGAAGGCCACCGGCCTAGCGCCATAAATATAGGGTTCTGTCGCCCTTGGCAAATGTATAACTTGGAACACCTGGTCAAAATGTATATAGGCAGAAAATTCATAAAATAAACTAGAGAGAAAATTGTAAAATCTCAAACCTACTACTTTACATTTCTTGCTTTACGCAAGGCAAATTCTGTGATTATGTCGTAAAAGTCCATTTTTTCTGCCACCTTTAGAATAGCAAGGTTTGTCAAACGTTCTTGTCCCACACAAGACCGGATGTAGTTTTTAATATGTTTCATCTTAGCAAAACTACGCTCGCAGGACGCCACTATAACCGGTAAAATAAAAAAATCCTGAGGGCAATTTTTATATTCGGATATGGATCTATAAAAAGATATTTACATATACACTTCAACAAGTCAGTTTGGTATCCTCAATGAGTTAGTTCCACAACTTAAGTTTTGAAGCATTGAATTTTATTAACTAAGTCTTCAGCATAAAAATTCTTCGAATACTGAAGCCCCAATCCCCTCCGACTGAAGTATTTAATTTTTTTCTCATTATTATATATTTATTGCAAAAGAAAACAGCAGAAATTCTGCTGCCTCTCTGTGGACGATTTTAGTGCTCCAACCGGCGCTCCTCCCCTCCAAGCCCTAGATACCACGGAAGTAGGAAAGATAAGATCTTTCCTACTTCCATGCTAGACACGGCACTGGTCGACGCCCGATGTAACCGCATTTGTCGCATGGGACCTTGAACGGCACTGATAGCCCGGTTGGAAGAGTAAAAGATTAGCAACCAGAGGGTAGCGAGTTCAAATCCAAGAAAAGGCCATCGTGTACAAAGGGGGCTGGTGCATATGGCCCCAAATGTCCTCACGTTGGCGCGTGGTGTGGAAGTTTGGAGAGTGGGGTGCCAGCTCAGGTGTTGCTTCGTCATCTGACCGTGGTTCAAAATTACGAGGTGTTGTCCTCGAATCTTTCCCTTATTGGACTGATTCCGGATCGTCGTCAATAGCCCGTTGTGTTGCTCTAGTACGACGTTAACTAAAATTACCATTACCATTACCTAGCTCCCGTAGACTTAACACGGGAACTTTTTGTGTGTTCCAGAAAAGCGTGTGTATATTAAATTTGAAAGAAAATATAGCTTTTTCATGTTCCATTTCGTGTTCTAGAATGCTTATTTATTATTATTTTAGTGTTTTGTCAGCATAAATTAGAAGACTTTTTAAATAAATAGGTTTTTTTTTTAACAACATGGTGTTTCCCGCAATCTAAGGTAGCGCGTTGTGCAATCCATCTCATCAATTACGCATGTAATTGAGCGTTTATATGATTCATTTATACCGAATGTATCCATATTATAACAATCATATGCTTTTTCTCCTCCCTGAAATTATATATTAATTCGCCCAGCAACCTTCTTCGAGACGATTCTGGTAGAAAAATGGCTGCCGCGCATGCATATTGGGCCAAATTTGGTCCCTTGTCGCCACTCTTATTATATAGGCACTCTACGGTAGCCCGGTTGGAAAAGCATCGGATTAAGAACCGAAGGATTGCGAGTTCGAATCCAACCAAAGACCGTGCACAATGGAGGCTGGTACACGTTAAATTTGTCGTGGCCTCCAATTTGCTCACGTTCGCGTGGTGCGGAAGTTTGGAGAGTCGGGTGCCAGCTCAGGTGTCATCTGACCGGGGTTCAGAATTACGTGATGTCCTCGAATCTTTCCCTTTGGAGTTTAATCAAGGAACGTCGTCAATAGCCCGTTGTGTTGCTCCAATACGACGCTAATTAAAATACCTACCACAAGGTAATGGATTTTATTAAACACATCCGTTGCTACTTAAAAATAGTTTTGCTATGGTGATTGGCTTGCAAAAAAGTCAATGGTACATCCACATTTAGATATTATTCTACATTACATTTACATTATAGCATAATATGTGCAATATGTATTTAGTATTTCAGCAAGTGAATACTAAATCATTCGTATATTATTGAAAATAAAATACGCTGAATAATATTCTTATCATCATATGATTTGTGAAACACTTGTTCAACACTGATGAAGAAAAAACTACAAAAACAGAGACATCAAAAGTGTATTTTTCTGGTCTTTTTCTTTGCAAAATCTCTCAAGATTGTGTCTATATCGATGGCATTGAGCACCTCATTTTTTAAAGCCAAGATCGCCGATCCACCAGACGCTATTGGACAATGGTCGACCTCGGGTAGTTTTTCTAAGTTTCAAATTGGAAAACCCCCTCTCCCACTAGCAACTGACACAGGAATATTAAATAAGATGCTTAAACTCCCAAAAAGCATTTTGAAGCGTATCTCTGAACGAATGTATAGTTAATTAACAACATGAAGTCTATAGGGTGCAGCTCTTTTGTGACAGCTTCGGTGTTAAAAGTAAGATCTCATCCAGGAGCTCATTTTCATCTACATCACATTCGGTTTTATCAGTCCAAACTGTCTGCATATTTATACAGCACCCTCTCAGTTCATTTTCCCCCATTCCGAGAAATTTGTTAGAAAGTTATCGTTATGCTTCTACATTTGATCAAACCTCTCTGACAAAGAACTGATTGCTTGATTTAAAACCACATAGAAGAGGTTTACTCTGAAAGAGGTATTTCCTTGTCCAACACAGTCCAACAGGTTGATCCCTTCCCCGCCTTCATAAGAAAATTGTTTCTTTATTTTCCTTGGCCTGATGTGTTTCAACTGAAAACTCTGAACTGATCTCCAATTTATCTTCCAGCTCTTTTGCATGAGTTATATTTAAGAAAAAAAAATTGTTTTGAAATATTTTTAGTGTGAAATTTCGTTGGGGAGGATATCGATATCAAATGAGAGGTGTGGAAGGGATTTTGACACTTGATAACATTTAATATTTTAGAGGGGGGTGGGGTGTCATCAAATCACGAAAAATTAATTTCGCTGTATTTGACTGGCACTGATAATCAGCGTTTTGTGTGTTTGAAGGCCACCGGCCTAGCGCCATAAATATAGGGTTCTGTCGCCCTTGGCAAATGTATAACTTGGAGCACCTGGTCAAAATGTATATAGGCAGAAAATTCATAAAATAAACTAGAGAGAAAATTGTAAAATCTCAAACCTACTACTTTACATTTCTTGCTTTACGCAAGGCAAATTCTGTGATTATGTCGTAAAAGTCCATTTTTTCTGCCACCTTTAGAATAGCAAGGTTTGTCAAACGTTCTTGTCCCACACAAGACCGGATGTAGTTTTTAATATGTTTCATCTTAGCAAAACTACGCTCGCAGGACGCCACTATAACCGGTAAAATAAAAAAATCCTGAGGGCAATTTTTATATTCGGATATGGATCTATAAAAAGATATTTACATATACACTTCAACAAGTCAGTTTGGTATCCTCAATGAGTTAGTTCCACAACTTAAGTTTTGAAGCATTGAATTTTATTAACTAAGTCTTCAGCATAAAAATTCTTCGAATACTGAAGCCCCAATCCCCTCCGACTGAAGTATTTAATTTTTTTCTCATTATTATATATTTATTGCAAAAGAAAACAGCAGAAATTCTGCTGCCTCTCTGTGGACGATTTTAGTGCTCCAACCGGCGCTCCTCCCCTCCAAGCCCTAGATACCACGGAAGTAGGAAAGATAAGATCTTTCCTACTTCCATGCTAGACACGGCACTGGTCGACGCCCGATGTAACCGCATTTGTCGCATGGGACCTTGAACGGCACTGATAGCCCGGTTGGAAGAGTAAAAGATTAGCAACCAGAGGGTAGCGAGTTCAAATCCAAGAAAAGGCCATCGTGTACAAAGGGGGCTGGTGCATATGGCCCCAAATGTCCTCACGTTGGCGCGTGGTGTGGAAGTTTGGAGAGTGGGGTGCCAGCTCAGGTGTTGCTTCGTCATCTGACCGTGGTTCAAAATTACGAGGTGTTGTCCTCGAATCTTTCCCTTATTGGACTGATTCCGGATCGTCGTCAATAGCCCGTTGTGTTGCTCTAGTACGACGTTAACTAAAATTACCATTACCATTACCTAGCTCCCGTAGACTTAACACGGGAACTTTTTGTGTGTTCCAGAAAAGCGTGTGTATATTAAATTTGAAAGAAAATATAGCTTTTTCATGTTCCATTTCGTGTTCTAGAATGCTTATTTATTATTATTTTAGTGTTTTGTCAGCATAAATTAGAAGACTTTTTAAATAAATAGGTTTTTTTTTTAACAACATGGTGTTTCCCGCAATCTAAGGTAGCGCGTTGTGCAATCCATCTCATCAATTACGCATGTAATTGAGCGTTTATATGATTCATTTATACCGAATGTATCCATATTATAACAATCATATGCTTTTTCTCCTCCCTGAAATTATATATTAATTCGCCCAGCAACCTTCTTCGAGACGATTCTGGTAGAAAAATGGCTGCCGCGCATGCATATTGGGCCAAATTTGGTCCCTTGTCGCCACTCTTATTATATAGGCACTCTACGGTAGCCCGGTTGGAAAAGCATCGGATTAAGAACCGAAGGATTGCGAGTTCGAATCCAACCAAAGACCGTGCACAATGGAGGCTGGTACACGTTAAATTTGTCGTGGCCTCCAATTTGCTCACGTTCGCGTGGTGCGGAAGTTTGGAGAGTCGGGTGCCAGCTCAGGTGTCATCTGACCGGGGTTCAGAATTACGTGATGTCCTCGAATCTTTCCCTTTGGAGTTTAATCAAGGAACGTCGTCAATAGCCCGTTGTGTTGCTCCAATACGACGCTAATTAAAATACCTACCACAAGGTAATGGATTTTATTAAACACATCCGTTGCTACTTAAAAATAGTTTTGCTATGGTGATTGGCTTGCAAAAAAGTCAATGGTACATCCACATTTAGATATTATTCTACATTACATTTACATTATAGCATAATATGTGCAATATGTATTTAGTATTTCAGCAAGTGAATACTAAATCATTCGTATATTATTGAAAATAAAATACGCTGAATAATATTCTTATCATCATATGATTTGTGAAACACTTGTTCAACACTGATGAAGAAAAAACTACAAAAACAGAGACATCAAAAGTGTATTTTTCTGGTCTTTTTCTTTGCAAAATCTCTCAAGATTGTGTCTATATCGATGGCATTGAGCACCTCATTTTTTAAAGCCAAGATCGCCGATCCACCAGACGCTATTGGACAATGGTCGACCTCGGGTAGTTTTTCTAAGTTTCAAATTGGAAAACCCCCTCTCCCACTAGCAACTGACACAGGAATATTAAATAAGATGCTTAAACTCCCAAAAAGCATTTTGAAGCGTATCTCTGAACGAATGTATAGTTAATTAACAACATGAAGTCTATAGGGTGCAGCTCTTTTGTGACAGCTTCGGTGTTAAAAGTAAGATCTCATCCAGGAGCTCATTTTCATCTACATCACATTCGGTTTTATCAGTCCAAACTGTCTGCATATTTATACAGCACCCTCTCAGTTCATTTTCCCCCATTCCGAGAAATTTGTTAGAAAGTTATCGTTATGCTTCTACATTTGATCAAACCTCTCTGACAAAGAACTGATTGCTTGATTTAAAACCACATAGAAGAGGTTTACTCTGAAAGAGGTATTTCCTTGTCCAACACAGTCCAACAGGTTGATCCCTTCCCCGCCTTCATAAGAAAATTGTTTCTTTATTTTCCTTGGCCTGATGTGTTTCAACTGAAAACTCTGAACTGATCTCCAATTTATCTTCCAGCTCTTTTGCATGAGTTATATTTAAGAAAAAAAAATTGTTTTGAAATATTTTTAGTGTGAAATTTCGTTGGGGAGGATATCGATATCAAATGAGAGGTGTGGAAGGGATTTTGACACTTGATAACATTTAATATTTTAGAGGGGGGTGGGGTGTCATCAAATCACGAAAAATTAATTTCGCTGTATTTGACTGGCACTGATAATCAGCGTTTTGTGTGTTTGAAGGCCACCGGCCTAGCGCCATAAATATAGGGTTCTGTCGCCCTTGGCAAATGTATAACTTGGAGCACCTGGTCAAAATGTATATAGGCAGAAAATTCATAAAATAAACTAGAGAGAAAATTGTAAAATCTCAAACCTACTACTTTACATTTCTTGCTTTACGCAAGGCAAATTCTGTGATTATGTCGTAAAAGTCCATTTTTTCTGCCACCTTTAGAATAGCAAGGTTTGTCAAACGTTCTTGTCCCACACAAGACCGGATGTAGTTTTTAATATGTTTCATCTTAGCAAAACTACGCTCGCAGGACGCCACTATAACCGGTAAAATAAAAAAATCCTGAGGGCAATTTTTATATTCGGATATGGATCTATAAAAAGATATTTACATATACACTTCAACAAGTCAGTTTGGTATCCTCAATGAGTTAGTTCCACAACTTAAGTTTTGAAGCATTGAATTTTATTAACTAAGTCTTCAGCATAAAAATTCTTCGAATACTGAAGCCCCAATCCCCTCCGACTGAAGTATTTAATTTTTTTCTCATTATTATATATTTATTGCAAAAGAAAACAGCAGAAATTCTGCTGCCTCTCTGTGGACGATTTTAGTGCTCCAACCGGCGCTCCTCCCCTCCAAGCCCTAGATACCACGGAAGTAGGAAAGATAAGATCTTTCCTACTTCCATGCTAGACACGGCACTGGTCGACGCCCGATGTAACCGCATTTGTCGCATGGGACCTTGAACGGCACTGATAGCCCGGTTGGAAGAGTAAAAGATTAGCAACCAGAGGGTAGCGAGTTCAAATCCAAGAAAAGGCCATCGTGTACAAAGGGGGCTGGTGCATATGGCCCCAAATGTCCTCACGTTGGCGCGTGGTGTGGAAGTTTGGAGAGTGGGGTGCCAGCTCAGGTGTTGCTTCGTCATCTGACCGTGGTTCAAAATTACGAGGTGTTGTCCTCGAATCTTTCCCTTATTGGACTGATTCCGGATCGTCGTCAATAGCCCGTTGTGTTGCTCTAGTACGACGTTAACTAAAATTACCATTACCATTACCTAGCTCCCGTAGACTTAACACGGGAACTTTTTGTGTGTTCCAGAAAAGCGTGTGTATATTAAATTTGAAAGAAAATATAGCTTTTCCATGTTCCATTTCGTGTTCTAGAATGCTTATTTATTATTATTTTAGTGTTTTGTCAGCATAAATTAGAAGACTTTTTAAATAAATAGGTTTTTTTTTTAACAACATGGTGTTTCCCGCAATCTAAGGTAGCGCGTTGTGCAATCCATCTCATCAATTACGCATGTAATTGAGCGTTTATATGATTCATTTATACCGAATGTATCCATATTATAACAATCATATGCTTTTTCTCCTCCCTGAAATTATATATTAATTCGCCCAGCAACCTTCTTCGAGACGATTCTGGTAGAAAAATGGCTGCCGCGCATGCATATTGGGCCAAATTTGGTCCCTTGTCGCCACTCTTATTATATAGGCACTCTACGGTAGCCCGGTTGGAAAAGCATCGGATTAAGAACCGAAGGATTGCGAGTTCGAATCCAACCAAAGACCGTGCACAATGGAGGCTGGTACACGTTAAATTTGTCGTGGCCTCCAATTTGCTCACGTTCGCGTGGTGCGGAAGTTTGGAGAGTCGGGTGCCAGCTCAGGTGTCATCTGACCGGGGTTCAGAATTACGTGACGTCCTCGAATCTTTCCCTTTGGAGTTTAATCAAGGAACGTCGTCAATAGCCCGTTGTGTTGCTCCAATACGACGCTAATTAAAATACCTACCACAAGGTAATGGATTTTATTAAACACATCCGTTGCTACTTAAAAATAGTTTTGCTATGGTGATTGGCTTGCAAAAAAGTCAATGGTACATCCACATTTAGATATTATTCTACATTACATTTACATTATAGCATAATATGTGCAATATGTATTTAGTATTTCAGCAAGTGAATACTAAATCATTCGTATATTATTGAAAATAAAATACGCTGAATAATATTCTTATCATCATATGATTTGTGAAACACTTGTTCAACACTGATGAAGAAAAAACTACAAAAACAGAGACATCAAAAGTGTATTTTTCTGGTCTTTTTCTTTGCAAAATCTCTCAAGATTGTGTCTATATCGATGGCATTGAGCACCTCATTTTTTAAAGCCAAGATCGCCGATCCACCAGACGCTATTGGACAATGGTCGACCTCGGGTAGTTTTTCTAAGTTTCAAATTGGAAAACCCCCTCTCCCACTAGCAACTGACACAGGAATATTAAATAAGATGCTTAAACTCCCAAAAAGCATTTTGAAGCGTATCTCTGAACGAATGTATAGTTAATTAACAACATGAAGTCTATAGGGTGCAGCTCTTTTGTGACAGCTTCGGTGTTAAAAGTAAGATCTCATCCAGGAGCTCATTTTCATCTACATCACATTCGGTTTTATCAGTCCAAACTGTCTGCATATTTATACAGCACCCTCTCAGTTCATTTTCCCCCATTCCGAGAAATTTGTTAGAAAGTTATCGTTATGCTTCTACATTTGATCAAACCTCTCTGACAAAGAACTGATTGCTTGATTTAAAACCACATAGAAGAGGTTTACTCTGAAAGAGGTATTTCCTTGTCCAACACAGTCCAACAGGTTGATCCCTTCCCCGCCTTCATAAGAAAATTGTTTCTTTATTTTCCTTGGCCTGATGTGTTTCAACTGAAAACTCTGAACTGATCTCCAATTTATCTTCCAGCTCTTTTGCATGAGTTATATTTAAGAAAAAAAAATTGTTTTGAAATATTTTTAGTGTGAAATTTCGTTGGGGAGGATATCGATATCAAATGAGAGGTGTGGAAGGGATTTTGACACTTGATAACATTTAATATTTTAGAGGGGGGTGGGGTGTCATCAAATCACGAAAAATTAATTTCGCTGTATTTGACTGGCACTGATAATCAGCGTTTTGTGTGTTTGAAGGCCACCGGCCTAGCGCCATAAATATAGGGTTCTGTCGCCCTTGGCAAATGTATAACTTGGAACACCTGGTCAAAATGTATATAGGCAGAAAATTCATAAAATAAACTAGAGAGAAAATTGTAAAATCTCAAACCTACTACTTTACATTTCTTGCTTTACGCAAGGCAAATTCTGTGATTATGTCGTAAAAGTCCATTTTTTCTGCCACCTTTAGAATAGCAAGGTTTGTCAAACGTTCTTGTCCCACACAAGACCGGATGTAGTTTTTAATATGTTTCATCTTAGCAAAACTACGCTCGCAGGACGCCACTATAACCGGTAAAATAAAAAAATCCTGAGGGCAATTTTTATATTCGGATATGGATCTATAAAAAGATATTTACATATACACTTCAACAAGTCAGTTTGGTATCCTCAATGAGTTAGTTCCACAACTTAAGTTTTGAAGCATTGAATTTTATTAACTAAGTCTTCAGCATAAAAATTCTTCGAATACTGAAGCCCCAATCCCCTCCGACTGAAGTATTTAATTTTTTTCTCATTATTATATATTTATTGCAAAAGAAAACAGCAGAAATTCTGCTGCCTCTCTGTGGACGATTTTAGTGCTCCAACCGGCGCTCCTCCCCTCCAAGCCCTAGATACCACGGAAGTAGGAAAGATAAGATCTTTCCTACTTCCATGCTAGACACGGCACTGGTCGACGCCCGATGTAACCGCATTTGTCGCATGGGACCTTGAACGGCACTGATAGCCCGGTTGGAAGAGTAAAAGATTAGCAACCAGAGGGTAGCGAGTTCAAATCCAAGAAAAGGCCATCGTGTACAAAGGGGGCTGGTGCATATGGCCCCAAATGTCCTCACGTTGGCGCGTGGTGTGGAAGTTTGGAGAGTGGGGTGCCAGCTCAGGTGTTGCTTCGTCATCTGACCGTGGTTCAAAATTACGAGGTGTTGTCCTCGAATCTTTCCCTTATTGGACTGATTCCGGATCGTCGTCAATAGCCCGTTGTGTTGCTCTAGTACGACGTTAACTAAAATTACCATTACCATTACCTAGCTCCCGTAGACTTAACACGGGAACTTTTTGTGTGTTCCAGAAAAGCGTGTGTATATTAAATTTGAAAGAAAATATAGCTTTTCCATGTTCCATTTCGTGTTCTAGAATGCTTATTTATTATTATTTTAGTGTTTTGTCAGCATAAATTAGAAGACTTTTTAAATAAATAGGTTTTTTTTTTAACAACATGGTGTTTCCCGCAATCTAAGGTAGCGCGTTGTGCAATCCATCTCATCAATTACGCATGTAATTGAGCGTTTATATGATTCATTTATACCGAATGTATCCATATTATAACAATCATATGCTTTTTCTCCTCCCTGAAATTATATATTAATTCGCCCAGCAACCTTCTTCGAGACGATTCTGGTAGAAAAATGGCTGCCGCGCATGCATATTGGGCCAAATTTGGTCCCTTGTCGCCACTCTTATTATATAGGCACTCTACGGTAGCCCGGTTGGAAAAGCATCGGATTAAGAACCGAAGGATTGCGAGTTCGAATCCAACCAAAGACCGTGCACAATGGAGGCTGGTACACGTTAAATTTGTCGTGGCCTCCAATTTGCTCACGTTCGCGTGGTGCGGAAGTTTGGAGAGTCGGGTGCCAGCTCAGGTGTCATCTGACCGGGGTTCAGAATTACGTGACGTCCTCGAATCTTTCCCTTTGGAGTTTAATCAAGGAACGTCGTCAATAGCCCGTTGTGTTGCTCCAATACGACGCTAATTAAAATACCTACCACAAGGTAATGGATTTTATTAAACACATCCGTTGCTACTTAAAAATAGTTTTGCTATGGTGATTGGCTTGCAAAAAAGTCAATGGTACATCCACATTTAGATATTATTCTACATTACATTTACATTATAGCATAATATGTGCAATATGTATTTAGTATTTCAGCAAGTGAATACTAAATCATTCGTATATTATTGAAAATAAAATACGCTGAATAATATTCTTATCATCATATGATTTGTGAAACACTTGTTCAACACTGATGAAGAAAAAACTACAAAAACAGAGACATCAAAAGTGTATTTTTCTGGTCTTTTTCTTTGCAAAATCTCTCAAGATTGTGTCTATATCGATGGCATTGAGCACCTCATTTTTTAAAGCCAAGATCGCCGATCCACCAGACGCTATTGGACAATGGTCGACCTCGGGTAGTTTTTCTAAGTTTCAAATTGGAAAACCCCCTCTCCCACTAGCAACTGACACAGGAATATTAAATAAGATGCTTAAACTCCCAAAAAGCATTTTGAAGCGTATCTCTGAACGAATGTATAGTTAATTAACAACATGAAGTCTATAGGGTGCAGCTCTTTTGTGACAGCTTCGGTGTTAAAAGTAAGATCTCATCCAGGAGCTCATTTTCATCTACATCACATTCGGTTTTATCAGTCCAAACTGTCTGCATATTTATACAGCACCCTCTCAGTTCATTTTCCCCCATTCCGAGAAATTTGTTAGAAAGTTATCGTTATGCTTCTACATTTGATCAAACCTCTCTGACAAAGAACTGATTGCTTGATTTAAAACCACATAGAAGAGGTTTACTCTGAAAGAGGTATTTCCTTGTCCAACACAGTCCAACAGGTTGATCCCTTCCCCGCCTTCATAAGAAAATTGTTTCTTTATTTTCCTTGGCCTGATGTGTTTCAACTGAAAACTCTGAACTGATCTCCAATTTATCTTCCAGCTCTTTTGCATGAGTTATATTTAAGAAAAAAAAATTGTTTTGAAATATTTTTAGTGTGAAATTTCGTTGGGGAGGATATCGATATCAAATGAGAGGTGTGGAAGGGATTTTGACACTTGATAACATTTAATATTTTAGAGGGGGGTGGGGTGTCATCAAATCACGAAAAATTAATTTCGCTGTATTTGACTGGCACTGATAATCAGCGTTTTGTGTGTTTGAAGGCCACCGGCCTAGCGCCATAAATATAGGGTTCTGTCGCCCTTGGCAAATGTATAACTTGGAACACCTGGTCAAAATGTATATAGGCAGAAAATTCATAAAATAAACTAGAGAGAAAATTGTAAAATCTCAAACCTACTACTTTACATTTCTTGCTTTACGCAAGGCAAATTCTGTGATTATGTCGTAAAAGTCCATTTTTTCTGCCACCTTTAGAATAGCAAGGTTTGTCAAACGTTCTTGTCCCACACAAGACCGGATGTAGTTTTTAATATGTTTCATCTTAGCAAAACTACGCTCGCAGGACGCCACTATAACCGGTAAAATAAAAAAATCCTGAGGGCAATTTTTATATTCGGATATGGATCTATAAAAAGATATTTACATATACACTTCAACAAGTCAGTTTGGTATCCTCAATGAGTTAGTTCCACAACTTAAGTTTTGAAGCATTGAATTTTATTAACTAAGTCTTCAGCATAAAAATTCTTCGAATACTGAAGCCCCAATCCCCTCCGACTGAAGTATTTAATTTTTTTCTCATTATTATATATTTATTGCAAAAGAAAACAGCAGAAATTCTGCTGCCTCTCTGTGGACGATTTTAGTGCTCCAACCGGCGCTCCTCCCCTCCAAGCCCTAGATACCACGGAAGTAGGAAAGATAAGATCTTTCCTACTTCCATGCTAGACACGGCACTGGTCGACGCCCGATGTAACCGCATTTGTCGCATGGGACCTTGAACGGCACTGATAGCCCGGTTGGAAGAGTAAAAGATTAGCAACCAGAGGGTAGCGAGTTCAAATCCAAGAAAAGGCCATCGTGTACAAAGGGGGCTGGTGCATATGGCCCCAAATGTCCTCACGTTGGCGCGTGGTGTGGAAGTTTGGAGAGTGGGGTGCCAGCTCAGGTGTTGCTTCGTCATCTGACCGTGGTTCAAAATTACGAGGTGTTGTCCTCGAATCTTTCCCTTATTGGACTGATTCCGGATCGTCGTCAATAGCCCGTTGTGTTGCTCTAGTACGACGTTAACTAAAATTACCATTACCATTACCTAGCTCCCGTAGACTTAACACGGGAACTTTTTGTGTGTTCCAGAAAAGCGTGTGTATATTAAATTTGAAAGAAAATATAGCTTTTTCATGTTCCATTTCGTGTTCTAGAATGCTTATTTATTATTATTTTAGTGTTTTGTCAGCATAAATTAGAAGACTTTTTAAATAAATAGGTTTTTTTTTAACAACATGGTGTTTCCCGCAATCTAAGGTAGCGCGTTGTGCAATCCATCTCATCAATTACGCATGTAATTGAGCGTTTATATGATTCATTTATACCGAATGTATCCATATTATAACAATCATATGCTTTTTCTCCTCCCTGAAATTATATATTAATTCGCCCAGCAACCTTCTTCGAGACGATTCTGGTAGAAAAATGGCTGCCGCGCATGCATATTGGGCCAAATTTGGTCCCTTGTCGCCACTCTTATTATATAGGCACTCTACGGTAGCCCGGTTGGAAAAGCATCGGATTAAGAACCGAAGGATTGCGAGTTCGAATCCAACCAAAGACCGTGCACAATGGAGGCTGGTACACGTTAAATTTGTCGTGGCCTCCAATTTGCTCACGTTCGCGTGGTGCGGAAGTTTGGAGAGTCGGGTGCCAGCTCAGGTGTCATCTGACCGGGGTTCAGAATTACGTGATGTCCTCGAATCTTTCCCTTTGGAGTTTAATCAAGGAACGTCGTCAATAGCCCGTTGTGTTGCTCCAATACGACGCTAATTAAAATACCTACCACAAGGTAATGGATTTTATTAAACACATCCGTTGCTACTTAAAAATAGTTTTGCTATGGTGATTGGCTTGCAAAAAAGTCAATGGTACATCCACATTTAGATATTATTCTACATTACATTTACATTATAGCATAATATGTGCAATATGTATTTAGTATTTCAGCAAGTGAATACTAAATCATTCGTATATTATTGAAAATAAAATACGCTGAATAATATTCTTATCATCATATGATTTGTGAAACACTTGTTCAACACTGATGAAGAAAAAACTACAAAAACAGAGACATCAAAAGTGTATTTTTCTGGTCTTTTTCTTTGCAAAATCTCTCAAGATTGTGTCTATATCGATGGCATTGAGCACCTCATTTTTTAAAGCCAAGATCGCCGATCCACCAGACGCTATTGGACAATGGTCGACCTCGGGTAGTTTTTCTAAGTTTCAAATTGGAAAACCCCCTCTCCCACTAGCAACTGACACAGGAATATTAAATAAGATGCTTAAACTCCCAAAAAGCATTTTGAAGCGTATCTCTGAACGAATGTATAGTTAATTAACAACATGAAGTCTATAGGGTGCAGCTCTTTTGTGACAGCTTCGGTGTTAAAAGTAAGATCTCATCCAGGAGCTCATTTTCATCTACATCACATTCGGTTTTATCAGTCCAAACTGTCTGCATATTTATACAGCACCCTCTCAGTTCATTTTCCCCCATTCCGAGAAATTTGTTAGAAAGTTATCGTTATGCTTCTACATTTGATCAAACCTCTCTGACAAAGAACTGATTGCTTGATTTAAAACCACATAGAAGAGGTTTACTCTGAAAGAGGTATTTCCTTGTCCAACACAGTCCAACAGGTTGATCCCTTCCCCGCCTTCATAAGAAAATTGTTTCTTTATTTTCCTTGGCCTGATGTGTTTCAACTGAAAACTCTGAACTGATCTCCAATTTATCTTCCAGCTCTTTTGCATGAGTTATATTTAAGAAAAAAAAATTGTTTTGAAATATTTTTAGTGTGAAATTTCGTTGGGGAGGATATCGATATCAAATGAGAGGTGTGGAAGGGATTTTGACACTTGATAACATTTAATATTTTAGAGGGGGGTGGGGTGTCATCAAATCACGAAAAATTAATTTCGCTGTATTTGACTGGCACTGATAATCAGCGTTTTGTGTGTTTGAAGGCCACCGGCCTAGCGCCATAAATATAGGGTTCTGTCGCCCTTGGCAAATGTATAACTTGGAACACCTGGTCAAAATGTATATAGGCAGAAAATTCATAAAATAAACTAGAGAGAAAATTGTAAAATCTCAAACCTACTACTTTACATTTCTTGCTTTACGCAAGGCAAATTCTGTGATTATGTCGTAAAAGTCCATTTTTTCTGCCACCTTTAGAATAGCAAGGTTTGTCAAACGTTCTTGTCCCACACAAGACCGGATGTAGTTTTTAATATGTTTCATCTTAGCAAAACTACGCTCGCAGGACGCCACTATAACCGGTAAAATAAAAAAATCCTGAGGGCAATTTTTATATTCGGATATGGATCTATAAAAAGATATTTACATATACACTTCAACAAGTCAGTTTGGTATCCTCAATGAGTTAGTTCCACAACTTAAGTTTTGAAGCATTGAATTTTATTAACTAAGTCTTCAGCATAAAAATTCTTCGAATACTGAAGCCCCAATCCCCTCCGACTGAAGTATTTAATTTTTTTCTCATTATTATATATTTATTGCAAAAGAAAACAGCAGAAATTCTGCTGCCTCTCTGTGGACGATTTTAGTGCTCCAACCGGCGCTCCTCCCCTCCAAGCCCTAGATACCACGGAAGTAGGAAAGATAAGATCTTTCCTACTTCCATGCTAGACACGGCACTGGTCGACGCCCGATGTAACCGCATTTGTCGCATGGGACCTTGAACGGCACTGATAGCCCGGTTGGAAGAGTAAAAGATTAGCAACCAGAGGGTAGCGAGTTCAAATCCAAGAAAAGGCCATCGTGTACAAAGGGGGCTGGTGCATATGGCCCCAAATGTCCTCACGTTGGCGCGTGGTGTGGAAGTTTGGAGAGTGGGGTGCCAGCTCAGGTGTTGCTTCGTCATCTGACCGTGGTTCAAAATTACGAGGTGTTGTCCTCGAATCTTTCCCTTATTGGACTGATTCCGGATCGTCGTCAATAGCCCGTTGTGTTGCTCTAGTACGACGTTAACTAAAATTACCATTACCATTACCTAGCTCCCGTAGACTTAACACGGGAACTTTTTGTGTGTTCCAGAAAAGCGTGTGTATATTAAATTTGAAAGAAAATATAGCTTTTCCATGTTCCATTTCGTGTTCTAGAATGCTTATTTATTATTATTTTAGTGTTTTGTCAGCATAAATTAGAAGACTTTTTAAATAAATAGGTTTTTTTTTTAACAACATGGTGTTTCCCGCAATCTAAGGTAGCGCGTTGTGCAATCCATCTCATCAATTACGCATGTAATTGAGCGTTTATATGATTCATTTATACCGAATGTATCCATATTATAACAATCATATGCTTTTTCTCCTCCCTGAAATTATATATTAATTCGCCCAGCAACCTTCTTCGAGACGATTCTGGTAGAAAAATGGCTGCCGCGCATGCATATTGGGCCAAATTTGGTCCCTTGTCGCCACTCTTATTATATAGGCACTCTACGGTAGCCCGGTTGGAAAAGCATCGGATTAAGAACCGAAGGATTGCGAGTTCGAATCCAACCAAAGACCGTGCACAATGGAGGCTGGTACACGTTAAATTTGTCGTGGCCTCCAATTTGCTCACGTTCGCGTGGTGCGGAAGTTTGGAGAGTCGGGTGCCAGCTCAGGTGTCATCTGACCGGGGTTCAGAATTACGTGATGTCCTCGAATC
The DNA here is from genome assembly GCA_947359465.1 of Metellina segmentata. Lineage (NCBI taxonomy): Eukaryota > Metazoa > Arthropoda > Arachnida > Araneae > Tetragnathidae > Metellina > Metellina segmentata. Next base: position 34,882,942 of record OX375882.1, read on the forward strand.
TTTCCCTTTGGAGTTTAATCAAGGAACGTCGTCAATAGCCCGTTGTGTTGCTCCAATACGACGCTAATTAAAATACCTACCACAAGGTAATGGATTTTATTAAACACATCCGTTGCTACTTAAAAATAGTTTTGCTATGGTGATTGGCTTGCAAAAAAGTCAATGGTACATCCACATTTAGATATTATTCTACATTACATTTACATTATAGCATAATATGTGCAATATGTATTTAGTATTTCAGCAAGTGAATACTAAATCATTCGTATATTATTGAAAATAAAATACGCTGAATAATATTCTTATCATCATATGATTTGTGAAACACTTGTTCAACACTGATGAAGAAAAAACTACAAAAACAGAGACATCAAAAGTGTATTTTTCTGGTCTTTTTCTTTGCAAAATCTCTCAAGATTGTGTCTATATCGATGGCATTGAGCACCTCATTTTTTAAAGCCAAGATCGCCGATCCACCAGACGCTATTGGACAATGGTCGACCTCGGGTAGTTTTTCTAAGTTTCAAATTGGAAAACCCCCTCTCCCACTAGCAACTGACACAGGAATATTAAATAAGATGCTTAAACTCCCAAAAAGCATTTTGAAGCGTATCTCTGAACGAATGTATAGTTAATTAACAACATGAAGTCTATAGGGTGCAGCTCTTTTGTGACAGCTTCGGTGTTAAAAGTAAGATCTCATCCAGGAGCTCATTTTCATCTACATCACATTCGGTTTTATCAGTCCAAACTGTCTGCATATTTATACAGCACCCTCTCAGTTCATTTTCCCCCATTCCGAGAAATTTGTTAGAAAGTTATCGTTATGCTTCTACATTTGATCAAACCTCTCTGACAAAGAACTGATTGCTTGATTTAAAACCACATACAAGAGGTTTACTCTGAAAGAGGTATTTCCTTGTCCAACACAGTCCAACAGGTTGATCCCTTCCCCGCCTTCATAAGAAAATTGTTTCTTTATTTTCCTTGGCCTGATGTGTTTCAACTGAAAACTCTGAACTGATCTCCAATTTATCTTCCAGCTCTTTTGCATGAGTTATATTTAAGAAAAAAAAATTGTTTTGAAATATTTTTAGTGTGAAATTTCGTTGGGGAGGATATCGATATCAAATGAGAGGTGTGGAAGGGATTTTGACACTTGATAACATTTGATATTTTAGAGGGGGGTGGGGTGTCATCAAATCACGAAAAATTAATTTCGCTGTATTTGACTGGCACTGATAATCAGCGTTTTGTGTGTTTGAAGGCCACCGGCCTAGCGCCATAAATATAGGGTTCTGTCGCCCTTGGCAAATGTATAACTTGGAACACCTGGTCAAAATGTATATAGGCAGAAAATTCATAAAATAAACTAGAGAGAAAATTGTAAAATCTCAAACCTACTACTTTACATTTCTTGCTTTACGCAAGGCAAATTCTGTGATTATGTCGTAAAAGTCCATTTTTTCTGCCACCTTTAGAATAGCAAGGTTTGTCAAACGTTCTTGTCCCACACAAGACCGGATGTAGTTTTTAATATGTTTCATCTTAGCAAAACTACGCTCGCAGGACGCCACTATAACCGGTAAAATAAAAAAATCCTGAGGGCAATTTTTATATTCGGATATGGATCTATAAAAAGATATTTACATATACACTTCAACAAGTCAGTTTGGTATCCTCAATGAGTTAGTTCCACAACTTAAGTTTTGAAGCATTGAATTTTATTAACTAAGTCTTCAGCATAAAAATTCTTCGAATACTGAAGCCCCAATCCCCTCCGACTGAAGTATTTAATTTTTTTCTCATTATTATATATTTATTGCAAAAGAAAACAGCAGAAATTCTGCTGCCTCTCTGTGGACGATTTTAGTGCTCCAACCGGCGCTCCTCCCCTCCAAGCCCTAGATACCACGGAAGTAGGAAAGATAAGATCTTTCCTACTTCCATGCTAGACACGGCACTGGTCGACGCCCGATGTAACCGCATTTGTCGCATGGGACCTTGAACGGCACTGATAGCCCGGTTGGAAGAGTAAAAGATTAGCAACCAGAGGGTAGCGAGTTCAAATCCAAGAAAAGGCCATCGTGTACAAAGGGGGCTGGTGCATATGGCCCCAAATGTCCTCACGTTGGCGCGTGGTGTGGAAGTTTGGAGAGTGGGGTGCCAGCTCAGGTGTTGCTTCGTCATCTGACCGTGGTTCAAAATTACGAGGTGTTGTCCTCGAATCTTTCCCTTATTGGACTGATTCCGGATCGTCGTCAATAGCCCGTTGTGTTGCTCTAGTACGACGTTAACTAAAATTACCATTACCATTACCTAGCTCCCGTAGACTTAACACGGGAACTTTTTGTGTGTTCCAGAAAAGCGTGTGTATATTAAATTTGAAAGAAAATATAGCTTTTTCATGTTCCATTTCGTGTTCTAGAATGCTTATTTATTATTATTTTAGTGTTTTGTCAGCATAAATTAGAAGACTTTTTAAATAAATAGGTTTTTTTTTAACAACATGGTGTTTCCCGCAATCTAAGGTAGCGCGTTGTGCAATCCATCTCATCAATTACGCATGTAATTGAGCGTTTATATGATTCATTTATACCGAATGTATCCATATTATAACAATCATATGCTTTTTCTCCTCCCTGAAATTATATATTAATTCGCCCAGCAACCTTCTTCGAGACGATTCTGGTAGAAAAATGGCTGCCGCGCATGCATATTGGGCCAAATTTGGTCCCTTGTCGCCACTCTTATTATATAGGCACTCTACGGTAGCCCGGTTGGAAAAGCATCGGATTAAGAACCGAAGGATTGCGAGTTCGAATCCAACCAAAGACCGTGCACAATGGAGGCTGGTACACGTTAAATTTGTCGTGGCCTCCAATTTGCTCACGTTCGCGTGGTGCGGAAGTTTGGAGAGTCGGGTGCCAGCTCAGGTGTCATCTGACCGGGGTTCAGAATTACGTGATGTCCTCGAATCTTTCCCTTTGGAGTTTAATCAAGGAACGTCGTCAATAGCCCGTTGTGTTGCTCCAATACGACGCTAATTAAAATACCTACCACAAGGTAATGGATTTTATTAAACACATCCGTTGCTACTTAAAAATAGTTTTGCTATGGTGATTGGCTTGCAAAAAAGTCAATGGTACATCCACATTTAGATATTATTCTACATTACATTTACATTATAGCATAATATGTGCAATATGTATTTAGTATTTCAGCAAGTGAATACTAAATCATTCGTATATTATTGAAAATAAAATACGCTGAATAATATTCTTATCATCATATGATTTGTGAAACACTTGTTCAACACTGATGAAGAAAAAACTACAAAAACAGAGACATCAAAAGTGTATTTTTCTGGTCTTTTTCTTTGCAAAATCTCTCAAGATTGTGTCTATATCGATGGCATTGAGCACCTCATTTTTTAAAGCCAAGATCGCCGATCCACCAGACGCTATTGGACAATGGTCGACCTCGGGTAGTTTTTCTAAGTTTCAAATTGGAAAACCCCCTCTCCCACTAGCAACTGACACAGGAATATTAAATAAGATGCTTAAACTCCCAAAAAGCATTTTGAAGCGTATCTCTGAACGAATGTATAGTTAATTAACAACATGAAGTCTATAGGGTGCAGCTCTTTTGTGACAGCTTCGGTGTTAAAAGTAAGATCTCATCCAGGAGCTCATTTTCATCTACATCACATTCGGTTTTATCAGTCCAAACTGTCTGCATATTTATACAGCACCCTCTCAGTTCATTTTCCCCCATTCCGAGAAATTTGTTAGAAAGTTATCGTTATGCTTCTACATTTGATCAAACCTCTCTGACAAAGAACTGATTGCTTGATTTAAAACCACATAGAAGAGGTTTACTCTGAAAGAGGTATTTCCTTGTCCAACACAGTCCAACAGGTTGATCCCTTCCCCGCCTTCATAAGAAAATTGTTTCTTTATTTTCCTTGGCCTGATGTGTTTCAACTGAAAACTCTGAACTGATCTCCAATTTATCTTCCAGCTCTTTTGCATGAGTTATATTTAAGAAAAAAAAATTGTTTTGAAATATTTTTAGTGTGAAATTTCGTTGGGGAGGATATCGATATCAAATGAGAGGTGTGGAAGGGATTTTGACACTTGATAACATTTAATATTTTAGAGGGGGGTGGGGTGTCATCAAATCACGAAAAATTAATTTCGCTGTATTTGACTGGCACTGATAATCAGCGTTTTGTGTGTTTGAAGGCCACCGGCCTAGCGCCATAAATATAGGGTTCTGTCGCCCTTGGCAAATGTATAACTTGGAACACCTGGTCAAAATGTATATAGGCAGAAAATTCATAAAATAAACTAGAGAGAAAATTGTAAAATCTCAAACCTACTACTTTACATTTCTTGCTTTACGCAAGGCAAATTCTGTGATTATGTCGTAAAAGTCCATTTTTTCTGCCACCTTTAGAATAGCAAGGTTTGTCAAACGTTCTTGTCCCACACAAGACCGGATGTAGTTTTTAATATGTTTCATCTTAGCAAAACTACGCTCGCAGGACGCCACTATAACCGGTAAAATAAAAAAATCCTGAGGGCAATTTTTATATTCGGATATGGATCTATAAAAAGATATTTACATATACACTTCAACAAGTCAGTTTGGTATCCTCAATGAGTTAGTTCCACAACTTAAGTTTTGAAGCATTGAATTTTATTAACTAAGTCTTCAGCATAAAAATTCTTCGAATACTGAAGCCCCAATCCCCTCCGACTGAAGTATTTAATTTTTTTCTCATTATTATATATTTATTGCAAAAGAAAACAGCAGAAATTCTGCTGCCTCTCTGTGGACGATTTTAGTGCTCCAACCGGCGCTCCTCCCCTCCAAGCCCTAGATACCACGGAAGTAGGAAAGATAAGATCTTTCCTACTTCCATGCTAGACACGGCACTGGTCGACGCCCGATGTAACCGCATTTGTCGCATGGGACCTTGAACGGCACTGATAGCCCGGTTGGAAGAGTAAAAGATTAGCAACCAGAGGGTAGCGAGTTCAAATCCAAGAAAAGGCCATCGTGTACAAAGGGGGCTGGTGCATATGGCCCCAAATGTCCTCACGTTGGCGCGTGGTGTGGAAGTTTGGAGAGTGGGGTGCCAGCTCAGGTGTTGCTTCGTCATCTGACCGTGGTTCAAAATTACGAGGTGTTGTCCTCGAATCTTTCCCTTATTGGACTGATTCCGGATCGTCGTCAATAGCCCGTTGTGTTGCTCTAGTACGACGTTAACTAAAATTACCATTACCATTACCTAGCTCCCGTAGACTTAACACGGGAACTTTTTGTGTGTTCCAGAAAAGCGTGTGTATATTAAATTTGAAAGAAAATATAGCTTTTCCATGTTCCATTTCGTGTTCTAGAATGCTTATTTATTATTATTTTAGTGTTTTGTCAGCATAAATTAGAAGACTTTTTAAATAAATAGGTTTTTTTTTTAACAACATGGTGTTTCCCGCAATCTAAGGTAGCGCGTTGTGCAATCCATCTCATCAATTACGCATGTAATTGAGCGTTTATATGATTCATTTATACCGAATGTATCCATATTATAACAATCATATGCTTTTTCTCCTCCCTGAAATTATATATTAATTCGCCCAGCAACCTTCTTCGAGACGATTCTGGTAGAAAAATGGCTGCCGCGCATGCATATTGGGCCAAATTTGGTCCCTTGTCGCCACTCTTATTATATAGGCACTCTACGGTAGCCCGGTTGGAAAAGCATCGGATTAAGAACCGAAGGATTGCGAGTTCGAATCCAACCAAAGACCGTGCACAATGGAGGCTGGTACACGTTAAATTTGTCGTGGCCTCCAATTTGCTCACGTTCGCGTGGTGCGGAAGTTTGGAGAGTCGGGTGCCAGCTCAGGTGTCATCTGACCGGGGTTCAGAATTACGTGATGTCCTCGAATCTTTCCCTTTGGAGTTTAATCAAGGAACGTCGTCAATAGCCCGTTGTGTTGCTCCAATACGACGCTAATTAAAATACCTACCACAAGGTAATGGATTTTATTAAACACATCCGTTGCTACTTAAAAATAGTTTTGCTATGGTGATTGGCTTGCAAAAAAGTCAATGGTACATCCACATTTAGATATTATTCTACATTACATTTACATTATAGCATAATATGTGCAATATGTATTTAGTATTTCAGCAAGTGAATACTAAATCATTCGTATATTATTGAAAATAAAATACGCTGAATAATATTCTTATCATCATATGATTTGTGAAACACTTGTTCAACACTGATGAAGAAAAAACTACAAAAACAGAGACATCAAAAGTGTATTTTTCTGGTCTTTTTCTTTGCAAAATCTCTCAAGATTGTGTCTATATCGATGGCATTGAGCACCTCATTTTTTAAAGCCAAGATCGTCGATCCACCAGACGCTATTGGACAATGGGCGACCTCGGGTAGTTTTTCTAAGTTTCAAATTGGAAAACCCCCTCTCCCACTAGCAACTGACACAGGAATATTAAATAAGATGCTTAAACTCCCAAAAAGCATTTTGAAGCGTATCTCTGAACGAATGTATAGTTAATTAACAACATGAAGTCTATAGGGTGCAGCTCTTTTGTGACAGCTTCGGTGTTAAAAGTAAGATCTCATCCAGGAGCTCATTTTCATCTACATCACATTCGGTTTTATCAGTCCAAACTGTCTGCATATTTATACAGCACCCTCTCAGTTCATTTTCCCCCATTCCGAGAAATTTGTTAGAAAGTTATCGTTATGCTTCTACATTTGATCAAACCTCTCTGACAAAGAACTGATTGCTTGATTTAAAACCACATACAAGAGGTTTACTCTGAAAGAGGTATTTCCTTGTCCAACACAGTCCAACAGGTTGATCCCTTCCCCGCCTTCATAAGAAAATTGTTTCTTTATTTTCCTTGGCCTGATGTGTTTCAACTGAAAACTCTGAACTGATCTCCAATTTATCTTCCAGCTATTTTGCATGAGTTATATTTAAGAAAAAAAAATTGTTTTGAAATATTTTTAGTGTGAAATTTCGTTGGGGAGGATATCGATATCAAATGAGAGGTGTGGAAGGGATTTTGACACTTGATAACATTTGATATTTTAGAGGGGGGTGGGGTGTCATCAAATCACGAAAAATTAATTTCGCTGTATTTGACTGGCACTGATAATCAGCGTTTTGTGTGTTTGAAGGCCACCGGCCTAGCGCCATAAATATAGGGTTCTGTCGCCCTTGGCAAATGTATAACTTGGAACACCTGGTCAAAATGTATATAGGCAGAAAATTCATAAAATAAACTAGAGAGAAAATTGTAAAATCTCAAACCTACTACTTTACATTTCTTGCTTTACGCAAGGCAAATTCTGTGATTATGTCGTAAAAGTCCATTTTTTCTGCCACCTTTAGAATAGCAAGGTTTGTCAAACGTTCTTGTCCCACACAAGACCGGATGTAGTTTTTAATATGTTTCATCTTAGCAAAACTACGCTCGCAGGACGCCACTATAACCGGTAAAATAAAAAAATCCTGAGGGCAATTTTTATATTCGGATATGGATCTATAAAAAGATATTTACATATACACTTCAACAAGTCAGTTTGGTATCCTCAATGAGTTAGTTCCACAACTTAAGTTTTGAAGCATTGAATTTTATTAACTAAGTCTTCAGCATAAAAATTCTTCGAATACTGAAGCCCCAATCCCCTCCGACTGAAGTATTTAATTTTTTTCTCATTATTATATATTTATTGCAAAAGAAAACAGCAGAAATTCTGCTGCCTCTCTGTGGACGATTTTAGTGCTCCAACCGGCGCTCCTCCCCTCCAAGCCCTAGATACCACGGAAGTAGGAAAGATAAGATCTTTCCTACTTCCATGCTAGACACGGCACTGGTCGACGCCCGATGTAACCGCATTTGTCGCATGGGACCTTGAACGGCACTGATAGCCCGGTTGGAAGAGTAAAAGATTAGCAACCAGAGGGTAGCGAGTTCAAATCCAAGAAAAGGCCATCGTGTACAAAGGGGGCTGGTGCATATGGCCCCAAATGTCCTCACGTTGGCGCGTGGTGTGGAAGTTTGGAGAGTGGGGTGCCAGCTCAGGTGTTGCTTCGTCATCTGACCGTGGTTCAAAATTACGAGGTGTTGTCCTCGAATCTTTCCCTTATTGGACTGATTCCGGATCGTCGTCAATAGCCCGTTGTGTTGCTCTAGTACGACGTTAACTAAAATTACCATTACCATTACCTAGCTCCCGTAGACTTAACACGGGAACTTTTTGTGTGTTCCAGAAAAGCGTGTGTATATTAAATTTGAAAGAAAATATAGCTTTTCCATGTTCCATTTCGTGTTCTAGAATGCTTATTTATTATTATTTTAGTGTTTTGTCAGCATAAATTAGAAGACTTTTTAAATAAATAGGTTTTTTTTTTAACAACATGGTGTTTCCCGCAATCTAAGGTAGCGCGTTGTGCAATCCATCTCATCAATTACGCATGTAATTGAGCGTTTATATGATTCATTTATACCGAATGTATCCATATTATAACAATCATATGCTTTTTCTCCTCCCTGAAATTATATATTAATTCGCCCAGCAACCTTCTTCGAGACGATTCTGGTAGAAAAATGGCTGCCGCGCATGCATATTGGGCCAAATTTGGTCCCTTGTCGCCACTCTTATTATATAGGCACTCTACGGTAGCCCGGTTGGAAAAGCATCGGATTAAGAACCGAAGGATTGCGAGTTCGAATCCAACCAAAGACCGTGCACAAGGGAGGCTGGTACACGTTAAATTTGTCGTGGCCTCCAATTTGCTCACGTTCGCGTGGTGCGGAAGTTTGGAGAGTCGGGTGCCAGCTCAGGTGTCATCTGACCGGGGTTCAGAATTACGTGATGTCCTCGAATCTTTCCCTTTGGAGTTTAATCAAGGAACGTCGTCAATAGCCCGTTGTGTTGCTCCAATACGACGCTAATTAAAATACCTACCACAAGGTAATGGATTTTATTAAACACATCCGTTGCTACTTAAAAATAGTTTTGCTATGGTGATTGGCTTGCAAAAAAGTCAATGGTACATCCACATTTAGATATTATTCTACATTACATTTACATTATAGCATAATATGTGCAATATGTATTTAGTATTTCAGCAAGTGAATACTAAATCATTCGTATATTATTGAAAATAAAATACGCTGAATAATATTCTTATCATCATATGATTTGTGAAACACTTGTTCAACACTGATGAAGAAAAAACTACAAAAACAGAGACATCAAAAGTGTATTTTTCTGGTCTTTTTCTTTGCAAAATCTCTCAAGATTGTGTCTATATCGATGGCATTGAGCACCTCATTTTTTAAAGCCAAGATCGCCGATCCACCAGACGCTATTGGACAATGGTCGACCTCGGGTAGTTTTTCTAAGTTTCAAATTGGAAAACCCCCTCTCCCACTAGCAACTGACACAGGAATATTAAATAAGATGCTTAAACTCCCAAAAAGCATTTTGAAGCGTATCTCTGAACGAATGTATAGTTAATTAACAACATGAAGTCTATAGGGTGCAGCTCTTTTGTGACAGCTTCGGTGTTAAAAGTAAGATCTCATCCAGGAGCTCATTTTCATCTACATCACATTCGGTTTTATCAGTCCAAACTGTCTGCATATTTATACAGCACCCTCTCAGTTCATTTTCCCCCATTCCGAGAAATTTGTTAGAAAGTTATCGTTATGCTTCTACATTTGATCAAACCTCTCTGACAAAGAACTGATTGCTTGATTTAAAACCACATACAAGAGGTTTACTCTGAAAGAGGTATTTCCTTGTCCAACACAGTCCAACAGGTTGATCCCTTCCCCGCCTTCATAAGAAAATTGTTTCTTTATTTTCCTTGGCCTGATGTGTTTCAACTGAAAACTCTGAACTGATCTCCAATTTATCTTCCAGCTCTTTTGCATGAGTTATATTTAAGAAAAAAAAATTGTTTTGAAATATTTTTAGTGTGAAATTTCGTTGGGGAGGATATCGATATCAAATGAGAGGTGTGGAAGGGATTTTGACACTTGATAACATTTGATATTTTAGAGGGGGGTGGGGTGTCATCAAATCACGAAAAATTAATTTCGCTGTATTTGACTGGCACTGATAATCAGCGTTTTGTGTGTTTGAAGGCCACCGGCCTAGCGCCATAAATATAGGGTTCTGTCGCCCTTGGCAAATGTATAACTTGGAACACCTGGTCAAAATGTATATAGGCAGAAAATTCATAAAATAAACTAGAGAGAAAATTGTAAAATCTCAAACCTACTACTTTACATTTCTTGCTTTACGCAAGGCAAATTCTGTGATTATGTCGTAAAAGTCCATTTTTTCTGCCACCTTTAGAATAGCAAGGTTTGTCAAACGTTCTTGTCCCACACAAGACCGGATGTAGTTTTTAATATGTTTCATCTTAGCAAAACTACGCTCGCAGGACGCCACTATAACCGGTAAAATAAAAAAATCCTGAGGGCAATTTTTATATTCGGATATGGATCTATAAAAAGATATTTACATATACACTTCAACAAGTCAGTTTGGTATCCTCAATGAGTTAGTTCCACAACTTAAGTTTTGAAGCATTGAATTTTATTAACTAAGTCTTCAGCATAAAAATTCTTCGAATACTGAAGCCCCAATCCCCTCCGACTGAAGTATTTAATTTTTTTCTCATTATTATATATTTATTGCAAAAGAAAACAGCAGAAATTCTGCTGCCTCTCTGTGGACGATTTTAGTGCTCCAACCGGCGCTCCTCCCCTCCAAGCCCTAGATACCACGGAAGTAGGAAAGATAAGATCTTTCCTACTTCCATGCTAGACACGGCACTGGTCGACGCCCGATGTAACCGCATTTGTCGCATGGGACCTTGAACGGCACTGATAGCCCGGTTGGAAGAGTAAAAGATTAGCAACCAGAGGGTAGCGAGTTCAAATCCAAGAAAAGGCCATCGTGTACAAAGGGGGCTGGTGCATATGGCCCCAAATGTCCTCACGTTGGCGCGTGGTGTGGAAGTTTGGAGAGTGTGGTGCCAGCTCAGGTGTTGCCTCGTCATCTGACCGTGGTTCAAAATTACGTGGTATTGTCCTCGAATCTTACCATTGGGGACTGATCCCAGACCGTCGTCAATAGCCTGTTGTGTTGCTCCAGTATGATGTTAATTAAAATACCTACCTACTAGTTTATATAATAATACAGACGACTATTAACCGGTCTGGTGGTTAAGGTGTTAGCCTCTAGATCGGAAGGTTTCTGGTTTGAATTCGGGTCAGTGCATGGTTGTTTGTAAGCATATGATGTAGAGGCGGCTGGTGCACCTTAAATCTGTCGTGGCCGAAAGTCCTCACGTGTCACGTTGGGTTGTTGTGGAAGTTTGGAGAGTGGGGTACCAGATCAGATATTGTCTCGTCTTCTGACCGTGATCCAAAATTACGTGGTGTTGTCCTCGGATATTTCCCTGAGGGGATTGACCCCGGACAATCGTCAATAGCCCGTTGTGTTGTTCTTTTGTTACTCCATAATAATACATATGTGGTTGCAACAAATATGAGACGGATTTTCAATGCAAATTAACAAACCAGACAGCGAAGGTTTTATTTCCGCTTCCTGAATGCTCTCATGTTGAATATCAGGTTACCTGAAAATATAGTTGATCGCCGTTTTGTTGGCACTTATTCTAATTATCATCGACAAATTCACGATTATAAATATCAAAGCGGTAAGGTAAAGGTAATTTTAGTTAACGTCGTACTAGAGCAACACAACGGGCTATTGACGACGGTTCGGGATCAGTCCCTGAAGAGAAAGATACGAGGACTACACCTCGTAATTTTGAACCACGGTTAGATGACGAAGCAACACCTGAGCTGGCACCCCACTCTCCAAACTTCCACGCCAACCCAATAAAAATATCAAAGCGGAAAACGCCGCTTGCTTGAAACTACTGAAATCGTATTCGAAAAAGAGTCAAGTGACGTCACGTAAAGAATGCGTACAGAAAACGTATTCGCAACACAAACAGTACCGCCACCTGCATATATCTTGACAGAAATGCCTTTAATTGATTATGTACTGTGCATAGCACATAAATGTGGTAGGTAAGTATTAATTAAGGTCGCACTGGAGGAACACAAGGGATATTGGTGACGGTCCGTGATCAAACACGAAGGGGAAGAACCGATGATAACACCACATAATTTCGAACAACAGTCATATGACGAGGTCACATCTGAGCTGGCACCCCACTCTCCAAATTTCTACGTTACGCTAACGTGACATAAATATGAAAGCCCTTTTTGAGGAACAATTTTGAATTTTTTATTCGTAATTCTCTTTTATAGTGGTCTTGGCGAGAAAGGGAAACCTTTCGACAATTTTCAAACCTTTAAACGACTTTTACCTAGGATAGGCACATCCACTCTAGGCACAGCTATGATCGTAATCTTCTGTTAAGATGATAAGTTGTAATAGAAAATTGGACAGTATATTAAATATAGCCGTTAAATTAAAGGGTTTGATTAAATAACTAACGGCACGAAATGGCGATAAACTACACTTTAAGGTGACCGTGATATCTATCATGCGAGAACATTTGGACAGCACAAATAAAATCTTTACAGACAGTCTGGTTTGTTTGTTCTGAAAATCATTTTTTTAAACAAGACTATTTCAAGCACATAATCGTCTTATTTTTGAGAGTATAACAGTTCAAATGAAGTAGCAAATAAAATTTAGAGTCACAGAGTGAATTAGATAAGATAGTGGTTGAAGTTTCTAAAAGTATTTTACACCCATGAAGCTTTTAAATATATATAGGGAATAAGGAAGAAATTGTTTCATTCTTCAATGCAAAGATAAATTCTCTCACAAAAGGCACCGCAGAATGTTGAAATTGCCTACAGTGATATTGCGCAATCTGTAGAGCTCCACTGAAGAAACTCAATTCCGCAAACGTATTTCTAATATTTTACAGAAAAAATTCCTTCGGGATTTATTTACATTAAGAGAAAAGATAAACCATTCATTTGTGTATTGAATATTACAATTTTTCAGCTTGGATGTCCCAAACACACATTATTAGTAGTTTCGGTTTGGCATTTTCTATTTTATCGCTGTTTGTTAAATAAAAGTTCCCCTCCCCACTTCCACCCGCTCTTTTTGCTTTGCCACAAGTTAAGAAACCAGAACCATGGCTTGTGTAAGTTTGAGTTTGGGTATCAATCTATTATAATCTGTTTAATTTTGTGTTGTAAATAATTTTTAACTCTGTACCATTAATTATGTGTGGTATAATAGCACCCTAAAAATAGTTATTTCTTTCAGGTACTGTATACTTACCCAAATAATTTCCGTGCTCAGAAGGCATTGATCGCAGCCCAATACAGCGGCACTGTCATTAATGTTCCGGACGATTTCACTTTTGGTGAATCAAACAAAACTTCCGAGTTTTTAAAAAAGTTTCCAAATGGAAAGGTTAGTATTAAGCATGTTAACTGGCACGAATTTCTCGACATATCAACGGGAGCACCGGTGTCTTGTTATGGGTTTCGTTATACCCGTTTCTTGACAATTGTATTGTATTGAACTAATCTTAAATTTCTGTGTTTAAAAAATTGTTTAACCGCAAATCTTTGCAAGGTACTGTAAATTGGTGCAATTATAATTACTTACTATTACTTTTTACTAACCCTCTGAACAGTGTTTATTAGAAACTTAAATTGATGTCTTTAATTGAGCATTCATTTTTTTGATTGTTGTTCTTAACCCCTAGGATCTAAATCTTCTGGAGACGAATATTAAGATAAATTACCGATTCAAAAAAAAAGCAGGCCCATTGTCATTTGCAGAAAACAAGCCAAAATGTAACAAATTAAAATATAAACAAATGGATGGTATCCTAAACAACCATAAAGTCGTAACCAAAACCAAAATCTTAAGGGTTTGTTCTTACAAATCATAGGGTATGGAAATGTTAAAACCAAAGGAACTGTACTGTAAATGAATTGTACTGTATCTGTCAAATAGCCCTCCCAAATGGAGTTGAAGATGATTGACTGACATTGCTGTATGTCTAAAAACTTAAGTGTACTATTTATCTGCTGTGTTATACCAGGTGAAGGCACTGAACTGGTTCGATTTCTGTTACTTAGGCTGAGTGTATTTTTATCTTCTGTTTTAGTAAAACTTCCCTTGTGTGTTACTTAACAGTCTTGTCTTCGTGTTTGGCACAGCTGGGCCAAATACAAACCAAATACCCAATCAACCATCTCTTAACCGTACCTAGGTAATGTTTGAAATAAACACTTACTAATCAATGTATGCATGTACTTAGTGTAACTTTTATGTACAGTACCAGTCTAGGTTTAGATTCTTGCATTGAGTATTGGTTAATATATCCTGAAACAATATTATAACCTCTTTGCTATAATATTATAATTTTCTGACTGCATAAAATTGCATTGATATAATTGTCAATCATAACACTTTAATAAAATTGAAGCTTTTGGAATTCTATGCATATTTTTGAATTACTCTTTTCCATATTTCCTCAATACAAAGGTATCATCTGACTTGTTGTGCAGAATATGTAACACTATAAGGTACATAAAAGCAAATAACTCTTGCGTTTGCAGATAGCTGTGTAGTTTTTGACATAAAATTTAGCTGGAGATTCTGTGTACAAAGATATGTTCAATTGTCTATAGTTAAGAGTTGCATAGTTGGGAGTTGTGCTTAAAAGATCTGTAACTTCAAACAATAGACTTACTTAGCTTGCAGAATTCTTAAATGTATTACATCTATGGGGAACTTGAGTTAAATGAAATGCTATAATTAACATGTATACGTGATTCTGCATTGTTTTTCACTCGGACTAAGTCACTAAGACTCTTTCAGCAGCATGTGTGTGTACTGGACGTTTAGCCAGATATAGCCCCTTTGTCATAAATCTCGAAAATATATACATTTTAAGTATGAAAGTTGGTAGACATGGTTTTAAATGTAAACCAAATTTTGTTTTTACACTAACTTTTTTCTGTGAGTCATTTTGATTTAACACGAGCAGGCCAAGCCAGTTTTTGAGAATTTATTTTGCCTAACTTATAAATTTTTTTAATGTAGTAAATTTGTACATGTTTTTATTTACCAATGTGTATTTTTAGGTATCTGTATATTTTTATCATCAATGTTTTTATTGAATTTAGTCCCTAATATGATTGAAATTCCCATCATCATTATAATGGCACACACAATTTGTGGAGAAGGATTCCGTGATCTTCCATGTGAAGATATTGATCAATTGTTAGTCGACATAGCTCTAAGCAAAAATGAAATATTTGAGCTTGTCATTGAGACTCCTGATCTCACAGATTTAATAAAAGGTATGACTGGCCAGAAAATTGGGTAATCATTTTGTCAAACATGACCCTAATGTGAGGAATGTGCTGGGAAGTTTCAATGTGAAGTGAAGTTGTTGACATTCTCTTACAAAGAATTACATAACAGCTTAACCAAAACATGGAAACAACAATTTTTAACTGAATTTGTTCGTAAAACTGGTGAAACATAAGCACCACAGGAGACTTGTGCTAATTTTGCTCAGATCACAGAAAAAAATTCATTACTAGAGGAAAAAGACAACATTTCTAGTGATGTCAATGATATTCCAGTCACATTCAAACGTCTGCATTGTTTGTCAGAAATGACAAAATGAAAATGAATAAACCTTTTCTTGTACTTAAATATATTTTCAGCACATATTATTACTTGTGTTGTTGTTGTCGTGTCTATGCATACAGTACTAGTGCAAAAGTTTAGAGTCCTCCAAAAGCCTTGGTGACAAGATCTGCAAGTTCTTGAAATAAAACAATAGTCAAAAATTTTTGCAATTTTTGGGTCGCAGCAAAATTTTAAAATTAAATTCAGAAATTTTTTTGATGAATTTAATAGTTTTATTCTCCACCACTTTTTTGAACGCTTAAAACTTTTTCTACCTTGTACTGAATGCTGAACCTTGTTGTCAGGGTTTGGAATCAGACTAATTTTTTTTCAACTGCAAAATATGAAGAAAATTATTTTTTTGCTTCTGCTTTGATTCGCAAACCAACTCCATGCTGTTTTTTAACTCGTACCATAAATCTTATTAAGGAAAGTGCTTTCTTATGTTTACTTTGAATTCAAACCTTTTGGGTGTCCCTTTTTTTAAAATTAAGCTATGTTTAATCCTCTTTACAAAGGTATGATCTGACTTGTAATGCAGATAATACTAGACTCTGAGGTACAGAAAAGTAACTTTCTCTTGCGTTTGCAGCTATCTATGTAGTTGTAGACTTAAAACTTAGTTACACAGTTATCTATCTGTTGCAAGTCGGTATTTGCAGTGTAGTCTGTTTTTTGTGTACAGTTTTATCTTGATTTTTAACAATGAAAGGGCTTCCTTATATACCACAGCTATATTTACTTTGAATAATGTTGAGTGCTTCCTTATGCTGCAAATTCCTTTTGGTAGTCTCCATATTTTTAAAATTGAGCTTTAGTTAATCCTCTTTACAAAGGTATGACCTGATTTGTAATGCAGGTTATATAACAGTCTGAGGTACAGAAAAGTAACTTTCTCTTGCGTTTGCAGCTATCTATGTAGTTGTAGACCTAAAACTTAGTTACACAGTTATCTACCTGTTGCTAGTCTGTATTTACAGTGTAGTCTGTATTTTGTGTACTATTTTATCTTGACTTTTAACAGTGAAATATACCACAGTTATATATACTTAGAATAATGTTGAGTGCTTCCTTATGGTAGTCTCCATTAAAAAAAAATTAAGCTTTGGTTAATCCTCTTTACAAAGGTATGATCTGATTTGTATTGCAGGTTATATAACAGTCGGAGGTACAGAAAAGTAACTTTCTCTTGCGTTTGCAGCTATCTATGTAGTTGTAGACTTAAAACTTAGTTACACAGTTATCTATCTGTTGCAAGTTGGTATTTGCAGTGTAGTCTGTTTTTTGTGTACAGTTTTATCTTGATTTTTAACAATGAAAGGGCTTCCTTATATACCACAGCTATATTTACTTTGAATAATGTTGAGTGCTTCCTTATGCTGCAAATTCCTTTTGGTAGTCTCCATATTTTTAAAATTGAGCTTTAGTTAATCCTCTTTACAAAGGTATGACCTGATTTGTAATGCAGGTTATATAACAGTCTGAGGTACAGAAAAGTAACTTTCTCTTGCGTTTGCAGCTATCTATGTAGTTGTAGACTTAAAACTTAGTTACACAGTTATCTATCTGTTGCAAGTTGGTATTTGCAGTGTAGTCTGTTTTTTTGTGTACAGTTTTATCTTGATTTTTAACAATGAAAGGGCTTCCTTATATACCACAGCTATATTTACTTTGAATAATGTTGAGTGCTTCCTTATGCTGCAAATTCCTTTTGGTAGTCTCCATATTTTTAAAATTGAGCTTTAGTTAATCCTCTTTACAAAGGTATGACCTGATTTGTAATGCAGGTTATATAACAGTCTGAGGTACAGAAAAGTAACTTTCTCTTGCGTTTGCAGCTATCTATGTAGTTGTAGACCTAAAACTTAGTTACACAGTTATCTACCTGTTGCTAGTCTGTATTTACAGTGTAGTCTGTATTTTGTGTACTATTTTATCTTGACTTTTAACAGTGAAATATACCACAGTTATATATACTTAGAATAATGTTGAGTGCTTCCTTATGGTAGTCTCCATTAAAAAAAATTAAGCTTTGGTTAATCCTCTTTACAAAGGTATGATCTGATTTGTATTGCAGGTTATATAACAGTCGGAGGTACAGAAAAGTAACTTTCTCTTGCGTTTGCAGCTATCTATGTAGTTGTAGACTTAAAACTTAGTTACACAGTTATCTATCTGTTGCAAGTTGGTATTTGCAGTGTAGTCTGTTTTTTGTGTACAGTTTTATCTTGATTTTTAACAATGAAAGGGCTTCCTTATATACCACAGCTATATTTACTTTGAATAATGTTGAGTGCTTCCTTATGCTGCAAATTCCTTTTGGTAGTCTCCATATTTTTAAAATTGAGCTTTAGTTAATCCTCTTTACAAAGGTATGACCTGATTTGTAATGCAGGTTATATAACAGTCTGAGGTACAGAAAAGTAACTTTCTCTTGCGTTTGCAGCTATCTATGTAGTTGTAGACCTAAAACTTAGTTACACAGTTATCTACCTGTTGCTAGTCTGTATTTACAGTGTAGTCTGTATTTTGTGTACTATTTTATCTTGACTTTTAACAGTGAAATATACCACAGTTATATATACTTAGAATAATGTTGAGTGCTTCCTTATGGTAGTCTCCATTAAAAAAAAATTAAGCTTTGGTTAATCCTCTTTACAAAGGTATGATCTGATTTGTATTGCAGGTTATATAACAGTCGGAGGTACAGAAAAGTAACTTTCTCTTGCGTTTGCAGCTATCTATGTAGTTGTAGACTTAAAACTTAGTTACACAGTTATCTATCTGTTGCAAGTTGGTATTTGCAGTGTAGTCTGTTTTTTGTGTACAGTTTTATCTTGATTTTTAACAATGAAAGGGCTTCCTTATATACCACAGCTATATTTACTTTGAATAATGTTGAGTGCTTCCTTATGCTGCAAATTCCTTTTGGTAGTCTCCATATTTTTAAAATTGAGCTTTAGTTAATCCTCTTTACAAAGGTATGACCTGATTTGTAATGCAGGTTATATAACAGTCTGAGGTACAGAAAAGTAACTTTCTCTTGCGTTTGCAGCTATCTATGTAGTTGTAGACTTAAAACTTAGTTACACAGTTATCTATCTGTTGCAAGTTGGTATTTGCAGTGTAGTCTGTTTTTTTGTGTACAGTTTTATCTTGATTTTTAACAATGAAAGGGCTTCCTTATATACCACAGCTATATTTACTTTGAATAATGTTGAGTGCTTCCTTATGCTGCAAATTCCTTTTGGTAGTCTCCATATTTTTAAAATTGAGCTTTAGTTAATCCTCTTTACAAAGGTATGACCTGATTTGTAATGCAGGTTATATAACAGTCTGAGGTACAGAAAAGTAACTTTCTCTTGCGTTTGCAGCTATCTATGTAGTTGTAGACCTAAAACTTAGTTACACAGTTATCTACCTGTTGCTAGTCTGTATTTACAGTGTAGTCTGTATTTTGTGTACTATTTTATCTTGACTTTTAACAGTGAAATATACCACAGTTATATATACTTAGAATAATGTTGAGTGCTTCCTTATGGTAGTCTCCATTAAAAAAAATTAAGCTTTGGTTAATCCTCTTTACAAAGGTATGATCTGATTTGTATTGCAGGTTATATAACAGTCGGAGGTACAGAAAAGTAACTTTCTCTTGCGTTTGCAGCTATCTATGTAGTTGTAGACTTAAAACTTAGTTACACAGTTATCTATCTGTTGCAAGTTGGTATTTGCAGTGTAGTCTGTTTTTTGTGTACAGTTTTATCTTGATTTTTAACAATGAAAGGGCTTCCTTATATACCACAGCTATATTTACTTTGAATAATGTTGAGTGCTTCCTTATGCTGCAAATTCCTTTTGGTAGTCTCCATATTTTTAAAATTGAGCTTTAGTTAATCCTCTTTACAAAGGTATGACCTGATTTGTAATGCAGGTTATATAACAGTCTGAGGTACAGAAAAGTAACTTTCTCTTGCGTTTGCAGCTATCTATGTAGTTGTAGACTTAAAACTTAGTTACACAGTTATCTATCTGTTGCAAGTTGGTATTTGCAGTGTAGTCTGTTTTTTGTGTACAGTTTTATCTTGATTTTTAACAATGAAAGGGCTTCCTTATATACCACAGCTATATTTACTTTGAATAATGTTGAGTGCTTCCTTATGCTGCAAATTCCTTTTGGTAGTCTCCATATTTTTAAAATTGAGCTTTAGTTAATCCTCTTTACAAAGGTATGACCTGATTTGTAATGCAGGTTATATAACAGTCTGAGGTACAGAAAAGTAACTTTCTCTTGCGTTTGCAGCTATCTATGTAGTTGTAGACTTAAAACTTAGTTACACAGTTATCTACCTGTTGCACGTCAGTATTTGCAGTGTAGTCTGTTTGATGTGTACTATTTTATCTTGATTTTTAACAGTGAAAGGGCTTCCTTATATACCACAGTTATATATACTTAGAATAATGTTGAGTGCTTCCTTATGGTAGTCTCCATTTTTTAAAAATTAGGCTTTGGTTAATCCTCTTTACAAAGGTATGACCTGATTTGTAATGCAGGTTATATAACAGTCTGAGGTACAGAAAAGTAACTTTCTCTTGCGTTTGCAGCTATCTATGTAGTTGTAGACTTAAAACTTAGTTACACAGTTATCTACCTGTTGCACGTCGGTATTTGCAGTGTAGTCTGTTTGATGTGTACTATTTTATCTTGATTTTTAACAGTGAAAAGGCTTACTTATATATCACAGCTATATTTACTTTGAGTAATGTTGAGTGCTTCCTTATGCTGCAAATTGCTTTTGGTAGGTCTCCATATTTTTAAAATTAAGCTTTGGTTAATCCTCTTTACAAAGGTATGATCTGATTTGTATTGCAGGTTATATAACAGTCGTAGGTACAGAAAAGTAACTTTCTCTTGCGTTTGCAGCTATCTATGTAGTTGTAGACTTAAAACTTAGTTACACAGTTATCTATCTGTTGCAAGTCGGTATTTGCAGTGTATACTCTGTTTCACCTTAACTTGTCAGTAGAGTAAAGGCTACGTTGACCGCATCACAGCCGTTGTCGTAGAAACTAGGGTTACAATGTCAGAAGAAGTCAGCTATAAGCGAGGAAATTCGCCCTTTTTGGCAAGGAGAGATAAAATGCACGTGGAAATTCTATACGTTTCACAGATCTTTAATTTCTAATGGCTCTTGCATTACATTTGTTAATTAAACAAAAAGCTACTCTATGTTAATATAAATGCGTTTTGATTTTTCTAAATGAGTATTATTTTTAGTTATTTAAAAATATATATATTTAAAATTTTTTTACAATAAATGTTGTTTAAAAAAACAGTCTATTTAAAGATGTGATGAACCATAAAATTCATTTTTTGAATTTACTTACCTGAAAGCTAAACACCTTGATTAATACTTCTTTTTTCAATTTTAATAATTTTATTAAAGGAAATTAATCCAATTTAATTACTCCTTTGGTCTTACATTTGGTTGGACAAGGTAGGGGAGAGTGCGTCGTCTGCTAAAATATGTGTTTTTCTTAACAGCAAAATATAGTCTCCAAATTAAATCAAATTTATTCTGATATTAAAGAAAGTAAATAACAAATAAAAATACATATAACATAGAGGATATAAAATACATTCACAATAAATAAATAGAATATAAAAAATACAAATATAGTGAATACACATACAATAATAAAAAAAATGAAACCATTTTAAAAATTAGAGTTAAAAAAAAATAAACCTTATATGTGTGAAACATATTCTGAAACTCGCGGAACGGTGTCGGGTTGATTAGTAGTAAATTATTAATTTTATGAATAATTTAAAATAGTTTACAAGAAAGTGTACAGAAGAAACCAATCTCTTTCATGAATAGTAGTTACAATGAGAACTATATTTACGTTTTACTTATTCATCACATGCATTTATACATCATCAATATATGTAAAACATAGCAAACATCATAACAAATCTATTTACATTATAATATACTTATTCATCACATGAATTTGCACATCATCATCACTTAACATTTCCGAATCGCTATCAGACTCACTATTAAAAGAAATTACCAAGTTCTTACTTTCCCAAATATCATCCACAAGTCCATCTACTTCCCACATGTATTTCTCTTTTTCAGTAACATGGTTCATGCAGTTTTTCCAATTTTGTACAGAGACCTTTTCAATCCCTTGGATGACTAAATCCTTCACATCGTTCAGTTTAAAAGTCTTGTTTTCCCTGGCAACGTGTCCTTTTACTTGACTCCATATCATTTCAATGGGATTAAGCTCACAGTGATACGGGGGAAGTCTCAAAACCTTATGTCCAAATTTTTCGGCAATTTCTTCAACTCTGTATTTATCAAACATATGTTTGATTTCGCTAACTTTTTTCAACAGTTCAATCTTGATCATGTCCTGGTTCCACGTAATGTTTTTCAACGATAGCCATTCTTGAATTGCACTTTTTTTCCAAGATGTCGTCGGAATTTTTTCTTTCTTCACCGAGTGATAGGGGGCATTGTCCATCACTACAAAGCTGTTTCGTTTCAATTTAGGCATGATATCTTCAAACCACTTCTCAAAATGGTTACCATCCATTTCTTCGTGGTAGTCACCGGATTTTTTTCCTACAAAAATGTCAGCCGCATCAGGTACAAATCCTTCATCACTTCCGATATGGGTAATGATGAGTCTTCTTCCTTTTCCTTTTGGTGCAGCCAAGCCTGTTGTCAAACTTGAAGAGGAAGCTTCATTGGTGCTTTTGATGTTTTTGTCTTGCCATACTCGACTTTGTGAGTGTCCTTCATTCACCCATGTTTCATCTAAATAATAGATTGAAGCATTTTCATTCTTCAGTTCTCTAATTTTTCGTAAATAATTTCTTCGCCATAAAATTATGTCGTGTCTTTCTAAAAGCATAGCCTGCCTTTTTCGCTTTTCAAAGGAAAATCCCAAATCTTTCAGTATCCTGTACAGTGTACTTCGGCTAATGTTTGTCGAAAAAATATCCTTATCATTGTTAATTTCATTTAGAACTTTGTCCAATGTAGGAATTTCATTTCGACGAAAACAATCATGAATTTTTCGTCGGATGCACGATAAAGTAAAGTTGTCATATTTCATCATTCTTGTTCTTTTTCCAACTGCATAAGGTCGTTTTTTTCCTGGAGTACTCAAAGGACTTGTCGTCTTCTTTTCTTTTTTCAAACGAAAAACAGTTCTTTTGGAAACACCAGTTAGTTGAGACACCTTTCCGACGATTTGGTTAATGGAATCGCTATGGTTTTCTTCTCGAAGTCTAGAATAAACATTCAATATGTTCCTGCGAGCTCCACTACCAATTGATTTTCCTTGCTTTGATGGCGTATACAGCTTGGATGGTGACGTTCCTTTTTCAGCCATGTTCAGAGTATCAAACACACTCCAATAAAATAGCACAAGAGAGATATGAACGTAAATACACACGCTAGCAAAGACACAGAGCGAAATGGCGCAGACTTGGCCGGAAAGCGTATTTAGCTCGCCAGAAATGTTACCATGGAAACCGGTTTAGATTTCCGTTTCGGATATATTCATTCGCTTCGGTCAAAAAAAAATGCTTTTTACAAATAAATAACCGATTATAAAGGTTCAAAAATCACTCCTTCATTGTAGGACAATTTTTACACGTTTATATGCATTTTCTTTATTTTAAATTCCAAATCAAGTTGGAATTATTTTTCATGCGGATGAACATCATTTCTGCCTTTCCCAATACTGACAAGTTAAGGTGAAACAGAGTATAGTCTGTTTTTTGTGTACAGTTTTATCTTGCTTTTTAACAATGAAAGGGCTTCCTTATATACCACAGCTATATTTACTTTGAATAATGTTGAGTGCTTCCTTATGCTGCAAATTCCTTTTGGTAGTCTCCATATTTTTAAAATTGAGCTTTAGTTAATCCTCTTTACAAAGGTATGACCTGATTTGTAATGCAGGTTATATAACAGTCTGAGGTACAGAAAAGTAACTTTCTCTTGCGTTTGCAGCTATCTATGTAGTTGTAGACCTAAAACTTAGTTACACAGTTATCTACCTGTTGCTAGTCTGTATTTACAGTGTAGTCTGTATTTTGTGTACTATTTTATCTTGACTTTTAACAGTGAAATATACCACAGTTATATATACTTAGAATAATGTTGAGTGCTTCCTTATGGTAGTCTCCATTAAAAAAAAATTAAGCTTTGGTTAATCCTCTTTACAAAGGTATGATCTGATTTGTATTGCAGGTTATATAACAGTCTGAGGTACAGAAAAGTAACTTTCTCTTGCGTTTGCAGCTATCTATGTAGTTGTAGACTTAAAACTTAGTTACACAGTTATCTACCTGTTGCACGTCGGTATTTGCAGTGTAGTCTGTTTGATATGTACTATTTTATCTTTATTTTTAACAGTGAAAAGGCTTACTTATATACCACAGCTATATTTACTTTGAATAATGTTGAGTGCTTCCTTATGCTGCAAATTCCTTTTGGTAGGTCTCCATATTTTAAAAATTAAGCTTTGGTTAATCCTCTTTACAAAGGTATGATCTGATTTGTATTGCAGGTTATATAACAGTCTGAGGTACAGAAAAGTAACTTTCTCTTGCGTTTGCAGCTATCTATGTAGTAGTAGACTTAAAACTTAGTCGGACATACTGTGTACGAAGGTGTATTTAACTGCCTATAGTTGAGGGTTCCAAAAGTTTGATGTATGCTAAGATTTCTCAACTTAAAGCAATGGACTAACTTCACTTTCAGAGGTCCTTAAATGTATTATTTATGGAGAACTGAAGTATGAATTTTAACACAAATATATGATTTTCTGATTTTTACACACATAAGCAGGATGTGTGTGTACCTTGACATTTGATTTAGTTTAGCCTGATATGGCCCTTCTGTCATAAATCTGGAAAATGTGTAGAATTTTTGAATAATGTACAAAAGGCATTGTATATGGCTTAAATGTATACTGAATTAAAATAAAGTTATTTCTTGTTTTGTATTTTGTATTATAAGCTTTGCTTTGATACTTTCAAAATTTTTAAATCTGACTTGTATGTAGTGCATGTTATGCTAGACTGAGGTACAGAAAAGCAAATTACTCTTGCATTTTCAGCTATCTATGTAGTTGTAGATTTAAAATTCAGTTGTAAATTTATAGTTGGCCTATCCTTTAGTATTTGCAGCGAGTTAATGTGTTTATAATTTGTAAAATGATTCATCACTAAATTTGGATTCTTGGTGCTTTGTTTCATATTTTTTTATAAATGATAAGAAATAAACATGATAGATAGGTGTAATCTGATTTATAGTGCCTGTTAGTAGCATTGAAGTATCTGAAAGCAATAACATTGTGTTTGTAGCTAGCTACGATGCTCAAGGGCAGACAAATTAATTTGACATAATGCTATGTAAATGATTCATATTCCACTCCTAGAAGTTAATTGCGGAATTGTGTAGTTTTAGGTATTCCTTTACCTTTCCACAAGTGTCATCTTTAGCGTGGTTGTTTATTGTTCGGTGACAAAAGCAACAATGATAAAATGTTGGTTGTTTGTGACCAGTAATGGCAATTGCCATGCCGTAGTGTATGGCAGCCTTCTAAAATGGTTTTACACCTTCCAAAATCAACTGACAAGGTTTACTGCCTTCTCTTTTGAGAGGCATACTTATTTACTTCCATGTGATGCATTACCTTTCCTTTTATAATTTCTATTGTTTTAAATTAGTAATTGGCTATATTTTTACATCTTTCAATTGTATACTTGAGTATTTTTACTCTTAAGTTCATATTTGTTGAAGTACATCTTGATGCTAGACATAGCAAAACATAACCTTATATATAATTTAGCCTCTACAAGAGAAAGGTTGTCTTGCATTTTTTGTAGCAGTTAACAATTATTTAAATTTACCAATTGATCATGACTATCATTTTGAAAATTTGACTTGCAAAAATTTTATATCTAGTTAGCTTCATAAATTGAATTAGACATTCATATTTATTTACTTCTAACATCCCATGGCTAGTTTATGTGTACATATTTTTAAATATCTAATTTGAAAATTTTGTATTTTTGATTCTAGTCTTATATAGAATTGTTTTTCTGTAGGTTCCTGCTCTGGAAACATCTGACAAAAAATATATATTTGAAAGCAATGCAATTGCTCACTATGGTATGTTGTATTTTCTTTTCCTGTTTTGATTTATGACGTGCCTATGTGTTTCAGTCTCTTTGTAGCATCAAAACTGATGATCTCAAGCCTTCTCTACCAACTTCAGCCGGTCGTCCTGATGAGGGATCAGGACTCAACCACATCTCCAGTTACTCTTTACGGAAGGGTGTTGCATACCTCTTAACCCCATTTGGTGGTTCAACCCTATCACTGATTAAAATATGTCATTAATGTAATGTACACAAGAAGTATTTTAATGAATGAAACTGATGCAGTTGCATGTAAATTGTGAAATAACTTGCTTTAGCAAAAAAACTAGCTAAATAACCCGGCGTTGCTTAGGTTTCAAATCTGACTGCGACATTTCCCTGTGTTAACTCAAACACGCAAACTCTGTAGAATGTGTTTCCTACAGCGTCAACTAAAATATGATTACAACATTTCCCTGTGTTAACTCGTACACAAACCCTGTAGAACGAGTTTCCATATCCATTTATTGCAGAATAACAAACTTTAAATTTTAAAATTGGGGCTTTGAGGGGTACTTTTAGGACTACCCGTCTGCCAATTTTCATAGCTACAGACTGGTCTGATGACAGGATAGAAATAGCCTATTTTCTGCAGTGTTCTAAAGTTTAAGTGTACCAAATTTGGTGTGAAATGGTGTAGATTTGTATAGAGAATACACACACAACTTGCATCCTTTTTTATATATATATAGGTACGAAAAATTAGTACCGTAACCAATGTTGGCATACTTCAATTTATGTATACTTATACAATCTGTTCAAATGGTGCTTGAATGTTTCTATGGAAACCATTCATCCATGCTTAACTGATAAACATTACAACTATCATTGTATAAATTGTATCCTATTTTATTAATTTACTAGTCGCTGCCTGGCCAGCAAGCATGGCGTTGCCCATGACGGTTTTCTGTGGGGTCGGGTGTGACCGCTGCTCGATAACCCCTGGTGATTGCTACGAATGCAAACCCAGGGCTCGTAACACGTCACCTTTTTATTTGTTGACACCTTTTGTCACCTTTTCAGGGGTTTTAAGTTCTTAAATTGTATTTGGAGAAGAAAAATTTTTGGTGCGCAGTTAAAAATATTCATTTTTTTCTTAAAAAAAACAGGGTTTGCACAGATTCAATTTCGAAATTCGTGCTACATTCCACTGCAAGAATAAATTCAAAAACGTACCGTTTCAATTGTAAAAGGATAATTCATGTTGCCCGCGGTGTATTAGCAGCAAGTTCTGAAAATTTTCTTACGGGAAAAGGATATCAGTAAAACCAAGCGGCGAAGTTCAAGGGAAGCAGGGCCATCTGCATGTCCGACCCCTCTTACCTAATTACAGGGCTCCTCACATGTAACCTTTTTATCACCTTTTCAGGGGTTTTAAGTTCTTAAATTCTATTTGGAGAAGAAAAATTTGGGGTGCGCAGTTAAAAAAAAATTCCTATTTTCTCTGAAAAAACAGAGTTTTCAGGTTCCTTAAGAACTCCTTAAAATGGATATCGATTTTAAGCACTCTTAAAACTCCTTATTTTTATGTGTGTGCTACTCTTTTAAAACTCTTTTTTTTTTTTTTAATTTTCGCCTTTTCAATTTCAAAATGCGCGCTACGTTCCACCGCAAGAGTGGATTCAAAAACGTACCATTTCAATTGTAAAAGGATACTTCACGTTGCCCTTGGTGTATTAGCAGAAAGTTCTGGAAATTTTTAGAAAAGGACAAAATTAATTTCAGACATTTCAACAACAAAAATGAGACATAATCTTTCAAAGAAAAGGAAGAAATTCAAGCTGTGTCAAAAATAAACTAATTATAAAATCATAAATTACGATTTTTTTCATGTTAATATTTTTAGAATGATGTACTTTTTAAATGAAGAAAAAAAAATATCCTTCCAAAGAAAGAAAAAGAACAGATAGGGGTGGCTGGGGAGAATCGTTTTATTTTCTATATTTATACTTGAATATATTTAGCATTATTGTTATTTGTCACTTTTTAACCCTTTTTTGCTTGATTAGTCACTTTTTAACCCTTTTTTTGCTTGATTAGTCACTTTTTAACCCTTTTTTGCTTGATTAGTCACTTTTTAACCCTTTTTTGCTCAATTAGTCACCTTTTGTCACCTTTTTTAACTTGATTAGTCACTTTTGTGACCTTCTAGACCTTGAAACCTGTTAGGAGCCCTGCAAACCAAATAGGAATTTTTATAGCTTACTAGATAACAGCCACAATGGAGTTCGGCGTGACTTCACAGTCTCTAGCGAAAATATAAATATTTAATTGAAAAATTAATTATTAAAAGAGAATCAAAGTATAAGTTTTCTATCTGGTGTCAAAATTTCAGCAGATTTGAAATCTGTTGAAATTCTCAATCATCTTTAGTGATCCCGATTTCATAAAAAAGAAATAAACAATGCCAGCCAAAATATTTATATTTTGCTTCCTTTGGCTGAAAATGTAAGGGCAGGAAATGTAATCGGTATATTTTTTGAACGTGAAGGTTGACGTGATGTTACAATCTTTGTGAGAGAAAATATAAAAGATAATCACTTAAAATTGTTTTTATTTAAAGAAAATCATTTTTAGGTATTGATCTAATGTGAAATTTTCCGACAATTTCAAATCCTTTGAAATTTGTACTCTTATCTTTTAATGGTCTAGGAGATAGAAAAAAAGAACTAAATATCTCCAGTTAAAAGTTTATTTGTTTCCTATCGTCTGCTGGGAAAATCATTCCTCCACGCAAAATGGAAATGAAATTTTCAATAAAAATTAAATTCATTTAATGTCCTAGATGGAATTTTAAAACTCGCCGCAACCCCAAAATTGCTAAAAATTCGGACTAACTGTGTGCTAAATCCCATTACTGTAAGTGCCATAGATTCGTCAGGACTTTACATGCAGAAAACAGATGCTCTTCCTTTTATAATAGAGATAAGGTATTAACTGTTTATACTCATGTTCTTTTTCATAATATTTCAATTAAAGTGACTAGTAAGTGAAACTTCTGAATTTATTTTGCTATATATTTTGAATTAGTACAAAACTTAGTTTTAGTAATTTTTAAAATCTCTTGCTACGGCTTATGGTACCAAGTATTGGATTATGAGCAACCGTCAAGAGAGACATTAATATTTCCTGTATCTAAACCAGCTTGTTTTCCATGTGCTATGGCTTACAAGTTTTTCTCAGGAAAGATATTTGTAATATGCAAGTCTTGGGAGTAGTGCATTTGTATCTTGAATCATGTGGTTATGGAAATAACGTTTCTTTTATAGTTGGTAATGACGAACTTAATGGAAAAAACAAGCTAGAAAAGGCTCAAATTTTAATGTGGATCAATTTTGGAGACCATGAAATTTTGCCGTCTGCTTGTACATGGGTGTTTCCTTGCTTGGGTATGATGCAGTACAACAAGCAGGTATGTATTTGCATAATGCTATGAAAGATTGTTACTTGGTGCATTGCTGACAAAACATTCTTATGTTCAAGAATGTTAAGACATTAGTATCAGCTTTGTAAGCTGGAATTACTGTTTTGCATATTGTCAGGTTAGAGCAGAAACTTTGTATTTCTTGACAAAAAAAATGGTTAGATTTTTAAACAGTTGCACAGTAAAAAACAATTTTTGTCAGTTAAAAAATTTGTTCTAAGCCAACAATATATTCACCAAAATCCATCTTTATCCTTGATGTGATTGTTTGAAAAATAAACAAATTTTACTGGCTTTTCTCAAACTATACCTTTGAATTTATTACTTCAATGTCTTCCATTTTAGCAAAATTAGTTTCATTCAATCTAAATTCTAATTTTTGCATTAATAAGCATTTATTACACAAGCATTGTAATTAATTGTTCCGTACAAATTTCATAAAGTTTTCTTTGTTTTAGAATTCTGATAAAGCCAAGGAAGATATCAAGAAGGCTCTGAATGTCCTAAATGACCATCTCTTGACCAAAACATATCTCGTTGGGGAACATATTACACAAGCTGACATTAGTTTATGTTGTACTTTATTATCACTTTATCAACTGGTAAGTGCATAATTTTCATTGTAGAATCTGCAAATTTAAATTGTATCTTTTCCATTTCAAGTATTGATTCAGGTCTTTTTAGGTTTTGGAACCATCCTTTCGACAACCTTATAGAAATGTTAATAGGTGGTTTAATACTCTAATCAACCAACCTCAATTTAAAGCTGTTTTAGGAGATGTTGTTTTATGTGAAAATATGGCTCAGTTTGATGGTAAGTTTTTCACAATTCCTTATTTTTGTACAACCAATTTTGTTATGAATGATGTAATATAATTTCTGTTTAATGCAATTACATTTTTATTTCCACTGCAATTTCAACTTAAGTATTTTAGTGTTATCGTAAACTGGCTTTGGAACTGATAAATTTTGCTACACATTTTTAGACTTAAGATTCTGCATTTTTTAACTGTCAAAGCTTTTGCCCTTTGAAGCTTACTACCTGTGAGGTTCTTTTAAATATTGTCATAGTTATCTCAAAACCTTGGATATATTTTTTGCTTAAGACTGTACATATGTATTTAATTATAAACAGAATATTTTCAACATTGTTTCATGTTAATATACTGAAGTTTAAAATAAGTAGTTCTTTCCTAGCTAAAAAGTTCGCTGAGGTTCAAAAGGCACTTGGTCATGACAAACCAGCTAAGGGAAAAGAAGATAAACCTGCAGCTCCTAAAGACGACAAGAAAAAAAAGGAACAGAAGCCCAAGAAAGAGGACACAGTAGCTGATGAACCAGATGAGACTGAATTAGCATTAGCTCTAGAACCAAAATCCAAAGATCCATTTGAAAAGTTTCCCAAGGGGTCAGTACTTGGAAGACAAATTCTTTCCTTTAGTTTCAATTTCAAAATCTAGATTCTTTGTATGGATGTGAATGAAAAAATTCTGAATTAACTTATGAAGTATTTCATTATGGTATAGTATAGAAAGTATCTTGTTTCAGTAGTTTTTTCAACTTACTAGATTTTAATTAAAATCTTTAGAAAAAACAAATTGCATTCTACTTGTACAAAATTTTTCCCTATTTGGCACAAATTGTGATAATTAAATATGGAGAGTAGCTTGTGATGTTGAGATCTCTAATAGCTCAATGGTTGAAGTATGTTCCATTGCCACACCATATATGCTCAAGTAGAGATTCAAAAATTAGTTTTGTTTTAAAATTATACTGAATTTTAATTTCTCTAAATAAAAAAGGAATTTGGAAACAAACGTCATCTTCAGGACACATGGTTTTTAAGAAATTCCCCATTAATTAAAAAGAAATGAAAACACCGTTAAATTCCCAGATTTTGCAAAATTATTTTGTTCTTAAGTACTCTTAGGAAAAAAAACATTAACCAATTAAAAAAATGTAATATAAAGACTCGGATAAATTCAGCAAGAGAGAATTATTTGCTCCCTTGCAGTTTGAAACTTGGATTTAAACAGTGTTTAATTAAATGTTTAATCTTTATATGTGTAACCTCTTATCCCCCCCAAAAAAAAATCAGTGCAGAAATTGCAAAATTAATAATTGCAAGATTCTCATTAGTTGGCCTTTCATTGCGGTAGTAAAAAGCTAAGTACAGTGGTGGAAAATCGCACATGCGCATAAATAAACATCGGAATCGTTGTGTGTGTTGGTCAAAACCAAAACCCATATTTCCCTCTAATGATGCTAATAAAACACGAAAATTTCGCTGGAAATACTGATAAAGGCAACTCAGATATCGCATGTGCGCTAAGAAAGCATCAAAATCATTGTCGCTGAGCAACAATATAGTAACACCCGAAAACCGTGAGATGGGGGAAAGCACGATGACCGCGAAATCAGCGCTAGCTAATGGATGGATGCAAGATCAGGAAAAATCGAGATGTCACAAGAACCGCGAGATCTGCGCTAGCTAAGGAATGGCTGTGTGAGATCTGGAAAAATCACGGTCACGATGAATCGCAATTGTGAAAATCGAGAAACCAATGTGGTAATGTTGACCTTGCACCGGTTTTTTACAATGCATAGATACATCACCCAGGTATATAAAAACATCACTAGGACATCTGGTTCTTCAAAGCTTGAAATATACTCTCATTGGCTAGAAACACTAATGACGTCATATTTTTAAAAACAATCAAAATTACGTTAGAAAAACGTGAAAAATCGTTAAAATGCGGGGGGAAATGTAAATCCGTGGAAACGTGGAAGATTCTCGTGCCTGCATTGCATCTATGTTGTGTAGTGACTTGGAACTGATTGAAAGTGTAAGGTCTGTTCTTCATTACTGGAATTGTGACCTGCAATCTTTTCTGTTTATATTGTTGAGATTGAAACTAAAGGTTTTCAAACCTTTATCAACTAAGTATTATCCAAATTTGTGGGACAGACTCAAAATGTGCTCGGTGCTTGCAATTTTTGCATGTGACCTTTATCAACTAAGTATGATCCAAAGTTGTGGGACAGACTCAAAATGTGCTTAATGCTTGCAATTTTTCAATTCATGTAACCCATAATGTAACTGATAAAATGCTTCTGCATTTAGTGAAAGTTGGGAACAATATTGAAAGTGCAATAAGTGCCTTGTCTCCAAAAGCAATTTTAAAAGTGCTTATAATATTATCTTGTAAAAATAACAGTTTTTCTTAACTTTTTCTGTTGGAACATTTTGAACAGATGTATTGGAATTGCTCTTTCTACTTGTCAGCTACGATTGTAGATTCTCCGTATTGTGCATGACTTGTTTAAATGTTTTTATTTTGTATTAATAAATGTGTTTATTTACAGTACATTTAATATGGATGAGTTTAAACGAGTGTACAGTAACGAAGATGAAAGTGTGTCTATAAAATACTTCTGGGAAAAATTTGATGCTGAAAACTACTCAATTTGGTACTGTGAATACCAATTTGTTAAAGAATTGACACTAGTTTTCATGAGTTGTAACCTGATTTCAGGTATGTAGAGATGTGTCGATCTTGTCTAGATATTTTTTAATGTGCACATAGTGTAGGTTAGTCAATGTTCTTGATCTGTAAGGTGTTACTGTAATTGCTATATTCATATATTGTTTAGTTACCTACTTGATATATAATCTATAGAGTTGGCTTTCATTAGTTTGTGCAGCTTTCGTGTATATGGGTGCAGGTTAAACACAACAATGCATTCCCTTAATTGGCATATTTAGAATGGTTTATGCCTCTTGATTGTTTGATGCTGTAAGCCATTGTGGCGAGTTCGGTCAAAACAAATAGCACCTTTAGATCACCATACCAGATTTTTAGTATAAAGCCCAATTCCCTGCAAGCTGATACATCTGTGCAAATGGACTGAGAAAGCCATGTGCCTTCTTACTGGACCAGTCAATACATTAAGAACTGAGAACAATCATTAAATTGTATGCAATCTAAATACTGTTCCAAAACATCCATTGATTGTGTCAAGATTAGTTAGATTCCTAAAACTATGTATTGGAATAATGATCAACTGTTATCTCTAAAAAAATTAATGCAATTATCTTGAAATTGTGCTGTTTTGTACAGGATTTGATATTTTGTTTCGCTTTGATACTTATCAGCAAAGTACAGGATGAAAGATTACCAAGTTGATTGACCTGCATGAAATCAGTGTTCTGGAAGCTATTAGATGAAATTTGCTAATTTTTATGCTTAATTTTCATTTATTTTGTAATTTTGAGTTTCAAGATTCAGAATTTTATCTGCACAGTGGATTTTGATACTTGCATGGTTACACCATGAAGCCAAACCTTTTTCTAAAAATTACATCCTGCAGATTTTTTATCTTTTCAGCAAATTTAACTGAAATGTTTCGAGAAAATTGTGTAGATCTACAAATTTTATTTTATCGTATTAAGCTGTTTTTAATTCTGTTTTTCTGTAGGTAAAATTGCATTTTCTTTTACTTCTGACATCTTATTTCTTATAGGCATGTTTCAAAGGTTAGACAAAATGAGAAAGAATGCTTTTGCAAGTGTTTGTCTCTTTGGAGAAGATAACAACAGCACCATTTCTGGCATCTGGGTGTGGCGAGGTCATGAGTTAGCTTTCCAGGTAACTATCTAATTTGTTTCTATTGTAACTATTTTTTACTGGGATCGTACAGTGCCAATTCCTTATATTAGCTGAAATTTTGTGGAATTTTTAAAGCCTTGTTGTTTTAAAAGCATATAATTTTATAAGCATTAAAAGCTGCATATATAATTTTATCTGCATTTAAATACCCAATATAAGTAATGTTTTAAGGCTAATTGAATTTGAGGATTTTTTTTATTAAGCTTAATGTTTTGAATAAGTAGAATTTTCCCCCTTCTGTTTTCTCAGAACTCTTTTTTGACACATAATATTTAGGGTGGATTCGAGTAAATTACTCAGTTGAACGTTTGTAAGACATATATTTTTAGGTCCATACAAACTAAACTGTTATCGATCAGTACCTAACTAAATACAATATTTGTACAAATTCGTTTTAATCATTTGCAGTGTGAATGCCATGGGATTTGAAATTTGTGCATGGGAAATGGAAATTTATGTTGTCTGTATTTGTCAAAGGGGGAAATAAACATTCAATTACTAGGACTAATTTAAAAATGACATTCATATTACAAGTTTATCTAAACCCCCTTATCTATAAACCCAACAAACCAAAGACCTTTATATTTATTAATAGGTAGTGAGATTTTATAATATTAATGTAAAGAAAGATGTTTTAATTTTCATAACTTATTATTTTTATTTAAAAGCAAAATAAAAGCCAGTTGGAAGCCACAACCTAGTGTCCCATTGTTTGATTATTGATTCACTAAATCTGAAATATTTTTGTTTTGTATTCTGCCAAAATCATCCCATAAACTCCTATTTTGAAAACTTAAACTACTTTTTAAAACACTTTGGCAATTAAAAAAAATCAGTATAGGTAAACAAACATTAAATCTCATTGTTAACCAATATAATCCTTGTTTCAGTTGCGAATTCATGCCTCTTGCTTTATTAGGGAAAATCTTCTGTCATAGACCTATTGCTCTCCAATGGGTATTAAGAATGTTTGCTAAATACATTTTGATTGCTTCACAATAAGGTATCCATTTAACAGTGTATAGAATTTTTGTTAAAATTGGGAACTGTTAACTTCGCTCCAAGCAACACTAAACACTTCTACTTCTACTCCAGTGGTTTTTTTTGTGAGGATCTTGCACCTAGAATGTAGCTAGTAGCTGCTGGAGATATCTAAAACTGCTTCTAAATTAAGCTTAAGAGAAGTCTAATTTTACTACTATTTTTAAGACTTAATGATATTAAAGCTACTATTTTGAAAATTTGCTTGTAGCAGTCTTGGGCTCACAATGACTTTTAAAAATGAGCTTAACATGAACGCCAATATGTAAAAATACTTTCAAGATAAAATACATGTTGCAAAATGTGGGTCTTGGAATATAAAAATATGTATCTCGATCCAGAATCTTGTCTCAATTATGCTAAGTTTAATTGGCAAATGCTGAACTTTAGATGTTAAAACTTTGTTCTTTAAGTGCTGTATCAAACCTAAGTTATGCTGTGTAAACTTAAGTTATATTTTGTATAATAATTGAGTAGAGTTAATAGAATTTTCGAGTTGCTTAAAACTAACCATAAACTTTAAAATAATATGCCATGTTTCTAATTTTATAATTTCATTTATAGCTTAGTGATGATTGGCAGATTGATTTTGAGTCCTACACTTGGAAAAAGTTAGACCCAAAAGCACCAGAAACAAAGAAGATGGTTAGTGAATATCTTGCATGGTCTGGAGACTTTGGTGGCAAAAAATTCAACCAAGGAAAAATATTCAAATAAATTGAAAACTGTTCAGAAAAATAACTAATAAAACTGATTTAAACACATTCTGTGAATGAAGTTTTTGGTTTCAATAAATGTCAGGGATTGACATTTTTATAAAATCTGCTGTGATTTATTTTTTGAACTTGGAGAAAATTACGATGAAAGATCAACAGCTGGACTGTTAATTACACATGCTAAAATTATAAAAAAAAACCTACATTATTGTCAGAATTTAGTCCATAATTTTAATTAAAAGTATCATTTTTTTAAAAACATTACCCCTGTTGAAGCTAATTTTTATAAAGGACAATTACCTTGATGCTTGGAATAAATACTTTGCACTAATTAAAAAAATTGTTTTGTTATAATTTACTGATAACTTAATTCAAAATGTTTTCTGGTTGAAGTATTTCAAATTGTTTAATATTCTAACATTTTACTTAAATTGGCAATTGCCTTTTCATTCTGTAATGGAACTCGTGTAATTTTACATTCCAATAACTCATTCTTGTGTTGCAATGGTAGGCAGTGCAGCAGGACAAACTAAATTCTGATTTTTTTTCAATATAAAAGCAAGCTATTGTGTAAAAGAAATGGTCTCCAAGTGAAGATCTTGTAAAGAATATACATGTCATTGAAAATTGACCAAAAAGAACAGAATATTTTCATTTGTAAATTTAAATGTTATGTATTTAATTTTTATTTTATACTGTAGTTTGAAAATATATTTCAGACTGCATAACTTAACATGATTTAACCGGAGCTATTCATTATGATATATACGACACATGTAGGGACAATAACAAGAAATAGTGAAAGATGTGATTTTGTTGGTTGTAGGAAATGTTATTTCCTTGTGAACACTAGTTAGATTGTAGTATGCCTTTGATGTAAACGTTATGCATTCAAAACTAATTATTAGGTATTTTGATATTTAATTTTTTCAAAAATAAAATTCCCAGTGAAACTTAATTCTTTGTCATAAAAAAATGCCTGTAAGTGAGATTAAACTGACGACCATTAATTTAAACTGCTGCACCCCAGTCAATACATGAAACTGATAAAAGTTGAATTAAAAAAAATTTGACATTTCACTGATTTTATCAAGAATTATCATTGTCTCATAGATCATTACAATGGAACTTAACCCATTTTGTTAAAACAATTGAATTGCTGGAATATTTGGGGATGCTTGTATTTGTAATTTTCATATATGTTTGGGTGTCCTGTGCTCTGGCACAAAATTTTAAAGGGTTCCTAGACCATGTTTGGTGTAGGCATTTTTTAAATGTTTTTTGGTTTCTCAAATATTGATCACTCCCGTTAGGAAAGCATAAGGGATGACAATGAAAGCCGGACAATATTTCTTTTATACACTAAGCAATTTGCAACAAACCCCTCTGAATTTATTGTGCATATTTGAACACAATTTTACTCTACTTTTACAAAAAAAAATTTCAAAGAACTTTGCTGAGTGTGAATGGAAAGAAGGCTTTCAGAAAGCAAATTCGAATAGACTGTCGCACAAACAAAAAGTGGAAAAGGCGCAAAATGATAAGAATATTCAACAATCTTCCATCGTATCAAAAGTTTGAGTCAATGTCCCAATCTTCATAGATGAACCAAGATCCAGGCAATGGCGAAATCCAATATCGCTCTAAGTTGGAGAATGAACCTTTTAGAGTTTTCTTGAAGTATATGTAACGAAATTCCTTATGAATCGACTCGGAAAGAACTACATTATGCCAGTGTACAAAAAGCTGATACAAAGAATACAAAATGAGATTTGTGATTTCCCGATCTGGTTGTTGATGAAACGAATGACCCCTGCTGGCGATGCCTGATTTATGTAAAGAGTTGGAAAAAAACAAATGCACCAGGACAGTGGGTGAAGCGATTCGCGTATTTTGTAATGCATATTTTCCAGGTCACATTTTTGCATATCGATCCGAGATCTAGTTGTAAGATATCAAAAAATTCAAAACCATATCAAGATCTCTATCTCTTAAAAACGGGCTACATGTTTATCTACAAGATAGCTTTAATCTTGGTTGGAGCATGGTTTATTTTAAATCTTTTTGTTGGAAATGTTTTGCTGAAATCAATACATCACTTAAAAATGTAGCCTTTTTTTTATATTATATCAACTAGACTTGGAACTAGTTTCTTTTTATTTACTTGTTTGCATAGTCTTTAAAAATGCATCTTGGGATCTGAAATCCAAATTTTGTTCCTCATTGTATCAACAATTATTTCAGGGAGTAAATGTATTTAAATTGAAGGAATTTAGCATTCAAAACCCAGGTGTTTAAAAATAATATTTTTATATGTTGTTTCATGAAAAGATGTCACTGCTGTACACTGCAAATTAAATGGATTCATAGAACAGAATGAAAACTCTATTTTATAGTTTCATAAGCAGTAGAAGAAATAGTCTATATCAATTCATGGTAGGTTAAGTTAAATAAAGTAGATAGAAAATAAGTATGAAGTAATTCAGGAGCATATATGGAAGTTTTCCTAAAAATTTACTTCTCTTGCAAACTGTTGTAACTTAGTGTTTAAATAAAAATATGACAATCCACATTTTTTCTGTTCAAATATATCTAGCAGTTTGCTGGGAATTCTCTGGACCTCTATTTACATTGTTTTTCAGATCTTGTGAAAGGGTATGACAACTTTTGCTGATGGTGTTCCTTTCATTCTTTAACATGAAAATCTCAAATTGAATTATGTCAGGAGTGATGTTTCCTTGTTACTCTGGTAGTGTTCTAGGCTACGATTTAATTTTGTAAAAACAACACTCGTGCTGCTTCAAAATCATAGACTTGTGTTTACTTGGACATCAAACAAGAAATCAGCTTTAATGATAATAAATTTCACTTCACTGAACTCAACATCATTGAAGAACTGGTAATAAAATACCACAGTTATAGTTTGACCACTGCAACAAGAGAACTTGAACTCTCCAACTTTACGATGCTGGATGATTTCATAAACTTACACTAAGCAAGAGTCAATTGAGTTGGGGTTGCTCTATACTATCTTTAGCACCCTTTTTATTTAGTAACATCTACTTTATCACAAATTATGCATAGTTCAATAAACCATGAGCTAATTTTGAAAAGACGTTACAAAAGCCAAGGCTATTGAGAATGCCAGGTGCAAGATTTGTTCATCAGCATAAACTAACAATTTTGTAGTTAAAATGGATAACAGATGCAAAGCTCATCACAGGAAGGTACTGGGTAAAAAATAGCTTCCAAAGAAATATGATTTACTTGGAACATGAACTTGCCTTCAAAATGGTAGTCTGAACATCACAAGATACTAAGGCACATCTAAGGAAGAGTTCATTTGATTTTGGGTAACTCGACTAGGGTTGTAAATGACGGAAGCTTTCAATATCCTTACTACTAGACCCATTTCAATCAACGTCATTCATTATACAGTGGAGAAAAATCCCTAGTCAACAGCTTCCCCATTATGATATGAGTTTTTATCATACATGCCATTTGATTTTTAGAAACAAATTAACCAAGCACATCTTGTCTTATCTTAGATGTGAATGCAGCAACTTCAAGAACATTTAACCAAATTCTAATAATTGTTTTCATTAGCTAGTGCTTAGATAAGTATGTTATACACTATGTGGGCACAAAAGTCACTGATGCTATATAAGTGAAGGCAGAAATACTGGAGCATCAAACGTGTGTTTTCAGTCACGATGAGCCAATGGAAAGAGTTGAATGCATTTGAAAAGGGCATGATTGTATGTGCCCATAAATTTGGACATTCGGTCAAGAGAGATTGCTCGGCAGTTAAACGTGCCCCGGTCCACAGTTAGCGCTGTCATAGTCAAGTGGAAAAGGTATGGAAATACTGAACAGAATTATCGCTCTGGTAGGCCCAAGAAACTAACTGATCGAGACCGGAGAACCCTGAAACGTGTTGTAAGAAACAACCTGCACACATCTTTGTTGGAGGTTGCAGAGGACTTCCGACTCAGCTCAGGTACGCAGGCCATTCTGCTGACAGGTGGTCGCACTTGGTTTTCTTGGTTGTGCTGCCGCCAGAAAGCCACTAATCTCATGCACCAATGCCCGGAGTCGTTTGCAATGGTGCAAAGAGCACCGTAATTGGACTTTGATTGATCTGGCACTCTGATGGGTGTGTATGGACCTGGCGAACAGTAGTTACCGGAGTGTATCGTGTCAACTGTGAAATTTGGTGGCGGTAGCGTCATGGTTTGGGCTTGGTCTGTTAGTTCTAGTTGACGACTTCTGGTGTGTATGAAGACATTTTAAACGATAGCATGCTTCCAACACTATGGCAACAGGTCCTTTTCTGTATCAGCACATCATAGTGCTCCTGTTCACACAGCAGGTGTCATTGTGTTGTGGTTTGACAATAATCAGGTGGAAGTGCTTTCATGGCTGGCTCAGAGCCCCGACTTGAACCCTATAGAACATTTTTGGGACGAGTTGGAGCATCAGTTGTGTGCCAGACCCACTCAACCACAAATCAAACGTGAACTGTCCTACAGGAGGAATGGACCACCATTCTGCCAACAGTTTAAAATAACTTAGTGGGTAGCCTACCCCGAAGAGTAAACACTGTTAATTAAAGCAAAAGGAGGCCCGACATCCTAATGGTTATACGTCTGGTGCCTTTCAAACCAACAGTACCAGGTGTCTGGTGACTTTTGGCCACATAGTGTATCGTAGCATTTTATACTTTTGCTTGAATTTTTACAAAAAATGAAAATGTAATTTTTAATTTCTTTAAATGTTAGGATTACTAAATAGAAAAACATAATTTGTGGAACACAAAAAAGTTTATTGAAAAGGGCTATATTATAATAAAATTAAATATTGGTTGGGTTTTATGATGCTAGTGCCACATTTCACCAGACTGCAAGGTCTGTCTAAAATGTATCCTTTGGCTGGGAAAAATATATTATTTACATGATGGGATTGGGACCCGAATTCCTTTAAAGTAGGCCCCTTGTACCTCCACATACTTAGCCTACCGTTCCTTCCACTGCTGAAAGGATTCTTTTGGAAAGGTGTTCAACTCCACTCTTGCGTTCTGCATTATCTCTTCTTTCAAAACGGGATCCTTTCAATGGCATCTTCAATTTCGGAAACGAGTCGCAAGGAGCCATGCCTAGAAAGTCGGGCGGTTGGCAAACAACTGAAATTCTATTTTTCGCCAAGAAAGTCTAAATCAGATGCGATGAACGAGATGGAGCATTGTCATAATGCAACGACCAGTTTTTTGCCGAACTTCTTGATAGTACTCTTATGCAGTATTCGGTATTGGATACTATTCGGAATGCAAAATTCCATGGATATCAAAGAACACAGTATTACCTTGATTTTGCTTTTCACCTGTCACGCTTTTTTCGGCCTTGGGGACCTGGGATGCTTTTGTTGCGACAACTGCTTTTGTTTGGAGATGAGTCGTGTGTACGGGTACGACACGACTCATCTCCAGTTACGACCGTTTTCAGACACTCGGGTTCCGTGGTGGTAGTGTCCAGCAGGTCCTGTGCAACCGCAAGACGGAGTTCTTTCTGTTCCACTGACAGACGCTTGGGCACAAATTTCGCAGTCACTCAGCGCCATGTTCAAATCATCACGCAAAATTGCATGTGCAGAATCTTAAGGGATCCCAACTTCTATGATCTCCCATTAACAGATTTTCCACCCTCTCAACAATAGCTGTATTCAGAGCAGTTTGTGGCCTCCAAGAATGCTGGTCACTCTCCACCGATGCGCGGCCACTTTTGAATAGGTTGAACCACTCCTTAATTTGTGTTACCCCATAGCATGCTCTCCAAACATCTGCTGAATCTAACAAATTGTTTCGCTTTGAGAAATCAAAATCCGACAAACACAACACTTATAACAGTCCCTTACTTGGCGGTCAGCAAGCAACGACTGGCAAATTCATGCTTGCTCATTAAGCTGTCTCTTTCACTGTGCACAGTGGCATCGCCTTAGCATCACTATTGTGTGCTTGAAAATTCAAGATAGGATACTTTTTAGAGACCTTGTATATCAAACATCAAAAAAATATACATGCAAGAGAGGTTTCACTGACAAAGAGAAATACATAGGGAAGAATTAATTATGTTCTACCCAGAACTCGCAGGTTAGTGCTTTGATGCAGAGTCAATAAGCAAACCCATTGAGTAGAGGCGACTTCTAACATATATTGGATCAATAAGATCCTTTGTATAAGACTTCCTAGAACATATCAATTAGATGTTCGAGGAAGGCAAAAAATATTTTAACGATAAGGCAAATTAATGTGACTGCTATATATGAGCATCAAAACATAACTTGTTGGAGTTGGAAAAGTGTTAAGTTTTCTCTTGGTTGCATAAACTCTACTTAGATTAAATTTCGAAGTACATAACTATCTAGTATAATGGGATACGCTGTGCTACTGATGACTATTTGCTTTTGGGGTCTTTTTTTTTCTTTCAGGACTTTGCATTAACAGAACAGATTTATTTGGTAGATAGTATGATTGGTTAGGTGGTTTTGGCCCCCAAGGCCCAGAGTTTGGCAAAGCTGGCCCCAAACACATCAAGTAAATGAATGTATACATACTATGAAAGTTTTGACACAGGAGAGAGAAATATACCCAAGGAGGAATCCGACTCACTGAGCCCAAAAGGTGGAAATTAAGACATTTTGTCAGTGGCCACTTACGAGTGTTCACATATTTTGTAAAATATATATGTGGGTGTTTCCAATTTTTCTTTCTTTAAAAAAACATAAAATCGGAGGTTTTATCATATAAACTTATGTTTTTAAAAAAGTATGGCGACTAGCAAAATTTTTCAGTTTGTTTTCAAACATTCATCACCATGTGGCGACCATTAATTTTCACCTTTACTGAGCCCTACAAATAGTTTGGAGTAAACATTGTGAGAGAGAAAATAAATGGCTAATCAGATTACATCATAGAAGCAGAAAGATTCGAAAAGCTTATTCATCCAAAATGATGAGTCTAAAAATTTGGTTATCTATCAAAACAAAATGGCTGCTAATTTTTGGTCCTGTTTATTGGGTATATATTTAAACAAATTCAAAATTATAAAAGCAAATATCTGAGAATCGCTTAAAATAAGCAGTTCCATTCCAATATTTTTTGTTCTTAGTCAAGTTAAGAAATTGGCCAGTTTGGCCAATTTTCTTTCCTTTTCGTTTCTTAACTTTTGGCTTAGTTTGATTTACTGAATATTTAAGTTGGTCACCCCTTTTTTAATCATAATTTCAAGTACGCTACTCAGGCATGGCCCTGTTTTGGGCAATGATTGACAACCATAAGTACAATATTGTATTGCATAAAGATTTAGCTTTCAGTTCAGTGTCATGAACTTTTCACAGGTAAATGATAATCATACTTTATGTTGATGATTGAAACAAAAACTAACTTAATGGAAACTCATGTATGGTAGAAGAGATACCACAGAAATATATTTTAATGTCAAAGAACATATCAAGTATACAAATTTGATTCAGCCGTATAAGCTGCATTGACAAACTTAACTAATTTAGACTGGCTGTCATTAACAGACACTAATTCCACATTAAGGTTTTCACTCAGCACACTTTCGAAATTTTGCACATTTAAAGAGTCAAAAACATTGGTGTCTACAAAATTGATAAAACAAACAGCAGGTCTCTTCTTTATTTCACATTCAGTTAAGACAGCTGCTGGAAAATTCAAAAGAAAATTTGGTGCCTCTAAACGCGGTATTTTTGTAGCATGAATAGCTTTAAATTGGGATGTACTTAGGGATTTCAAAAATGGTTCCTCGGTTAATAATGATTTCTCACTTTTGAAAGAAGCCATGTGACATGAGGTGAGAACAAGCATTTCTAAGCAGTTGATTTTTTGAAGTATCATTTCACACAGATTGGTGTTAATTTCTTCAGGAACACGAGATGAGATTTCACAGACAATAATATCTTGGCTTACCGCATATGCCGTAGCAGCCTTTGATCCCTTAGCATTAATTTTCAATCCTCCCGAATACATAAGTGATTCCGTGTCTGGTGAGTTGCGAGAATACAAAACATCGAACAGACATTGAGCATTATCAGCAATTAGGTAGCATTTGGCGAAAGCAGTGGCAATATCACCCACGGAAAATATCAAAAGTTTGCAGTCCACTTCAGAAGACGAATCTACTTTGTAATTAATTTTTATATCATAAACAGGAAAGTTTTCAAGTTCCTCTTCATCAACAGCACGGGAAGAAAGGGCACTTACTTCTCCAAAAAATGAAGCCATGTTTGTTATAACTGACAAAACTATATTATCAGGAAATGTATCAACTTATATTAAAGGAAAACGAAACATTCAAATATAAACAAGCGTTGTCATTCAACAATAAAAAGAAGGCTACAGTTACAGACTTCCAATCCAATAACGAGGTAGTAAAGTGTGGCTGTAAATGAGTTCAAATCAACCACTGTTCTTGTGTGTTTCAAAATCCGTTGTGTTTAGGCACTCTAGTTTTACTACTCTAGTACAACCAAAGAGAAGTACGACGTTAATTAAAACCAAAAATTACCAAATTATCTTGTAGGTTTCAAAGACTAATTTTTTGCTCACGATTGCCTGGTTGGATTTGATATTTTTGGTAATTTTTAATAAACGGAATACTAGAGCAACACAATGGGACATTGACGACAGTCCAGAATCAATCCCCCAAGGAAAAGATCCGAGGACAACACCACGTAATTTTGAACCACGGACTGTTTGGAATTTTTTATTTAACGGTCTACTGGAGCAACACATCGGGCAATTGATAACGGTCCGAGATCAATACCAACGGGACAGATCGAGGAAAACACCTCGTAATTTTGAAGCACGGTCAGATGGCGAAGCCCAGTTGAAAGAGTAACGGATTAGCAACAAGAGGTTCACGAGTTTTAATCCAAACAAAGACCATCTTATACAAAGCGGGCTGGTGAGCGTTTTTCTCTCATGACCTCCAATGATCCCACATTAACGTGGTGTGGAAGCTTGGAGAGTGGTGTGCCATCAAGCAATTTTCATCATACAATGCATGGGCGGAGATTA
Source organism: Metellina segmentata (assembly GCA_947359465.1). Lineage (NCBI taxonomy): Eukaryota > Metazoa > Arthropoda > Arachnida > Araneae > Tetragnathidae > Metellina > Metellina segmentata. Next base: position 34,927,917 of record OX375882.1, read on the forward strand.
AGCGATGGACCGCTAGACGGTGCTGTAATGGAAAACATAAAGCGCAAGTTTTCTTACACATCGTCATTTCTACAGTGGATTTCAGAAGACACGGCGACATACAGTAATCAGTAAAAGGTGGGCATGCATTTTATGTATGGTCTTGCGAATGGGAATGCTCTGGAAGCCGAAAGACTGTACATGCAGAGGTTTTCCGAGAAGACACGTGCCAGACCGAAAAATGTTTGAGCAATTACATCGGTGCCTGTGCGAAACGGGATCCGTTGTCACCGGCATGCATGATACAGGCATAGAGGAGATATAATAGTAGAGTGAGCTATGGCAACCTTTTTATGTCCGCATGATCATATGACCAAAATCAGTAGTCACGTGACTCCTTCTCTCTTTGGGCATATCGTTTGCTCATTCCTTCTTCCCTAGCAAGTAGCAAATGCATTCAATACTCAAGTTAAAATGGATCTACAGTGCTGCGTATATGCATGTAATTCCAAATTTATTAAAGGTCGAAACATTAGATTTCACAGGTGAGCGAAAAACGTTTCTTTCACATTTGTATTTTTCAATACTTTCTACAGGGTGTCCTAAAACTTCCCGTACTCCAACTTAAAAAAAAATTATTGCCCGTGTTTTTTTTTTAATTATTGAATTTTATCATCTGCTTATATTTTTATCGACGCTTTAATTTTTATCGTTTGATTTTCTTTGCACTCAAGTTGTGCGATAATAAAGTTCAACGTCATTTTGTTCTTCATTGCAAAATGAATTTAACACGCATTCAGAGAATTTCGCTGTTTGAGGCTTATTCATCGACGCCATCTTAAATTTGGCGATATTGTTTGAAAAGTCGCCAAAAGTCGTACATTCAACGATAACAAAATGTAAGTTCATATTTTTTTCCTGCGTTATGTTAAAAGTGCTTTTCTCCGTTAGCATAAAAATAATTGTTTTGAAGTTTGTTGATTTTGAATTCACGAATCGTCAGTACAGGAACTTTTAAGACACTCTGTAGTATGATAAAAATGGATGTTATAACTTTGGAATTAATAAATACAACCTGTGGACATTTCCCGTTCTATGAAGAGATTTCATACATTTGTAATCAGTATGTATCTAAAATAATGTTTGAAACACAAAATAACGTGTGTTTCTAATTGCAAATTGAAATTTATACTGTCAAAAGTATTAAAAATAGTTAACCGAAATGTAAAAACTTGTTCGAAATCGTCCTCTGTCTTGGCTATTAAGTTTTGGCAACTAAGAGTACTATATTCTTTCGTGTCTCACGATAAAAATGTTATGAATTTGGTATCATCAATTTAAGTACATCACATAAATTATTTTTCTTGCTGAGAAAAATTGTTTTGTATCCACCCATATGTGTAAACTGTAATTACATAAGAATAATATTTAAAATAAAAGATAACTATTGAAACTTTTAATTATATATTAAATAAAATCAATTTGTTAAAAATAGGATTAAAGCATTTTCTAAGCCGTATTATAATTGTGAATTCGTATTAATGATTTTTTAGAACTATCAGTAAAACAATTTATATTTACTTGTAATAAGAACTTAATAAAAATGTGCACCAGCTGAAAATTCATTTATTCAATTCTTATGTATTTAAAATTTTTATTTTGTTCTATTTATTAGTTTTACCAAAGATGAAGAAAGAAAAAAATCGTTTTAATTAATTAATCGAAGAATTTTGTTTCTGTCTTTTAGTTCATTTAAAATGTGATGAATGTGACAATAAATTTAATTCTTTTACTGTTTGTTTTTTATCTTTTGTATTTATTAAATATTGATTTCACACACAGTAAGTTATACAAATTCAATATAAAAATTTTTACCAAACTATTGTAAATGCTTAAAAACATAAAAATTTTCAAGAGTTATTTACATCATCACTTTGATGAATTCAAAATTCCTATATGGACACACAGTTGCAACTTAATTAGTTTTTGAACCAGAAATCTAAAATTGCAAAATAGCTAACATCAAGGGTATGGTTTAAAATAGTTTCCTTCAATCTTAAAGATTATACGTATAACTTTTCTTGTTAATATTTTTATGCGTAAATCCTTGAATAAATTTGTGTTTATGGAAACGTAAGCAATTAATAATCCATAATATCAATGAAAGCTTTAGTGGTAATCCAAACGTCATTTGAACAGGGAATCCTCTAATCTGTTTTCAGTATTTTTATTTTATGCATCAGTAAAATATTTATTCATGCAGTCATTTCCAAACGTGGACATTTATTTTCAATTTATTACAACTCATGCTAACCTCAGTACATTAAAAGAAGTTTAAATTATTTTCTGAAATGAAATCTTTTTGATAATTTCTTCACATCTAATACAGTTTTTGAAGAAATATAGATAAAATATTGTATTAATTAAAGAATATCGGGTTTAGAACAACTATCTTATACCAAATTTTAATCTGAACTCCTGACCTGAGAGCAATCTATTGACTACAATTTATTTATCTCAAGCTTACTGTTTTGTTTGTATATGTGCTGGTTAACCTTAATCCCAATGAGAACTTCAGTTAATTATAAAAAAAACTCAAATAACTAAAAACTTTACAAAGTAATAAGAATTCAAAAAATATTCAGCAGTGTAATAGTAAATATTCATTTGCATTGCCCAACAATGGTAAAATGGTACTCAAATTCAAGGAGTATTCAGTATTATGCATATTCAAAATTATGTACATTAATTGAAGTTATTTCCAAACATGGGTACTTATTTTTCAATTAATTCAAACTCACGCTAACCTCAATAAATTTTTCCAAAAGTTTGAAATGTTTTCTGAAATTAAATCAGATAATTTCTCCACACCTAATACAGTTGAAGAACTATATATAAAATATGGAATTAATCTATTGACTACAATTTATTTATCTTAAGTCTACTGGTTAACCTTAATCCCAATGAGAACTTAATTCTATAGTAAAACTAAAAACATTAAAAAGTTATACGAATTCAAAAAATATTCAGAAGTGGAAAAGTAAAAATTCATTTGCATTGACCAAAAATGTTAAAACGTAACTCAAATTCCAGATATACTCAGTATTTTGCTCATGGAATCGCTAACTTTTTATAAGAAAATGTCGCCAAGAGAGGCGATAAAAGGCCAAATCAAGCTGAATTTTCGTGGAGCAGTCACGTGACTACTGACAACATGTTGCGGACGCTTTGAGAAGCTCTTCTCAATAGCGATGCTCAGTCTACTTATATTAGAAGTCTATGGATACAGGGCGTGGTAGGAGTGTGCAAACGCCACAAATCGTAGAGGACATTCTGCAAAGAGTGGAAGATCCTTCGGATATTAGCATGCGAAGGGTTTACCGATGTAAATGTGCCCCACACGATTGTTTGGCGAGTACTACGGAACGAAGGATTACACCCCTACCATGCATTGAAAGTGCAAGCCTCAATAGCTACAGATTATGCGCCACGTGTCGAGTTTGCACGTTGGTTTTTGCAACAGCTAGCAGCGCAGCCTGATTTTATTGCACATGTGTTATTCACGGATGAATGCGCCTTTACTCATGAAGTCATTTCTAATACGCACGACATTCATGCGTGGGCATCTAACAATCCGTACGACACACGTCCTCATGCGTATCAGAAGCGTTTCAGCGTAAATGTTTGAGCCGGAATTGTGGGTGACCATTTGATAGGCCCATACCTTCTGCCATTCCGACTGGACGGCAGAACATACCTCACATTTTTACAACAGGTATTGTCAGACTTATTTCAACTTGTTACAGACAATATACAACCCCGTATGTGGTTCCAGCATGACGGAGCACCACCCATTTCAGCTTGGATGTGCGGAGCGCTTTAGACGCTAAATTCCCAGGGCGATAGATTGGTCGGGGTGGGCCCACACCTTGGCCGGCACGCTCACCCGATCTCTCCTGTCTGGACTTTTTCCTGTGGGGACATTTGAAAAGTCTCTTCAACGAAAGCCCCACCGACTCCGACGAGGCGACCTAGTTGCCAGGATTTCTGTTGCTGCCGATGCCGTCCGAGACATGCCGAGTGTGTTTGAAAACGTGCGCAGTGTAACGCCTGCATTACCACAGGCGGTTGCTCTTTTGAGCAGTTTCTGTAATTTTGCCACACATGCTGTCAATAAAATTATTTAGTACATCCTCTATCCGTTTGGTCTTTCGTTCTTTCATGTGACAGTAACGGCGGATACCTCCTAGAGGATCACCGCTTGCTCTCCGCCCATGCATTGTATGGTGAAAATTGCTTGTTTAGATGTTTTCTATTACCCCTTACATTTTTGCCCATGAGTTTCGAAACACACTGTATATTGGTAATTCGTGTTTTTAGTTTCAACTCTTTTCGTGGTGATGATTGCGATATGGTGAATGCGAGGCGATAATATTTTGAGAAATGGAAATGGCGATGTAGTTACAAACACAACTTTATTGAATAGAGATATGAGAAATACTACTCAGACTTACGTCCATTCTATGACTGCGATAGGTTACAAGAACAGTTGTTCTTGTATTCCAGTTGCTACTTATTCTAGTAAATGAACATCGATAGATGACAATGCATGAATTCTGATACGATTAAGAATATGAAATATTGGGTGCAATTACAGAAAAGAACATGAATTAAGTACAGTTATTTTACAATTTGGAATGAGGCGTTAACACTTCCCACGCCGCACGCAATCGACATGTACCACTCAGTTCGATTCTCATTAAAATTACTTTAACTTATAGCAGACTCCTCAATCATTTGGATTCTTTGTGATTTATTTTTCGACGTGGAAGTACAAAGGCAAGCTCAACCCGGTTTAGAGCGAATTCGCAGAAGAGAATAAAGACAAGTGTAACCTTACTTTTCTTCAAAATTTTTTGTATTAATCTTGGAAAATTAAACAACGTGACTAGATTCAGCGTCCTGAGAGAAAGGACGTACAATACTGCCGCTCTAAGAGCTACTCCACCATCATAATCAGCAGTCATTTTCAGGACTCTTAAGCTCATGTACCCTGATATATTTTATTACCTTAGTATTTAATATATCGCATCAATACACATACTTAATTTTTACTTCTAGAGCTGTGTGCTACAAGCTTCGTCGTTATTATTATTTCTCTGATGCGTAATTATTCTTTTTAACTTATAATAAATCTATTTCTATTGCAAATTGTCTTTGTGACTCAATCATTATAATTCCAGTGCATATCACGAGAGTGGGAAAGTCGTACACATAAAACCCGGCAGCCCTCTGCCCTCCCAAATTAGAGGACTATGGAAAATCAAGAACCACACCAGAAAGACTTGGCAGATAACTATAGACCCCAATGACAAAAGGCTAATGAATCAAGCCCAGAATAAGTTCAGGGACTCGATCCAAAAACACTCAGAACAAAATTGGAGTGATTATCTCAAATCACTGTCTCCACAGGATGGATACCTATGGAAAGCAGTCAAGAAGTTTAAAATGACTTCCACTAAAATTCCGCCCATTAAAGGCCCAGCTAGCCTACACTGATACAGAGAAGGCAGAAATGATTGCCGACAGCCTGGAAAAACAATTCCAGGAATACGATATTTTCAACCACGATATAAACAACCTAGTTAACTCATCACTAGAAAACTTTATTAAATCATTACCTATTGACACAATTCAACCTAACAAACCCTCGGAAATAAGTAACTATATCCAGAAAATTAAAACTAAAAGGCTTCAGGTATAGATGGGGTTTACAACCTTATGATGAAGAAACTTCCACTTAAAACTATCTTCATCATAACTCGCCTAATAAATACCATTTTGTCACTCAGATTCTTCCCCACCAGCTGGAATATAGCTGTCATAGTCCCAATCTTGAAACCGAGAAACCTCCAAACAAAGCTGAGTTATAGGCCAATCAACCTATTTTCAATTATAGGCTATATAGATGAAAAGATCATCACCACCAGGCTGGAGAACTTTTGTTTTTAAGCCAACATCCTTATTGACCAACAATTCGGTTTCAGCAGACAGCTCTAAACCACTCTAGAGTTACTTCGAGAAACAGCACGTTTTATATAACTTCGACACAGGTCAAAGCACAGGAGCAGTTTTTCTGCATATGGCAAAAGCCTTCGATAGGATCTGTATCAATGGATTATTCCATAAACTAACCATAATTAGGCTTTCCTGCCTCTCACACACACACTACTCATATTTTTCTATCTGACAGATAGACACTTTGTCGTTCGAGGTAACAACAAACTTTGTACCATATGTGCAGGGCCCGATTTAGAAAATTTGGTATAGTAGGCACAACACGCAGGAAGGCCCTCCCCCATGTTATCTGTTCATCACAAAAACTAATTTTATAACAATAATTGGTACTTACGTATTTGACTGTTGACCGTTTCACAGATGTCACCAAAAAGTTTGAGAAAATCGTGACATCACTTGTAACTTTTGGCGAAACAAAATAAAGCAGATGAAAATTAAAAACATAATAGTTAGATAATTAATGTATTTACAAGAATGTGATAGTGGGGGAAACGGTCGACGGACATTTACGTAAATACCCAAAAATTTATGTAACTACTTAAAAACTTTAAATTTTTTTTAGATACTTTTGAAACTTAGGGACCTTTTAAATTATGGGGGCCCTAGGCCAGTACCTCACGGGCCTAGTGGTAAATCAGGGCTTGCATATGTGCTATTCAGGCAGGCACACTATTATTACTACTAAAATGGGGGCAAGCACTCTCCTCCGATCCAACCTCAATCTGTCACTACGGATTAACCACTTAAGGTTAGAGAGGACCCCGAATGGAAATAGAAGAAGTGCGAGGGCCATAGCATACGCCATCCGAAAGCCACCGCCGCCATCACTGGCTAAAGCTTTGGTTTCCTAAGAAAGTGGAGCCGTTATCTAACAGCCGTGATACGTCATGATGCCGCGGGCATAACCAAACGGCCGTCTAAACAAAAATCCAAGGTGTCAACTTAGGCGGACAGAATACTTTGGAGAATGGGCAACACATACGGCTGTCGTGGTTTATTTTATTCGAGAAACAAAACAAAGTGGTTTTTTATTCTCTAGTTCAAAGTTCCTAACTTCGGGATCGTTGAAGGTAGAGTGAAAATTTCAACAGATTTCAAATCAGCGTAAATTTCTACGCCAGATCGATATCAAAAACAGTTTTATTATTCAATTATTTACCATTTGATTATTTAATTATGTATTAAATAATTAATTATTTATTCAAAGAAAATCACATTTAAGGTATCGATCTGGTGTCAAATTTTCCGCAGATTTCGAATCCGTTGAAATTTTTATTCTGTGTATAACGATCCCGATTTTACAAAAACGAATTATTCAATGGCAGTCAAAAATGTTTATTTATATTGCTCCTCTTGGCTGGAATCGCTTGGAGCAGGAAATGAAATCTGGCCGCTACAAGAGAAAAAACGTTCTCCAACTGTTTGAGACCGCTATGACGACAGTCATGGAAATGGCGGCTCCGATCAATTTCGTTACGCTCACAAACAACGCTCTCTAGGAAACCAACACCATGTGTTAGTATAAACAACGTTTTAGTGACGTCACCCACCGATACATCACGGCCGCTAGATCACGGCTACGCTTTCTTAGGAAACCGAAGCTTAAGCAGGATACAAAAACGTGGTTGACACAAGCGATGAAGCCGTGGGTCCAAGCTCATAATATCAATCAATACGAGGTACACGAAGCTCACGGTCAAAGGTCTCGTCGTCTGCAAGAGAAGTTCATACCAGTTCACATAGGTGAGCCGGGTTGAGTTCTAATCATCGGGGAAATCCGTCAATGAAGGAAGCTCGACACCTCCACCTTGGCCACTGCTCGTAGACGTCTCCACTCACCGGAGAAGGACCGACAGATAAAGCGGCTGTTCATGCATCCTATACGATCGGATGGGTTGGCATACCACATCGTCATCTCTTGATGCTATGCAGACCCGCCGTCTGCCTGATGGCCTTGAATTCGTCAGCGTACAGGTCTAGCTTAGTTAAGCCTAGTTACCAAGTGGGAAGGTTTTCAGGCAGGCGCACCACATGGTTCCTTTCTCGGATCCAAATGATTTAACATCTATGTGAGCGACAATCCACAGGGCTTCAATACTATGCCCTGCGTGTTTGCAGACGACACGGCTATACTATAGCAAGAAATAAAGACTCTACTCTGAAATTATGCTCTCACTAACAAACTACCTCCAAGCATTTGTGTCCAGGCTTATAACCTGGAAAATTAAGATATATGGACAAATGTCAAGCAATACTATTCACGAGAAAAAGGAATTTTCCTCCCCCTCCAACTACATGGTAAAGATATTCCGTGGTCCTCTAAATGTATCTACCTTGGTGTCACGATGGACTCGCGTTTAAAATGGAATTTGCATGTTGCATCCCTTAGAAATAAGTTTCTATCTGTCAGACATGTCCTATACCCCTAATAGACCAAAATTATCAATTAATACCAAAGTGCTTATCTACAAAACCATGCTTAGACCAGTTATCAGCTATGTCAGTCATGTCTGGGGATATGCAGCAAAAACCCACTTTCTAAAACTTGAAAGTTTCAAAATTACACACTCAGGATAATTCTTAATGGCCTTGGTTCTATAGGAACATTCAAATTCGTAAAAACCCGAATGTGTTAGAACTACGTAAATTCTTGAAAAAAATTGCCCTAAAGTTCTTCTGCAATATGGAAGCAATTGATAATACCGTGATTCAGCAAATTCTCAGATTCGACTTTCGTCGGAGAAATTGTAAACGGTCAAGAGACATAGTAAATCATAAATATTTAACCCCTTAATCACTTTAACCTCTGTAAATTTTCGCTAAATCGTACTCTTCCTAAGGAAGATCCACCACACACTTTTCTGTTCACTTTACGATTCCCTTTGCATCCTACATCCTGGCTAGATCGGAAGGTTCCTGGATAGAATCCGGGTTCGGGCATGGATGTTTGTAAGCGTATGGTGTAGAGGCGGCTGGTGCACCTTAAATCTGTCGTGGCCGAAAGTCCTCACGTTGGGTTGGCGTGGAAGTTTGGAGAGTGGGGTGCCAGTTCAGGTGTTGCTTCGTCATCTGACCGTGGTTCAAAATTACGAGGTGTTGTCCTCGGATCTTTCCCTTAAGGGACTGATCCCGGACCGTCGTCAATAGCCCGTTGTGTTGCTCTAGTACGACGTTAACTAAAATTACCATTACCATTACCAAGCGAATAGTATAAAGGCGGCTGGTGCACCTTAAAACTATCGTGGCTGAAAGTCCTCACGTTGAGTTGGTGTGGAAGTTTGGAGAGTGGGGTGCCAGTTCAGGTGTTGCTTCGTCATCTGACCGTGGTTCAAAATTACGAGGTGTTGTCCTCGGATCTTTCCCTTAAGGGACTGATCCCGGACCGTCGTCAATAGCCCGTTGTGTTGCTCTAGTACGACGTTAACTAAAATTACCATTACCATTACCAAGCGAATAGTATAAAGGCGGCTGGTGCACCTTAAAACTATCGTGGCCGAAAGTCCTCACGTTGAGTTGGTGTGGAAGTTTGGAGAGTGGGGTGCCAGCTCAGGTCTTGTCTCGTCATCTGACCGTAGATCAAAATTTACGGGGTGTTGTCCTCGAATCTTTCACTTAGGGGATTGATCCCGGACCGTCGTCAATAGCCCGTTCTGTTGCTCTAGTACCACGTTAATTAAAAATTACCATTACCATTACCATTACCTTCATCCTGGCACGCCGACCAACCAGTATAGTGGTTAAGGTGTTAACCTCTAGATCGGAAGGTTCCTGGTTCGAATCCGGGTCAGGGCATGGATGTTTGTAAGCGTATGGTGTAGAGGCGGCTGGTGCATCTTAAATCTGTCTTGGCCGAAAGTCCTCACGTTGGGTTGGTGTGGAAGTTTGGTGAGTGGGGTACCAGCTCAGGTATTGCTTTGTCATTTGACCGTGGTTCAAAATTACAAGGTGTTGCCCTCGAATATTTCCCTTAAGAGATTGATCCCGGATCGTCGTCAATAGCCCGTTGTGTAGCTCTAGTACGACGTTAACTAAAATTACCATTGCCATTATAAGTCTAATAAGTCTATCATTCGTATAAAAATCAAATTATTATTTATTACAGAGTTTTTGGGCTTTTAAAGAAATATCTTCACAATGTATAGTCAATTTAGGGAGCCACTGTAACTAAGAATAAGCACACGAAACTTTAAAATGGTAGTCAGTTGTACCTAAGAAAAATTACGGCCTTGGATCTTTCCATGGAAGTAAGATCTTTCCTACTTCCATGGATCTTTCTCGTTGGGATTAATCCTGGACCGACGTCAATAGCCCGTTATGTTGCTTCAATGCGACGTTAATTGAAATACCTACCGAACTTGCCTCCGCTGGTTATAAAGCTAGAGTTAATGAAGGATAATCTTGATCAGGATAGCCCTTGCTTTGCAAACATAGAGCAAAAAATGCCTAGAATAAGTACTCAAAAAAAAAAAAAAAAAAAAAAAAAAAAGCTGGAATTTTTGACGGCCTTCAAGTCAGACAGCTCGTAAACGATCCTCATTTCGTGGATTTCTTGAATGAGACAGAGCGAAAAACGTAGATCTCATTTACCCTTGTTGTCAAGAGCTTTCTGAGCAATCACAAGGCTGAAAACGATGTTGAACTATAGTCTGTTTCACCCTAACTTTGCAGTAGAGTAAAGGCTACGTTGACCGCATCGCAGCCGTTGTCGTAGAAACTAGGGTTACAATGTCAGAAGAAGTCAACTATAAGCGAGGAAATTCGCCCTTTTTGGCAAGGAGAGATAAAATGCACTTGGAAATTCTATACGTTTCACAGATTTTTAATTTCTAATGGCTCTTGCATTACATTTGTTAATTAAACAAAAAGCTACTCTATGTTAATATAAATACGTTTTGATTTTTCTAAATGAGTAATATTTTTAAATATTTAAAAATATATATATTTAAAAAAATTTTACAATAAATGTTATTTAAAAAAAAGTCTATTTAAAGATGTGATGAACCATTAAATTCATTTTTTAAATTTACTTACCTGAAAGCTATAACACCTTGATTAATACTTCTTTTTTCAATTTTAATAATTTTAGTAAAGGAAATTACTCCTATTTAATTACTCCTTTGGTCTTACATTTGGTTGGACAAGGTAGGGGAGAGTGCGTTGTCTGCTAAAATATATGTTTTTATTAACAGCAAAATATAGTCTCCAAATTAAATCAAATTTATTCTGACATTAAAGAAAATAAATAACAAATAATAAAACATATAACATAGAGGATATAAAATACATTCACAATAAATAAATAGAATATAAAAAATACAAATATAGTGAATATACATATAATAATAAAAAAATGAGACCATTTTAAAAATTAGAGTTAAAAAAATAAACCTTATATGTGTGAAACATATTCTGAAACTGGCGGAACGGTGTCGGGTTGATTAGTAGTAAATTATTAATTTTATGAATAATTTAAAATAGTTTACAAGAAAGTGTACAGAAGAAACCAATCTCTTTCATGAATATTAGTTACAATGAGGAAACTATATTGACGTTTTACTTATTCATCACATGCATTTATACATCATCAATATATGTAAAACATAACAAACATCATAACAAATCTATTTACATTATAATATACTTATTCATCACATGCATTTACACATCATCATCACTTAACATTTCCGAATCGCTATCAGACTCACTATTAAAAGAAATTACCAAGTTCTTACTTTCCCAAATATCATCCACAAGTCCATCTACTTCCCACATGTCTTTCTCTTTTTCAATAACATGGTTTATGCAGTTTTTCCAATTTTGTACAGAGACCTTTTCAATCCCTTGGATGACTAAATCCTTCACATCGTTCAGTTTAAAAGTCTTGTTTTCCCTGGCAACATGTCCTTTTACTTGACTCCATATAATTTCAATGGGATTAAGCTCACAATGATACGGGGGAAGTCTCAAAACCTTATGTCCAAATTTTTCGGCTATTTCTTCAACTCTGTATTTATCAAACATATGTTTGATTTCGCTATCTTTTTTCAACAGTTCAATCTTGATTATGTCCTGGTTCCACGTAATGTTTTTCAACGATAGCCATTCTTGAATTGCACTTTTTTTCCAAGATGTCGTCGGAATTTTTTCTTTCTTCACCGAGTGATAGGGGGCATTGTCCATCACTACAAAGCTGTTTCGTTTCAATTTAGGCATAATATCTTCAAACCACTTCTCAAAATGGTTACCATCCATTTCTTCGTGGTAGTCACCGGATTTTTTTCCCACAAAAATGTCAGCCGCATCAGATACAAATCCTTCATCACTTCCGATATAGGTAATGATGAGTCGTCTTCCTTTTCCTTTTGGAGCAGCCAAGCCTGTTGTCAAACTTGAAGAGGAAGCTTCATTGGTGCTTTTAATGTTTTTGTTTTGCCATACTCGACTTTGTGAGTGTCCTTCATTCACCCATGTTTCATCCAAATAATAGATTGAGGCATTTTCATTCTTCAGTTCTCTAATTTTTCGTAAATAATTTCTTCGCCATAAAATTATGCCTTTTTCGCTTTTCAAAGGAAAATCCCAAATCTTTCAGTATCCTGTACAGTGTACTTCGGCTAATGTCTGTCAAAAAAATATCCTTATCGTTGTTAATTTCAATTAGAACTTTGTCCAATGTAGGAATTTCATTTCGATGGAAAAAATCATGAATTTTTCGTCGGATGCACGACAAAGTAAAGTTGTCATATTTCATCATTCTTGTTCTTTTTCCAACGGCATAAGGTCGTTTTTTTACTGGAGTACTCAAAGGACTTGACGTCTTTATTTCTTTTTTCAAACGAAACACAGTTCTTTTGGAAACACCAGTTAGTCGAGACACCTTTCCGACGATTTGGTTAATGGAATCACTATGGTTTTCTTCTCGAAGTCTAGAATATACATTCAATATGTTCCTCCGAGCTCCACTACCAATTGATTTTCCTTGCTTTGATTGCGTATACAGCTTGGTTGGTGACGTACCTTTTTCAGCCATGTTCAGAGTATCAAACACACTCCAATAAAATAGCACAAGAGAGATATGAACGTAAATATACACGCTAGCAAAGACGCAGAGCGAAATGGCGCAGACTTGGCGGGAAAGCGTATTTAGCTCGCCAGAAATGTTACCTTGGAAACCGATTTCAACCGAACTAGAATTCCGTTTCGGATATATTCATTCGCTTCGGTCAAAAAAATAAATGCTTTTTACAAATAAATAACCGTTTATAAAGGTTCAAAAATCACTCCTTCATTGTAGGAAAATTTTTACACGTTTATATGCATTTTCTTTATTTTAAATTCCAAATGAAGTTAGAACTATTTTTCATGCGGATGAACAACATTTCTGCCTTTCCCAATGCTGACAAGTTAAGGTGAAACAGAGTATAGTTAACAGCATGCTTAACAACTTGAGAGACGTTAGTTGTAATATGAGCATAAAGGCTCATTACTTGCACAGCCATTTAGACAGTTTCCCTGAAAATCTTGGCTACAAGTGAAGAACAAGGTGAACGATTTCATCAAGACTTAAAGACAATGGAAGACCGATTACTGGCAAATGAGATACTCATATGATGGCAGATAACTGTTGGAATATGCAGAGACTGTGTAAACAAAGTTCACTCATGAATTTCAAACAAAAGAAGGTTTGGGAGTGGAACAAAATAAACATTTCTATTCATTTTGATTTGATTCTTCTCATTTCTAATTTTTAATTAATCTACTGTAGACTTTTACTGGAGTGTTGCTGTGTTTTTTCAATTAATTAAATGTTTTACAAAGTTTATTAAGGAAAAGGATTTTTAATTTAACGCCTATAACCTGAGTCTAATATAATGTGTTAACGCAAATAACGCTACTGTCATATCTCAAACAAGGGCTGATGTGCAAAAACTACTTCTAACGTCATATTTGTTTTCAACATCATGAAGTACACATAAAATCATGTAAAAAAAAACACCGGCCCAAATTATGTGTTGGGCTGCGTTATATATCAATTCGAAATTAATTCCCTGGAATTTCTCTTTGCGAAGTACTAAATCGTATTCGAAAAACAAACCAAGTAACATCGCGTTCGGAATACGCTCAGGGAACATGTTCCATAACAGAATGCCTAAACACCACCTACATTTAATTTGAAGAAAACGTTTTTCCAACAAGAAAGCAGATGCATTAACACTTAAAAACGGTTCACCTTTAGATGCAGTGTCAGGTAGGTAGTTGAATTTATGTCTAAACGAAACAACACAGCGGGCTATTGGCTACGGTCTGGTTGAATCTCAAATGGAAGGATTCGTGGATAGCATTTTGAGCCACTGTCAGATGACAAGTCAATGCTGACATACCATACGTCAAACTTCCACACCACTCCAACGTGAGGACATTTGAGGTCACGACAGAATTACTGAGTACCAACTAGGGATGCGACAACGACAGCAAAACATCGATGTTTAGAAACATCAATGTTCAAAATTAAAACATCGATGTTGGTAATACATCGCCCCAAAACAATCGATGTTTGTAAACATCAGTGTATTTAAACTTTTCCCCCATTTCTTAAAAAGCTGGTTTAGCAACCTCAAACATTAATGTTCCCCGAGGGGGGGGGGAAAAGATTTATTTTGTCATTTGCCGTGTTTATTAATTTATAAGTAAGACTTTTTAACAATACCAAATCTTTTATTTCAAATTGAATAGTATGAAAGAAAATAATATTTACAACAATTTGACATAGGAACTACTAACTATAAGTATAATTAGGTAGGTACATAACAATTACTATTGTTAGTTATAATTAATTATTTATTAACTTATGGGGATAAAAACACAACAAACTTATTTTTTATTTACTGTAAATAAAAAATATTGGGGCCTATAATTATTATATACCCTAATATTTGTTATTTACAGTTTGCAAAAGATGAAGTTTGTTAACTTTCTCCACCTTAAGCCGACTTCTTTTTTCACTAACTAGGACGCTCAGCACCTTGCTCCCTTACGCTCGCCAACCCCCGGGGATTGCTACGCAATCCCATTTGGTTTGCTTCACAAACCAACATTCCTTTCGCAGAATGAATCTATCTGAATAATTCGTATAATCCTGATTTGACTATCCGGTCCATGACGTCACAACGAGAGTTTCGTCCCCTTAAGCCCGCCGCTGGTTTTTTCAACTTTGACGCTTAATAAATCCTAAACTAATAACCGCTGTAACGTCACAGCTGGGAGGTCCCTCTGACCACAGCTTTCATGGTGGTCCATGAATTTATGGCCGGATGGGGGTATCCCCTTCTCTTTGGTGGTTAGCGGCTTCGGAAGAACGTGTGGGGTCTTCTCTCGAGGAAAGGAGAATCGTGAAAAACCGAAACGTGAGCGGACGCAGGAACTCTGCTCCGGATTTGAAGCCGCGGGACTGGAACCCTAATTTGTACAGTATCTATTAGCCTCGAAATAGTTTTAACATATATGTATTCTTCTTTAATTTAATTAAATGTGCTGTAATTCTAATTGTCGTTTTAATTATCTTCAAGCCACTCGCCACGCAAACTATACCCACGACGTTACACCGCATCGGAAAAAGATCTTTACAATTGTCCAGGGAACACGATGAAGAACAAACAATGTTGATTTCATAATTTTTCTGATCCGAACTTTTTACGGAAACCGTCTAAGAATCGAGCTAAATAACACAGTTTTCAATCCTGCGACGGCGTTAACTTTTTTTTAATATAGAGAGACTATCCCTTCAGTTAAAGACTAAACTCTTTCTGATGGGACAGATGTCGCCATCACTGACAAATACTTTGTTGCACGGTTATTTTTCTTATTTTTTATTATGGTGCTTTTTTTATTCAAAAATAAAACATCGACATTGTTAAAACATCTATGTTAAACAGACATCGGCCCCAATAAATTGATGGTAAATACAAATTAATGTTTTTATAAAACATCGACATCGATGTCGCATTCCTACTTTTCAGATCCTTCACCCTTGGCCACTTTGGTCTAAAAGTATGTTCAATTCACTGATTATAAAACTTATGCTACTTGGTTATTTTTAAATTTTTATAATGATACTTTTTTTATTTAAAAATAAAAACATCGACAAGTATAAACATCGATGTTAAAAAAAATCGGCTCCAATACATCTATGTTATGAAATTTTTTAAAATAAAACATCGATGCTTATAAACATTGACATCGATGTCGCATCCCTTGTACCAACCTCCGCTTGCACGGTGGTCATTTGTTGGACCTAGTTTCAAACCCGCTACCCTCAGATTGCTATTCCACAACTCCACCAACTTGGCTACCGTAACCCGGCGCCTTTCAGATACTGAAGAAAATGAGCGAATTTTAGATTGCGGGTTGCTTTTCAAGTAAATTTTTTAATGCAATTTTCGTCTCCTTAAATTACAGTAGCATTCTCATTAAATATCTATGCATTAGAACAGAATAGTGGTGCTTGAAGAGTGATTGGTAGGTAAATTTACGCTGCAATGGAGTAACACAAATGGCCATTACCGGGATCAATTCGAAAGGGAAGTTCAAATTACGATCAGATGACGAACGTGAAGACTGAGATAGAGAGTTAGATGAAAAAGTGAAATATTGGAGTTGTGGATGCTCTCCATAAGTATTGATTTTATATGATATAAGTATAGCTGAAAAGTATAGAAAAGTAATTTTCTGTTCCCAAATACACTCTATAACAAAAAAAACAAAAAAAACAAAAAAAAACAAATCGATGGACCAAGAAGGAGTTGCTGTGATAAAAATTGGTGAATGAGAACTTACACAGAAAAACAAACGATTAAAATTTCAGAACAATTGAATGATTTATTTTAGAGTTTGACCATTACAAAGGGAGGAAGTCAATAAGGTGCTCCTCCACCTCTGACCTGGATGCACTCCCGGCGTGGCATAGACTGAAAAAGTTCCCGGATGGAGTCCTGCGGAATTTCTTGCCAAATTGCCTCCAACTATCGGGCTAAATGGTCAACATTCCGGGATGGTTGCAATCGCCTTCCCATAACGTCTCAAATGTGCTCTACAGGAGAGAGATCAGGAGACCTAGCTGGCCAAGGAAGTGTTGGGAAAGCTTGAAGACAATTCATAGCAACACGTGCCGTGTGCGGTCGGGCATTATCTTGTTGAAAAGTAAGTCCGGGGTGTCGCAAAAGGAACGGTAACACAACCGGTCGCAGAATGTCGTCTACGTACCGCTGTGCTGTAAGTGTGCCAGAAATGAATACCAAAGGGGTTTGGCTATCAAAGAGATGGCATAACGCCCAGGCCCTGATTTACCATTAGGCCCGTGAGGCCCCCATAATTTAGAAAGCCCCTAAGTTTCAAAAGTATCTAAAATTTTTTAAAGTTTTTAGGTAGTTACATAAATTATTGGGTATTTACGTAAATGTCCGTCGACCATTTCCCTCACTATCACATTATTGTAATTACATTAATTATCTAACTATTATGTTTTTAATTTTCATCTGCTTTATTTTGTTTTGCCAAGAGTTATAAGTAATGACACGATTTTCACAAACTTTTTGGTGACATCTGTGAAACGGTCAACAGTCAAATACGTAAGTACCAATTATTGTTATAAAATTAGTTTTTGTGGTGAACAAATAACATGGGGGGGGGGGGCTTCCTGCGTGTTGTGCCTACTATACCAAATTTTCTAAATCGGGCCCTGATAACGCCCTGTTATGGGCATGTGTGGTGTACGATAGTAAGGGCAGTATCCCCACGCTGTCCTGGATGTCTCCAGACGAGTCTGCGGTTGCCGTCAGGTCACAATAGGAAACGGTACTCGTCATTAAAGACTACACGTCCCCAGTCAGCGCCGTTCCAAGTTGATCGAGTCAGGCACAACTCCCGGACGCATATCCGGACAACTCCTTTTTGGTGCGTCAATTTTGTTATAGAGTATATTTTTGCAGTTCAGAGACAAATAATTCAAACGGTGGTCGCTAAGTCGAATTCGATATGCATCAAACCTATATACAAAAGCTTTCAAACTCCTCTCAAATAACTCACAGAAAAGAGTTTTGTCTCAACTTTATGATTCAAAGAATTTTTAATTTTCCCGTTATGTGCTCGCAGCACCGGATTGTGACAAATTAATCGCTCTTGGCATTGAATTGTATTTGCAACTAAGACCATTCGCATTTACTCATGAAAAATAGGTTTCCCTTTCCATGATGACTGATCTCTTTCCCGTTGTGAGACCACATCTCTCCACATTTATGCAAGGTTTGAGAGGAATTTTTAGAGTAAATAAACAAAAACAAACCAGACTAAAAGTGGAGATACTTGATTAGATGACTAGATACTTGATAGTCGAGATATATCGTCATTATAACAAAGACCCTATCTTGAACTCGCCACCATCAAAAGATCGGCGATATCTTGATGTAACGCGATACCTCGTCAGTAGCGAAATGGGTTGAATACTGTGTGTGTGTGATGGACGAAATATCTTACAAAACCACTTGGAAGGTTAATTTACCTCAGGTTGGTTGGTTGATTGGTTGATTTGAGTTTTATGGCGGAAGGTCCAAAAGCGAACAAGCTGCGCCAAACACAAGACAGAGCATAACCAAGTGGTTTAGAAATAAAATAAAGGTTAATTTTTCAGCCAAATGGTAGTTTTAAAATTACAATACGTAAAACAAATAGAACACATTATCGTCGTCATCATTATAAAGCCGACCAACCGGTATAGAGGTTAAGGTGTTAGCCTCTGGATCGGAAGGTTCCTGGTTCGAATCCGGGTCTGGGCATGGATGTTTGTAAGCGCATGGTGTAGAGGCGGCTGGTGCACCTTAAACCTGTCGTGGCCCAATGTCCTCACGTTGAGTTGGTGTGGAAGTTTGAAGAGTGGTGTGCCAGCTCAGGTCTTGTCTCGTCATCTGACCATAGATCAAAATTTACGGGGTGTTATCCTCGAATCTTTCACTTAAGGGATTGATCCCGGACCGTCGTCAATAGCCCTATTCGTTGCTCTAGTACGACGTTAATTACAAATTACCACATTACCAAATTACCATCAATATAAAAATAGTGAATGATAAAAGTTTTGATACAATGAAATATAAAATGTAAAATATTATAAATATGGAATTTAAAAATTGTATGGCTTTTAAAAATTTAAAAAGATTTGGGTGGGGATTTTTATTAATCAAATCCTGCAGGTTTTAATTGAGGTTGACCAATGAAGTATCATACATCAATTTAGGTGTGTATGTATTTTAATTAACATCAGACTGGAGTAACACAATTGGTAATTGAGGTCATCCTGGATCAATCCCGAAGGGAAAGCTTCAAGGGCAGTGCACCATAATTTTAAACCACGGTCAGATGACGAGAACAACCACCTGAACAGGCACTTCACTCTCTAATATCAATTTAAAATTCATTTTCATTCATTTAAGGTATCGTAATCGAAAAATAAGCCAAGGGGCAATATACCGCCACCTACCTTTAGCTTGACAGATCTGCCTTTAATACATGGATTCCCAACCGATGGTACACGACAGCGTTTCAGGTGGTTCGTAAGAATGATACGAGCGACTCAAATATTCTACGAAGTTTGTTCGATTTTTTAGTATGTACACAACCACGTTATGCTATTTCTTATGCCATTTGTTGCTAGTTACTTGTGTGAGAGTGGTTTTTCTGAACTTTTGTATGTAAAAAATAAATATAGAAACAGAGTAAGTGTTGAAGAGGACTTAAGAGTTTAGTTAAGCTCCATTGCTCCTGATATTGATATTTTAATAAAAGACAAAAAACAACAAGTTTCGCACTAAAAATTGATTTTTGATTATATTAATCTTTGTTTGCTTAGTTTGCACTAATTATTCAAAATTAGTTGTTTTTAGACCTGTGAGTAGAAATAAAACTGTAATTTTCAATAATCGTTTTATTTTTTTCCTTTATTAAAACGTCATTAATGCGAAATACAAGTGCATTAATCATAAAACATAAAGCTTTCTTAGTATTTTAATTTAAAGAAAACAAGCCATTGGCACTTTTCTGACATTAGATATATGTTTCTAAAAAAATATAGGACTGGTGGTAGGCCAAAAATTTGTGGAACGCAGTTACTAAAAGGTTGGGAACCCCTGCTCTAATACATTAAGTACCTACTTTGTATGCAGATTTTTATTTTATGACGAGTTCACCATTTAAGCCGGTACTGGACTAAGGATGCGACATCGATGTCGATGTTTTCAAAACATCGATGTTTTTTTAAAAAACATCGATGTATTGGGGTCGATGTCTTGGTAACATTGATGTTTATGCTTGTCGATGTTTTTATGTTGTCGATGTTTTATTTTTAAATGAAAAAAGAACCATTATGAAAATTTTAAAAAATAACCAAGTAGCATAATTTTCATTATCAGCAAATTGAACATACTTTTAGACCAAAGTGACCAAGGATGAAGGGTCTGAAAAGTAAGGATACGACATCGATGTCGATGTTTTCTAAACATTGATGTTTTAGAAAAAAACATCGATGTATTGGAGCCGATGTCGCATCACTAGTTGCTAAACCAGTTTTAAGAAATGGGGAAACAAGTTGAAATACACTGAATTTTAAAAACATCGATGGTTTGGGGGCGATGTATTATCAACATCGATGTTTTAATTTTGAACATCGATGTTTTGCTGTCGATGTCGCATCAATAGTTGGTAAACCAGTTTTAAGAAATGGGGAAAAAAAGTTTAAATACACTGAATTTTAAAAACATCGATGTTTTTGGGTCGATGTATTATCAACATCGATGTTTTAATTTTGAACATCGATGTCGCATCCCTATACTGGAGCTCAGATTCAACTTGGTACTGGGGTACTATACGATTGTTTTTCGATTGAAGATTTTTCTTTGCATCTATACATTTTCATTTTCGAAACTTGCAAAACGTTAAATTTGTTTATTTATGTTTATTTTCTAAGTTTTTAAGTCCTGCATTCTTTGAAAACCTGACCTTTTCATCCTTCCGATCTACTCGAAAAATATTCTCGTGACTTTCAATTTATTTGTTTTATTGAAAAAGGAACCTATTACATATTTCTACGAGATTTCCGCCCCCTTCCAAATTCTCAGAACGAAGAGCGTATTTATTTATTACGCTCACGATTCCGAAAAACGGCACAACCAACGATAACAAATGGAATTTTCACATCATAAATCATGTAAAACCATTTAATTTTATCACCTGTTCCGACGCAAAAAATTTACGAAAGAATCGGGTTTAAAAAATCGAATTGCGAAAATTCTACTTGAAGAGGGAGACAGAGGAAGTTTTTCTCTTTAATCGAAAACCAAATTTCCTTTTCATGATGGATTGCTCCTATTTCAATTTTATTGTCTTAGACAGAGATTCTGTGTGAATATAGATAAAATAAGAGGGAAGTGGGAAAAAGAGAAGTGTCTCTGAATCTCAGTGGCACCAGTTTCTATCGATCGTCGCGCCATCCTTCGGAAATGTTGCAGGCTCTCCGATCATTACACGTTCACCTATACCTGGGCTGAAATTTTGCAGCTGCGGCACCTGAGATGTGTCTCAAAATCACTACTGGCAAACTATACATGGCTTCAAAGGGGGACTGAGACACGAATTGGGCTCGGTGTGTGATCACCCTCACTTAAACTCTGTTAAGTGTTGAAATTCTTTCGACATAAAAAGCATAAAAGAAACTGAAAAATATTGAAATTTAAAATAGTTAATTAATATTAATAATTTCAAACATTTGGAAATTATATAACATATATATAATTATTAGTTAGTAATTGTGGAAATTATATATATATATATATATATATATATATATATATATATAATTATTAGTTTGTAATTGGAAATTATGTATATCTATATATATAATTCTCTTACGTGGCACGCAAAAAAGACGTTATTTGTAATCGCGTTTTGGCAACATTGTATGAATGTTTGTTTATCACGAAGCCTCGCGCTTCCATTGAATTTATAGCGTTATCGGATGAAATTTTACTGAAAAAAAAAATTTTAGTCGAGCTGTTGCAGTTAATAATAGAAATCAAAGAAAGCGTAGGATCTTTTCAGGGCCATTTAAAAAAAAAGGTCTTTTTCAGTGTCAACAATTATAGTTCAACAAGACGCTTGCACTACAACTTTCGACAACAAACTCAATAAAAAGGCGTGGGTGGCTCGAGTGCAGGGGTAAATGTACACGCAAACAACATGCTGGGTATTCAATTTCCAAATCAGCGCTCACATTTCGAGCCAAATTTGCTCAAAGTATTCATCTGAATTCTGATTCCATAGGTACTGTATATATATTTTCTGAAAACAGCAAAAAAATGTAGATTTGAAAAATATTTTTTTTGGAATATCATATTTTGTAACATTTAGGACACATGTCTTCATTGATGCGAGTGAAGCGAGCATATGTTCGCGCAGCGAACCAATGAGGATTGCGAAGCAATCCTCCGGGGGTTGGCGAGCGTCAGCGAGCAGGGGGCGGGCCCCCTAGTATATCTCTCTATATTAAAAAAATGTTACCACCGCCGCCGCCGACAAAGGATTGAAAACTGTGTTGTTTAGCTCGATTCTTAGACGGTTTCCCGAGAAAGTACTGATCGGAAAAAAACAAAATTAACATGGTGTGTTCTACATAGTATTCCCTGGACAATTATTAAGATTTTTTTCCGATGCGGCTATTAGTTTAGGTTTTATTAAGTGTTAAAGTTGAAGAAGTTAAATTTCTTCCGCGAGTGAGCAAAACACATTCAAATTTTCAGTCTTCAGTCGTGAGTTTTTTTTTAAGAGTACCTCTCAACGTAAATTTTTGCAGCTCGTCGAGTTTTTTTTTAAA
Organism: Metellina segmentata; assembly: GCA_947359465.1. Taxonomy (NCBI): domain Eukaryota; kingdom Metazoa; phylum Arthropoda; class Arachnida; order Araneae; family Tetragnathidae; genus Metellina; species Metellina segmentata. Next base: position 34,950,883 of record OX375882.1, read on the forward strand.
TTTAAATTTAGTTCTTGATAATATTTTTTTGAAATTCGGGAAAAATCGGGACATTTTTGTTACTTTTTTGTAAAACTGCCGTATCTATATCTAATTACTATTAGTTTTTAATTTTTAAAATATCGCAGTATACCTCAGAATATACTCTTTCTTACGGTACTATAATTTTTGAAATCGGTTAATAATTAAATTGGATGCGATCAAAAGTTCGTCATACAAAATTCGGAATCTTTGGATATTTTCGCTACTTTTTGTTCAAACGGTATGTCTACGGCAAAAACCATTATTTTTTAAATTTGAGAACATCACTGAATACATTACATTACACTCTTTCTTATGGTACAATTATTTTTCAAATTGGTTAATAAATAAAATCAATGCAATTAAAAGTTGGTCATACAATTTTCGGAACTTTCAGATCGTAACTTCCGATACAAAACTAAAACGGTCATATCTATATCGTATTACTGTTAGTTTTTAATTTTAAAAATATCGCAGAATACCTCAGAATGTACTTTTTCTTACGGTACAATTATTTTTAAAATTGGTTCATAAATAAATTCGATGCAATCAAAAGTTGGTGACACGAATTTCGTATTTTTTATTTCGCGGAGAAGGTTTTGCAGTCAGGTGTGGGTTGTATTTTCGACTATCGGGTTTGCCAGATATCAAATTTATCGTAGCAACAATTGCCATAAAAACGATTTCTTTTTATTTGGCGAGGAAAAAGGCTAGCTTTTTTCACTCTGTTCTCAAGACAGTTTACCGACAAAGTACAAAGTACAGATCGTAAAGTTTGGATATTAACACTGTTTACTTAAAATTGTACAGGGAACAAGATGCAGAATATTTTTTACTGATGCGGCTATTAGTTTAGGGTGCATTAAGTGCTAAAGTAAAAAAAAAAAGTGAAATCAATTGTGAAAGAAGTATTGGTTTGAGAAAGCAAACCAAACGGGATTGCGTAGCAATCCCCGGGGTCGGCGAGCGTAAGCGAGCAGGGCGCGAAGCCCTAGCTGTGACGTCATGTACCGGAAAGTGAAATCAGCATAATACGAATTATTCAGATAGTTTCACTCTGTGAAATGAATGTTGGTTTGCGAAGCAAACCAAATGGCATCTGTGAAAGGAGTGTTGGTTTGCGAAGCAAACCAAATGGGATTGCGCAGCAATCCCCGCGGGTTGGCGAGCATAAGCGAGCAGGGGGCGGAGCCCCCTAGTATATATATATATATATATATATATAATTATTAGTTTGTAATTGGAAATTATGTATATATCAGGGCCGGAAATACCCGGGTGCACAGGTGCACTGTATACATGAAAATAAAATTGTGCACCTAATTTTTTCCCTCTAGGTGACGCAGTGCACCTAACGTTAAAAAAGGAGGGAAACGTGTTTTATGTTATTTTGAGGTTGTAACAAAATATTAGTATCGACCTGTCTTGCTCTAAAGGAACGTAATTAAAATACCTAAATACACACTATGCGAAAACAAAATCGATGGGCCGTAACGGGTTTATACAGGAGGAAGGTGTACTTGTGCCACTGCCACCAGAACTTTCCGATGATCGAAACATTTTCCAGATGGCTCTATTGAAGCGACAGCCGTGAGCCGGAGAAGGGAGAATTTAGATGTTTAAATATTTTTATTTCCTATCTACTACTGAGACCTTTATAAACATACCCAACTAATAAAGTAGTTTACATTACATCAATGCTCTTATATTACGTTTTTTTAAATATGCTAATAAAATTTAACCTGTGCACCTAAATAAAAAACTTTGGTGCACCCTTGTGCACCTGTATCAAAAAATCTATTTCGAGGCCTGGTATATATATATATATATATATATATATATATATATATATATATATATATATATATATATATATATATATATATATATATATATATATATATATATATATATATATATATATATATATATATATATATATATATATATATATATATATATATAATTATTAGTTTGTAATTTTGGAAGTTATTTACTCAAATTAGTACGAGAGATTTTCTAATCTTATTAAATGGCATTTTTTTATCACTTTGTTTGCTTCTGCAACTCTACGAGAGGAGAGAGAATTTAGAATGATTAATTTATTTATAATTAAAAACATTTTGGTGTGTATGATTAAAAAAGCAATTATTAAACTGATGTTAGTACCATATATTTATTCGTTGTTGAATCTTATGAAAGGGTATTTTTTTATCAGTTTGCTTGCTTCTGCAACTCTACGAGAGGATAATTTAGAATAGTTAATTTATTTATAATTTTAAACATTTGGGGATGTATGATTAAAAAGCAATTATTAAAACTCATATTAGTTAAAAACATTTGTTCGTTGATCGTATGAAATGGCATATTTTATCAGTTTGCTTTCTTCTGTAATTCTACTAGAGAATTTAGAATAGCTAATTTGTTTATGATTTAAAACATTTGAGGGTGTACGATTAGAAAAGCAATTATTAAAACTAATATTAGTACCAAATATTTATTCGTTGTTGAATCTTATGAATAGGTATTTTTTTATCAGTTTGCTTGCTTCTGAAACTCTACGAGAGGAGAATTAAGAACAGTTAATTTTTTTTATAAATGAAAACATTTGTGGATACATGATTATAAAAGCAATTATTAAAACACTCATATTAGTATAAAATATTTATTCCTTGTTAAATCTTATGTAAAGGTATTTTTTATTAGCTCGTTTGTTTGTGTTGGAATTTTCAGTGGAAACAAGCAATCCTTTAAATAAATAAATAAATAAATAAATAAATAAATAAATATATATATATATTTACTGCTGTTCGCGTAAAAAATGGAACACCGTGAAGGAATTATCCGAATCAAATGAAATTTGCAGCAAATGTCAATTATAGGATGTTATGCAAAGTAGTAAAGTTTCTAAGCCACCACGAATGCGTGGTGTGAGCAGCGCCCTCTGAACTGATGCTAAAAGCGTATAAATAGAGGGCTGTAGCGGGACGTTGAAAATAGTACATGGTTATTTTTTAGTGGCGAACGTTTAGTGAGACCTAAGTATGCCTCCACGACGAAATAGGATGGAATTTGAACAACTTACGGAGTTTGAACGGGGGAGAATCATCGGCCTTCGTGAAAGAGGATTTTCCTATCGCGTAATAGCAGCTCGTGTGCAGAGGAACAGTTCCACAGTGATGGGAGTTTTGAAGCAGTGGACCGACGAGCACCGGACAACTCGAAAAACTGGGAGTGGACGACGGAAGGCGACGTCAGCGCGCGATGATAGACACCTTCTTCTTCTTCTTCGAATGGAAGCAGACCCCTCCGTACCGAGTTATTGAAAACCCTCAGCGGATTAGCCGAAGCTAGCGAAAGCCTCTAATGAGAAATATTAGAAGTGGGCCTAGTGACACGCGCCGTCCGAAAAACAATTATCTGCCCAGGATGAACACGATAGGGAGTGGACGTGGTCGACCCGTGAATGTGTGCGCTGAAGATATGTGGTCCGGCTCATTGATATCAGTCAACCTTAGGTCCGTTTTGAGCCGGAAAAGTTTTCTTCATAGATTCGTGCCGAGGGGTGATCAGAGACGCACACCCAGGCATCTGCTAGGAACCTATCGGCGTTCCTGAGTAGCCCAACGGAACAGCAGGCTGCCCCAACATCCCTGTTTATCCGGTACCGTGGGCAACCGATACCATCATCTATGGAGTCTTGCAGACCCTTGCCGTCCGCCAGATAGCCTTCTTTCGTTAGCGTACAGGTAATGGCCTAGGGCAGCCGGGGAGTGGTCCCGACACCGCTAGTTTCCGTGTGGCACCTAAGGAGGTTCCTGTCGCTACTTGATCGCAGGAACAGCGGCATCGCCCTGTGCCAGTTCCTACGACCCAAACCGATAGCCTGCTGGCTAGAGCGGCTTCGCCACGTTAGAGACTGACATATTCCTCCTACACGGATAGACCCATGATCTACGGAGTTATGGAGTCCCCTTGCAACTCCAGAAAGAGCCGCGGTCCGAGTGGTGGGGGCCATCACTCTTCATTCCTTGGAACTAACGCACGTCCACTTAGGGACCCCAAGCATTGTCTACGTAAACTGATAACAAGTTACTAACTGCTTATAAATTACTTGGTTCAGGATGCACACCGCCCCAAGTGCGCAGAGCCCTCCCCCGATCCTTTTGCCCGGATCTCGGGTCCTCAGCCCCATCATCTTGCTATCATCCCTACGGACAGTCTTCCCGGACATTAAAAGCCACCACCAGCTTTCCGTCCGGGTTGACCCACGACTACTTCCCCAACAGACAATAGCGTGTACACCTTCCCAGGGTGTGTATGCCTAGGCGGCATAAGGTACAAGTACCACACAAAAATACAGTTTGGCTACATAAATACAGATTTGCCACATAGAGTTATGCATTTTCGCAACTTCCAGTACAAGACTTTCATCTGTTGCTGATAAACATAGAGTTAAGCATCACAGATTATACATTTCCGCAACTTCTAGCACGAGGCCTTCATTAGTTCCTAAATTACATGCAGTAGGAAGAACTGAAAAGAGAGAAGGTAGTCACCGGCATCAGCCAAGGGGACCTTCGATGAAAGGGTTGCCACAGACTTCCAGCACAAGTGCCTTCGATTCGTGTGTGTTCACCAAGGCGGTAGGAGAAACAGAGAGTAAAGAAGTTCACTTACTTCTAGGGTGGGAGAGGATACCTTAGATGGGGAATTTGAGGCGTCAGCCTTTTAGTCACATAGTTTCCCAAGCGGAGGATTGCTTGGAACCACTCTGGGCGAGTAGTGAAGTCTTGGGGTCGGAAGCGCAACCAGCCAAGGTACTGGTTAAGAGGTTTGACAAGTTCGCAGTCGAGGAGATAGTGCGAGGCACCCCCCACTTCTCCACACTGACACAAGCCCGATCCTTGTCGCAGCATACGTTGAAAGTATTGCGGAAAGCGACCATGACCTGTAAGCAGTTGAGTCGCAATCGGGTGGTACACGTGTCTTTTGAGATCAGGGTTGGGGAGATACTTATAAGTTTCTCTGCCTACCAAATCTCCACTCCATCGCCACTTCCATTGATCCATAAAGATCTGCAGGAGGCAGTTGCTGACAGTAGAGTACGATCTCTGCACGTGTATTTCCACTTCGCTCTTGTCAGTGGCCTTTTTAGGCGCGGTATCAGCCGTTTCATTACCAGTGAAACCGACGTGAGCTTTTATCCAATGCATTTGGATACTATGGTGTAGATCGTGTAGAAATAGTGGTTATTTGAATGAATAAACAGGTTCGTGATCTAATTCCTAGATAGGTTATCTGGACATACAATGTTGGCCGTAAATGGTTTTAAAAAAATGGCTCGTGAAAGGCTAATGCAAAGTCGGTAAGACGTCGGTCGTTTATAATAAAAGATTTTATGAAGATGGACTCACCAGATGATGTTCTTTCACTTCTCGAAGTTGATGCTGTGGGAAAACCTGGGCATGGTGAAATCAACCACGAAGAAAAGTCGCGACGCAAATACTGGAGAGACAACAAATTCTTTATTCAGCTTCTAAGGGATCGCTGGTCACTGTGGTCGAGTTCGATGCCGGTGTTATGGAAGAGACATCATTATTTCCCTCAGAGAGTGTCCATGGCTACTCATCAGGGGATCGGATCGGCTACGAGAACCCGAGAACGACTTTGAGGAATTGGTCGAGGAATTGATTATTCAAAATCCAAAGATTTCACTGAAATCTAACAGGGGAGGATCTGGAGTTGTCCGTGGCTCGGAAGAACAGCCATACAGATGAAGACGCGTTCATTTAACATTGAACGATTAGAAATCGCAGTTTTGGGGCGAAAGCCGCAGCATACGATGAGTCCGATCATTCTATCTCCAAACAAAACGAAGACGAGAGGTTATCAGTTTTGGAGTGGAAACGCCGCCGCAAAGCAAAGGAGTCGCATCCCTGTCTCAATCTCAAAAAAGGAGACGAGAAGATCGTCAGTTTTTGGTGTGAAAAAAACCTCTGCAATCCGAGGAGTAGGATCGCTCAATCTAAAAAAAAAAGACGAGAAGGTCATCAATTTTTGGGTGACAACCCAGCCGCATAGCAAAGGAGTCTCCTCTCTCTAACTGAAAAAAAGGGGGGGGGGTCCTTAGCAGAGAAATCAGTCCCTACGTCTTCTTTCCGGGATCGCCAAAAACGAAGGTCACCCCAATGCGAGGGGGAAATTAACGCCAATAATTTTACATACAGTACGCGGGAGAAAGACAGCCGGGGTTATTCCTTTATCCCAACGGAATGTTAAAAATCCTCAGGAAGAAGAGAGCCAAATCACGCCAACATCTTCCGGTCATTAAGAAGTGTCACGTTGAAGGTTAAGTGGGGTGGATTTGACCTTGAAAGGTCACCAATTGTCCAATCAGGGTGGACAAGGTATAGATGAGACCGTGAGAATGATGAGGGGTCGCTGTGCCCTAATCAAGGAAGCACTCAAAGCAGAATTCCAAGAAGGGAAAAAGCCTGAGAAAACCAATGTATGCTTTCAAGATTTTCGTTGTTAGGAAGCCGGGAAAGGGATTGAAAAAACAACTTTACAGGGAATCCAATTTTTGGTCTCATTTCTTTTCCAAAAAATCTGGGGTGGATGGAAAATAATTAAAACATGTGGGGAAGGGTAAGCCTTCACCACAGATACCCTGGTAGCTAGTGACCGCCTTGTACAGAGTTTTGATTCTCTGCACTACAGGGAGAGTGCAGAGTGGGTCCTTCAACGCCATGAGCGAAGAGAGTCTGTCCGAATAGATATGGGTGGTTTTGTTGGCGGAGTACAGGGGTCGGTCCCGAACCCACTCGTACGCCTTTTCAAGAGCTGCGAGCTCTGCCAAATATACTGTTGCTTGGTCACCAAGCCGGTACGTATGTTCTTCGACAATACAACCAAAGTACATTACCACGAAAGCTGCTCCATACCTATCATTCAGCCCAGACCCGTCAGTGTAAATCTCCATCTCCGCACAATTTGGCTTCCTGCTGTCATAAGGAATAGATATGCGATCGGCTGGGTGAGTGAAAACATTCACCTTCTGCTCCATGTCATGTGGGAAAAAGACTTCCCCATTGATCTCCAACTCTCGTCCAGCCTTGAACAGGATGAATTAGCAATAACGTAACCCAGCCCTTAAGTCAAGCGGCAAAGCACCTGCAAGCACCTGCATTGTCCGGGTAGCTACAGTCCTGTAGCACCTGGTCATTAAAACGAGAGCTTGACGCTGAATGCGCTCGAGAGTTTTGCCCATTAGCTTAGTGCTAAGACGGTCTCCCCAAGCTCCTATACCGTATAGAACAGTCGGCTCTATAACTGTGCGGTATAGTTTTTTCAACAACCACGGACGCTCAGTGTACAGTCTCCTCGCCACCCTCCTCAGGGTAAAGACCAGATTATTGATCTTGGTACGCACCAGCCGGAAATGGGTTGTGAAATTAAGGGAAAGATCCCAAATGAGTCCCAAAATTTTGAGCTCCTTCACGTTCTCAATTTCTACATTTTCACAGCAGAACTTGGGATCAGTTCTGCCAACCCTTCGCCCAAGAAAGTAGGTTATCGCTTTAATCTTTGTCGGGTTGAACTTAAGCTTGTAAGAAAGCCCATGCTCAACAATCCTCCTGATATCAGCGTTTCCCCTCCTCTCGAGTTCTTTGGTGCTTCTCCCTTTGACCACAAGGACGAAATCATCCACGTAAGCAATCATATCACCGCGTAAACCCTTGTTGGGCACGCCAATGAGGTCTAGAAAGCCGTCCGCCACTAGATTCCACAGGAGGGGACCACTGCATGAACCCTGTGGCCAGCTCCTCTCCGTTGTCCTTTCTACCGTGCAACCATGCGACTTATAGGTGACTGTCCTTTCACTGAGGAAGTTGTAAATCACTGAGTAGAGATTTACTGTACACTTGGCTTCCACCAGCCTTCCCAGCACTGAAGGCCACCAGACATTGTCAAAGGCGCCCTCGACGTCGAGTGAGATTAAACTGAGATGTTTCTTCTCTTCACGACTCTTGGCAATGGCTTGCCGAACCTCGAAAAGGGCTGTATTGCACGATTTCCCGGCTCTAAAACCATGTTGGTTTTTGTGAAGCTTGCCATTAATGTGCAACCAGTGTTTCACACGATTAGCTATTAGCTTGTCATAAGCTTTCGCCAATGTGTTCAGCAGACAGATTGGTCGATAGGCTTTGGCATCGGCTACGTCACGATTGGGTTTAGGAATGAAAACTACACGGGCATTTTTCCAGGCCTTGGGTACGTAAACCAGTTCCAGACATTTGTTGAACAAGTCCAACGTGAATCTCGGATACTGGCGGTGGATCTCTTTAATCACTTCCCCGCAGATCTCGTCTGGGCCAGCCGCTTTCTTCTTTTTAATGGATCTCACGACACCCGTGACCTCTAGGAGCGTGAATGGTCGATCCTTAATCGCATCTTCCCTGAGGTAGTTGTTAACAATTTCCCTCAAAGTTCTTTGATCAGAAGATTCTCCGACGGAGTCGGATGGGAAGTGCGTGCGAAGAGTAGTTCCATCGTTTCCGCGTGTGTCGCCGTCGTCGTGCCATATTCTTTTCTGATACTGCCTATCGGTTGGCGCCTCTTAACTTTGCCCGATGCCAACTTATAAGGTAATGTGTATGGGTTGGATATATCAGCGTCAAGGCAGTACTTTACCCATAACGCTCTCTTTTTACAAATGACTAGTCTTTTAAACATTGCCTGTGACCTTCGAAATTGTATTTTCCAAGACTCGCGCTCCGTCCCGGAGGCATTTTGTAGTCTTCGTCTAAGAGCTGCGTGCTTCTTCCGGGCAACCGTTAGCTCGTCGTCCCACCAGGGCTTTCTGTCTCTCCCAGAGAAGGGCACTCTGAGAAATTTTTCACTTACCATCAGAACTGAGTGGGTCAAGTTCTCTAGGCATTTATCAAGCTCGCCTCTATGGGAAATACTCGAGAGTTCGAGTATTCCCATAAGGAAAGTTTTAGAGAAAGACTTGACCACACATCCTGGAGATTCTCCTAGGATGTCGTGAAAATTTGTTAGCCGTAATGAGACTTCGTTCCTGCTGGAGGTCAAACGAGATTAGTTCGTGATCACTACTAGGTAAAGTGGTCACTTTCCAGTTTGTTACCCGGTCGAAGATTGCACTTGAGGCCATCGTTACGTCTATCCAGCTAGTTCCGCGGCTATTATTGAAGGTGGGCGGTGAATCCGGGTCATTCAGGATACCAATGTTAAATTGACTAAGCAAAGCAACAAGGCTCTCTGAACTGGGAGTACTGGGCTCTCCCGTATGCCACAATGGATGTTTAAGGTTCAAGTCGCCCCGACTATTATCCTCTTACTTTTGCACCTTGTAAACACCTCCGATAGTTCCGTTAAAAACGGATCAATTGGCGCGCGAGGCGGAAAATAGACTGAAACGACCACGATTTTCTCAGTTCCGTTCGAAAGCTCAGTAGCTACTATATTCTTGGTCACTAGGATATTAAAGACATCGATGTCATGATTGGCCACGGCGATCAGTGCCATGCCATCGTTTGCATGTGAGCAGCGCCAGCTTAGGGGAAGACCTGCTAGCTTACCCCTGCTGAGGTACGGTTCAGACAGTAGTAATACATCCGTACACTCATCAGTTGCCATTTTCGTGACAACGCCCATCACAGCTACCTCACGGTGTAGGTTCCACTGGAAAAAATTCCACTTGTGGCTCTGGTTTCTACCCTCAACGGCCTCGGCCTCGGGGACGGCCTTCCCGTACTTTTGGGTCTCCTCTCTTTCTTCTGCTTCAACTGGTCTGCTAACAGTTGGGCCTCCAGCCACGGCCACGCACTCCGCAACAATGTCGCACAATCTCGGCTTTGGGGCACATAAAATCTTAGATCTTATGTTTGTAGCCATGATAAGTAAAGTGGGGAAAATTTCCCAATCGTCCCATCATTCGGATGGTGTAATCCAGTCAGAGGCCGACTGAGGCACCTCCAACACGGCCAGGTTCCAGTCCGTAGTCACCTGCAACCCACGACTCGTACTCGTATCTGTTCGTCACCAGCTCATATCTGAGGTTGTTGCCGTAAGGTTTCCCCGCTTCAGACGCCCCCATCTGATGCAGGGCTACGTGCGCGCATCTCACGAATTGCCCGCGCAGCCCCACACCTATCCGGGGAGATTTCCCAGCCATTTCCTCAGACTCCACTGGCTTCTCCCTAACCGTCGGGACCAACGGGGCAGTTCTGTGAGTGCTGCCAACATGCGCCTTCATCTTTCGTCACCGTCAGTTCGGATAATTGTGCACCTCCAATGCCACTCATCCCGAAGGGGTGAGCCATACTTACGCGTTAAGCCCCAACAGTGGTCTGACATTTTGTCATTTAAGACAGGCAGCAAACACTTCTCCTTGCTGATAAGGATCCGTCGGAGTCCAGCTGGCTGACTGCAGAGGTCAGCAACTCCGGCAACCCTGGTGGGTTTTACCGGGTCTCCCTTCTCGCTCCAGCGGAGGAGAAGGGGCGTACCAAGGTACAAGGTTTAGGCATTCTTCCCTTCTTCGAACAAAGTTCTCAGTTGTGAAGCCTCGGTTCATCTGTGAGTTTCAGTTATCTTAGGTCAGGACGGCTTGGCAAGCGTTCCTTCTACCCTCAAGTATACCGATTTAAATCACAAAGTCGCCTAAAGGAGCCATACGTAAACGAACAGGAGTTAGCTTGACTGACGTTAATCAGTCAATTACCAGACCGCACCACGGGGAGGTCCCTGCCGTTACTTGAGCGGGGTACAAATGTGCCTCGGTGTATAATATGATTTGAAAAATTTCCAAGACCATGATTTTTTCTAAGTCCCGAGGGTCAAATTTTTTCAAAGTCAAGAAAATTTCTCGTGTCAGTATATCCGCACTTGCATGAATCCCCCGCTCCGAAAGCCTTTTTTGGTCTTTGTCAAAATTTTCGAAATTTGGACTTAGCCGAATTTTTAGAATTTCTGGACTCTGACAAAATTTTCGAAATGTGGAATTTTCCGAACATATAAAAAATTATGACTTTTTCCATAGTTCCGAACACGGACTCTACCAAAATATCAAAAGATTTTTGACTCATCCGAAAAATTCGATGTTTGGAAATTTCTGGACTCTGGGACCACATGGCGGTAAATGACAGTACAGCTTCCTCCAGGCAGTTGGCAGCACTTTGGTCTACTGCTACAGGTGTGCTAATGTCGGCTTCATCAATTCTCCGACGTCTGCTGCACCGTGGACTGCGTGCAAGGATTCCTTTATACAGGATGCCCCTCACGCCAAACCATCGACGGCTGCGTCTGTAATGGGCTCATGAGCACAGAGCCTGGCGGTCTGTGATTGGCAACAAGTTCTCTTTTCTGACGAATCCCGCTTTAATTTGTGGAACCACGAGGGCCACATTCGTGTTAGACGCTATGACGGTGAACGCTGCCTTCCAGAGTGCGTTATCGAACGTCATAGTGGCCGAAAACCCGGAGTTATGGTCTGGGATTCGATTTCGTATGATGGACGATCTCATCTGCTACGAATTGGGAGTAATCTGAATAGCAACAGGTACGTCCGTGAAATGCTAGAGCCCGAAGTCGTTCCCTTCCTTCAAGGCATCCCTGGAGCAATATCTCAACAGGGTAATGCACGCCCACATGTTGCAAGGAATGTTCGAGACTTCTTTTCCGCCCAACACATGCAACTTCTTCCTTGGCCTGCTTATTCGCCGGATATATCGCCTATTGAGCAGGTGAGGGATTTGGTTGGTCGGCGTCTCGCTCGTGATCCGCTTCCTACAGCTTCATAAGACGAACTTTGGGTGCGCATACAAACAATATGGAATTCTCTTTCATATAAATATATAGGCTATTTCTTTCCTGTCTTCGGACCAATCGGTAGCCATGAAAATTGGCACAGAAGTAGTCCTAAAAGTACCCCTCGAAGCCCCAATTTTGAAATCTAAAGTTTGTTTGTCTGCAATAAATGAACATGGATAAGGAATCAAGTTCCACAGGGTTTGTGTATGAGGGAAATGTCGCGTTAAACGTTTGTATGTATACACAAGAAATCACGAAAACTGATTAGAATATCGACATCTTTTTTATTAATTCAAATTATTTTCTAACTTTTTAGCTTTCAAACGAAAAAACTTTATTGAAAATGTTTGGAATAATTTTCTTATTACAAGGGTTTTCGGTTAGGTATTGTCACCATGTATAGTCGCGGAAAAAACGAACCACCCCCTTTATTTCGAGCACTACTCATAGTAGAGCAAATTCAAAGATATTATTCAATAGAAAATAGAGTCCTCTACAAATTCAAATGTAAAAAAAAAATTTGCACTGGGTGACGTCTTCATATCAAATTTTGCACAAACGAAAACTTCAAAAGGAAACACATGTTTTGATGACTTAATCAGATTCTGTATTGTTAAGTTAGTCTAAATATGAAATTTCTTGAATTTACAATCTTCATATACGGAGATACTTAATGTTAAAAAGTTGCTTTCAATTTCAGGGATTATATATATCTTCACATTGAAAAGCGCGTACTCGTAGATCGAGATTAATTGTAGTTATGGCTACTCGAATTTCAAATTTGAACACTATTTCAAACATATTTGTCTGAGTTGCACATGATCCGAGGGAATGATTAGATTTATTATGCAAGTGAAAACGATTCGAGAATTAAATTATCATATTTATTATGCAAGTGAAAACGATTCGAGAATTAAATTATCATATTTATTATGCAAATGAAAACGATCCCGGAATTACTATCCGAGGTTTTGCTAGACGTTTTATAAATTTTTAGTTATCACTTAAAATCGCCATAATGAGGAAAATTGAATGTAACGAAAAAACTAACCTTTGGAATGAGCTGAAATTTTGCATGGTTATATCCTGAATCGATTACCATCAAGATATAGTTAAGGTTCTAATTCATAATTTTTTCAAACATTAATTTAATAATCATTATTGCATATTAAAAACCCATTTTTTAAATAAAATATTAAGTAGATTTTGTTTGGGTTCTTTAACAGAAACATGACACAAAGTATCAGCGCTATAGAAATATTATTTAGGAAGATTTTCATAAAAGTCTAAGAAACTGATTTAACATTAGGAGCTCCAATCTTTCTTTACTTATCACATCGAAACTGTAAGACTTAATGATTTGAAATTTCGTATCTGAAGTTAAATTTTGATATAGATTCGAAATTGTGTATTGAAATAGGGCGTTTGGAAACTATGAAGTTGGTGCTTAATTTAATATGAAGACGGCCTGCCCCTTATGCAAATTTTATGCATTTGAATTTATGCGTTAGTTAAGCGTTTGTCAAACGCTATCTTTGAATTTTCACTGCTATTAAAATTATCGAATGAAGAGGAATATTTCGTTTTTTTCCCCCCGACTGTATCAACATTTCCCCAAACCTTTAAACTTGATTTCTGATGAAATGTGTTTTTGTAACATAATGCTTTGTTCGAACAGTGATAATTAATTAATGAATTGATGTATTTAAAAAAATAATTTTTGTATAATTCTAATCTTTATAGTACCGTAGATGTTTTGACTCTCAGTTTAGTTCTGAGAAAACGAAAGGGGAAAAATTCTACTCACAAGTTAAATTTAAGAAAATATAATTTTCTTTAGCGAACACACACACTTCACTAGTTCAACTACATTGTGGTATAGAAATGTTGAAAAACTCAGATCTCTCGAAAATTTTGACTTTGAAAGCCAACGATTTGTTGTATGGAAATGACGAATCTACAAAATCTAATTTAATATGTGTAGAAAGCAACTTTGCAATTTCACATTTAGGTTTCAAGACACTGTAGGTACAATCATCAAGGTTCAATATACAAGCCATAAAATAGTAAGGCTTGACTCCAAGAGAGAAAACTATGGAGGTACAGAACAATATATTATGTTTCTTATGTATGTGAAATACCTTTTAAGTAACTTCTTCAAATCCCCAAAGTAAATAAAATCAATTAAAATGTCAGAAACCAGTTATTTAAACAATAAGTAAACTTGTTCTCTCTATTTGCTTTTCACAGCTTTCTACAACAGATTAATTTTCTTGTTGATTATGTCACAATTGAAGGTAAAACTTATTTTAAAATAGGAGTTTGAATCTATTCATCACACATTTTTCAAATACTCCGTGAAAAGTCTGTGTATTATCCATTTGGGGGAATCGTGTGATGCTTGATTATACTAGTATATGGACAAAAGTATTTGAACACTGCATAAATTAGGATGAGGACCCATCTTAGTGTATCAACAATTGCTTCTCTCTTGTTTTAAAACCAAATTGAATATTTGCAAATAAATAAAAGGAAACAACAATTCAGTATTAAAAAAACTAATTTATTTTCAAATCAATACAGCAATGTAAAATGTCAGTATTCAGAGTGAAAAATAATTTTTTTCCGAATGTATAATTCCGAATTTCTACTTAAGATTTTTCGAATATTATGTTTAGTAGTGTTAAAAACCTTTTTTGAGTAAAAATAGTTTTCTTCAAATTCTACATCAGACAAAATTATAAGAAATGATTCTTTTGCAAGATATAAAATGTGAGAAATTCGTGTTGTATCTAAACTTTTAAGACATGACTTTGATGATTTGAAGATATGTTAAATCATATTTAGGAATTTACTAACTTTGATAAACTTATCATCATTCAACATAAAATATGCAGAAAATAATGCAATACCTCGTTTTAGGTTTTTATGAAATTTTAATTCACATTATCAGAGAAGGAAAAAGTCACGGAAAATAAAATTAAAAATTTTAAGAATAACATTAATTATAAAATATTTTTTATAGAATTGTTGTAAGTATATTGTATACAAATCTTTGTTTATTTTCACACTGAATATACACAATTACGAAAATTGCGCTTTCAAATATGTACAACATGAACAGGTATGAGTTAGTATAGGTTAAATTAAAATAACATTGGTGCTACATAACATCAATCAAATACTCTGAATACACATAGAATACAAAGTGGTATAAAATTCAATTAGTCAATCATTAGTGAACATCAATACAGGCTTAATGTATAATAAAGAGTAAAACCGATAAGCACACGACACCACAATGTTTTATACCACTCTAAAATGTTTGATCCCTATTTAAAAAAATACCTGTTTTGTTTTTAACAATTTTTATTGTCAAGTTAATATTTAACATTAAAAACTATGATGCTTTTATTTTAGCACTGCATTTCTTTTGAACTAAATCCACAACAAACAGTAAAGCAATTACGATTTCTATTTTGATTACTAGCGATAAGGCTTATGGGATTGCAACAGGAGGGGACGGATTTTAAATTTTTTTTTGTTTCCTTGGAAATGAATTTTTTTTTCTTTCAAATTCGTCGGTCAAAGATCTGTGCCACTTCTCGTAATTTTACGCGAACCATTTGAAGAATTCCGAATTCGTCGAGGATATAAAGTTCCAAAGTCACAGCACTCACAGATTAGATATATTGTATTCACGTTGATTAATAATAAGGAATTGTCTCACTCCTGCTGCATAAACACTCGACATGAAAGGACACATTTCATACAGTTTTCTAAACACCGAATAACGTCAACTTAAAAATGAAGTCCTTACGAGCAACACACAACTTTCTAAACATTGGAAACTTGAAAATTAAAGATTCAGAATACGACTGTCGGATTCCCTAACCATCGATTCAGTTGAATAGACTAACATTTTTTGTAGAATAATTTTAACTGGTCAACATCGATATAAAATAACTGCCGAAAACTTTTGAAATTCTTCACAGATAATATAATGTGACTGGCAAACGGTAAATTTTATTTCTTTATGGACAGTTATGAGAGTAGAACGTATGGTACGATATTTATATTATAGCGGACTGACAGGAACTTGTCAAGCAATCAAAGCGTTCAGTCGAATAGCGGTCTATGTTACAAGTCACTAAATTCACAAGAGCAAAAAATTCACCCTATTTCTGACATCTATGGCACTTGGGTAATTGTCATTTGGCCCTTTACCCTATTCACCGTTTTGCAAATTTGGCTAATCTTGTGAAGGTGACTGACGTCACTTGGTGAAAGCTTCACCTTTTCCCCTTCTTCCATGATTGTGGAAAATATCTCAATGTCAAGAAAATGGAGGACCTAACCACAACATACGCAAGGCTTAGTGATTCCATAGCACACACGAATACCCAAGTAGCGGATGTTTCCACAAAATCGTTGTTCCACACTCAAGCACATAGTTTTGTATTAGATGTGTAGACCCATAGCACCATCTAGTGGTTTCCCCAGGAATTAACTGTAGGAATCGATATATAATGTTGACCATTATTCTATTAAAATCTCATTTTCAAAAATTTTTCTTATAGACTCATTGCTCTCGGCCAAACACTTCAATTAGAAGAACAAGTATCGAATGTTTCGCTACTTGAAAATTTTACGACAATTTCCAGTATAGCGTTTTACCAAAACCTGCAATTTAAATTTTTACAGATATTGATTGCTGCCAAACGATTCAAGCAATTTTTCAGAACGTTTCATTTAGAATAATTACCAGGCGATTGAGAGGTTGGAAATTGCATACAATTTCAACCACAATTCTTTGGAATGTTTTAATTTTTTTGAATAAATTAAGTTCGTTTACCGCAAACGAATTCAACAAGAACTTTAGACCAGCAATGAACCATCATAAAAATTCTACTTATCCAAATTAAACAACAATAATTTTTGATTACATTCTATCAGTTGGAATTACCACTTTTGAATAGTTTTGCCAGACACAAATCTTCGAAGAAATTCCACAGGGAAGTTAACTGTAAAAGGAAAAAGAGGGGGCCTGGATAATAGTAAATTAAATATCTCTACACGACATTATATAAAAATTCAAACCAAATTAATGTAATTCGCCCATTTTTATATATCATGTTATCCCATTTCGATCTCATTTTTTGTGAAGTGTGACTACGAAATGAACACATATTAATATTGAAAATAACTTATTTGCACACTTTAATGGAAATATGTTAGAAATGGGGATATTGTATAGTTTTCAATTGGTCGGTAGAAAACTGAGATCTAGAAATTCAATATAGTTTATTACTACTTGACAATTTTTTCATTGACTGTTTTTTTAAGATATGTTTGTCGTCTAGAAAATATTTTGTTAATTCTTTTGTAAATAACTATTATTTTGGATTATGATTGATATCCAAAACCATAAACAAGATGTTAATTTCGTGAGTTGCTTTATGGAAGATGTTCTGAACTCATGCTTAAAGGAAGTCCCTTTTAATTGTTGGAGATTGCAATTATAGCTTTTTATCCGAAATTAACAAACGAGAAGTTTAAATGACATCGTGTTTCACAAAAGAAAACCAATTACAGAAAACAACTTTAAAATATAAGACCTCGCATGTATTATTCTGTATATGAATTTTAGAATTAATCATTCACGTGAAGATTATTTTTAGTCTAAATTATTTTGTATTTCGATTGAAATGAAATTAAAAAAAAAAAAAAGGAAAATTGATAAAGATTTTGTGCGTTGCCCTGTCTGTTGTGCGTTGGCATATTCCGTTACTCTTTTTATGTCGTAACAATGGAGTTTAGAAAAAAACTGAACTCGCAACGATTATAGTTAAAGCAACGATTATACTTTCGATAAGATCGTGGTACGATGTTATCGAGTAAAGTATTTAAAAAACAATCTTTATATAAATAAATGCGTTAAGTGCTTTTGTATGATTTTGGATTCTAATGAATTCTATAATGGGATAATCTAGAAGCTCCTGTACACGAAATTTATAATTAGTGCTATTGATAACAATTTTATCACGTTCAGCTTCCTTTACACATATCTTATTATCTATTAATTCTAATTACCTTTGATTTTTGTCATTCACAATTCTATTTTAAAAATCTGTAGAATGATGATGATGATGATGATAAGATGCTAATTACTCCGATTTATAGGCTACATGTATCCAATAACGCACAATCGATTTTAACTACGATTAGTTGAAAATGAATCATTTACAAACATTAATAAAAATACTGCATGTATTATTTTTGTATAATTTCGCACATGCTTGTGAGAAAGATCATTTTTATCACCACATTTTAAATGGCATTCAAGAAACTTTCACTTAATGTTACATATATATTTTAGAAAGAAGTAGGTAAATTCTAACTTAAGTGTCAGAAACTCGATACTTTGAACCAGTACTGCACTTTTATGAACTAGTATGAATTGAATTTCATCATGAATAAAATGCTTAGGCTATTTAGAAATATGTTGAATTTCTGTCAGTTTAAAACCTGATAACAGTAGATTGGAATTTTATGAAACGACCGTATTTTCTCAGGTTTGTAAGTTAAGCTTGAATATAGTTTCCAAGATCATGAAGGTGACTTAATTTTCGACATTACATAAAACTTGATGAGATAACTCTAACAGTGTTCAAACCTTGCTGAAATCCAGCCCAGCGCTTGGTTAAAAGTTTTGTAAGCTTGAATCTGTAGGTCATCACTTGCAGTTTTCTCTACCAGCATGACTGTTGTTGCCACTCTAAAATACATAAAATGCTTCTACGAACGATACTAACTCCGCAGACGATGTCAGTTATCGTTGAATGCTGAATCGATAGCGCACCGTTCCGAAATAAGGAAGGTTATTCAAATGATGGGCGTGCTGTGACCCTTTTCAGTGTCCTCTACGACTCGGTGTGAGGTCTTAAAACTCTCAAAATGGCGTCTTCATTTACAAAAATGGTGCGCGTGAAGTCCTTCTTTGCATAAATTGCCTACATTTGCCTACCGCTACGAGAAGTGCAGCAGAAATATCTTCGACCAACGATTTGGCCATCAACCAAACGGAGATGGGATTCTGAAACCAATTTAGTTTTAATTTTGGAGTATCTCCTGTTTTTTAAATATCTACTTTTGGGCAGACGAAAAACCAACGTCGCCATTGGTGCGCTATTATCTCTCAGCATTCAACGAAACGAACACAACAAGTTGCTTATTAAACTATCACAATCACAATTAGGGTTAAGATGGAATGAACATTTCAACAAAAAATGGTTACCGCTACTCACGAGTAGCATGTTCTCCTGTCTCCGTTGTGAAGCAACGAGAACAAGAATTGAAAAATGTTGTCACATATTACACATTTGTGGAACATTGAATTTCATCACATGAGTTCAATGACGAAACAGAAAAAAAAAAACCACGAGCACTCACACAAGAAACCACCTTGGAAAATTATACACATTGAGGAAATAAATATCTGGATATTTATACACAGTGTACAGTATGAAAATTTTCATCAAGCACATAATAAATGTAGAAGGAATTGGCCTTTCACACTTTTTCGTAATATATACGAGAGCTCGAAGGGGAAGTCGGTTTCTTCATAGAACTACCTTTGCACAAAAAATGTCTTAAATGTATAACCTTAGTCAAGTTTGAGCCTTATTTAATATTCTAAGAAAGTGAATATTTGATGCACTCTTCTAAGACTGGAGTTGTATCCTGTATTTAGGATGATTAAATTAAAGAAATGGTATGAATTTATGTAGATATTAACTCTAACTCAGCATTTATATCAGTTTTCATCTTTGATTTCAGAGGTGACCCCATTTTAGTCATTATTTCTCAAAACTTTTACGGTGCAGAAGTTCATTGTTGTTAGGTTAAAAGCACAAGTGTTATCACCAGTTTCATAGTTTACTGATATAAGTAAAAATGTTGTAAAATAACAATGTACCGCCAAAGTGCAAATAGTATAATATATTCTACAAGGTATTTGCATTATTTCAAATCTTAAAACACTTCAAAAAAGTTTAAAAACGAATTTTTTACTGATGTATTATCTCGAACCTATTTCTTTAAATAATTACTTTTTTTAAAGGTTATAGGACAAAAGTGCACGCAATATGGAACCGCAGGATATCTCTACAAGTAAATATCAAAATTTATCGGAATCTGCACGAAATACTTTGAAAATATTTTAGTGGCTGATTAAAATTGCTATTTATTTTACAGAAAATTAAAATAAAAGTTTTTTTACTGTGTGATGCACCATAAACTGTTTGTTTAAGAATATTAAATTTTTTTTTTCTTTCAATCTTTTTCTAGGTGTAACTTTTTTATCGAAGCACATAGGTACTCAATACGGAACACGTCCATATTGCGTGCATTTTTCAAATAAAGGAACATAATTTAATAAAATTTTCATCTTGTGCAATATATTCTCTGAAGCTGATAAGATTTAAAATTAGTAATGTAATTACATAAACTTGATATTTCTAATAACCCCCTTACCAGTATCTTCCTTGTACGGATGGTGCACTAACGGATGCATCACATTTACTAACCTGTGCATTTCTAACCGAAACAACCTCAGTATTCTTATATGTCGTGTTTTACCCCTTGATGTATTCTTTTTAAAAATTATCGTTTTCTTACTTTTGACTGAAGGATCTGTGTCTGTAATGGTATGCTGCGTTGGAAATAAAAACCTATCTTGGGAATCGCTTAAAATCAGGTGTTTATGTAATCATACATATTTACTTTTAAAAATGTAAAAAATTGCAAGGTAGTTTAATGGAAGAACTTCGATTTCCTCTCGTGTGTGAGAAGTGTATCATCTGTGGACTACATTTAGCGTTACAAGAGTGATTCTTGGACCCATAGTTCCGTCACAGGTTTACCATAAAACCAGATTAGCATCAAAGGAAGGAGGATGCCCCCCTTAAAAAAAGCAAAACCATAATCTGTTGAAGTTGCAAAGATCAGATATTCAACAAAGAAAGCTGAGTGGAAATTCGGGTTCACGAATCTTGGGGAGTTATGTGCTGCTATGCATTATTCATAGTGATCCCTATGTGGCTGCCCTTCAGCGATAAAGGATAGATTGGTTTTGCAGTAATAAGCTCCCTTTCATAGCATTCCTACATTTTTCATGAATTGGGACTATCTGTTAGGAGAATACACTTCCAGGATTCTCAATCTCGGAATGCGGTTGAAAATATCTGCCCTTTGAGTTTGTTAATTTTGTTTTATCTACACTTCTCAGTTCTACAATGGCACAGCAGAAAATCTGATTTATGTTACTTTCTAAGCGCTTCGTTTCTACATTTGTCTCTCATAGAAGACAGTGCGAATTAAATATACAATTTCTACACTGTCAGGGAAATATACCTTAATTAAGATTTCTGGGTTGTCTGTTGAATTATATAGTCCATGCAGTTCTTAATTACGAACTTGTTTCATTACAAATAATTCAATTAGCGGTGTTTCCCACGTATGTTCCATTTAGTTAAAACGTTAAAGTTTGATTTTACGTGAATTTGTTAACTTCTGAAAGATTCACATGCATTTATTCATTTTGAAACCAGAAGTCTTCTCGGCAGTGCTAACCAACGAATTCTTTCCACGAATTCTTTTAATCAATATATGTGGTTATTTAATCATTATGGATGTTGTGAGATAGAAGCAACAGAGGATTGACTTTAGATCAATGCTTCGTATTTTATATGAATAGTTACCATTAGTACAATATACACGGGTTAGAACTTTGTATACAAGCTACATTGTAGTTGTTAGAGCACTTTTTTTTAATCATAATACACAAACTCAACTAAATTAAACCTCTATTCTGCTTTAATTACAATTAATTTACGTACAGCAATTTAATACTGAGGAAATGATAAAACGTGAATGGACAGGGGGCTTTTGCCATTTCAAAGTTTCAATGAGACACGAATGGGATAATTGATTTTTCGATTTGTTCTTAATCTACGGTTTTAAAGTGTGGATACAATAATTAAAATTTAATTGTATTAAAATCAGATTTTCTGCTGCCAGATCTTATTGCTGTTTTCTGTAAACAACTTAATCGATCTTACACTTTTCTATTTTATCGATTGTACGAGCACTGTGGCTAAATATAATTTGTTTTTTTTTTCAGAAAGAATTACATTATGTTTCAGTGACGCTAAATTATACATTGACACAAATAATGTGTGTGGGAAACAGACTTGAATGTGCTTTCTAAAAGCGCCACACAATCATTACGCTTTATAAGACGAACTGCATAATTCATCCAGCTGAAAGCGAGTAAATTGTTAAGACGTCATCTGTTAACAGTAAAGCATCACTTTCGACCATTGTTCTGACTCTGTCTCAGGTCAAGAAAATACTACGTGTAAATGAAAATTGTTATATCCCGCAATTGTATGACATTCGGTTACATATTATTTAATGATAGCAAATGGGACTGGGAAGAATAGCTTGAAAAGAGCCTTCCATGCCTTTTTTTGAAATGGTACATTCAACATTTTTGCTATCAAAGAAGGAAGTAGAGTTGAAAATATTGTTCCCAATGTCCTCGGTCAGCTGTAATTTAGCCGTAGATGTTGCTATCAGGCAGGAGCGGACTTGGCCAAGATAAGACAAAAGCAAGGCCACCGGTTCACAATAACTACTGATGAAATTCTTTAGAGCATGGAATACAAATTAAAATAAAACTTGAAAACATTAAAATTTAGAGCAAGTGTATAAGAAATTGGAAAAAGTTTTTTTAAATGAAGAATAACTTGTTAGTTATTTATATAAACCATTGTCACAAGTATAGTTTTGAACAGTTACTTCTACAATTTTATCAATTTTTAAATTCGAATCAGAATGTCTTTTCCCCCAGTTAGATAATACTTCCCTAAATTATCACTAATGGTTGATCTATTAGGTTTAGTTTGAGATTGAGCATGTCGTCATCTTTCATCGTACACTGCACGATGTGATTTTATACGACAAATAAAATGAAATTCTATAAAATTGCGATAAAACATTGGTTGCCCACCAGCTTATCAGAGGCACCTTTGCATTTACCAGGTGGCCAGTCCGACCCTGCTATAGGGGATTGAAATTAAGAGCACATTACTTTAACGGTAGTATTTTCTTGAAACTGAGGCAATGAAGCTTTGGGGCAAAATCATCAAAAACGGGATGGTAACAGAACGTGTATCTGGTTTTACACTGTAGCATGTGTTCAGTCTGGACGTTGGTGGAAGAAGTTCAGATGGTTCGAACAACGATGACTGCAGAGAAGGACGCATTTACACCGTAGGAGTCACGTGAGACCCCTGTGGTGGTGGAACGTGGCTATGGCGACCTCCGACATCATCATGTCGATGGGTTCCCGCGTGTCGTAAAGAGTAGGGGCGTGCAGGATGATCCCGCACGTTCCGACGAGAACGGCCACCGAGAAGATCCAGAGGAAGAGCCGATCCAGAACCATTGCCACGTATTTCCAGTCCTCTTTCACCTGCTCAAGAAGCCAAAACAACATGATCTCACACAAGGAAGTTGGGAGACATTGAAAAAGGCAGAATAAAAATGCAAATATTAGACAAAATGGTAGTTAACCATACAAGAGGTTTTGACGAGACAACTCGTCCATCAAGATCTGACGGATTTTGCTAATCATCAAGATATTGCCGATTTTTTGATGATGACCCGATAACCTCGTCGAGACGACCGCCAGGAGGGTTAAGGGCCTCCTCACACCCACAGAATTCGAGTCCACCTGAATCCAGTAGAAACTAATGAATGATGATTCGGGAGAGGCTTCCATAAAAATACAAAAAACTTTTCAAATTGCTTGAATCCAGAACATTTCGCTTCGCTTAAATGCTTCCGAATCCACGTTAAGCAGTTTCTACTGGATTCAGATTGACCTGGATTCTGTAGAAGTGAATCGGTTTAATTGTGCTTAAAAGGCAGAGGCGAAGCTAGATGTTTTGGGACCTTGGGCTCGGCATTGACTTTGAAGTGTTGTATGCTAAAGATGGAGTAAATGAAAGCATTTACTTCGCGCTCATAGCACTGGAGGAAATACTTATGTGACAAGGACGAAATTGTGGTTAAAATTATAAAACATTTCCTCAACAAAAACGCTAATAAATGTCTGAAAACACGCTTAGGCATATTCGCAGATTGCTTGAATCCAGAGCATTTCGCTTCCCTTCAGTGCATCCGAATCCACGTCAGGCAGTTTCTACTGGATTCAGATTGACCTGGATTCTGTAGGCGTGAATCGGCCCTAATTGTGCTTAAAAGGCAGAGTCGAAAAGCTAGATGTTTTGGGACCTGGGGCTTGGAATTGACTTAAAAGCGTTGTATGCTAAAGATGGAGTACATTAAAAGCATTTCATGCGCATATCACTGGAGAAAATACTTCTGGGACAAGAACAAAATTTCGATTAAAATTATTAAACATTTTTGTAACAAAAACACTTATAAATGCCACAAAAGCCGCCTCTTTAAACATTGGTGAAGGGGTCCACTACTTGTCTTGCCTCCCTTTTAACTAAGCCACTGTTCAAAGGACGACCGATATACACACACACACACACACACACACATATATATATATATATATATATATATATATATATATATATATATATATACAGTGTGTATCGAAATGATAGGTCCACCCTTATTTTTCAAAGTTTCGACTCTTAATTGAGAATAATAATCACTTTTTTTGTAGAAATAATTATACAATAATCGTTATAACTGTTTAGGAAGCAATTTGTTAAAATTAAATAATTCATTTTTATTTTATGTAAACTTTTATTTTGAGACCGTTTTAAAAAGATAGGTCCGCCTTTATAAATCTTTGCACCAAAACTTTTATTTCCAGAAAATATGCATAAATATCATAGTTCTTTCTTACTGCGGGATCATGCTGGCTGTTGTGGAGGTATTTAAACAAATTTGAACATCACGTTGTAATCAAACGAAATGGGTCGTCGTTGCAGTCTTTCGCTGGTTGAGGAGGGAAATTTGAAGCATTTAAGAAGTATGGAAAATCGAATAGAGAAACAGCTAAACTTTTTAAACAGATCGCATAATGTTGTAAACAAATTTTTGTGACTTATATGTACTTATGGCTATAAAAATCATCTGGGTGGCCATCAAAAGTGACACCCCGACAAAAAGGACTATTGTAAAGGAGTTAAAATCTGGAAATACGAGCTTATCCACTTTGGCGAGGCAACAAAACCCTCCGATATCAAAATCTACGGTCCATAGAGTGGTAAAGAAGTTCGGCAATTTAGTTTACTGGAAGAGGAAAGCTGTTCCGAAATTAAGAAAACTCCACACGAAGAAAAGCGATGGAAATTCGCACAGGAAGTGACGAAGAAAAGAAGACTGGCATCGAGTGTTATTCAGTAATGACAAAAAATCAACCTGTATGGTCCAGATGGTTGGCAGTATTACTGGCACGATCTGCGTAACGATAGAGAGATATTCTCTAAGAGGCAAGCTGGTGGTGGTTCCGTTATGGTATGGGCCGGATTCGGTCGTGCAGGAAAAACTGATATAGCATTTGTAGACAATCGTTTGAATGCTGCAGGCTATCAACAGCTGCTTGAACAATATTTTCTTCCACAATCAGAGCACATTGGAGGCACGTTCTTCATGTTACAATAGGACAATGCTCCTTTGCATACTGCAAAGTCCACTTTTGAATGGTTTCTGGATAATGGTGCACATATTATTGATTGGCCACCTTACAGCCCCGACCTGAATCCGGTAGAAAACATGTGGGGCATACTCACAAGAGCAGTGTATGCAGGCGGAAGGCAGTACAACTGTACTACAGACTTGAAAAAAAGATATTTCCTCCGAATGAGCAAAAATCGAGACAAACTGTTTTTAAAAACTGGTAGAAACCATGCCAAATAGGATTTATGAGCTCATTCCGAAAAACGGAGGAAAAATTTCTTATTAATTCAACACTAATTTGAGGTTTGGTTCAGTGGACCTATTTTTGAAACAGCTGTTTCACATATTTTTTGTTTTTCTTACAATTCCTATATTTTTTACATTATTTATGAATTATTTTTTCATTGTAAGAACTATTGTAGTTTATAAAATAGTACTTTGTACACAATATAAAAAATGTTTTCCCAACTTAACTTTAGTTTTTACTGGTGGACCTATCATTTCGGTACGCACTGTATATATATATATATATATATATATATATATATATATATATATATATATATATATATATATATATATATATATATATATATATATATATATATATATATATATATATATATATATATTAAAAAAATAGTCAATGATCTTTTCAACGGATTAAAATGTGTTGACACCCACCAGGACCAAATTGTTTTCGGTTGGTGAACCTGTTGTTCCATCGAAATGGTTATTGAATGTTTTTTGCTTGTAATAGCTTTTGCAGTCGTTCTTTAAAGATCTTATGTACTTACCTATTGAGAAAAGCACTTTGCAAATTAATACCAGAGAATTTGAAATAGAAACAAGTATATCATTCAGTTCGAAATGAAAACTACGCGAATTTTCGAGGGGCCGTGTTTCAACACTTTTGTGTTCTATAAACCAAGACTTGAAATTCTTTGCGGTATTTATTTTTCCCACAACAAGCACTTGATTTTATTCTCTTTCGCGAACACTAATTGAATTGTGACTTCTTAGAATATAGCCATTGCAAAAGTGCCAAAAAACAAGATTCGCCAAAATTTCCACTTCATCGTTTTTAAAAATGGTTGATCCAATTGAAACTCAACAAGTAATGGATTGTGGACTGGTTTTCAGTTTGAAAATAACTACTGTTTCGTTTTAAAAACCTCTGAAAGCCAGTCTAAAACTGAAATAAGCATTTTTCTTGATTGAGCATACTTTTTCAGCACGAAATTGAAGAAAAGTATTGAAAATGAATAATTGAATTATTCGGGAAGAATGAATGAAAAATTTATCGATTCTGTTGGTGACTGTAAGGAATTGAAACTTACAGTCTTTAGAGTTCTTTACGGTTTGAGGGGCAACATATATCTAAACATTGAGAGCTTTAGTTGAAGAATTTCCATTAGTATAGTTTGTAATATTAGCAGATCCCGAATGTAGCATCGAAAGTTGACATATGGGCTTGTGGTAAAACAACAATATTCAATGTTGAAAACACATTTTACTTTAATTAAATTCGTATTTTTAAAACACCTTTGAACAACAAATCTCTTAATTCTTTCGAAATTCTTAAAATAAATGAAATAGACAAAACCACGCAACATTAAATAGCATTATCAAAACGATATAAATGCTATAAGTTTTTGTTTTCAAGATAGGAACGTCTGGACATATATCATGGTAAGCTAAGGTGTGATTACAAATTCTAAATGATATGGAGATTGTTTTCTTGATTTTTCAACTAACTCTCAAATGTCACCTAAAATTCCAAACACACACGATACGGGGCTGCAGATACTAGGATGTTCTAGAAATTTTTGAAAAGTTTTTATACAAACAAGTTTTTATGGGACGTAAAATCACTTTATTATCCTGCTCTATCCATACTCCGTGCGTCTGCAAACAATCGCGGAAAAGACAATCTTCATCCCGGCCCATAAGAATGATCCTATTTCTACCATAAGAATAAACTTTTATACCTCCTATAACTGTCCCAGTAGAAAAGAAGAAGCATCTTTTCAACATAATTTAAAATTTCCAGCTGGGTTTTTGAAATCTGGAAAGTTTAAGCGTGACGTAGTTAAATAAATAGGTGAAAAAGATATATGTAAAACGAACGGACTTTCGAAGACAAATATTACGACTTTCTATTGCAATACTACATAGACCTAACAATTCTATAAAATGTAAATATTTTGTTTGTTCGGATGGATGAAAAATAAAATAAAATATATTTTATTTCAATTAGAATTAATTAGAAATAAGTAAAGTACGTGATGCAAAGAAAGCTTGAGATTTCACTCATTTTTGGTACTGGCTCTCAATGTACTCAGGGCGGTTCAACTCAAGAACACGGTACCATCGAACAATAATTTGGATTACGGCAACCCGTCGTGGATTTTCTACATGCCTTCCACTTGTGCACAAGTAGAAAGCATCCAATATGGCGTCCTATTCAAATAGCTGTTTCGCAAGTAAAACTTTAGTCTCCATTTTGATGAGGGAGGCTGGTACTGTAGTTTTGAGTTTTACCCTAAGGGCTTACAGATTTTTGAATCTGTTCTAGCTCAGACTATGCCAAGTGGTGAAAGCAAGAAGACATTTCATTTCAATTATGTTCGCGTGCTTCCTTTTTATTTTAGGTTTGTTATATGCGAAGTGGCACTTGCGCTGAAGGAAGTAGACGGCATCAAAATAGCTGTTTGGCGATAAAAATGTTATTCGCTAATTTAGAGAGGTTACCTATTTAGTCCTTTCGTGTTTTACCTTCAGGAACCAACAGTTTTTGGGACCTGGTCTAGCTTAAACAAGGTCAAATGGGATGGGATAAGAAAGAAACTCCGTTTTAGTTATCTTCATGTTTTTTTTTTATTCGAGCAACAGGAAAAAATAATTATTTATATGAAGATTTTGATTTGTTTCGATTGCTCTCAAAACAGTCGGATATACACTATTCGGAGAAAAGTATTTGGACACTGCAGAAATTCCAAAGAGGATCCATCTTAGTATGGGGTTGTTTTCCTGGTAAGGACTGCCCATTGTTTTATACATCTGGTACCATGAACGATAAAGTGTACCTCAACGTTCGGGATGATTCGGCCTTGCCTACACTATGGAAATACTATGGCGATGATGGTTGTTTATTCCAAAAGGATGGATCTCCATGTCATACTGGAAAACGTGTGATGTACTGATTTCCTGAAAATGAGGTGAATTTGCTTGACAAGTGCTCGATCTGAATCCGATCGAACTCTACCAGTGCTCGATCTCAATCCGATCGAACTCTACCAGTGCTCGATCGATCTCAATCCGATCGAACTCTACCAGTGCTCGATCTGAATCCGATTGAACTCTACCAGGGCTCGATCTCAATCCTATCGAACTCTACCAGTGCTCGATCTCAATCCGATGGAACTCTACCAGTGCTCGATCTCAATCCGATCGAACTCTACCAGTGCTAGATCTTAATCTGATCGAATTCTACCAGTGCTCGATCTCAATCCGATCGAATTCTACCAGTGTTCGATCTCAATCCGATCGAGCACTTGCAGGACAAACTGGAGCGACGGGTACGACACCGACACGCACGCCCATCTTCACAACAATCTCTCTTCACAGCCTTGCAAGATGCATGACAAGCTATTCATGCCCAGACTTACAGAGAACTTGTGGAAAGTATGACTCGTAGTGTTGCAACGCAACTGTAACAAGCAAAAGGAGGGCCTACCTGTTACTAAAGAATAACAAGGCACTTTTCCTGAAAAACATGCAGTGTCTGAATGCTTTTGTCCATATAGTGTATAACTGCTATGTATTGTGCGAAAATATTCCTGAATGCCAGAACGAAAATAATACACATGATGATACTCTACCAGCCTCTCAATATGTCCCTCTTATCTTTATTGTCCCACGCATTTAATGAAAATCTTAATCAAGAGATATCCGCTTGTCAGTTTAACTTAAATGAAAAAAAAAAAATCCTTTATTTTTATCAGTATACAGAAAGGTCAGCTGCGCCATCTGTACCGAGCCATCCGCAATGCAGCGCTTTAATAAGAGAATTACTTAAGAAAGGGTTTAATGCAATTACATACATTCATCGTACCTTTGGAGTGTGCGACTGTACTTTTTGCCGAAAGCGATTTAATTTTCTCACAAGATTCGATCCCCGCGCACATGTCGCGCCTAATAACTCCGTTTCGGAATTCCGCTGTACTTTTTATTAAATTAGAACCTTGTTTCTTCTCCCAGGGAAAAAAAACCCCTCGATTGTCGAACCGGGCGCTTTGTGACAAAAGAAGCCGAGGGTAAAAAAGTCTCCAGTAAAAAGTGTTGTGCTTTCTCTTCAGGAAATGTCGAGTGAGTTTTTCAGATTGAAGCGAGACGTGCGATCCGAGTGTGGGAAAGTTTCCGGGGGCTTAATTTAATAAAGGCGCATTGTCTATCTTCAGAAGGGCAACCAAATGTGCGATCGTGAATTCTTTAAAATGCTTTTCGTGGGATTGTTTCCACGGAAAGACCGCCTCGGGATCGTATGCAAGTTTCGGTGCGGACGTTCTTGGAAATGATAGAAGCCGATATTTCGAGCTGTTTGCTTACAGTGTCTTTTAAAATCATGAGGTGGTAGTTTATCTTTAAAGGGAAAAGAAGTTTTCATACTGGAAAGATTTCAAAGGTGCTCCATAGTATAGTTAGTATGGTAATTATAACATAGTTCCCAATTTTTGGTGGGAAAAAAATTCAAGTACTTTTCCAGGACTTTTCAAGGTCTATTTGAAGTTTTTCAAGAACTATCGTAAAAAGGCAGAAATTCCCTGTCCCCCCCATTTTAGTAGACAACTTTTCTGAAGAACCTCTCGTGTTATGTAACCTTTTCATTACCATTCACATACTTAACAATTCCTAAATATTTCTAGTCGATATTTCAAGCATGTTACAAGCACTGACAGAGAATCCCACTGACCTTGAGAAAAGAAGATAAACACATGCCTATCTATCTATATCTCTCTCTCTGTCTATATATATATATATATATATATCAGGCCTCCAAATATATTTTTTAATACAGGTGCACAAGGTGCACCTAAGTTTTTAAATTAGGTGCACAGGTGCGCCTAGCGGGAAAAAATTAGGTGCACAATTTTATTTTCATGTGCACAGTACACCCGGGTATTTCGAGCCCTGATATATATATATATATATATATATATATATATATATATATATATATATATATATATATATATATATATATATATATAAATGAAATTCAAGTACTTTTCAAGGATTTTCAAGGCCCGTGGGAACTCTGTATAAGGGAAGCACCTGCTTGGAAGCCTTGTGGTTAATACTAAGGTTCAACAAACAGGGTTCGAATTCTGGTCGTGGCGTGGATGTTCGTAACATTTCGGAATCCACATTAAAAGTCGTATTTCACCGTCTAATTATGCATAAAATGACAATAGAATGACAAATCAACAATTAAAACCAGTTTAACTTCATACATAAAATGATTGTTCCCCATTTCATTAGAGCAATGCAGTACTGAATAGTATAATTACATTTTCCCATATGGTAATAAAACATATAAACATTCCTTTTGATATTTAAAAATATTCTTTGTTTGTAGGAAATCAAGGAATTTAAACCTGGTTGAATCTGTCTTAGGGAACAAGAAGAATGCATAAAAATGATATCCTGTCGATCCCTTTTAACTTCACGTTAATTTTTAATTTGTTACGCAACAAAAGCTGTTTTGAGAGTATTTAAATATGTAAATAGTTAATTTATTATTATTGTTATTAAAAATTACTCTATTAATCATTTATAAGTTAAATGCTGCATGTCTCTTTTTTTAAGTCTTATATGTAGAAGTTTCTGTGTGCTTTTCATCTTTAATCCTAGAAGAGTTTACACCCCATACATCCGTTTATCAACCTGCAGTCTTCCTTTTATGACATCTACCCGGCTTTGATCTTTTGACCAATAAAATCCTTCCTAGGATTCTTTTAACCAATGGATGTGATTTGTTTACTGATCACATGTGGTGTGGTTTTGGAAAAGCAATACTACACTACTCTGAAATCGTGTGGCGCTGAAAGGGTTAGTTTGATTTAATGAGGCAACATATGGCACATGGTTGGCCAAGCTGTGCCAAACACAAGACAAACAAGGTCAAGAAATGGACATATACACAAGGAAAGCTTTATTGACACGGAAAGGAAAAATACACGCAGAGAGGAATCAAACCTACGCCATCTACATCTAACAGGTTGGCATTGAAGTGGATAAACCCACTGAGCTCCGATGCTCAAATACTAGTTAAAAACCTATTTTTATTGAGATTTTGAAAAATGAATTCTCTTAATCGATTGTTTACATTTTTCTGTCTGAATGAATGAGTAAGGGCTCTAAAATAATTTAGATGATTTAATGAAAAATCTACGAACACGCAAACTCTTTTTCATCGGATGATCAAAATGTTTCCTGTCAGAGGGATTTTTAGTATAAACAAACAAATTAGAAAAAAATACTTTCAGCACCCAAATCCTCCAAATTGATTCACATCAAAGTTACCTTAAAATTTATTTTATCACCGTTTGAAAACGTTTGGCGTTGTCCAATCAACTGCAATCTATATATATAATTCTCTTACGTGGCACGCAAAAAAGACGGTATTTGTAATCGCGTTTTGGCAACACTGTACGATTGTTTGTTTATCGCGAAGTCTCGCGCATCGATTGAAATTATAGCGTTATCGGATGAAATTTTATTGAAAAAAAAAAGTAAATTTTAATGAGCTGTTGCAGTTAGTTTATAATCGAAATCAAAGAAAGCGGAGGATCTTTTCAGGGCCATTTAAAAAACGGTCCTTTTCAGGGCCAACAATTATAGTTCAACAAGACGCTTGCACAACAACTTTCGGCAACAAACTCAATGAAAAAGTGTGGGTCGTTTGAGTGCTGGGAAAATGAACACACAAACAACATGCTGGGTATTCAATTTCCAAAGCAACGCTCACATTTCGAGTCAAAATTTGCACAAAGTTTTCATTTGAATTCTGATTTTAGAGATACTGTATATATTTTTTCTGTAATACAGCAAATTTAGATTTAAAAAACATTTTTTTGGTAACATATTTTGTAAACAATCTCTTCTGCTAGGACACATGTCTTCATTGAGGCGAGCGAAGCGAGCATAAGTTCGCGCAGCGAACCAATGACGATTGCAAAGCAATCCTCCGGGGGTTGGCGAGCGTTAGCGAGCAGGGGGCAGGCCCCCTAGTGTATAATATTGGACAAAAGTATTTGGAACTGCAGAAATTCGGAGGAAGATCAATCTTAGTGTGGTGCTGTTTTCTTGGTTTGGAGTCGGCCCATTGTTTTATGTACCTGGTACCAGGAACGATGGCGTGTACCTCGACGTTCTGGATAATTAGACCTAGCCTACACAATGGGAATACTACGGCGATGATGGTTGTTTTGTCCAACAGGATCGAGCTCCACGTAATTCTGCAAAACGTATGCCTGAATAGTTTACGGAAAATCAGGTGAATTTGCTTGACTGGCCTGTTCAGAGCCCCGAGCTCAATCCGATCGAGCAATTGTTGGACAAACTGGAGCCGACGAGTACGACACGGCCACGCATGCCCGTCTTCACAACAGTCTCTTCTCAGAGCTTTGAAAGAGGCATGTTGAGGCTGCCCAGATTTACAGAGAACTTGTGGAACGTATGCCTCGACGTGTTGCAGATGTAATACAAGGTCTACCCATTACCAAATAGAATAGTAAAGAACTTTTTTTGAAAAACATGGAGTGGCCAAATGCTTTTGTCCATGCAAAATTCATTCCTTGGAATTTTTATTGACAAAGTGCTAAAAATCGTATTCGAAAAATAAGCCAAATGACGCCATTTTCAGAATAAGTACAGGAACACACATTCCGTCGCCGAAACACTACCGCCACCTACATTTAGCTCGACACAAAATAACTTTAATTCATGAATTCTCTATTTAAATGAGAAGAGACTTTCTGAAACAAGGAAGTACACAAAAAGGATTCAGTTACAGAATGAATTTCCCGCCATGGAATAGAAAGACGCGAAGAAAAGAAATATACAACAATACCCCACAGCACCTAATAGACCATTCAATACTTCAATGAAAAGTGCTGCAAAACCATTGAAAAGTAATAAAATTCGAAAGCTCAGGCCGCGAAGAACGTCAGTAGGGTGGCCGGATCTTTATCTTGAGATTTAGAGGCATTGGTTATTCTGTGAAATTTCCGATACTTCTAGAAAACGATCTCTCTCACTGCCCCAACACCACCTCTCTATTTGCCAATCGATCTTAATTCAATGTTCGCAGTCTCGATATTGAGGTGAAATGTTTCGATCCTGTTCCTGACAAGGGTTAATCTCAGAACTTGATGAATGCTCCTGTCATATGCCTCGAATAATAAAACTCCAAATATTTGGGTTGGATAAAATATAACCTAGCGGTACATTTTGGCTAGGGTATTTGTCCGTGTCAATATGAAAAAAAAGGTTCTTTTCAGGAACACGGTTAAGAAATTTCAGTCTGTTCGTCATTACCTTGAGTTTAAATTGCTATGGACATCTGTCAAGCGGTGGATGAAGAGTTAACCCTTCAAGTGTTTCGACGACATATCTCGTTCGAGATCTGGTCAATCTTGCTAAAGATGAAATATTGTGTCGAGACAAAGCTGCTCTATTACGCCAAATGAGAATGAAGATCCAAGCAGAAAAAAATTGACCTTTGTGCTTACAACATTCTTACAGTTTGGAACAGGTTTTGCACCAGAGGGTGGCCACTGCAGGTCAATTTAGGACTCGAACACAAACTACCAGGAGGGTTAACGCTTCAGGTGGTTCCGACAAGATACCTCGTCCATCAAGATTTGACACGTTTTGCTAATGACGAGATCCTGGTCTGAGCAGTTTTTTTTTATAATAACGAGGTGGCTCGTCCATCCCCGGGAGCAGAAAGTACTTCAAACTGCAACGTACGTCTCAGAACAAAGTCTTTTCAGGACAATTTTTCCTTAATTTTGTCAAAATTTTAGGCGATTTTTTTTTTAAATTATAAGTTACGATGTTCTGCAGTGCAAAGCGCGCTCCGGGCCACATTTTTTTTAATTTTCTAACTACGAAACAATCTCCCTACACCGCCCAAATTACCACAAACACTTTATAAATAACACATCTTCTATGTCAATGACAAAATATTTAACTTCAAAAGTTATCGACAGAATTACAAATTCTGATTTGCCTTGGTTTTAAATAAATCAAGAAAGTTAATTAATTTTTATCACCTGTGCAGATGCGAATGCCGTCTCCAGGCGAAGGATCTACAACCAACATTTTAGCAAGGCAACAATCCCCGATCTAAACTGCCCAAGAAACCTCTCCTCTACAATAGCTAGGCTACGTACTGGACATTTCAAAGGCATGAAGATTTCACGAACTAATATAAAATCCTATCCCATCTGCAGGTACTGTCCCCAATCGCAACTAACTTCACATCATGTTTTCGACTGCCAGGCCATTATTGGTTCCCTCTTTCAACTTGGAGCACCCCCAATCGAAATTCTCCATAGCCATCGAGCTCCAGAACTTGCATATCTTGTCACCAAGGCTTTTGGAGGACTATAAACGTTTGCACTAGTACTGTATGCATAGACACGACAACAACAACAATTAATTTTTATGTTTTATTATAAATATGTAATACATATTTACCGATGATTGTGTTTTACTTCTGTGTTTGATTTTACTGCAGTTTTCAAAATTCCGATAAAATGCCTGCAGAACAATTGTAATTGCTTGGAGTTGTGTTGCAGAACACTGAATATAATTCTGCCCCTGGGTCGTCCATGAAGATCTTGTCAGTTTAACTACGAACAAGCCACCTCGTCGAGACAATAACCATGAGATTTAAGACATTAATTGGAGAGGATTTCGGTACTTTGTGGAAGTCAATCAACTTCAAATAATCCTGTTTATAAAGTGTTCAAGGAAAAGTGATATTGTTTATCAGAATATTTTATAACTTAGGTCAGTTCCTAATGAAGTAAATATACATACGAAATTTGCAATTTGTAGATTAGTCAAGTTTGAAGTGGGCCTGAAGAAGAAGGTAGTTGTAATATATTTCTTTAAGCCCTCACCCACAATCATGTGAGTCCGGTGAGTGGTTTTTACCTTTCAATTTGAGAGAATCGATAAAATTATCTTTTGTAGATTCGTCTTACAAGCGACTGTCGATTTAACGACTCATTGCTAGAAGATCCGGCAGTTCTCGTATAGTTGTAATTCCATTGTATGATCGATATTACGATTGTGTAAAAGATCAAAATCTCGTTTCAGCGAACTTCACTTAAAGTTGTCTCCTGATTCGTTGAGGCCATTCAGGTTTCGTTGAGGGTCTTTTAGGCCCGACTTGGGGCAGTTTTTGGGTCTCGCTTCGCTCAGGTTCTCTTTACATATCAATCGTTTGCCAAGCTACATTTTTGAATGTCATGAAAATGGCGACGAATTCTTTCATGGCATCAGCCATTTCGAAAATGGCGAATTCTATAGACAGATTTTACAGCTGACACAAAGAACAGAATTTTCCAAATAAATTTAGAAAGCATTTAAGTAATACTTTCAACGCACGTTATTACAACGTTTCATATGTACAACCTCTTTTGACTTCAGAAACATTGAAAACATTTTCTTCACTATAATTCCTACTTTATTTGATACTTTTATTCGATAAGGATAGCTTCTTAAAAGACGGAGTGTTTTTCTTCTAAAATTGTAAAAATTTATGAGGCATGTATATCGCTTTCACTCCCCAAAACACCGAAAGAGAAATGTTCGATGTAACGACCATTTGGTCTAACGTCCCTGAAGTTAAAGTCCCACTTTGGGACGTTATAAAGCGAGTCTATTGTGGAAAAAAATGTACGAGAATATGAATCGAGTCTTAATCTTTTAAAGAGCACTAGACTTTAAAATTATTGTTTTGCGAAAAAATTGCTATATTGTGAAGCACTGCAACCTAAAATGAATGCATTTTGCACGTAACAAAAATTCTCTTTTAGTAAACGAAGAGGGGACTATTATTATATTATAGTATTAATACCATATGAGGAAACATTTGTATGCCATACTAAGCTTAATATGCCTACAATATTTATACACCACTTCTTCACACTGTCAAAGACGTCAGGACACCAGTGGCCCTATCACCCTTTCTGTGAATATGTTATGATGAATCCAAACTTTTTGGTGATGATATATTTTAAATTTATTTATTCGTATATCTTTATAAAATTTTTGCGATGTAACATGGAAGCTAGCAAAGTAAAGGAAATAGGAAATGCAAAATTAAAAATTCAAAAGAATCTCTTTGTTACCCAGTAGACGTTAACCTACACGGAGTCCCAATGCAAACTTGGCTTAAGTATTCCAATATGAAAGCATTCATATACTCCATTCTTAAATACATGTATTGTAAACTTAAATGCATTCATCATACTCGATTTTTAAATGTATTCGATGTACTCGATTTTTTCTCGTGTTTAAACACAACAGTTTTGGATGTGGTAGTAGACTTTTATATTTGAATACGGGGGAAAGTATTCATATCCAAAAAGTATTCACAGCCATATATATAGCAGTTGGCTGATTCTTACTATCGAGTAATATTTTTGCATGCACACTAGTGCTTTATTATTCTATTTAGTAACATGTAGGCCCCACTTTTGCTTGTATTGCAGATGCAACACATCGAGGCATACTTTCAACAAGTTCTCTGTACGTCTGGGTACGAATAGCTCGCCATTGCAAGGCTGTGAGAAGAGATTGTTCTGAAGATGGGCGTACTTGGTGGTGTCGTACTTGGCGCTGTCGTACTCGACGCTCCAGTTTGTCGCGCAAGTGCTCGATCGGATTGAGATCGAGGCTATGAAGAGGCCAGTCAAATGAATTCACCTCATTTTCAGGAAACCAGTCCCGCACACGTTTTGCAGTATGACACGGAGCTCGATTCTATTGGAAGAAACAACCATCATCGCCGTAGTATTGCATTAGTGTAAGCAAAGCCGAATTATCCAGAACGTTGAGGTACACGTCAGCGTTCATGGTACGAAGTACATAACGCAATGGGCCGAGTACTAACCAGGAAAACAACTCCACACTAATATGGATCCTCCTCCGAATTTCTGCAGTGTCCAAATACTTTTGTCTATACAGTGTATATTCGAATCGTATTCGATTCTTAAAAGTACTCGAGTCTGTATTTCAGAACGGGGATAGAATTTTCCCTCATTGTCCCTGTTCCCTACCTGCCAGTCCTGATCACCTTCTTCTCTGTCTTGGGGCTTCGTATAAGCAGCAGTTGGTTGATCAGGACTTTTTGTAAGTATATGGGGATCTGGCACGACGGGGCCTTCTGGACCTGGTGTAGGCTTCCCTACACCAGGGGGATGTGCAACAACACAACAACTCGAGTCTGTACGTCTGTGCCATGCTAATTGTTTCCTATTTTTTGGTAGAACCAAGAAGAGGCGATTCGATAACCCAAGTTAATGACATCTACAGACAGGGAACTCTTCAAAGACTCCTGTGTTGTCACAGCCGTCGTCAAGGGGATGTTAAAATTCTTTTACAAATCCGGGAAGTATCTCTAGATGTGTAGCTAAATTGTTTTCCCTAGTCATAAGAGTGTCACACTACTATTAAGTTACAGTATCGAAGCAACAGTAATTGGCGTGCATTGCTCAATTATCTGTTCGCTCAACAGAGGGGAGTTGATACTTACACTCATTTGATCCTCATAGCGTCTCGTGTGGTCAGCTATATAATGAACGGACTCCATGGCCCGCTGTAAGTCCGGGCAGAAATGTAGACGGCGATGCGGTTCCACCACCGGTGTGGTGACTACATCCTCCTCTTTAGGACCATGGATCCGACATCCGCTGTAGTGGGGCAGTTCGTCGTAACTCGGACAACGACCGCCAATGTACTCCTGTGGCTGTAGCTCGGTACCATTACAGGTACGAACCATCACCTGCAAACAAGAAGGATCGATCAAGTCACTGAGAGACAGTCATCGATGAACGGAGAGATAGACAAATCTTTGAATGTTGAACGTGTGTACAAGAAAAATGGTGTATTAATTGGACGTTCTTCAATTTACGGGGTGCCAAGCAAGATGGACAAATCGGAGATTTTGTGACGCTCCGGGATCAATACAGAATTAAAAAAATACGAGGAAACACCTGAGCTAGTATCTCCAAACCTCCACACCTCGCCAAAGTAAGGACATTTGAGGAGAGATTTAACGTGTTCCAGCTCCAGTACACAATGATCTTTGGCTGGATCAAGTTTCGAATTCGCGATCCCTGTTGCTAATCCAGTACTCTTCCAACCGGATTACCACTGCCTCCAAAAATATTACAAATTAAACATTTGTTTGACGTTTGAATGTAGGAAATGATAACTTGAGTCTATCACAGCAAGAGTGTCCTAACCATCAACACGCAAAGGAGATTAATACTATTTTCTTAGCACCATTTTCATATATTTTTATTTATCCTCAATATATGATTTGAGATTTAAAAAATTTGTTTTCTTAGTGATCAACAATAAGTTATTTTGCAATTTTAGAAGACTTGAACCTTTACATTAAAATAACAGGTCTTAATTAAAGGTAATAAAACTTTCGTTTTTTTCTGGTTAGGCCAATCTTTCTCTGATAGTCTCAATTACACTTGATATTTTACAAAACAGGTTAAAATAAAAAGTTGCAAAATTTTTTAAAACCTCGCGTTCAATGAAAGTTTAAAGTAATAGCAATGCGTGTTCTTGAAGGAGAACTGAAACAGTTTATTTAAGTACGAGAACGAAACAGAGGATGTATATTGTACTTTTGTAACTCAATATTTAAGTCGGAATCTCAAGCCCTGGAAGCCCAGTTGGTAGAGTCACAAAGAAGCAACCGGAGAGGTACGAAACTCGATCCTACCAAAGACAGTCATGTACGTGGAGATGTACGTTAAATCTGTTATGGCCACCATTTCATGTTGGCATGATGTGGAAGTTTCGAGAATGGGGTAGCAGTTCAAATGTTGACCTCGTCATTTTTGACTGTGGTTCAAAATTACGACGGATCTTTCGCTTCAAGATCGATCTCGGACTGTCATCAATAGATCGTTCTGTCGCTTCAGTGCGACTTAAGTTCAGCAACGTACATACCTGCCTGAAACATTTAGATAACGAGGATTCTCCCCCTTCCTTTCGGAATTGGCTCCGGACCCTCGCCCATAGCCCGTTGTATTGCTCCATTTCAACGTTAATTAACTACCAACCTCACCCCGAGCATGGCGTCACGTATTTCAATCGTTCCCGATCCGTTGTCTGAAATTATTTTTTGTCTTGTATTGAGAGGAATCTATATATATAATTCTCTTACGTGGCACGCAAAAAACACGTTATTTGTAATCGCGTTTTGGCAACACTGTACGATTGTTTGTTTATCGCGAAGTCTCGCGCATCGATTGAATTTATAGCGTTATCGGATGAAATTTTATTGGAAAAAAAAAAGGAAATTTTAATGAGCTGTTGCAGTTAGTTTATAATATAAATCAAAGAAAGCGGAGGATCTATTCAGGGCCATTTAAAAAACGGTTCTTTTCAGGGCCAACAATTATAGTTCAACAAGACGCTTGCACAACAACTTTTGGCAACAAACTCAGTGAAAAAGTGTGGGTCGTTTGAGTGCTGGGAAAATGTACACACAAACAACATGCTGGGTATTCAATTTCCAAAGCAACGCTCACATTTCGAGTCAAAATTTGCACAAAGTTTTCATTTGAATTCTGATTTTAGAGATACTGTATATATTTTTTCTGTAATACAGCAAATTTAGATTTGAAAAACATTTTTTTGGTAACATATTTTGTAAACAATCCCTTCTGCTAGGACACATGTCTTCATTGAGGCGAGCGAAGCGAGCATAGGTTCGCTCAGCGAACCAATGAGGATTGCTTCGCAATCCTCCGGGGGTTGGCGAGCGTCAGCGAGCAGGGGGCAGGCCCCCTAGTTTCTATAAATACATTATTCATGGGTTTGCTCCATGAGAGCACGTTTTTATAAAGTAAAACGAGAAAATAATTTAAAAGGTTTACTGCAAACTTTCCATAAGACTGTTTCATCTAAAAAAAATTACAAGGATTTAAATTTTTCTAGCGATTAATAATTAATTGTTGCCAACATAGTTCGCTGTATAAAGATAACAATAGACGTCGCTATTGATTTAAAGTGCAAAATTTCTTCTTACTTAAGCAAATACATTAACGATTGTTCTTTAAATAAGATAGCTTCCTTTCTAAATAATTGAAGTAATAGTTTGCAATATATCCCGGTAATAAATAGTTTTAAAACTACGTTGCACAATGATTTATTTTAGCCCCTTATAGAACATCGATGGAATACACTTAAAGTAATTACTTAAAACAAATATTATCGATTTAAATGCAATAGAAACTTGAAATTTAAAAAGTTGTAGCGAACTTGGGCCACAACTACAAATATTAACATACGATAACCGAAGTAAATTTACAGAACCCTATCTTCACTTTGAATTAAATTTTGCAGACAAAGTCACAAGTATTGCTGAATAGGTCACTAGAGGACATGGTTATAAATGCACGCCCTTTCAAACAAACCTGGTGGTGCTTCTGTCAAATACTAGATGGCTTTTGCAGCTATCTGCACGTTCTTTAATGTGTGTTCCCCGGTGAGCAGTTGAATTGGCAATAAGGAGTCGATCATTTCCTAAACCAGTCTTAAGCCCATTAGTAATACACTGCTTCTATTCCTATCGCGGCTTCACTCTTAGTTGCCACTCTGTCTTCATATGTCATCACACAGTCGGCTGTTTAAGGGTACCATTGCACAAAATGTTTTCAAAATTTCGATTATTTTTTTTATAAGTTTAAATAAGTATTAATATAATTCTGCTTAAAACGATATGTTAATTTATAGAGATACGTTGAGTAGAAGTATTTAAAATAATTTTTTGAAAATACCTGTATGTACCTGAAGTAAGGTCAATTTTATGCTTTAAACGTCAATATCTCAAAATGCGCATTTTTCCAAAAAGGAACATTTTTTCAAAGTCTATTCAAGCAAATATAAAACAAATTGTATTTACTAGTGTAACAACACCAAACATATTTTAACACAGTCATTTTTTTCTATCTGCTCAAAAAAGTTCATTTTGATTGTAAAAAAAAAAAAAAAAAAATATTCATTTTTCAAAAAAAAAAAAAAAAAAAAAAAAAAAAAACCACCAGATTGACAATTTTTTTTTTAAATACAATTTTTTTTTCTGTTTAAGTGTTTGAAGGTGTATTTAAAACCCGTATAAAAAATGCAAATCAATACACATGAAAGATTCTGAGAAAATGTACCTTAAAATGTGACAATTTTAACATTACGGAGATAAGACTGCACTGGTCCCTTTAAACAACACAGGATAGTCCACGGGTGGAATCATCTATTGGATGACACCACCCGCACGGAAGAACACCCATGATATTAAAACAGTTGCTATGGCAACCTGGCAATTAGTGGTAGCTGCTGTGTTATTTAGCTTGTGGTATTTATTGTGCGGACCGAATACGGAAGTACATTCATGATATTAAAACATCTCATACGGTAATCTATCATTTACTAATAGCAGCATATGTAGTATTCTGTAACTACAAAATTCTGGATGAGGAGCATTGTGGGAACGTATGAGGAGCATTGTGGGAACGGATGAGGAGCATTGTGGGAACGGATGCG
Source organism: Metellina segmentata (assembly GCA_947359465.1). Classification (NCBI taxonomy): domain Eukaryota; kingdom Metazoa; phylum Arthropoda; class Arachnida; order Araneae; family Tetragnathidae; genus Metellina; species Metellina segmentata. Next base: position 34,993,348 of record OX375882.1, read on the forward strand.
GAAGTACACTCATGATCTTAAGCAGCTTCTACGGTAATCTATCGACTAACCGTAGCATCTGTTGCATTCTGCAACTACTAATTCTGTATTATTGAAAAATCGAGGGTAGAAGTACACTCATGATCTTAAAACAGCTGCTATGGCAACCTGGCAAATAGTGGTAGCTGCTGTGGTATTTAGCTTGTGATATTTATTGTGCGGACCGAATACGGAAGTACATTCATGATATTAAAACATCTCATACGGTAATCTATCATTTACTAATAGCAGCATATGTAGTATTCTGTAACTACAAAATTCTGGATGAGGAGCATTGTGGGAACGTATGAGGAGCATTGTGGGAACGGATGAGGAGCATTGTGGGAACGGATGCGGAAGTACACTCATGATCTTAAGCAGCTCCTACGGTAATCTATCGACTAACGGTAGCATCTGTTGCATTCTGCAACTACTAATTCTGTACTATTGAAAAATCGACGGTAGAAGTACACTCATGATCTTAAAACAGCTGCTATGGCAACCTGGCAAATAGTGGTAGCTGCTGTGGTATTTAGCTTGTGATATTTATTGTGCGGACCGAACACGGAAGTACATTCATGATATTAAAACATCTCATACGGTAATCTATCATTTACTAATAGCAGCATATGTAGTATTCTGTAACTACAAAATTCTGGATGAGGAGCATTGTGGGAACGTATGAGGAGCATTGTGGGAACGGATGAGGAGCATTGTGGGAACGGATGCGGAAGTACACTCATGATCTTAAGCAGCTCCTACGGTAATCTATCGACTAACGGTAGCATCTGTTGCATTCTGCAACTACTAATTCTGTACTATTGAAAAATCGACGGTAGAAGTACACTCATGATCTTAAAACAGCTGCTATGGCAACCTGGCAAATAGTGGTAGCTGCTGTGGTATTTAGCTTGTGATATTTATTGTGCGGACCGAATACGGAAGTACATTCATGATATTAAAACATCTCATACGGTAATCTATCATTTACTAATAGCAGCATATGTAGTATTCTGTAACTACAAAATTCTGGATGAGGAGCATTGTGGGAACGTATGAGGAGCATTGTGGGAACGGATGAGGAGCATTGTGGGAACGGATGCGGTAGTACACTCATGATCTTAAGCAGCTCCTACGGTAATCTATCGACTAACGGTAGCATCTGTTGCATTCTGCAACTACTAATTCTGTACTATTGAAAAATCGACGGTAGAAGTACACTCATGATCTTAAAACAGCTGCTATGGCAACCTGGCAAATAGTGGTAGCTGCTGTGGTATTTAGCTTGTGATATTTATTGTGCGGACCGAATACGGAAGTACATTCATGATATTAAAACATCTCATACGGTAATCTATCATTTACTAATAGCAGCATATGTAGTATTCTGTAACTACAAAATTCTGGATGAGGAGCATTGTGGGAACGTATGAGGAGCATTGTGGGAACGGATGAGGAGCATTGTGGGAACGGATGCGGAAGTACACTCATGATCTTAAGCAGCTCCTACGGTAATCTATCGACTAACGGTAGCATCTGTTGCATTCTGCAACTACTAATTCTGTACTATTGAAAAATCGACGGTAGAAGTACACTCATGATCTTAAAACAGCTGCTATGGCAACCTGGCAAATAGTGGTAGCTGCTGTGGTATTTAGCTTGTGATATTTATTGTGCGGACCGAATACGGAAGTACATTCATGATATTAAAACATCTCATACGGTAATCTATCATTTACTAATAGCAGCATATGTAGTATTCTGTAACTACAAAATTCTGGATGAGGAGCATTGTGGGAACGTATGAGGAGCATTGTGGGAACGGATGAGGAGCATTGTGGGAACGGATGCGGAAGTACACTCATGATCTTAAGCAGCTCCTACGGTAATATATCGACTAACGGTAGCATCTGTTGCATTCTGCAACTACTAATTCTGTACTATTGAAAAATCGAGGGTAGAAGTACACTCATGATCTTAAAACTGCTGCTATGGCAACCTGACAAATAGTGGTAGCTGCTGTGGTATTTAGCTTGTGATATTTATTGTGCGGACCGAATACGGAAGTACATTCATGATATTAAAACATCTCATACGGTAATCTATCATTTACTAATAGCAGCATATGTAGTATTCTGTAACTACAAAATTCTGGATGAGGAGCATTGTGGGAACGTATGAGGAGCATTGTGGGAACGGATGAGGAGCATTGTGGGAACGGATGCGGAAGTATACTCATGATCTTAAGCAGCTCCTACGGTAATCTATCGACTAACGGTAGCATCTGTTGCATTCTGCAACTACTAATTCTGTACTATTGAAAAATCGACGGTAGAAGTACACTCATGATCTTAAAACAGCTGCTATGGCAACCTGGCAAATAGTGGTAGCTGCTGTGGTATTTAGCTTGTGATATTTATTGTGCGGACCGAATACGGAAGTACATTCATGATATTAAAACATCTCATACGGTAATCTATCATTTACTAATAGCAGCATATGTAGTATTCTGTAACTACAAAATTCTGGATGAGGAGCATTGTGGGAACGTATGAGGAGCATTGTGGGAACGGATGAGGAGCATTGTGGGAACGGATGCGGAAGTACACTCATGATCTTAAGCAGCTCCTACGGTAATCTATCGACTAACGGTAGCATCTGTTGCATTCTGCAACTACTAATTCTGTACTATTGAAAAATCGAGGGTAGAAGTACACTCATGATCTTAAAACAGCTGCTATGGCAACCTGACAAATAGTGGTAGCTGCTGTGGTATTTAGCTTGTGATATTTATTGTGCGGACCGAATACGGAAGTACATTCATGATATTAAAACATCTCATACGGTAATCTATCATTTACTAATAGCAGCATATGTAGTATTCTGTAACTACAAAATTCTGGATGAGGAGCATTGTGGGAACGTATGAGGAGCATTGTGGGAACGGATGAGGAGCATTGTGGGAACGGATGCGGAAGTACACTCATGATCTTAAGCAGCTCCTACGGTAATCTATCGACTAACGGTAGCATCTGTTGCATTCTGCAACTACTAATTCTGTACTATTGAAAAATCGACGGTAGAAGTACACTCATGATCTTAAAACAGCTGCTATGGCAACCTGGCAAATAGTGGTAGCTGCTGTGGTATTTAGCTTGTGATATTTATTGTGCGGACCGAATACGGAAGTACATTCATGATATTAAAACATCTCATACGGTAATCTATCATTTACTAATAGCAGCATATGTAGTATTCTGTAACTACAAAATTCTGGATGAGGAGCATTGTGGGAACGTATGAGGAGCATTGTGGGAACGGATGAGGAGCATTGTGGGAACGGATGCGGTAGTACACTCATGATCTTAAGCAGCTCCTACGGTAATCTATCGACTAACGGTAGCATCTGTTGCATTCTGCAACTACTAATTCTGTACTATTGAAAAATCGACGGTAGAAGTACACTCATGATCTTAAAACAGCTGCTATGGCAACCTGGCAAATAGTGGTAGCTGCTGTGGTATTTAGCTTGTGATATTTATTGTGCGGACCGAATACGGAAGTACATTCATGATATTAAAACATCTCATACGGTAATCTATCATTTACTAATAGCAGCATATGTAGTATTCTGTAACTACAAAATTCTGGATGAGGAGCATTGTGGGAACGTATGAGGAGCATTGTGGGAACGGATGAGGAGCATTGTGGGAACGGATGAGGAGCATTGTGGGAACGGATGCGGAAGTACACTCATGATCTTAAGCAGCTCCTACGGTAATCTATCGACTAACGGTAGCATCTGTTGCATTCTGCAACTACTAATTATGTACTATTGAAAAATCGACGGTAGAAGTACACTCATGATCTTAAAACAGCTGCTATGGCAACCTGGCAAATAGTGGTAGCTGCTGTGGTATTTAGCTTGTGATATTTATTGTGCGGACCGAATACGGAAGTACATTCATGATATTAAAACATCTCATACGGTAATCTATCATTTACTAATAGCAGCATATGTAGTATTCAGTAACTACAAAATTCTGGATGAGGAGCATTGTGGGAACGTATGAGGAGCATTGTGGGAACGGATGAGGAGCATTGTGGGAACGGATGAGGAGCATTGTGGGAACGGATGCGGAAGTACACTCATGATCTTAAGCAGCTCCTACGGTAATATATCGACTAACGGTAGCATCTATTGCATTCTGCAACTACTAATTCTGTACTATTGAAAAATCGAGGGTAGAAGTACACTCATGATCTTAAAACAGCTGCTATGGCAACCTGACAAATAGTGGTAGCTGCTGTGGTATTTAGCTTGTGATATTTATTGTGCGGACCGAATACGGAAGTACATTCATGATATTAAAACATCTCATACGGTAATCTATCATTTACTAATAGCAGCATATGTAGTATTCTGTAACTACAAAATTCTGGATGAGGAGCATTGTGGGAACGTATGAGGAGCATTGTGGGAACGGATGAGGAGCATTGTGGGAACGGATGCGGAAGTACACTCATGATCTTAAGCAGCTCCTACGGTAATCTATCGACTAACGGTAGCATCTGTTGCATTCTGTAACTACTAATTCTGTACTATTGAAAAATCGACGGTAGAAGTACACTCATGATCTTAAAACAGCTGCTATGGCAACCTGGCAAATAGTGGTAGCTGCTGTGGTATTTAGCTTGTGATATTTATTGTGCGGACCGAATACGGAAGTACATTCATGATATTAAAACATCTCATACGGTAATCTATCATTTACTAATAGCAGCATATGTAGTATTCTGTAACTACAAAATTCTGGATGAGGAGCATTGTGGGAACGTATGAGGAGCATTGTGGGAACGTATGAGGAGCATTGTGGGAACGGATGAGGAGCATTGTGGGAACGGATGCGGAAGTACACTCATGATCTTAAGAAGCTCCTACGGTAATATATCGACTAACGGTAGCATCTGTTGCATTCTGCAACTACTAATTCTGTACTATTGAAAAATCGAGGGTAGAAGTACACTCATGATCTTAAAACAGCTGCTATGGCAACCTGACAAATAGTGGTAGCTGCTGTGGTATTTAGCTTGTGATATTTATTGTGCGGACCGAATACGGAAGTACATTCATGATATTAAAACATCTCATACGGTAATCTATCATTTACTAATAGCAGCATATGTAGTATTCTCTGTAACTACAAAATTCTGGATGAGGAGCATTGTGGGAACGTATGAGGAGCATTGTGGGAACGGATGAGGAGCATTGTGGGAACGGATGCGGAAGTATACTCATGATCTTAAGCAGCTCCTACGGTAATCTATCGACTAACTGTAGCATCTGTTGCATTCTGCAACTACTAATTCTGTACTATTGAAAAATCGACGGTAGAAGTACACTCATGATCTTAAAACAGCTGCTATGGCAACCTGGCAAATAGTGGTAGCTGCTGTGGTATTTAGCTTGTGATATTTATTGTGCGGACCGAATACGGAAGTACATTCATGATATTAAAACATCTCATACGGTAATCTATCATTTACTAATAGCAGCATATGTAGTATTCTGTAACTACAAAATTCTGGATGAGGAGCATTGTGGGAACGTATGAGGAGCATTGTGGGAACGGATGAGGAGCATTGTGGGAACGGATGCGGTAGTACACTCATGATCTTAAGCAGCTCCTACGGTAATCTATCGACTAACGGTAGCATCTGTTGCATTCTGCAACTACTAATTCTGTACTATTGAAAAATCGACGGTAGAAGTACACTCATGATCTTAAAACAGCTGCTATGGCAACCTGGCAAATAGTGGTAGCTGCTGTGGTATTTAGCTTGTGATATTTATTGTGCGGACCGAATACGGAAGTACATTCATGATATTAAAACATCTCATACGGTAATCTATCATTTACTAATAGCAGCATATGTAGTATTCTGTAACTACAAAATTCTGGATGAGGAGCATTGTGGGAACGTATGAGGAGCATTGTGGGAACGGATGAGGAGCATTGTGGGAACGGATGCGGAAGTACACTCATGATCTTAAGCAGCTCCTACGGTAATCTATCGACTAACGGTAGCATCTGTTGCATTCTGCAACTACTAATTCTGTACTATTGAAAAATCGAGGGTAGAAGTACACTTATGATCTTAAAACAGCTGCTATGGCAACCTGACAAATAGTGGTAGCTGCTGTGGTATTTAGCTTGTGATATTTATTGTGCGGACCGAATACGGAAGTACATTCATGATATTAAAACATCTCATACGGTAATCTATCATTTACTAATAGCAGAATATGTAGTATTCTGTAACTACAAAATTCTGGATGAGGAGCATTGTGGGAACGTATGAGGAGCATTGTGGGAACGGATGCGGAAGTACACTCATGATCTTAAGCAGCTCCTACGGTAATCTATCGACTAACGGTAGCATCTGTTGCATTCTGCAACTACTAATTCTGTATTATTGAAAAATCGACGGTAGAAGTACACTCATGATCTTAAAACATTTGCTATGGCAACCTGGCTAATAGTGGTAGCTGCTGTGTTATTTAAGTTGTGATATTTATTGTACGGACCGAATACGGAAGTACATTCATGATATTAAAACATCTCATACGGTAATCTATCATCTAGTAATAGCAGCATCTGTAGTATTCTGCAACTACAAAATTCTGGATGAGGAGCATTGTGGGAACGGATGCGGAAGTACACTCATGATCTTAAACAGCTCCTACGATAATCTATCGACTAACGGTAGGATCTGTTGCATTCTGCAACTGCTAGTTCTGTATGAGTATTGCAGAAATGTGGGTACGGAAGTACACTCATGATCTTAAAACAGCTCCTACGGCAATCTCTCAACTAGTGATAGCTTATGTCGTATTCAGCAACTGAGAAATTCTGGATGAGTATTGTGGAAAGGGATATACACTCATGATGTTAAAGCAGTCTCACTGTCCCATACTATTGACAATCTATCAACAAGTGGTAGCTTATATCGTATTCAATTACTGCTAAATTCTGCAGGTAGGGTAGAGTAGTGAGCTTAGCCACCAGTAGGATATTTAAATCTCAGATACAATTGAAAAAAATCAGAACCTATTTATACCATGGAGTACTTTTTAGTTGACAAAATTACATCGTTTTTCACGTGCTTCAAGCTATCTCCGTATGTTAAAACGGTCAAATTTTAAAGAACTTTTTCTCAGAATCTTTTATGCGCATTGATTTGAATTGATTTGTACAGGTTATAAAGGGGGCACATTTAAACAACTTTAACGCAAAATTTTTTAAAAAATCTTAAAATATAAAATTTGGAGATTTTTTTTTAACTACGAATTTTTTTTGAAAAATGATTAATTTTTATTCTTTTTAACAATTAAAAATAACTTTTCTGAGTAGATAGAAAAAAATAACTGTGTTGAAATATGTTCTAGGGCATTGGTTCGCAACCTTTTAGTAACTGCGTACCACTTGAAATTTTTGGCGTACAACCAGTCTTATATTTTTTAGAAACATACATCTAATGCCAGAAAAGTGCCCAATGGCTTGTACTATTTTAATTAAAATACTAAGAAAGCTTCATATTTTATGATTTCACTTGTATTTCGTATTAATGATGTTTAAATAAATTAAAAAAAAAAGATTATTGAAAATTACGGTTTTATTTTTTATTTACAGGTCTAAAAAACAATATTTTTAAATAATTAGTACAAACTAAGCAAACAAAGATTATCATTAAACAACATTATCAAAAATCAATTTTTTGTGCGAAACTTAGTGTTTGTCTTTTATTAAAATATCAATATCACGAGCAATGGAGCTTAATTTAACTCTTGAGTCATCTTCAACACTTACCCTGTTTCTATATTTATTTTGTATAATCAAAAGTTCGGAAAAACCACTCTCACACAAGTAACTAGTAACAAATGGCATAAGACAGGGAGAGACATCAACTTAATTTCGCCGAGATAGCCATCGAATAGAAATAGATAATCAGCAACAAAGTTTCTGTATAAATATTGTGCTACTGTTAGCGTTATTTATTATAATGTAAAAAAAAGGTTAATCACAAAATTGATTTCATATAATCCCATTTTTCCTATAACGTGGTTGTACATACTAAAAAATCGAATAAACTTCGTAGAATCTTTGGGTCGCTCGTATCATCCTTGCGTACCACCTGAAACGTTGCCGTGTACCACAGGTTGGGAATCCTTATTCTAGGGTATGTTACACTTGTAAACCAATTTTTTTTAAATATTTGCTTGAATAGACTTTGAAAGAATGTTCCTTTTATGGAAAAAAATACACATTTTGAGATATTGAAGTTTAAAACTTAAAATTAACCGTACTTCAAAAGGTATATTTCAAAAACATATTTAAAATACTTCTACTTAACGTATCTCAATAAATAATGTATAATTTTAAACAGAATTGTATAAACATTTATTTAAATTTATAAAAAAAAATAGTACGTTTGACAGATTTTTGTGCACTGGTCCCCTTAAAAATAAACATTTCTAAATCACGAACGTCTCTACGCGCACTATATTTTAGACAAAAGTGCTAAAATGCCAAGAAAAAGAAAAAAAAACATAGCCTTCAAGAAATATATCAATTTCCTGAAGCCTATGTTCTGTGTTACATGATATGTATTATTTGACGGAAGTGGATGCCATCAAATGCAGTGAAAAATGGAGTTCCTCAAGTGTCAACGGTGAAACTGAGCGATCGCATTTCTCCCTTCCGCCTTTCCAGATTTCATACGCCGTATTAGAAAATAAATCTTATATTGGGCAAAATATTATTCCTCAACATAAAGAGAAGCCCCAATATATTATGTTATGTTTTTCACGGATGACAAACTTGTCCACTAAATTTAGAAAAGGAACAAGTTTTTAAACAAATAAATAAGTACTTCATGAAAGAATGGAAGTGAAGTTCGTTTTCAGCTGAAACATTATTGAAATAATTATGAATCATATTATAACTAATTGAGGTTGAAGTTACCATGCTTCTACAGGGTGGTCCCGAATTCATGGTACAAACTTTAATGGTAGGTACAGGACATTGTAACAATGATTTATTGTATAGGAATGTATAGTCGCAAGTGACGCGGTGAGGCGAAAACAGGGGAAATAACGGCCGAAAGGAAAAACAAAGATTTTATTGAAAGCGTTGTTGACAAGTGTCATGTTTACAGTAATTGTTCAAAATTGCGTCCACCAGTATCGATACATGCTTGACAGCGTCGGTGGAGCGATTGGCGTACACGTTCAAAGATGCCTGGTATTTCACGCACACCTGCAGCAGCTACAGATAAGCGAGCGACGAGATCCTCATCTGAGTCAACTGGAGTCTCATAAACAAGATGCTTTAGATGTCCCCATAAAAAGTAATCGAGGCTCGATAAATCGGGAGATCGGGGTGGCCAAGGGACTGGTCCACCACGCCCAATCCATCGAGTACCAAACGTGGCATTCAGGTAATTCCGTACATCAATGCTGAAGTGTGCTGGCGCCCCATCGTGCTGAAACCACATGCGGTTACGAATGGCGATCGGAACATCATGCAGCAGTTGTGGTAACACTTCTTTCAGAAAAATAAGATAGCTTCCGCCAGTGAGCCGCGTGGGTAGTAAGTATGGGCCAATCAAAAAGTCGTTCACAATACCAGCCCACACATTAATACTGAAACGTTGTTGAAAAGCATGTCGACGCGTTGCATGTGGATTATCGGTTGCCCACACATGGGAATTGTGCGCATTAAAGACACCCTCGCGTGAAAATGTCGCTTCATCTGTAAATAGCACATAATCTACGAAATCCGGCTGCAACGCACATTGCTGCATCACCCACAGGCAGAAGTTCACGCGGCGAGGATAATCTGCCGGATTCAATGCTTGTACTTTCTGAAAATGGAAGGGGTGTAAGCGATTTTCGTTTAACACTCTGCATACAGTCTGATGACTCACACCTACGTCACGCGCAACAGTTCTTGTGCTTGACTCGGGTCTATCAGCCACAATGTTCAAGATGCTTTCTTCCAGCCTTGGAGTGCGCACAGCTCTTACTCGACCAGCGCCATGTCTGTTGACGTCGAACGCACCTGTTTCACAAAGTTGACGATGTAACCGTTGAAAAATTCTATGATCCGGCATTCGTCGATCAGGATACTCCGCGCGATACATTCGTAACGCAGCACTGCCGTTACCATTTGCACGGCCGTACATGTAATGCATGTCTGCTTTTTCTGCATACGTAAAGTCACCCATCGTCTACGGCAGCACAATTGTGAATGGCGCTTTTCCCTACTGCGATGCATCATGTTCAACAGCGGCTAGACATCTACTGCCCTCTACCGGCAATGATACCAACCGATCACTCCATTTCTCTTTCCTTTTATTTCCCCTGTTTACGCCTCACCGCGTCACTTGCGACTATACATTCCTATACAATAAATCATTGTTACAATGTCCTGTACCTACCATTAAAGTTTGTACCATGAATTCGGGACCACCCTGTATAATTAATTTAATTTTTATATGAATGACAACTTATATACTGAATTGTACTATTTTGTTGAGATAGGCAGTTGAATTTACGTCGCACAGGAGCAACTCAACAGGCCATTGGGAACAACGCGGGATCCATTCCGAAAGCAAAGGTCTTAGATAGCACGTCTTAATTTTGAATCATTACTGAAGTAATTGGCTACTGTTAGCAAATCATTTAAAAAGTTCAAACAATGTAATTGAATTTTGAAGTATGGTCGTGATGTGCTTTAAAATGTGCTTTAAAGAGAGAGAGAGAGAGATGGACAGAGAAAGAGTGAGAGATGGAGAGAGAAAGAGTGAGAGATGAAGAGAGAAAGAGTGAGAGATGGAGAGATAGAGAGTAAGAGATGGAGAGATAGAGAGTGAGAGATGGAGAGAAAGAGTGAGAGATGGAGATAAAGAGTGAGAGATGGAGATAAAGAGTGAGAGATGGATAGAGAGTGAGTTAGAGATGGAGAGAGAGAAAGAGAGATGGAGACAAAGAGTGAGAGATGGAGAGAGAAAGAGTGAGAGATGAAGAGAGAAAGATTGAGAGATGGAGAGGTAGAGAGTGAGAGATGGAGAGATAGAGAGTGATAGATGGAGAGAAAGAGTGAGAGATAGAGAGTTAGAGATGGAAAGAGAAAGAGAGATGGAAACAAAGAGTGAGAGATGGAGAGAAAGAGTGAGAGACGGAGCGAGAGACAGAGAGAAAGATTGAGAGATGGAGAAAGAGTGAGGCATGGAAAGAAAGAGTGAGAGATGGAGAGAAAGATTGAGAGACGGAGAGAGAGTGAGGCATGTAGAGAAAGAGTGAGAGATGGAGAGATAGAGAGTGAGAGATGGAGAGAGAGAAAGAGAGGCGGAGAAAAAGAGTGAGAGATGGAGAGAGAAAGAGAGACAGAGAGAAAGAGTGAGAGATGGAGAAAGAGAGAGAGGGAGAGAGAGAAAGAGAGGCGGAGAAAAAGAGTGAGAGATGGAGAGAGAAAGAGAGACGGAGAGAAAGAGTGAGAGATAGAGAAAGAGAGAGAGGGAGAGATTGAAAGAGAGTGAGAGATGGAGAAAAAGAGAGAGAGAGGGAGAATGGAGAGAGATAGAGAGACATAAATTAAATCACGTCAACCTCAGCTCAAGTTCTTATTCATCATTTTCAGAAATCAAAATGTTATATTATATGTTTATTAAAAATCGTTCTGTGTATAGAAAATTTAAAATTTTATCTGAGAGAACGTGACTCACAGCAAGAATTTCAATCTTCTTGAGATCAACAGTTGAACAGTGGATTACCAAATCACCAAAACCGATCAAAAAAATCGATTAAAAAAAATCCAAGTTTCGAATTTTAAAGTTTGAAGGGGGAGACCAGATAGCAACATCACGTAATTTTGAACCAGAATCAAATATGACATCTGAGCTGTCACCCCATTCTCCAAAAGAAATGAATAACTTACAAATTCTATGAGAGGCAATTTCGATTAAGCTAAATATGGATGGCAATAGTGTTTCTACAGTGATATGTGCTTCCTGTACATGTTTTGGACGTAATGCCAGTTGGCTAATCTTTCGAATACGGTTTTAACCCCCCCCCTATTTCGCCAACAAAAACTCCAGACTAAAATGTGAATTGTTATATAACAGATAGTGGGTTAACACCAATAAGATCAAAAGCCAAACGTTTTCAAAATGTCGATAAACTACATTTTAAGGTTACTTAGATATGTATCATGGGATAGCATTTGGATAGAAGGAGTAAAATCTTCACAGACCGTTTTTGTTTGTGCACTGAAAATCCCTCTTAAAGGCTGGTTTAAAATATTTCGAGGTGTTGTCCTCGGTCTTTCCCTTCGGGATTACTCCCGGACCGTCGTCTGTACGTTGTGTTGTTGTGGTGCAACGTCTATTGAATATCCTACCTACCTCAATATTATTGGACCAAACTATTGAACTTCATAAGTAAATTTTTTAGTTTAAAGCAGACACACACACACAGACCATGCAAACTTTGCAACAAATTGAATCATCACAACTTGCAATATTTGTTTTGAAAGTTCGCTATCTCATTAATCTTCTTATGATTAAGCGGAGCAAGTTGTTCTATTTAGGACCTGGCGCTAGAAAATCCAAAATCCACTCAACGGTTGACAGAAGCAGCATTTTCACTTTGATAAATTACGACGCTACCAATCAAAATGAAATTACGATTCCCTCTCCGGTTTTTGTTTAAAATCTCTGCATGAGGTCAGAGTTGCTGAGTCTGCATTCTCGCGACAATTCATCTTCAACACGAGTCTCATTTATAGCTTAAGATAATTTGTGTATGGGTTATACTCAAGGTGAGCATCGATCTATTTTTACTTACAATTAGAAGATAGCCCCGTTAAATGATCTAATCGCGCAATGAGTCGAAATGAGAGATTGTTCTGTAAGGAATTATTTCTATTCCACCTGACTCTCTTACATATGGACTAGGACTAATGACTTGCAGAATACCCGAAGAGGATTTGATTTAGAACTACATTATAAAAAATTAGAACTAGAGATAATGCACATAATACATCAACCAGTAGAATCTGGATTATCCGTGCGAGTAGGCGTGTTATCCGAACCAAATTTGATATCGAATTTTTTAAAGCTTATCACATAGTTTTCAGCACGACTGTGTCAAAAGAGACGAGAAAATTCTGTGAGATAAAACCATTAAGGACTTTTTCAAGAGAATATAAAAGTTGCAAAACTCACGCGCAGATTTATTGTTATATCTTCACAATAAACACGAGTGCATACTTTGACCCAAAATACTGGTAAACTATTCTTAATTCGTGCTTTATGAATTTTTCAATAAATAGCAGCAGCCGTTATAAATCTATTAAATTTACTACATTTTTTTCTGCATTTCGTACCGGATTGTATCGTATAACTAAGTCCGTATTATCCGAGTTTGTTACATGATGTGATCTCGGAAACACATTTTCTCAGATAACAATGGGAAACAAAATTTGAAAAAATTTTTTGCTTCCGATACGAAGATAATAATTTCCTAATTAATACAATGTTCTGAATATGAATATGACAAAAAATAGTTGAATTGGATGCGTTTTTTGTTGTTGTAATGTGTACGTATTATTGAAAAAACATGTAAATATGCAATTACAATACATGTTACAGAATGTACTTAATCTTCTTCAGACTTTCGCTTTATTTTGGCTTGTCGTTTGTGATCGACGAGTGGAGTATCAGCGTAACAATCCAACAATAGTCAACCAGCTAAGAATAATCAGCCAGTATAAATCTGTCTTGCAATATACACTGAAGAGCCAAAACATTATGACCACCTACTCTATAATGCGTTGCGCCTCCTTAGGCCTGAAAAACAGCTGCAACTCGCCTGGGCATAGATGCCACAAGTTCTTGGTACATGACTGGAGACAGGTTGTACCAAATTTCTAAGCAGCGGTCACGCAAAGTCGAGATATTAAGACATGGTGGTGTTTGAGCTCTGAACTGCCGCTCCATGACACCCCAAATGTTCTCTATCGGATTAAGATTAGATGGCCAGGACATTAAGTGGGATTCATCAGTATGCTTCTCGAACCACCACAACACAATCCGAGCCTTGTGACATGGGGCGTTGTCCTGCTGGAAGATTTCATTTCCAGTTGGGAAGACATACGCCATGTAAGGGTGCAACTGATCCGCAATGATGTACATATAGTTCGCAGCGTTCATGGTCTGTTATACCACAACTACGGGTCCCAGAGTCGCCCATGAGAACGTCCCCCAAAGCATAATACCGATACCACCAGCCTGTGTATGACGTGCTGTACATGAGGTGAGCGGTAGCGAGCAGGGGGCGATAGCCCCCTAGTATGATCTAATTCTTGATAGTGTGTAAAGTATATAAAGTACAGAAAATATTGTTGATTTTGATTTTACCTATATGTACATCATTTGACTTTTTATATTACTAAGATTTACTAGAGATTTTTTACTCTTTGTGGTTAAAGACTAAAAAAAAACGATGACCGAATTGGATTTGCTCGTTCTAATACTACTTTGTTAAGAATTGCGATTATAGTTTTTTCAATTCACAGGAATAGTTCACTATATTAACATAAATTACATCCCAAAATCCATTTCCAATTATCTTTAGTTCTAAATTCTTGAAACCAAAAATAGAAGCATACTCACGTTCTCAAGCATACACGGCGCAGAGCACAAAAATGGCAACCCGCTTCGGCGCGCTGTCACGATCAGTCAGCCCTACTACTTATGATGGTCACCAAATGCCATCTATGTGCAATAAAACGACATTAGCGTCGTTGTCACGTCCCCGATGACCCCGGAATTATTGGAGCTGAAATCGGTCTCACAATTATGTTGCCCCCACCGCCAATAACAGATATTTTCTCGCGAACTAAATGCTGGTTGGGGCAAAGTTTCTGAGGCGATAAGCATTTTTTGTACGAATTGGCCTGTATTACGATTTCAGCACGTTGGTTATAAGTATACCAAAGAATGGATTCCGAATCGATATAGCGTCGACTTATCAAAAACTCATTAACTGACATGTTTTTGGAGACACTTGATGTTTATTTTCATTACGATGACAAATTCATTGTGTTGTTGTTTCTTATGCCTACACTGGCAGACCGGAGGAGTGCCAGGCCTGTCAAAGACGGCAAGAGGCGAGGGGGGGATGCGCCTTCCATGTTATTGAGCCCCATTGGGAGGAAGTCCGACTTAGCTCGACATACATGACACTTCCGTTTTACAGGAAGGTCCCTTTCATACATCCATTCACTCACACATATCGTAATTTAGATGTCAATCAGATGCCGATAACCCCCTGATCAGGCACCCCCAGAGGTATTGATTTGGTATGGGAACATAGGGGACTTTGTGACCACGACCTATTTAACGTGCCCCAGTCACCATTAGTGAACACGACGGTCTTTAGCCAGGTCGAAGCGCCGATCTCGCAATCATCAGAATTGCTGGCTCCGCCGAGGACAGAACCTACAACCCTTCTGTTGCGAGCCCGACGCTCTACTGACTGAGCTACCGCGGCTCATTCATCGTGTCGTATTGTAATATGCTTTAAATATACATAACACCTTCATAATGCAATACATGTTTCAGATACACTTTTTATTTTTTGACCTAAAACAAAGTTGGTCTTTAATCAGCTGAACAGTAAAATTTTCGCTTCGTCAATTAATGAATTTCTGTTCTAAGCCTGATATGATATATGATATTTGACTGGTCAATACCAATGAGATTGAACGCCAAACCTTGTAAGACGGATATAAATTACATTTACAGGTTACCCCGATATGCATCATGAGGGATCCTCATTTGGGTAGCGGTAGTAAAATCTCCACTCCAGTTTGTTTGTTTACACTTAAAATCCCTATCACATGCAACTTAACCTTTAGACTACCGGCCGGTACAACAGTTGTATCATAATCGCGACAAGAAAGAATTTAGACCACGGCCGGAACATCAGTTGTACCTTGAAAGTTATAAGAATTGCCCCAATAAAGCATTTAGACTAAATTCTTTCTTGGTTCGACTGATACACTGGCCGTTGTCAAAATTCTTTCTTGGCGCGACCACAGTACAACTGGTGAACCAGCCGTAGTCTTTAAAGGTAAATTAACATAAGACGTTATAATACGTAAAAAAATATTTTTCTAGTGAGATTTTAATTTTATTATGAACGCGCGCGAGTGGAACGAATGCCGCCGCCGCAGCAGGATTGAAAAGTCGCCTTTTTTGCTCGATTCATAGACGGTTTCCCGTGAAAGTACGGATCAGAAAATTACAAAATTGACATGGTTTGTTCAAAAATTGTACAGGGAACAAGACGAATAAAAATTTTTTCCGTTGCTGCTATTATTTTAGGGTTTGTTAAGTGTCAAAATTGAAAGAGCAGAATTTCTAATGCGAGTGAGCAAAAGACGTACAGATTTTGTCTTCAGCCGTGATTTTTTTAGGATACCTCTAAATGTAAATTTTTGCAAGACGCCGAGTTTTCTTTAGAAATTTTAATTTGATTCCTGATAATATATATTTTTAAATTCGGAAAAAGTCAGGAAATTTTTGTTACTTTTTTTTTAAACCTGTCATGTCTATATCTATTACTATTATTTTTTAAATTTGAAAAGATCGCAGGGTTTGGCGAGCGGAGGCGAGTAGGGGGAGGTGCCCCTAGTATTTAAAATACCTATCTCTGCCTGTGAGATAAATATAAATTAAATATCTCTGAATCATTGAATTATTTATTTAACTTTTAACATGTCCACTTGTGAGGTGAAACGCCTTCTCGCCATATATATTCTTTAATGCTTCAACGGAGAAAGCTTTTATATGGACGCTGCAGTTTCTTAAAAAACGTTGCCCGGAGCTTACTCCGGATAACACTGAAATTCTCCCTAGTGCCCAAATTTCAATTTACATTTTAAGTTATTGTAGTGGCAGAGCCCTTACTGGCTTGGGGGGGGGGGTACAAGATCGATACTCCTTCGACACACCTAGCAGAAATTCAAAGGGGCAGGAACTGCGGTAACCTTAATAAGAGAGAGTGAGGGGAATTTTAATTGCTTTTTTGCGTTGCCGTTGATGACAGCGTGATAATAACGAAAGTCGTCACTTCATTGCAATTAAAGTTTAAAAATCTAATTAATTTTTTTCTCCATATGGAAGATGAAATGTAACCCTCCTTCTCCCCCGGCTCTTGCTTTTGAGCAGTCGCTTTGGCGCCGAAATAAATTTTCTAGGAAGTGAAGTGAGGAGAAGAATGAAGCGTCGCCGTTCATTCTTAGAAGCGCGTTTTGAAGAATTAAGCGAATTTAATTATTGTCGTGGAATATTTCACGTCATGTATCGACAGTCGATTAAATTTTCGGGAGTTGAAACCCAGGATTTTCAAAATCATCGAATTTGAGAGAGTGTTAGAGATTTGTACTGTATCTTATGCTCTTCTCAATGATATTTAAGTTATGTTTCTACTCCCATTTGAAGCCTTAAAATTATATTTGAGAGGAATTTCGTGTACACGAACAAACCAGTCGGCTGCAAAGATTTTACTATCGCTATCCAAATGGATCTAGCATGATATGTATCCGGACTAACTTAGGCCCGGTGGACACATCCGGTTTTTCAAGTGCGGCGCCACTGCGGCACTGAAACCCAACTATGCTCACACAACTGTGAAATGACGCAAGTACTCATTTCGCGCCATTTGCGATAAATATTCTAGCGAAGAAGACGTGTTTATTTCGCTTATTTGGTGTAAAAAAAGCATATTTTGAAATAAAATAGACGTTAAAGGATAAGCCTTTTTAAAATTATTATTTATATTCTATTTATTTATGATAACAAGGTACTTGAGACCGGAGAAGCGTGTGCGGCGAGCTTCGGAGCCGTGGGGAACTGCGGTACAAATTGCACGCAAGTTAGACGTGCGTCGCCTTAACGGTGCCTGAGGCATGTGTGCACTACTCCATTGGATCTAATGTATCTCAGACCACACTCGCGCTACTTCAGCGGCGCTGCACATTGAAAAGACGGATATGTGCACCGGGCCTTAAAATGTAGTTTATCGGAGTTTGGGAAATGCTTGGTGTTCAATCTAATTGGTGTTTTTCAATCATCTACCGTAAATCAATTTTGAATTTAATGTTTGGCATTTTTTACTATCGAAGTGATGAAATAGTGGTCGCGTTCGTAAACTCGAACGAATTGCATCGGTTGTACGAGTTATTCGAACGAATCATTCGGAAATTCTTTCAGCTTTTTCTAGTGTGACAACTTGCCGTTTCATGAGCCACTGGAAACGAGAAAAAAAATCGATGGAAATGAACAGAGATTACTCTGTGTTTCATCAATTCATGTTGTAATGTATGCAAGCGTTAGTAAATGAAACTTCAGAACTGGTGAAATGGAGGTCACATAACGGATTATTTTCTGGTTTACACTTTTTTCAAAGAAATGTTTACGAACGCGGCCAGTATTCGAAAAACAAGTTAGCTAACTTCACGTTCAGAATACTTACAGGACACACGATGGACGTGATGCCACTTAGCTTGTTTTTTTAACCCGATTTCAGCAAGGCGCCAATAAATCCCAAAGGAAATTAAACTACGGTCAGATACGAGGTCAGCCTTTTGGTTGCATTCCACTCACTAAAGGAAATGAATTGATTACATACTCAAAGGCAATTTTGGTCAAGCTAAATATAGGTGGCCGTAGTGTTTATGGGCCATATGTGTTCCTTATACTCATTTTGAGAGTGGCATCAGTTGGATTGTCTTTCGAATGCGATGCCAACAAAAATTCCAAAGAATAAATTCTGAATTGATATGTGACTGTTGATTAGTCGATGCCAATTATAGTAAATACCAAGCGTCGCCAAACCGTGATAAACTACATTTCAAGGTACCACCGATATATATCATGCGAGGGGATTTGTGTAATAGAAACCAGTCTTTCGTCTGGTTTGTTTATTTAAACTGAAAACACCTCTAATAGGCAAATATATAGTGAGAATGCAATAAATTTTCAAACCGGTATTTTCAGTATTTTCCGAGAAAAGCAGTAAACAGACATAGACATTAGGTAAATTAACATTCTGTGTGGATTCTTCGAACTTTTCCTCGGAAAGTATATCAGTGGAAACCTCTTAAAATATTTCACGTCTCTTTTTCAATTGTTAGCGATTTTACCTGTTCGATAACTAAGAAAGGGTATAAAATTCACACGTACGAACCACTTCTCCAAATTGAAATTGTACTCTGAAAAATTGAATGCTTTGGAATTGAACAAATAATTTGATTACAGAGCTCAGTTATTGATACGGGTAATAAAATGGGCCTTCACAGAAGAGAGAACCTTTGTTCGATCAGTCTTTTTCTTGGCTAGTTAATAAATTTGGTAGAAAGTCAGAATATAAACTAACTGGCTTCAAAATCCTTGATTTATGGATGTTCTGATGGTCGTCTGTAACTGTTAAGTCAAAATATGATACATATAAAAAAGCATTTTATCATATTTAAATCTCGAATAAATAATTTATTTTACAAAGAATTGCATACGATAAAAATATGCCAACTACTACAGATTTTATATGATTTCTATAAAAAAAACATACCATACAACGGACTATGGAAAAGTAAAATCGATTACGGAAAATAAATATTCCATTTTCAAAGTCTATTTATAAAGGACTTCAATATGTCAAATCTGTAAAGTTGTAAAATAAATTATGGATATCCTTGTTATTCTTTACATAAATCTTATGTGAATACTTCAAATAGATTATTTCTTTTAAAAACAGATTATCATTTTTTTCGTTAAACATTCTACTAGAAATGAGGAAAAGCAGATAAAAGCTAAAGAATTATTTTGATGCACCCAGAATAATCCAATTTAAGATAAAAAACTCAATTTTTGAAAATATTTTCGATAACTACATTTGTTGGAAAAATTACTTCAACTGGAAAAGTTAACACCCGTTCTTCCTCTAAGTCACAACGGCCGAATAAATCCTAATGCGATTGAAAATCTTCAATTACCTTAATTTGACTTCTAGCATTAATATTCTTCTTAGATAATGGTGATTTCAGTTTCAAAACTGCAGTTGGACAAAATTGATAAAGCTCCAAACACATGATCTTTTCCTAAAATTGCAAAATCTTTAGAATTGCATTGCTTAATTATTTCGCACCAGTAAATATGTAAACTGAAAACCTACCCGAATCAATAGATATGCAAAGATGTGAAACCCAATATATATTTCACTGCAATGGTCTGATGGTTTTAAAAGTTCGTCATCAGTTATTTCAAGCAAACTAGAAAGACTTTTCCACATCAATGGTGCGGAAGTTTGGAGTGTCAGCTCATGTGTTGACCTCGTCATCTGACCGTGGCTCAAAATTACGAGGTGTTGTCATCGTTTCTTTCCCTTCGGTATTATTTCTCCTCTTTTCCAATAACCCGCTAAGTTGATCCTGACACTACCTAATTGTTACATAAAACAACACTACCAACTAACTATCAAATTGCCAAACCATTACGAACGTACATGCCTTGGTATCCGAACCCACAGAGCCTGAAACGAAGGTCAGAGCACTAACTCCTTGGGTACTAGGCCGACTTTAAATAGGAGGAGGGAATCCCATGCTTGTATTGCTCAAAGATCTCCTAGGAGAGCCATACCATGCAAGCAACACCCTCATTAGTAGGACTCTCTGAATCCCTTTTATCTAGTCCTTAACATCCCCTAGTTCCGTCAATTTGAGCTGCACGATATGTTGCGTGCCTAAACACCGGCAAGTGCTCAGGAGGTTCTTAACGTGTGGTTGGGTTAGGACAAAAGGAGAACTCCTTAGAGACCATCAGCGTCGAATTTACTGGGGAGGAAGCTTAAGATTCATGCCAAGCTTTGGCCGATGGTGAGTGAAATGTTTATTCGGAAAGTCATTGCTTGGTGAAGTCATGCAATTACCACGTTGCGCTGACGGTGAACCAAAGTACAGGTTTGACATACTTTAGGGAGTGAATTCGCTTTTGATCATACACGTTCCAGTGAACCAATTGGACGGAGAGTTGGGGTGAGATTGGACAGTCGGGAATTTAAATGAAACAGATATCAAACTGGAGATAACTCAATCCCAAACTTAGCTTGTACTACGCGTATTATTGTGTTTAGCAGGAAAGACGAAAATAAATAGCAGATTCTGAAACACATTTCTTTAACATGCAATTTGGCGAGCTGCTATTTCTCACAGATCTTGTTACCGGACTCACCAATACCAATAGTCCGTCGTGTTTCTTCAGTGGAACGTTAATTCAACTACCTTCCAGCCAAGTAATCATCTGCATCTTTATTACTATCCTTGTATGTGCGTGTCCTTTACTTGAGGTTGTCGTGTTTGGCGCAGCTTGGCCAAATATGGATCTAGTAGTATAAACCAATCAACCACACTTAACATACAACTTACATGAGCTATTGGTTTCGCGATCGAGTTGCCGGCAGAATCACTAATTCAATGCCTTTGAAGCCTGTAAACTAACATATAAATTTGATTATTGTATATGTTTAACGCGGTCCTTTTGCCTTTTCCTGTATATTTTTCTTCCCTGTGACGCTAACTTCCAGGTAGTTTGAACGTCTCACCATAATTCACAATTTATGCCCAATAAAGATTAACGTGACTTAAAAATCCAGCCTTTTTAAATGACTACTTTATATGCGACATATACCCTACCCTACAATAATTGACCGAACGCCAGCAGATTTGCATAAAATCCGACTACTTGTTTGGGGGTGTTTTTCGTGGTATGGCCTAGGACCTTAGCATGTTGTTTCTGGCCAATTGAACGCCGAAGCCTACATGAACACTTTAGACAATCAAGTTCTTTCTACGCTCTGGCAATTTTATGGTAATGGTAATTTTAGTTAACATCATACTAGAGCAACACAACGGGCTATTGACGACGGTCCGGGATCAGTCCCTTAAGGGAAAGATCCGAGGAGAACACCTCGTAATTTTGAACCACGGTCAGATGACGAAGCAACACCTGAGCTGGCACCCCACTCTCCATACTTCCACGCCAACCCAACGGCAATTTTATGGAATGGACGAATGTTACTTACAGGACGACAAAGCTCCGTGTCATGTTGCAGCCTCTGTCAAATAGTGGTATCGAGATATGGATATAAAACGTCTTTTCTGGCCTGCTCAGAGTCTCGACCTTAACACCATAGATCATTTGGACGAGTTGGATTTGTTGACGCTTACGGATTAGGGAACCACGTCCGAAATCTAAAGCTGAGTTGGCGGCATCTTGTAGCAGGAATGTACACTAATTCCCATAGCTATGTATCAAAACCTTGTTAAAAGTATGCCAAGAAGGGTTGCTAGTGTAATGGCAGCACGTGAGGGACCATTGCCCTATTAAAGAATGTATTATTTCCTTTATATCATCTCATTTTGCTGTCCGGTCCATTAATGTAGGGTAGTGTATACTATAACAAGAAAAATTAATAATTATATTTGTAAATATTTTGCTCAACATTAAACGATATTTTTAGCGTAGGACAGCTGACCTCTTCGGCATATAAAGGATGAACTGATGATTATTTGTGAACGAGCACTTTGTGGGTAGGTTGCCATAACTCCTAATAGGGGCCGCGGTAGCTCGGTTGGGAGAGTAGCGGATTAGCAACGGGAGGGTTTTGAGTTCGAAACTCTATCCAACCAAAAACCGTCGTATACGTGGTGGCTGGTGGCCTGTCTGTAATTTCTGTCCTGATCTCAAACGTCCCCACTTTGACTGTGTGGAAGTTTGGAGAATGGGGTGCCAGTTCAGGTGTTCATTACGTCATCTGTCCAAATTACGAGGTGTTGTCCTTGGATTTTTCTCTTCCTGATCGATCTTGGACTATCATCAATAGCCCGTTATGTTGCTTAGTAAATTCAACTCTACCTACAGCCCCCTTCTAGTGCTTCGTAAATTCAACTCTTTATCTCCAAACTGGGATTTGAACCGTGGATCTACTGTGAGTGGCAGACTATACGCAATGATTCCTATGCCATTTAGGCGGGTCGACCAAATGGTCTGGTGGTTAACCCTTCTTTGCATGCTTTTTTCTTTATTGGTGAAATAAATCAAGGTGATATAATTCATGTTCAAAATTAAAGGAAAAATGGTTAAAAAAATCTTCGTATATATTTATAGCATAAATTTAGCAAAAAACAATAGGATGGTATCATGTGGTATTTTTTAAATTAAACGCAAACTTTTTCAGAAATTGCTCTAAAAATAACAGAAACACATGTTACAAACCTTTCTTCCACTCATTTTCACTTTTTTAGCAATAGAAACTCAAATATAATAAAACAAAATTAAAAACGAAATCATACGTTTATTGCAACTACAACAAACAGCGGAATGAGAACTTCAAGCTCGTTTTACTGATAGTGACACTTGCTTATTTTTGACAGCTATGTTTTTTTGATGCAATGGACATTAAAAAGGTATCCAGACACGATCAACTTAAAGTGGACTTGTTCTTTTATATAATTTTTGGGCATTCAATGTTATGATGGAAATTTCCACCATTATGCAAAGAAGGGTTAAGGTGTTAGCCTCTAGATAAGTAGGTTCCTGGTTCAAATCCGGGTCAGTACATAGACATTTGTAAGCATATGGAGTAGAGGCGGCTGGTGCATCTTAAATCTATCGTAACCGAAAGTCCTCGCGTTGGGTTGGTGTGAAAGTTTCGAGAGGTTTTTGTGCCAGCTCAGGTGTTACCTCGTCATCTGACCTTGGTTCAAAATTAAGTGGTGTTGTTACTGGATCTTTACCTTAGGTCAGTGGTTCCCAAAGTGTGTGCCGAGGCACCCTGGGGTGCCACGTAGAGAGATTAGGGGTGCCGCGAAGCGCCCATGAAGCAGTTGCTATTATAAGGAGCAAATATCGTTCGAAAATCAATGTCGGAAAAGAAATGCGAGGATCTGGATCACTAGTATATTGCGAGTAGCTGTATCTTAATTCCACGATTCGAACAATTGTGCAATGAGCAGCAGGCTCAACCGTCGCACTAAACACACACATATATTTCCAAGAGCATGTTGAAGGTAATTTTATTTAAATTTTCACCTTCACCTATGTT
Organism: Metellina segmentata; assembly: GCA_947359465.1. Classification (NCBI taxonomy): domain Eukaryota; kingdom Metazoa; phylum Arthropoda; class Arachnida; order Araneae; family Tetragnathidae; genus Metellina; species Metellina segmentata. The sequence continues at coordinate 35,017,598 of OX375882.1, forward strand.
TTTCTATTAAGTACAACGAAAGCATTTGTGTGAATTTGAAATACGAGTTGTATTAATTATGTTCATGTTCTTATCATTTACTTCCCTAATTTCGTCTTCAAAGTTGTACAAATATATATATATATATATATATATATATATATATATATATATATATATATATATATATATATATATATGTGTATGTGTGTGTATATATCGATATCTATATCTATATGTATATCTATCTATCTATCTATCTCTCTCTCTCTATATATATCTATATATATCTATATATCTATCTATATATCTATATCTATATATCTATATGTATATATATATATATATATATATATATATATATATATATATATATATATATATATATATATATATATATATATATATATATATATATATATATATATATATATATATATATACATACACACACCACAAATAGATATTAAATGAAGAGGGTGCCGTGAGAACTCTCTTAAGGGTACCACGATTTGGATAAGTTTTGGAACCCCTGCCTTAGGGGATTGATCTCAGACCGTCGTCAATAGCCCGTTGTGTTGCTCTAGTACGCCGTTAATCAAAATTACATTATCTTAACTAACGAGATAACTACGAATACGGTTTCGAATATTTATCTTAAAACAGGTAAACATATAGATAACATAATCTGATCAAGAAATAACTTACTTGAAGTATTACGACAAATCAAATTAAAATCATGGCACATGAGTGGATAAAAAACTAATTGAAATCACATATGTTCACTCCCAATTCTTCTATACCGTAATTAGATCCATTAAGTAAATCCACTACCCATGGCGTGGATCACGTCTTTTTTTTATGGTGCACACCGTTCGTCTAAATGCTCCCACATGACCGATTTCATTCAGATCACCGAACCTGCATATAAGTATGGCGCAACTTGGCTATGCAGTTCACATAAAAGGTAATATAATCAAAAGAGAAACTCAGGGATTCTCATTTAAAATATGTCTTCTTAAATATTCCAAAGTAATCGTTATAGCTTGTAACTGAGAACATCTATACTGATTACATTTTGGATATGTTTTAGCGGCAGTTACATCTTAAAATAATGTGCAGAGAAGAATTTGTTAATTTTGTTTTGGGACTCAAAAAATATGAAAAAAGGATTTTTTTTATTTTCTTAAAAAGTAATACAGATACTTTTGAATAAAACAACACCTTCATTTTGTTTCTACCATCATAGAACCTAAAATATTCTACTTTTTATAAAGGTGACAGCTGCAAATCAAATGAGCCTTCATAATTTTAAACGCACTTTTTCTTGTGTTAAATGGGATTTCAATAGTGAAAATGGATGCAATTTAATAAGTACTTATGATAAACGAAAGAAATTTTCTACATATACTTTTTAACTATATTTCTTTAATTTGTCTTTAGCACAATATATTGTGCTTTTGTATACTATGTAATACTTGTAAATATATGTATACTTGTAAATATATGTATACTTGTAAATATATGTATACTTGTAAATATATGTATACTTGTAAATACTATGTATTTTATATAGTTTTTGAACAAATTAATAAACAATTTTTTTCAAATTGTTTTAACCTAAAATCACGAAGACAATTTATAGTATGAACTTTTAAAAGTTAATTAATGCAAAAAATGAAGTGATTTGTTTTAAATATTTTAAGATTTTTCATATGTGCCCAACGTCAAAATTTTGACAATTTTTAATTTTAATAAAAAAAATTTAAAGTTTTGAAAATATAAAATAGTTATTATAATAGCAAAATACAATGTTTCCGCTGCAGAAAAAATTTCAGAACAAAAACTTTAAAATTGAAGATTTTAAAATTTTAACTCTCGGACCCCCCTAAAGAAACCCAATCTAAGGTATCATTCGCTCCATCATTTAAATTTCTATTTTTCTTCATGAATCATCACTGGATTGTCGGACGTATAGATATAAAAAAACAGCGTTCATCGGTATTTTTTTTTTTTTGCAACTCGTCTTGTTTAGTGAGACCTCCAGAGAAACAAAACACTGTAAAGCGAGAATTTTACTTTTTATTGCCTAATACGGGATACTCAGAGGAAGCAAGTTCTACCACTAAAACACTAGTGCAATCCATAGTTATCATGAAGTGCCAGAAAAACTGTTACACCCACCAATATCGTATAGGTCCACACCGAACACGCAGAACTGCCACAACACGAAGTGGCATGGACTCCACTAATGTGTGAAGCTATCCTGGAGGCAAAGCACACCATGAATCTTGCAGGTCAGTCCACAATTGCGAAGGGGGGGGGCGAGGTCATGGAGATCTGTGCTGTACATCCCGCTGTAAGGTATTCCAGATACGTTCAATAATGTTCATGTTGGGGGATTTTGGTGGCCAACGGAGGACTTTGAACTCTGAAGAGTGTTCCTGGAGCAACTTGGTAGCAATTTTCGACGTGTGTGGTGTCGTGTTGTCCTGCTGGAGTTGTCCAAGTCCGTCGGAATGCACAGATGACATGAATGGGTGTAAGTGATCGAAAAAGATGATGACGTACCGGTCACATGTCAAGGTCGTCTCTAGACGTACCAGGGGTCCCAAATCATGCCAACTACAAAAAGTTGCCAACTACACACTACCAACTGTTGACTTAAGGGGTCTATGGCTTTATGAGGTTTTTCTATACCCGTACATGGCCATCAGCCCGATACTGGTAACGAGATTCGTTATATCGTACCCCGGCAAGAAAATTGACACAACTCAAAATTGCAGAATTTGAGAAAAAAAAACATCAACTTAAAGGATACTATAAAACTTATATTGAAATTGTATAAGCTTCTTTTAAATTTTAGGTAAGTATTTACGGCGACAACATCTATTATATTCTATAGAATAGTACTATAACACGCTGAGGCACCTCATGCATATTTTTCAATGACATAACATACAAATTTTTATTTTTTGACTTGTGTCACTTTCTTACCGGGGTGCGGTATCATGGAGGGACCTTTGCACGGTTCGTACGCTGACACTTGTCGATGCCCCGACATTGAAATCTGTAGCAATTTGAGGCGGTGTTGCGCGTCTATCTCGTGATACGATTCTGCTGAGCCGTCGATGGTCCCGTTCCCTCAGGGTCTTTTCCCGCCCGCACATCTGTCGGAGATTTTACCGGATTCTTTATATTTACGGAAAGACTCTTGGAATATACGTGCACGAAAATCCACATTTCATCTCTACCTCCGAAATACTGTGCCCCATATCACGAGTGGCAACTACTAAGCCACGTTGAAAGTCACTTGAATCGTGATAGCTGGCATTGTATCAGCTGAAACCGATCTAACAGCTTCCTTAGCTGCCTGTTGTCTTATATAAGTGCTGCTGACAAAAATTTACGTTGCCTCCTTTATTTGCATACGCTCGCCTGTGTACCAGTTTACCTGGCACATCAGTTTAGTTTTACTGAACAAATCTCTCGTAAGATCTTGGGCCGTTGAAGCCCGGTTGCTAGAGTAACGGATTAGTAGTTGGAGGGTTGAGAGTTTGGAATCCAACCAAAGACCGTCGTGTATAAGGGGGATGGAGCGCGTCAAATCTGAAATGGTCTAAAATATCCTCAGGTAAGCGTGGTGTGGTAGTTAGGAGAGTGGAGTGCCAACTCAGGTGTAACCTCGTCATCTGACCACGTTTCAAAGTTACGTGATGTTGCCCTCGGACCTTTTCCTTCGGGATTAGTCCCGTCCGTCACCAATAGCGCGTTGTGTTTCTACACAACGAACTCTTGGACGTTATTAAATACCTACCGACTTCACAAGTGTCAATTATGATTCCGATATCGTCTTTGGGCCGCAGTGGCCCGGTTGGAAGATTAACGGATTAGCAACCGGAGGGTGTCGAGTTCAAATCCAACAAACACCGTCGTGCACAAAGGGGGCTGGTGCACGTTAAATCTGTCGTGACCTTAAATATCCTCGCGTTGGCGTGGTGTGAAAGTTTGGAGAGTGGGGTCAGGTGTTGCCTCGTCATCTGACCGTGGTTCAAAATTACATGGTGTTGTCCTCGGTTTTTTTCCTTGGGGACTGATCCCGGACTGTCAACAATAGCCCATTATATTGCTCTAGTACGATGTTAATTAAGTACCTACCTTCCTACCGATCTCCTCTTTAATGATATAGAGCAATATTTATACGGTTCAGAACATATTAACCATTTAGATCAATGGTTTGAATAGAGGAGAGATGAGAGTTTTTAACCCGCGGTTAGTCGCGCATTGGTCATTTCCCCGCAAGTGTATTCTGTTTCCGTTGTACCTTCCCGTGCTTTTCAAATAAAGAGGAATGACATTGTGTAGCTGACCTTCAAAGTGTCCTCTAGTTCTTCCCCCAGTTTAGTCACATTCTAGTGAAATTCTTGGAAGTTATGGTATCCGAAAGGGAAGTTCGGTCAAACTGACCGCGGCGCGCCTACTGACGTTAGCCCAAATAGGAAGGAGAGTGCATATTCATTTCTCCACGTTTTTTCGGTGCTGGCTGGCAACACAAAATATCGAAAAACGCAACAAACATGTTGCGATTGTTGCAAATATATTTGCGAGCAACACACACAAACGGTTTGTACTCAGTGTTCTCAAATTGACAGAGCAGAATTGGAAATAGAGTAAAAAATATACATAAATCCACGTTTTTCTTAATTATAACTAAATATTTGTTATTATTTATAATTCATAACTAGAATTTGAATTAGAATGACTAATTATTAAAAAAAATTAATTGTTTAATTTTACATAAAATTGTGTTTATTTGTTATACATTATATTCTCATACTTTTAAATTAATTTCTAGAATTTATGCATTTGCCACTTGACTGCCATCGCGATTTATGTTTAAAAATAACTTTTTTAAATACTTTTTATTGATATGTATCCATAAAAGTGTTTGGTTATTCCAGAAACAGTTCCTATCTGATATATAAAATTGTTCGGTCGAAAAGACCGGCGCGCCAACTCATGTTACAAAAAGTGGCGCGACTAACGGCGGGTTTTAAATGTAAATAGAGGTAAATTCCTTTGAAATAGTTAAAAATATGTTTATCACCGTCTCATAAATTTGTTTCTAGAGGTTGTGAATTGACGAAATTTATCATGCTTGAAATGGATCGGATGCAGTTAAAACTACTCTATTATTTACATTTTTACAACTATTAATCTATTATATATTTACAAATGCCAGGCGTTTGATAATTAGGTTATTAGCCTCCTTGCTTCCCGATATCACCGTATGACACAATTAAAACCACTGCAGTGTGCGTGTCTAAATGTTCGCCATTAATTTGTCGTCATGTTATACAATTTCCAATTCTTCTACATTCTAAGGAAATAGACGGATCATGTGGCGGGGTCACTTCTAAGATCTCAGAAGTGTGGGTTATATGGGCTTGGGAATTTACTCAAGTTGATGGAGTATATATATCGTGGAAAAAAGAACTAGTTTTTTCTTTGCATTAACTCTTCTTTGCATACTGGTGGAAATTTCCATCATAACATTGAATGCCCAAAAATTATATAAAAGAACAAGTTCACTTTAAGTTGATCGTGTCTGGATGCCTTTTTAAAGTCCATTGCATCAAAAAAAAACATAGCTCTCAAAAATAAGCAAGTGTCACTATCAGTAAAACGAGCTTGAAGTTGTCATTCCGCTGTTTGTTGTAGTTGCAATAAACGTATGATTTCGTTTTTAATTTTGTTTTATTATATTTGAGTTTCTATTGCTAAAAAAGTGAAAATGAGTGGAAGAAAGGTTTGTAACATGTCTTTCTGTTATTTTTAGAGCAATTTCTGAAAAAGTTTGCGTTTAATTTAAAAAAGACCACATGATACCATATTGTTTTTTGCTAAATTTATACTATAAATATATACGAAGATTTTTTTTAACCATTTTTCCTTCAATTTTGAACATGAATTATATCACCTTGATTTATTTCACCAATAAAGAAAAAATCATGCAAAGAAGGGTTAACCAATCAATAATTAGTCCTACATTAAAAATCGTGCTTTCTCCCAGTACCACTTGACAGATCTTCTAACTTAGGCCCGGTGCACACATCCGGTTTGAAATGAAAAACCATGCTTAAGTGCACTCATTGCAGGTTTTAGTGGGATAAAAAGTTTTCCTGTTAAAGGCAACCAAGTAGGGATTGTGTGCTGACTTCTGATCATAATGCAGGACTCACAACGTGCAGACTTGATTTCCACAAAAGCTGTCCAAGAGTTCTTGTCGTTAATAGTCGCGTACTGGATGCTCTTCGGTGGTCTTGTTGTAGGCTGTAATGCAACATCCGATAGCATCCGAAGCATGGTCCATTAGATTGAGATCGGGTCAGGAATTTTGGTCGACATCTGACCGTGGTCCAAATATACGCGGTGTTGTCCTAAGATCTTTCCTTCCAGGATTGACCCCGTACCGTCACCAATAGCCCGTTGCGTTGTCCCAATGCTTTGCTAACTTAACTACCCTCACCCCCTTACTTTTATGACAAGTGTGTGTCTTAGTTTCATAGAGAATGAGAAAATGAACAGGATAACGGATAACGCTATTTCCGCTTACTAACCAAAAGCTATCATTAAAGGGATTGCTGGGATGAAAACTTATACAAAATTTTGCACAGCGTTCTATACTTCTCCTTTCGGTGATTTCGGTCACGATCCTTTTCTGCCAACAAAGAAGCCAAAATCTCGATCCCCCTGAATGTTCAAACCCATATCACGGGCTTTTTGATCGATAATTTAAAATACATGAATTAAATATGCTCGGCGAATGGAACTGTCTGCGGTGCACGAAAAATGCTGATACGACACTTTCTTATCTCTCTTCAAAAGGTTTCATAGAAGCGGTACGTGTTTACTGATCGATAAAATACACCATACATGTGCTCTTCCTCTTGTTTCTAAGGAAAATGTAACATAAACGTATATATTCAACGTACACGAATATATACTCTCTGTGTGATTTTTAATGCAATGGGTTCATCTCCTGAACTGAATGATCTTTGCCGACACTTGGAAATGAATGATTTGCAATGAAATGACTTTGAAAGTGAACGCTTTCAGCGACTGAGTTTTAGATTTTCATGTTTTATTTTATCAGCCTCTTAAATATACGTTTAAGGTTTCCTTTTCATATAAAAAGGGTTTCTCACTTGACACTAGAGAAACTAGTTTGTGAAATGGTTCTAGGTACATAAATATCGTCGGCACACAATTGAAACACTTTCAATTGAAACCATAGTTTTGAGAAAAAGGAGATGAAAAATTATACTCATTAAGCTAAAGTTACTAAGTGTGTTTCTCAAAAAGAAGTTTAACTCTCATGCAAAGAAAAAATGACTTTGTGGACATATACACACTTCCCAAGTGAGGAGATCATTACATTTTAGTCCAGAGAAGCCATCAACGTAAATCTCTTAACTTTTGGCTTTGTGTGTCATTTGTAAGCCAACGACGCTATAATATAGTATGGAGTTACCCTGTATTATTTTATTATATTTAGGTAATTTTTTAAGGAATTTCAAGTTTTCATTTTGGTTTGACTTATTTCATTAACGAATGACAGAAGTACACTTGAAATGAATGACCACACACTTCATGGCTAAATACCCACATATGCTGGGTGAAAGAATTTACGGATTATTTCAATCTTTAGAAAGATTGGTCCCCTCTCCCCGTAGACTAGAATCATTTGGAGCATTTCTATTGTTCCTTTCGTTGGAAGAGAATCCAGTAGAAATATTTTATTGCTCATTACATTCGAATAAAATCCTTTACCAAGATTCTAGAATGCCTGCAGGGTTCGAAGTCATACAGGGAAGACTGTAGTTTGCAAGGTGGTACATCATTGATATACGCATACTTTTGTGGCAACGCTTTTGGCATGTTTTTGGAGCGGCGTTTTTTGTAGCGAGTTATAACAGTAAAAGGTAACCCATCTTTATTGGGATTATTCCCGCTTTCATGGAAACCTCGGCTAGCCGAAAGTTTAAATTTTCATTTCGAATGTTCTTTTCATTTCTGTTAATTTCTACTTTCTGTTTCTCTGAATTATTTTCTTAGTAAGAAAAACGTTTTTTTTTTTCTTTTCTAAGAATGTTTTCTTTGGTGACAAAAAAAAGAACAACAACAACAAAAAAAGCGCCAAAAGTGTTGCCACAAAAGTATGCGTATATCAAACCTGCACCATTATGTGTGTGAACCATTTAGAGGGATAAAGTGTGCAAAAGAAGTTTTAAACAATCTGTATACTAAAAGGATTAGTTTTTAGGTCTGGGTTACATTTTTCTGTATATAGTAAACCTATTAAGTACTGTCCATTTAAAGAAGGTTTACTTGGATAGCAAAACTAAAACTGTAATTACTATTTAGTCATTTGCTTAGAATCACCTACTAAATTGCATCTGATTAGAAACTCACATGTGATTAACGATAGAGGCATTAAAGAACAAGAGAAGAGAGTAGCTAAGCTTAAGTAAACACATTAAAGATAAGCGTTCCACTTATTTGATTCGTAAAACGGATGAATTAGCTGTTCTCTTCTCCGTATTGATCCATAGCTCAAATCAAGCATATTTAAACCAAGCGGCACAGTTGGTGACTGAATCGCGAAACAATTTATTTTATATAGCATATCCGATATTATATTGATGGATAATAGAGAGAAAACTAATTAATAACAGTAAAAAATATTCAATGCTGACGATAAAATTTGCCCCCCTTAATAATATCATTTTTAATTTCATACACAACTGTGATATTCCCTTGTAGACTTGTCCGTCACAACAACATTTAATTAGAATTAATTACATATGGAAGAAAATGCAGAATTCCTCAATTGCACGTCTTGTCACGTTCCGAAACGGATGATATTGCTGCTATAGATGTGAAATATAAGTGGACTGAGCAATAATATTAAGAGAAGCTTTACAGAGTGTGACCAATAAAATCTTCTGTAAAAAAATTAGCCAGGCCGATTCGACATTTTATAGTTTTATTTGGTAATATAACACTTAATAACAGGGCAGATGCCAATTAAATGGCGAAATGGCCAAAGTCTAATACTGTGTCACGCGATCCAATCAGAGGACGAATTCAACAGATGATAGTCTTCTCACATCCAGTGGATCCATCAGGTAATGAATGCTATATTCCCCCCCCCCCCCCGCGAACGAAAAAGTGGTCTGAACAATGAGGAACTATAAAAGTAAAATGAGCAATTGTAGCGTTTTGATGGAAAACATCTTACAAGGAAGGTCAGTACGGCGGAATGATTGTCACTATCTTTTGACTAACAGACGTTTGTTTTTAACTTTAAACAATTTAACAGATCCAACAAATCCAACTATATCATCGAATAGAAGAAAGAACCAAGACCTAAAATAACATTGTAGAAATTTCTGATGGCGTCATAGCCACAAACAAGATGGCTGCCAAGTTGTAGCCAGCGCGTGGTCGCGCGTGCATTGAAATTAGTATAGCTCTGCTTCTCGGCAAGTGCGAGGCATCAAGCGAGGTATTGTTTTTGTTGCTGTTTAACTACAGTATAAGAATAAATAGTGACAGTAAGCATATCTGACAATTTAGAACAAGCAAAGGAATCAAAATGCTAAAATTTTACAAATTTTTCTTTCAAAAATTTCCAAATATTTCTCTAATAAGAAACAAAAAGAGTAAAGAAAAGCATAGCAAACGATAAAGAAATGATCTGGGGCATTCAAAGAGATAGACATGACACGTGCCAAGCGTAAATGGGCGTCATGGCAGCGGCTCAAAGAGGGCGCGCGGTCGGCCGCCTAGTTGGTTATTTCATATAATTTCCCCGTCTTTAATAAAATTTTGCAAATCGGAAGACATTCTGTACCATTGAATAAATGAAATCAAATAAATTTGTGTATTCAATTCAATTCTTTATTAAAATCAACCCACATAGTCCATATCATACAATCCAAGACGTTTTCCGTTAAAATATGATGCTATTGCAGGGCACACTAGCTCCGGGATTTTTCGTGCTCAGGATCATGTTACTAAAAGTAGTTGTAATTTGACCCTTTGACTAGTTTCGTCTGCAGGGTAGAAACGAACATTCATCATCTGATTGGCTCACGGGACGGGAGAAGACTTCGGCAATTGCACCATTTTTGTCGAAACTCTACAGAAATGCGCGTTCACACATTTACCTTATCATACGATTTTATTTCATCAAACGTGGCGATAAGGTGCCAAATCGGCCAAACAAGTTAATTTTCGACAAGACAGTCACGTTACTACTAGTGGATTTGTTAGTCACACGTTTTGAAGCTTCTCTCAATAGCAATGCTCAGTCTACTTGTATTTCACATCAATGAGTCTAAAGATCACATTACTGCTTGTTTTAGTCACATGATTCCTAGGTGCATAAAAATATTTCAATTACTGACTCTACTTTTATACCTCTTCTATGATTGCTGCTATCCAATCATTAGCCAAAAGTCGTCCGTTAACTATTTATCTTGCATACGTTATTCTGTATATCGTCAGTTCTGTTTCGTTTGTCGTAGTGTTCAGTCAACATGTACCAGTCAGAAAAAGCTTCACTACCAGGTTTGTGAAGTCACACTACTTTGATCTCCATCAAACTACACTCTATAAGAAAAAAAAATCGACGCACCAAGAAGGAGTTGTGCCGGAGTGACGGAGACAGAACGTGACGTTAAGTGACGAAGACAGAACGTGACGTGAAGTGACGAAGACAGAACGTGACGTGAAGTGACGGAGACATAACGGGAGGTGTAGTGACGGAGACAGAACGTGACGTGACGGAGACAGAATGTGACTTGAAGTGACGGAGACAGAACGGGACGTGAAGGGACAGAGACAGAATGTGACGTGAAGTGACGGAGACAGAACGTGACGTTAAGTGACGGAGGGAGAACGTGACATGGAGAACGTAACATGAAGTGACCGAGAGAGAGAGCGTGACGTGAAGTGACGGAGACAAAACGTGACGTAAAGTAACGGTCAAGTGTACAATCGCTTTAGAAGCATTCATGCAATGAATTTCAAAAATAAGGTGCAAAAGCGTTGTTACACGCTATTCAAGCTTCTAAATTAACACACGATTTTATAAACTACCAATTCACAATTGTTGCCAAAAACTGAACACACTGCGAATCTTCTGAAAAGCTTTTAAGGAAAGACGAAAAAGGTTCTGTTCATATAAAAACTGAACAAAGCGCTAACTCACGTAAGCTTTACAACTATTGCCCCATTTCCGAGGAATTTATCAAAGCAGCGCTATTGTTACCTTTTACAACTATTCTTCTCAGGACGAGTTTATTATAAATTGCTACTTTCTACATTAAATAAATCAATGTACTAGTCCGGAGAATCTAGTTAAAGGCATATTCTTTTCTCGGTATAGAGGACAAATGGAAGTTGAAGGAGTTGCGAGTCTCAGTAATACTATTATTAAGAACAAGACATAAAAGGTGCCATAAGAATTGAAACTAAAGCAAAACAAATCTCAGTATTTGACTGTTCCTTCATCGATCGCATCTTCGTTGAGAAAAAAAATATTCTTCCCCACCTTGCCAGATGTTGTGCATCCGAGAAGATATTTTTGCTTGCACAGCAACGCAACTTGAGCCATCGAAACTTCCGACACAATACAAGTGTTTGGATATGCAATTCTGTGTCCAGTAGCCAGTCGATAGGCCACAACAGCGTGGCTTTGGACGCCAGATGGCAGGAGATGAATTTAGTCTTTCCTATTTTCCGAATCGCGTCTCCGAAAATATTTCTTTCGTACTTGCCTTTTACGGATTTTTCTTTTCGAGAACTCTTACAAAGGAGGATTTCTATAAAAGTCCGTAGTTTGTATTTCATTTCTTGCAAAGATGGAGCTAGGCTTTAAATTCATAGGCGGGGCATGGGTTTATAAAATGGGAAGATGTTTTGGAAAGAAAAAGACATGTTGATAGGATGCTTTTCACGCGGGAAATATTACATTTATTGGCAAATCGAAATCGTGGGAAGGAGCAGAGTAAGGAGAGATAACGAATTATTGAAATGGAAAGCCATTACGTAGGTCTGCTGTTGAATAATACAACTTTTCGTTTTTTTTTGTGGTATATTTATAACCGTGGTGGAGCCACTATAAATGGCTGTTACCATATGGGCAAATCACATCGATGCGGATGTGATTCAAAACGAGAATAAAGCATCATAATTTATGTTTCGTAAAAGGTTTTGAGGAATAAATACCTACAATGTTTGATTTATCAGATTTTTAGAGGAATGTAGTGGTAAGAGCACTGGAACAACACAAAGGGCTATTGGCAACGATCTGGCATCCAAACGCTAGGGGAAAGACCTGAGGACACCACAACATAATTTTCAATGGTCAGATGACGAGATCACACCTGAGATGGCACCCCACTCTCCGAGCTTCCATACCACGCTAACGTGAGGACATTTGAGGCCATGACTGATTTAACATGCACAGGGCTCTTTGTACACGACGGTCTTTGATTCGATTTGAAATCGCAACCATCCGGTTGCTAATCAGTTACACCCGGTGCACACATCCGGTTTTTCAACGTGCGGCGCCGCTGCCGCAACGCAAGTGCTGGCTGAAATACATTTGATCCAATACAGCAGTGCACGCATGCCTCCGGCGCAAGTTCAACTTGCGTGCAATTTGTATCGCAGTTCCCCACAGCACAGCAGCTCGCCGCACACGCATCTCCGGTCTCAAGTATCTTGTTTTCATAAATAAATGACAAATAAATATTTATTAATAAATGGTTGTATCCAGTAACGTCTATTTTGTTTCAAAATATACCTTTTTTTACACCAAGTGAGCGAAATGAACACATTTTCTTTGATAGAATATTTACCGCAAATGGCGCGAAATGAGTACTTGCGTCATTTCACCTTTATGTGTGCATAATTGGGCTTCGATGCCGCAGCGGCGCTGCACGTTGAAAAACCGGATGTGTGCACCGGGCCTTACTCTTCCTACCGCGCTACCGGAATATAGTGAACTAGGGGGCCTGCCCCCTGCTCGCTGACGCTCATCAACCCCCGGAGGATTGCTCCGCAATCCTCATTGGTTAGCTGCGCGAACCTATGCTCGCTTCAATGAAGACATGTGTCCTAGCAGAATGGATTGTTTACAAAATATGTTACCAAAAAAAATGTTTTTCAAATCTAAATTTGCTGTATTACAGAAAAAATATACACAGTATCTCTAAAATCAGAATTCAAATGAAAACTTTGTGCAAATTTTGACTCGAAATGTGAGCGTTGCTTTGGAAATTGAATACCCAGCATGTTGTTTGTGTGTACACTTTCCCAGCACTCAAACGACCCACACTTTTTCATTGAGTTTGTTGCCGAAAGTTGTAGTGCAAGTGTCTTGTTGAACTATAATTGTTGGCCCTGAAAAGACCCTCCGCTTTCTTTGATTTCTATTATAAACTAACTGCAACAGCTCATTAAAATTTCCTTTTTTTTAAAATAAAATTTCATCCGATAACGCTATAAATTCAATCGATGCGCGAGACTTCGCGATAAACAAACAATCGTACAGTGTTGCCAAAACGCGATTACAAATAACGTCTTTTTTGCGTGCCACGTAAGAGAATTATATATATAGATACTGAAATATATGGATTCACTATTTTGTTGAGTTTCAGTAAAGGTTTGGCAGTTTAATTACTGTTTTCAACAAACTTTTATTGCCACAGTACCCCAGTTGGAAGAGCAACGGATAAACAACTGGAGGGCTGGGAATTCGAAACTTGGTCCTACCTCCGTCGTGTACACGGTAGGGAAGTGACATCGACAGCAAAACATCGATGTTTTGAAACATCGATGTTCAAAATTAAAACATCGATGTTGATAAAACATCGTTCCAAAAACATCGATGTTTTTAAAATTCAGTGAATTTAAACTTTTTTCCCCATTTCTTAAAACTGGTTTAGCAACTAAGGATGCAACATCGACAGCAAAACATCGATGTTGATAATGCATCGCCCCCAAACTATAAATGTTTTTAAAATTCAGTGAATTCAAACTTTTATGCTCATTTTTTAAAGCTGGCTCAGCACCTAGTGATGCTACATCGACATCAAAACATCGATGTTCAAAATTGAAACATCGATGTTGATACTACATTGCCCCCAAACTTTCGATGTTTTTAAAATTCAGTGCATTTAAACGTTTTACCCCATTTACTATAACTGATTTAGCAACTAGTGATGTGACATCAGCTCCAATACATCGATGTTTCTTAGAAAACACCAATGTTTTGAAAACATCGATATCGATGTCGTATCCCTACTTTTCAGACCCTTCACCTTTGGTCACTTCGGTCTAAAAGTATGTTCAATTTGCTGATTACGAAAATTATACTACTTGGTTATTTTTAAAATTTTTATAGCGGTACTTTTTTCATTTAAAAATAAAACATCGACAACGTAAAAACATCGACCCCAATACATCGATGTTAAATACATCGATGTTTTTTAAAAACATCGATGTTTTGAAAACATTGACATCGATGTCGCATCCCTAATACACGGAGGCTGCTGCGTGTTAAATCTGCCGTGGCCTCGAACGTTCTCTCGTTGGAGTGGTGTGGAAATTTGTGGTGTCCCCTTGTTATCTGACAATGATTCAAAATTACGAGGTGCTGTCCTCGTAACTACCATACCGATGTGGATGTGATGAAAAACAAGAATAAAGCGCCCTAATTTATGTTTCGTAAAAGGTTTGAGGATCAAATCGCTAGAGGGTTTGATTAATCAGATTTTATAAAGAATATAGTGATTGCTGAAATTTAAGAAGTAACTATTTTCATGAGGTAAGTAAAAGGCTTAAAGGGGGGTGGGGGGGGGGAAGGGGATAGCCAAGTTCGACCTTCTGTCTCTAAGACAGAATTTTTAGTCTATCAGAGTTCTAGATATTTTTAAAAATGATATTATTCCAATAGAGGCAATGGTGTATTCGATTTTCTTTTACTCTAACTTACACGCAGCTTCAAATCTAATCCTTTAAAGCTCTTCTTTCAATTTAGATATTCAGTTTTTAAATGGAAATCATGTACCTGTTCAGAGTGAGAAAGATGGTTTTATTGCTTATTGAGTATAGCTTTAAATAAAAAAAAAGTAATTTAATTTGAAACAAAAATGTAAATTTTAGTTTGTTTAATCGTTTTGCAAGGAAAACCAATGTATAACTGCAAATTAGAATATCTATTACCAGACTTGTTTTCAAAAGGGTTTGACCTGTATGTTTTACTTCCTTTCGTGAAATATAATTCTTCAGCCTTATTTTAAATCAAGGACATTGCAGGAAAATTGATAGAAATGCAAACATGCCGTCTAGAAAAAACATAATTCTAACAAAACTGGACGCAAAACAATTAATTATTCTTCGTAACGAAAAATAAGTTTATTACATAAAGTAGTAAAATTCAAATTCAGTAAAAAAATTTAAAAAATAACTGCTTTTCCATAGCACTTGTCAAACAATATCAGTTTCAATGACAATCGCACAGCTCAATTAACTTTCAGCCTCTCCAACACTGCCATATTAAGGTTGATTGAACTATGGTAAAGGGTACATGTATCCAGCTGTTTTTACATGGAAATACAAACTGAAGAACGTTAAACAATGTGATCACTAAGTTAAAGCATCTCTAATATTATAAACGGAAGTGTTTGTTTGTCTGTTTGGAGCCGCAAAATCCTGATGATTCTATGGCACTTACAGCAATGAGATTTGGCACACAGGTAGACCGAATTATTTACAATTTTTGGGTCGCGGCGAATTTTAAAATTCAATCTAGAAGATTTTTAAATGAATTTAATAGTTTTATTCTCCATCGCGTTTTTAAACGAGGAGAACTTTTTCTACACGTGTGACCTTGCAGTCAGGGTTTGGAACCATGCAAAGTTTTTATCATCCGCAAAACGCGGAGAAAATTATTATTATTTTTTAAAATTTCCGCTTTGATTTTGCGCAGACGAATAAATTTCCAGCCAGACGATAAATCTTTTAACAGAAGTAAGTTTTTTTCTTCTTTTCTATCTCCAAGACCGTTAACGATAGAGTAAAAATTTCAACGGATTTGATATCTGCGAAAAATTTCAGTTTAGATTGATACATAAAAATATGATTTTCCTTAAGTAAATAAATTTTTAAATAAATAAATTTTTAAATAAATAAATATTTAATTGAATCTATCTTCAACGCGCGTATTTGAAATCTGTGGAAAATTTTACACCAGATTAATACTTTACATCACGACTTACAACGCCGGGCTAGAATACGCAGTGGATAGTGTTTTATAATACCTATCAATGTTTATGAAAACATTAAATTGATTTCATGTACAAACACACTAAGATATATAAATGGGGAACACTACTTAGATTACTAAGTCACAGTGGGTACACAAAGCATCAAAATTTCAGGACAATATATCCAGCCATATGAACTAGGGATGCGACATCGATGTCGATGTTTTCAAAACATCGATGTTTTATAAAAAACATCGATGTATTTAACATCGATGTATTGGGATCGATGTTTTTGTAACATCGATGTTTATACCTGTCGATGTTTTATTTTTAAATGAAAAACGTACCGTTATAAAAATTTAAAAGATAACCTAGTAGCATAATTTTCATAATCAGCAAATGGAACATACTTTTAGACCAAAGTGGTCAAATGTGAAAGGTCTGAAAAGTAGGGATACGACATCGATGTCGATGTTTTTAAAACATCGATGTTTTATAAAAAACATCGATGTATTTAACATCGATGTATTGGGATCGATGTTTTTGTAACATCGGTGTTTATACCTGTCGATGTTTTATTTTTAAATGAAAAACGTACCGTTATAAAAATTTAAAAGATAACCAAGTAGCATAATTTTCATAATCAGCAAATGGAACATACTTTTAGACCAAAGTGGTCAAATGTGAAGGGTCTGAAAAGTAGGGATACGACATCGATGTCGATGTTTTCAAAACATCGATGTATTGGAGCTGGTGTCACATCACTAGTTGCTAAACCAGCTATAAGAAATGGGTAAAACGTTTAAAAGTACTGAATTTTAAAAACATCGAAAGTTTGGGGCTATGCATTATCAACATCGATGTTTTGCTGTCGATGTAGCATCACTAGGTGCTAAACCAGTTTTAAGAAATGGTGGAAAAATTTTGAATTCACTGAATTGTAAAAACATTGATAATTTGGGGGCGATGCATTATCAACATCGATGTTTCAAATTTAAACATCGATGTTTTGCTGTCGATGTAGCATCACTAGTTGCTAAACCAGTTATAAGAAATGGGGGAAAAAGTTTGAATTCACTGAATTTTAAAAACATCGATAGTTTGGGGGAGATGCATTATCAACATCGATGTTTTGCTGTCGATGTTGCATCCTTAGTTGCTAAACCAGTTTTAAGAAATGGGGAAAAAAGTTTAAATACACTGAATTTTAAAAACATCGATGTTTAAAAACATCGATGTTTTTGGAACGATGTTTTATCAACATCGATGTTTTAATATTGAACATCGATGTTTTGCTGTCGATGTCGCATCCCTAATATGAACTTACGGCAGACATACAACTCTTGCCTTTGCTTTAAAATGGCCCCAAACGAATAAATAGCTTGAAATGGGGCAAAAATATTCAATGAACAAATACCCTATTTTTATCTATATATAGAGTTTGATAAAAAGCAATACAACCTTTTTTTTACTATTAAAAAGTAATAGTACTTCAATAATTCATGCTACCCCATTCAACTATGTCCCTAGTATTGACTCATAGGAGCAATGTCGACAAATGCACCCTTGTATCCATTTGGAGACTTCTTCCAAACTAAAGAACTACAGTAAGACGCAGTAACCCATTGAAGGGTAATTTCAATCGATCCTAATACAGACACAGATTAATCTTACCTTAGGGGTGTCATCTGGATAAGCAGGCCGTCTCATTAACAACAGCCTTGGAAGAAGATGTAAGAAAACTCGTTTCACCCATGGAGCCATCTTGTGTGTTGAAGGCGTTCTAAAGAGAAGATGAGAATTGGATTCAGTACAATCATACTGCTGCATTCTACAGAAAGAGTCACATATGATTATAATTATATTTTAAATACTACCATTCTTATGTTTTTTTATTTTAAATACTACTATCTGGAATAACGAAATCCCAATGCACTTTCTTTTAATACTCTATTTGTGGTTTGGAGGATTTGGCCAACATGATTTGTAGATGGCGTTGGTTCGATAGGTTGTAACTTACCCTGGGTGTCAGTAAATCTTACTGGTGTGTGTAAAAATTGATTTTCCAATTGAATTTTCAGTAAAACTTACTTGTGTGTGAATGAAATTGATTAAATTGTGATGTCCATTTCTTAGCGTTATCTGTCTTGCGTTGTGTGCAGCTTGTCCTAATATGTCTTTTGCGACATAAAACTAAACCAACGCTCTCTATTTATATTAACTATTCATTCCACGATCGAGTTCCCAGGAAGATTCAGTATTATTTTTGCGAGGATTTTTCTCAGGAACCTGTGAACCTACACCTAAATTTGCTGATTGTACACTTCTCTTGTAGTTTGTTTGCTTTTTTGCATATACCTTTCTAGCTCTTCTGATTTTAACCCAAACGCAGATCAGAGCTCTCTTCCATGGGTCCGATATTCGTAATTAATATCCGTTACATATGTCGTTATATTACGCCTTAGTAAATCAGCATTTTTGAATTCTAAGTTCAAGTTCCAAGGCTGCTTCGTTTTAATAGCACATTTCATTCTCTGTTGTGTGTTTCAATGCTTAAGAAATAAAAATAATTAGAATAAACCACAGCAGTCTAAACATGAGATTAAAACTACTAATTTAGACAAAACATCACCAGGCGTGCTTTGAATTAAAAGTATTTATTCAAAAAAGTTCAAGTTGGTTATTCTATCGGCCATTAAAAACAGCGATGATTAGAGCAAATTCAAAAACTCATTACGATTGATACTAGCCATTGAGGAAGCCTCCTTTTGGACATACACCCCATTCATACGTCAACAATCTTGCCTAAGTAAACTTTGCAGTGCAAAAGACCTTCCACTTTATCAAGATACGTATAGTGAAGGTTTGGTAAAAAGGTTGGTAACCTAGGTGGAGTCAATTTCTAGAAAGATAGTAAGCTCGCTGTGGTACAGGACTGAAATAATCTAGCAAATGCATGTAAGCCATCATGGGTAATTATTGCAATGGTAATCTTACAGTGGCGCAGCGTTCGAGGAAGCCCAGAAGCAAGGCATCTTTTATTAAAAATAGAATTCGTTGGCAAGAATTGATAAACCCTGAAGCAAAAACGACGATTATTTAAACGTAAATCTAAATGAGACGTAAGTTTATTTTTAGCATCCTTTATTTTCACCACTAAAATACGACCAGGGAATGCTGAAGTCCCATCCTTTCAACCTCAAGTGATTCATGGCATTTATCAATTGTAATGGATTGTTTAGGCACAGATTGATGGATTGTTTTGGCACTTCAACACAGATTCTTCTTCCGTACCTCATGCTTCTTATTGAGACCAGCCTCCGGTTCAGATAATATGCGCAGTGGGTCTTTGCGCACAGGCTGTCATCATTCTTTATCTGTACTCTCAACTTCTTTTGTAGAAGACAACCTCAAGTGTTGGGAGCAATTGCACCATTTGTGCTTCTTTTTAGCATTCCGAGTGGTTTTGATGAGATATCTCGACATCAAGATATCGCTAATTTGACGATATGCCAATGATGACGTGTCTAAGATCTGGTCAGTTTTTCTAGAGACGACGAGATGCTTCGTCAAGATAACCACCAGGAGGATTAACAAATGAATTACCAGCTTCAACTGAAGTAGTCAAGGAAGTTCTGTACATCGCGTTAGACGCAACCATGTCTGTTTTTTTACCGTTTGGTCAGTTTTGCCACTTGCGTGATACCTCGTCGAGGCAGACACCACTATGCGACCAGCTGAAATTTGGACTAAAATAATTCGTATTTTATTGTCTTTGTGGAAAAAATCAATGGCGAATGTCGTTGGCTAATGAGACTGACTAAAGAAAAGCATAAGAATTGTTTTTATTTGTTTCCGATTCGTTATCAATATTCCACTACACGCTAATGCCATCTTGTAATTACTTTTATCTCTTCCAGTAGAGAATTGCTCTCTGGGGCACAATCTCCTTTAGGTGTGTACGGACTTCACGAACCCCGAGGTACTCTTTTCCCGAATTTCCCTTTTTTCCCACTTCTCGACATTTTTCTTTGGCGTTTTCTTGTGGCCAAATATAGCCCTTGCCCCATAGAATTTCAAACAAGAGAACTATAGACTGTGGACCAAACTATACGCTAAAGAAGAGAATTTACCAAAGTATTGTTTGTGTTTGTAATCTGTTGCATAATTTAAAGGATACACTCATTCAAAAACACGTAACTCAAATGTCAACTCGTCAGGGTCGCGCTGTACCAACAGGTTTGTTTGATGAAGTTCATTAACATTGATGTGTTTAATATTGAATGATTGAATTTCAAATAGTCTTGTTGACTAGTGAGCTGCATGTTGGTGACCCGAACGTGCTATGCTGCTAACGAAAAATTCAAAGCTAAGGTGCTGAATACTTGTTCTAGAATTTTTGCATACTTTCCCGGAACATTGTGAAATCTGTTTCCATTGTTTCTGCAGGAGTTGACTTCGTTATCTGGCCGTGGTTCGAAATTGTGAGATGTTGTCCTCGTTTTTCTCTTCGGGATTGATCCCGCACCTCTACCCAATAGCCCGTTCTGCTTCAGTTCCGACGTTGATTCAACTACCTACATACCATAGTGATCTCTTCAAGATTCAGAAGAAGGCATTGAATGATCATGAAGTTTGTACACGGAGAATAGAATTTTACATCTCAATCGAGTGCACGGATTTTCCTGAGCACCTTATTTCCTGCACTGGAGATGCTAGGGAGATTTTTTTAAAAGTCTTATGCTGGCTAGCAATGAACTCAGGACTGGCAGTCTATTAGACCTGGTCCAGCTAGACTAGGACAAATAGCATAAGCAAGAAGACATTTAAAGACGAGTAAGGTTTCCACAGAAATAAAGTAGTTCCAACGAAACCTCTGTAGAGAGTCAAGAGTGCGATTTCTAGCTCTTAATACAATGTTTTGTCTTCTGTGCCCAAAAAATATGTTTTTAAGAAATGCTTTACATGTTTTTGTTGATGATCTTTACGATATAGCAAAAATGTAATTTTTCAAAAATTCAAATATATTCATATATATTCAAGCTAAATGGAAAACGACTTCAATTTTCATATTGGAACACAGAGTGCATTTCTTTGTTCTGTGTTAGCAAAACCTTTTTTGTGTGAATGTCCATTTACTAGATGCTTTTTGGCACAGCTTGGCCAAATATAGCTCTTGCGTCATAAAAAACACCTCAACCCAACTCAACTTTCATGTGCAATTTTTATAATAATGTATATAGCTAAAAATTGGAAGATATGTTTCAACAAAAACTTTTTTGTGTCTAGATAATTGTATTGGTATGGCGATTGAAGTTGATTATTTAACTTGTACATGCTCTACATTCAATTTTCAGAACTAAAGACTCGAAGAAGGTTAAGAGCTGAGTTAAGACATTAATTGCCTCTCACGAGTAAAACATATGAGTTTCTTATCTCGTTTAATCTAAAATTAAAACTGCTAATGGAAAGTCTTAGCTTTCAAAACTTTTCTATCGAAGAGCTGTTTACCAACTTCATGAGTTCGAGGGTAATCAAGGAATAACGAAGTAAAAAAAATGTTCGAAAATAAAGCTGACATGAAACCGTACAACAAAAACAGTAACAAATTATAATTTAGAGGCACTTTAAAAGGCAATGAAAAAATTTAATTAGCCCTGTCCTTAATTACTTTTCACTGAAATTAAATTAAGATTCCTCGCCAGCTAAATACACTTTCGTAAATAAAATCGGGGACAACTTGCCAATAAGTAATTAAAATCGTTTGCGGACGTACGGAGAGCAAAACATTTACACCACGGATAGTTAAATCAGAATCAATATCTGGAGAGAGAGGGAGATCATGTCTCTGATTAAATTCGTTTTTAAGCGATCCATAAACTTATGGAACATCTTCAACCGATACAAATATTATTTCTGTTGAAGTCGCTTCAGGCCATAAATTGCATTGGGTATTTAAATTTTATGGTGGTACTCCAGGAGCTGTGTCCTGAATATTAAGAATGAATACCGTGGCATTCTTTTCCGCATCATGCTGTCGTAATCACAATGGGAAAAGCTCCAAATCCGGAAAGGCGGTATTTGAATTTACGTTGCCAGTTTCGGATATTAAAAATAAACCACCAAGGAAGTGAATCTTTTGTGATGCATAATGCATCGATTCGGTGGTAGGGAGTTGGAGGCGGAGTTATAACTTTTGTTCTCTTGTGGCACACTATATTTCAAAATCCAGATAGGAATATAAATTTGTTCTTCCAAACATAGGAAATAAATTTTGACAGCCGACTGTCAAAGAAAACTTTTCGACTCGATATTTTTAGAGAATGTTTTAAAAACCGACTTCAAATGAGAGTAAAACCCACCATCGTCTACAGACGTACCATTAGCTGGGTGATTGAATGTATTAACCTTCCAAGTGGTTTCGAGGATATATTTCGTCCATCGAGATTTGACCTAGTTTGTCAATGACGATATATCTCGTCCATAGAGATCTGACCAAGTTTGTTTATGACGAGATATCTCGTCTATAGAGATCTGAGCAAGTTTGTCAATGACGATATATCTCGTTCATCAAGATCTTCCCAAGTTTGTTTATGACGAGATATCTCGTCTATAGAGATCTGAACAAGTTTGTCAATGACGAGATATCTCGTTCATCAAGATCTTATCAAGTTTGTAAATGACGAGATATATCGTCCATCAAGATCTGACAGTTTGTCAATGACGAGATTTCTCGTCTACCAAGTACTGACCAAGTTGGTCAATGACGAGGTATCTCGTAAATCAAGATATGACCAAGTTTGTCAATGCCAAGAAATCTCATAAATCAAGATGAGACCATGTTTATCATTGACGAGATATCTCGACCATCAAGATCTGAACAAGTTTGCAATTGACGAGATATCTCGTTCATCAAGATCTTACCAAGTTTGTTTATGACGAGATATATCGTCTATAGAGATCTGACCAAGTTTGTCAATGACGAGATATCTCGTTCATCAAGATCTTACCAAGTTTGTCAATGACAAGAAATCTCATAAATCAAGATGAGACCATGTTTATCATTGACGAGATATCTCGACCATCAAGATCTGAACAAGTTTGCAACTGACGAGACATCTCGTTCATCAAGATCTTACCAAGTTTGTCAATGCCAAGAAATCTCATAAATCAAGATGAGACCATGTTTATCATTGACGAGATATCTCGACCATCAAGATCTGAACAAGTTTGCAATTGACGAGATATCTCGTTCATCAAGATCTTACCAAGTTTGTTTATGACGAGATATATCGTCTATAGAGATCTGACCAAGTTTGTCAATGACGAGATATCTCGTTCATCAAGATCTTACCAAGTTTGTCAATGCCAAGAAATCTCATAAATCAAGATGAGACCATGTTTATCATTGACGAGATATCTCGACCATCAAGATCTGAACAAGTTTGCAACTGACGAGACATCTCGTTCATCAAGATCTGACCAATTTTGTCAATGACGAGACATCTCGTCCATCAAGATCTGACAGTTTGTCAATGACGAGATATCTCGTCTACCAAGCACTGTCCAAGTTGGTCAATGACGAGGTATCTCGTAAATCAAGATCTGACCAATTTTGCCAATGACGAGGTATCTCGTCCATCAAGATGTGACCAAGTTGGTCGATGACGAGATATCTCGCCATCAGTCGATTTTTTGATGATGAAGAGATTAAGATCTGCTAAGCTTACTTCTAATAAATTAATGGTAATTAGATATTTAACTAACGTCACACTGGAGCAACAAAAAGGCTATTGGCGACGGTCCAGGATATATCCGAATTACAACCACCTAATTTGGAATGAGATTCAGATGACGAGAGAAGGAGAGAGGTAACTCCTGATCTGTCACCCCATTCTCCAAACTTCCACACCGCGCCAACATGAGGACAGTTAAGGCCACGACAGATTTAACGTGCACCAGCACCTTTTATACCCGACGGCACACACCGTCTCAATTTGATTACACGTTTTATTCAGTAAAGATATAATTAATTTGCTGGCTAGGGTTACGAACAGATCAGTCCAGCAAATAGTGATCTCTATGCCATGCAAATTTGCTCCTCGTACAAATAAAAAAGGTAGGCTGTATCGAGGACTCAAATCGCAATTTGTTATTCTCAGGTCTGACTTTGGATTGAGGAATGACTAAAATAGACATAGTAAGTTTGAACAATTGTGAATACTATTGTGTGAATATTTAACAATTAATTTGTAGTTTGAACGATTAAAGTGCAGCTTGATATTAATATTGAAAGAAAATTTATGGATGAAATGCCTGCAATTGTAGCCTAGTTCGTTAACTTGCGAATGACACCACTTACACTGTACTCACTCCACGCAATTCGAAGTCACAGCGGCCCAAAGCCCGTTCAGCAACGTAGAATTTCGACCTATTGCGGACTCCCTCACAGCGCTCTGTGCGCATGCGCACTCGGTTCGAAGGACATGTCAAGTACGGACATCCTTTGTCAACACGACTATATATATTTATCCTCTGAATATTTCTTCTGGTTCTGAAAACCATGATAAAGCAGTACAGTTGTCACGCTTTCATTTCATGGACGTCTCCTAGTGCTGTTCCTATTTTAAAGATGCATTCACGTCATACCAACGAAAACGTGGTATGTTCTTTCCAACTTTCTTATTATCACACGAAGCGCCGTCAACTTTCTTATTGTTCCACAAAGCGCCCTCAACTTTCGTATTATCCCACAAAGCGCCCTCAACTTTCGTATTTTAACAGTTCAAGACTGCACCAGTCTTCTCTGGCAAGAATTAGAAACGAGCACGCAAGATGTACGACTTTGTGAGAGGAATTGAAAAGTTTTAAACTTGTTCATGCTTCACAACCTCTGCAACCGCCTTCCCATATTTTGGATTTATCAGTGTCTGAAGGGCAGCTCTAGTATGAACAAGAGTTTCCGCCCTGCGACTTGAAAAACATGGTCTCTTGGACATGGTTTAGGTTTTACCTTGACCAAGGGGATTAGTAACGAAAACAGCAAGTTAATTTTCAGTTTTTAATAGATAAAAAGTTTTAGACATTTTTTGTCTGATCTATTTTTGAGGACAAAAATTTACGATTGGTTAACGAAAAAGATATTTTAAAGATTACATGATTTAACCATTTTTACAGATTTGACCGTTTTTTAAAATTCTATTTAACCGTTTCTTAAGTTAGATCTCGTTAAGAATGTAAAATAAAAATAAAATGTACTTCCAATCGCTCAAAGGTCCTTAAAAACAGCTATTTAAAGGCTCTGTCACATGAATAAATTTAGAGACATTTTAATGAATCAACCCTCGGAGTAACACGAGATTTTGAAGTAGTGTATGTGTTCCCCATTACATGCATACTGTTATACTGATTAAATATACACATCTATTGCTTGGAAGAATCCTAGGAAAGGCTCTGTAGGTCAAAATTGATTAGAAATGACGTTAGGAAGAATGTAGATTGCAAAATAGATATATGCGTATATCCATTAGAGGGTTAATTATATTCATCCGATTAATTTGTGCAAGAATGTACTGAAATAATTTGATGAATGTAAATTAATTCAAATATTTTTTACCCTCATTTTATACCATAGACAAATCCTTTCATTGTTTTAAAGTATTTTGTTTGCATGATATGAAAGATATGTACCAGAAGATCCATTTGCAATTGCACAAATTGATGTACAAAGTTTTAGCTTTATGTTTAAAAACTTATGTACAATACATTAGTAAAATTAACTCTCGGACATGAGATTTACGAGTGGCACAGTACCGTTTTTACACCACAACATACATAATGACTAAATAACTATATCGACTGGTTCGAAGAATCATAGAAAGAATTATATTGGTCAGTCAAAACTAGTTTGAAATCAAGGAGGGAAGATAGCGGTTTCAGAAATGATTTTGCCTGTGAACCACCTCAAAGAATATTTAGCATATTCTGAAAAATACCCACGCCTGTTAAGCCGCCTTTAGAAAATTGTCCTCGATATTATAACAGAATCTGAGCAAAACTCGTTTTATTTCAGGTTATAAAAGTTTTACCTACAGTAGCTAAATTGAAATTGAACCTTGAGTGTTATTGGTTCAATAAATTATTTCTTCAGATTTAAAGAGGTACACGTAACTTAAGCCTTTGATCATCAAGAACTTTGTGAGTATTGCTTTCTTCTACTACTCATATGATGACTAAATAACTTCATCTGTTGGTTGATAGAATCCCGGGAAATATATTATTGGTCATGGTTAAATTGGTTAAAAGTCATGTAGTGAAAATTGAATGTTGCATAAAGGATATAAGCGTGTGAATTCCTCTGATGGTTAAATACAGGGAACTGCTATTTTAATTAATTTTACTTTTGTTTAATTGTCTCGTTATTTTAAAAGATAACAAAAATTGTTTTGAGAAAAAATTTTAGATTAACGATTTCTTCACCATCCCTTGAATTATTATCTGTTGAAGAACTCAGATATTTTGACATTCAAAGAAGCAGAAAGAAACACTTTATTTGAGTTTTATTTTAAGCTTTTAACTTATCGGTTAGAGGCAATATTGCAAACGAAGACAAATGATATTTGCGACGCAAACGCATTTGCGATATCAAAATAACCTCAGCTTTTCTCTTCAAAAACGTCTAAAATTCCCTTTGCATGTTCCGACTGAAACTTTATCTCAATTCTTTTATTTCTGACCAACTGCACTCAGAAGAAAATCCTTTCAAGAAATTCTGCCTTCAATTGAATGTCTTATCCACCTGCTCCTATAAGCATTTTCTGGGAAACTGCGGGGAAACCAAAGAAAGAAACAAAATACAAATCCATGGTTTTTCAAAATAAACGGAGCGTTTATTTTCATTCCCAGCAGACGCAAAAACTGCTGGCTAGAAAATTATTCTCTCAAACAACGCATTTTTCACCGAGTCTTTCGTTTCTTGGGAGACGCTTTTAGTACTCGCTCCGCGAGAAAATGCTCAATTCTAGGAGAAAAGCTCTTTAACTTTGAAACATTTCATAAACAAGTACACGATTAGTCTTTGTTTGAAAGTTGTTCTATTCAGTCCGTACACATGTGGAAAGGGGACTTGTAGAAGATGCATTCTCGCATGTTCTGTACCCTTTACACTCTTGTACTCGTGTGTGAAAGTTCTTTTATACATTTTTTTATAACCCAGGTCTACCAACCTGCCACCAAAGGGCTTACGGTGTCTTTTTTGCACGTGTATGTGTGCAATAGGATGTTCCGAATTTTTGTTTCGAAACCGCTATTGGTAATAGGATAGAAAAGTTACATTTACCTTTAAATAAACGCTTGTATTTTTTTAGCTTTTTAAAAATTTTGCCTGTTTATTTCATCTACTTTCTGATGAAATAGATGGATCACGTTGGCGGAGTCGCTGTCGTAGGATCTCAGAAGTGCAGGTCACGTGGGCTTGAGAACAGACTTGTGACGATTGGCTAGGGAAGTGCAAACTACTGTTATTTTATCATGTTCGTCAGTTAATCCTGCGTTAGGATTCGTGATTTCTTCCAAATCACGTGACCATATCCCATAGATCTTGAAACCGAGCGATTGGAAGAAACAACATGAAACTGCGCTAAATCTGTCGTGGCATTTAATGTCCTCGCGTTAATGTAGAGTGGAAGTATGGAGAGTGGGATGTCAGATCAGGTGAAGACCTCGTGGTCAGTGGTTGCAAACTACGTGGTTGAATCTTACCTTTCGGACTTGATCACGGAACATCGTCAATAGCCCGTAGTGTTGCTACAGAGCGAAGTTAATTCACCCTACCTACTTAATTTAACGAACAAGCTTGTTCAAAATCACACGACTCAAAGCCAACTGTAAAGTTTTAAACTTGAACTCAGGATTTGGACAGTGGATACCACCATGGTAACTGGGAGGAGGGACTAAGGAATTAAAGGACGAGACCTTGAGACGCCGGATTTGTGAACCACAACAAGGGATTATTTGTGAACCACAACAAGGGCGGTTTTGTGAACCACAACAAGGGCGGTTTTGTGAACCACAACAAGGGCAGATTTGTGAACCACTTTGCGTTACCTTGGTGCGCCACAAGAGATGGGTTAACGCTACAGAGCTCACATACATGCCATACATTCTAGGCACAACCCGTTTATAAAGAAGCCATACATTCATTCAGGACAGATAGTATCCTGCTTATCTTTCTTTCCTTACTTCTTACCCTCGCATTCCCTTCTACTTTTTAGCTGTTCTTTCTCCCTCGTTGAATCTAGTATCTTGTGTTTGACGCAGTTCGGCCAAATATGGCTCTTGCACCACATAACACAGCCAATGAATTTTTTTTGTACGAGAAAAGGATTCAAACCTGGAATCTTTCGATTAAGAAGTCTGCACTAGACGTGAAATATAAGTAGACCGAGAATTGTTATTGGGAGGAGCTTTAAAAAGTATGACCAACGTGTCAAATACTAGACACGGGACCGCTCTGTGAAAAATTGAGATTTGGTACGCCGATTTGGCATCTTATCACCTTGTTTGGCGTTATGCAATCACACAAGGGTAGGCTTGTGAATGCGCATTTCTATAAAGTGGCGACCAAAATGGTGAAATCGCCAAACTATACTACGTCGCTCGGACCAATCAGATGACAAATGAATGTATGACCGTCTTCTTCTTAGCGTGGATCAATCAGATGATGGACGTACGATTCCACCCAATAGATGAAAGTAATCTAAGGGTCACGCTAATACTAGTTTTGGTTTCATGATCCTAGGCCTCTAAAAAGGGTTACAATTGCTCACTCTACTTTTATAATTCCTCCATGGTCAGCACCCTGACCACTGAGCCTATTGATGGACCAGAATGTAAAGGAGTGTAGTTACAGTCTGCAATGACTACATTACAGTTGTTATTGGGCATTTGTGCGAGCCTTAGTGAAAGGTAAGAGAGTCTGCCTCACCTGAAGTGGACGTTGAGCACGACTACCGTGACGCAGATGGAGAGTGTGACGAGTATCATGGTGAATAGCAGGTACTTGCCGAGCAGCGGCACCACCAGCGAGGTGGGCGGGATGATCTCGGCGAGCAGCAGGAAGAAAACGGTCAGTGACAGCAGGATCGAAATGGACAGGGAGACTTTCTCCCCAGAGTCCGAAGGCAGGTAGAACACGAGGACCGTCAGGAAGGATATGCCCATGCATGGAATAATGAGGTTGACCGTGTAGAACAGGGTCTTTCGGCGCATGCTGATGTTGAACGTGATGTCTATGTACGGCTCCTCGCAACACGTGTAGAACTTCTCGTTCCGGATGGCGGGCACGTCGAGGATGTCCCACTCGACACTCAGGTAGAACTCGCTCAGGTCGATTCCGATCTCGACCAGGTTCGTGCCCTCCACCTCGTCCTTGTGCCGTAAGTCTACCTGGAAGGGAAATAAATGAGGATCCTCAAAAGAGCAGTGATTCGATTGGCGTGCCGAACACGATATACACCCAAAATACGTTTAAAATAGCTATTTACTGAAAACAGAATTTTACAATACTTACACTTTTAACCTTCTGACGTATTCACACATAATTTCACCTTGCAATTAGCAACCTTCCCATGCATGACTTATAACCAATTTTGACCTTCTTGAGCAAAGGATATTTTCCTTGATTCTATTCTGTTGGAAGGAGCAAGAGAATCTTTCCAACAGATTCTATTCTATCAAAATGAGCAATGGAATTTTCCAAAAGGATTCCATTCTAAAGAAAGGAGAGCAGTAGAATCTTTCCAAAAGATTCTATTCTAACGAAATGAGCAATGGAATTTTCCAAAAGGATTCCATTCTAAAAGAAGGAGAGCAGTAGAATCCTTCAAAAGAATTTTATTCCAATTTAAATAGGAGTGGAATAACGCCACACTGGAGCAACACAACGGACTATTGACGACGACCTGTGATCAATCCCGGAGATAATCTATTCTATGTAACGCAGCAATAAATATTTAAAAATATTTCTAATCTAAGGAATGGGTCAATAGAATCTTTCCAAATGACTCTATTCAACAGAGTGAGGCAATAGAATCTTTCCAAAGCAATAATTCCAAGGAAGGGATCAATTGCTTCTTTCCAAAGGATTCTATTCCAAGGAAGGGGTCTATAGAATTTAACTGAAGGTCAAAAGAAATCATAGGTTCCTTAGAAAGATGTGGATAGTTAGTCATTAAGTGAACTGTTGGGTAACAGTAGCACTACACTATTATGTGCCGCTCGGCTGCGACTTTGAAAAAAAGGAAGTATAATCTTACGTAAGCAACTAAAAAAGGCAGACGACCTCGAGTCCCAAACACCTCTACTCAGTTATTGAGTTCGAAATCTGCGTTCTCCAGTTGACACTCAGGGCCAGATAATTCAAGAGGGGCCGTAGTGTACCCTTTAAAATCACCTGGACGAGTAAGAGATCTTCCAGGCAGATAGATTGAGATTTATGACCGGCGGTCAGTGGAAAACCTTCCGGTGTTGACTCCTGCTCCAAGCTGCTGTTGCTTTGGGAGTTACAACGCATCATTTCCAAGGGAAGGGAAACGAGGTGACGGTAAATATCTCGTTGACGGTACTGAGGTGGAACTATGAGATTGTACGTGCGGTGATGATACGCTCTTCATTTTGGTGTCAGGTGTTGTCCTCGTCATTTGACGGTGGTTCATAATTGCGAGTTGTTGTCCTCGAATCTTTCCATTTGGTACTGAACCCGGACCTTTGCCAATAGTGCCACTTTAGTGCGACGTTAATTCAACTACCTAACTACCGTTCTGGTAACCTGCCGTGTAAGCAGTAAGAAGAGAGATCAGACAGAAAATGTATCTTTCCATTATAGTGACAAAATCTAATAGCCCTTTCAAGGTAACGTACCATTAACTAGAGATTTACCGAAGGCTAAAAAGAAAAATAGGCCGTTATATACATTATAAACTTCTCAGTTCTCAATATTCGGGGATAAGTTTTGGGTCCATCTAAGTATTTTTCGTATTATCCGGGAAATGGTTGGTAATTGGTAATTTTTGTTAACGTCGTACTAGAGCAACACAACGGGCTATTGACGACGGTCCGGGATCAGTCCCTTAAGGGAAAGATCCGAGGACAACACCTCGTAATTTTGAACTACGGTCAAATGACGAGGCAACACCTGAGCTGGCACCCCACACTCCAAACTTCCACACCAACCCAAAGTGAGGACTTTCTGCCACGACTGATTTTAGGTGCACCAGCCGCCTCTACACCATACGCTTACAAACATCCATGCCCGGACCCGGATTCGAACCAGGAACCTTACGATCTATTTTTTTTCCAATGGCGGGCACATATGAACTGAATCATTGGTCACTACAAGGCCGGAAGTGATGTCCACTTGTGAAGGCGCACCCAGTGGGAGGACCGTCATTGCCCCTAACAAATACAAGCACACTATAGATCCATGCCTTGACCCCAGATTCGAACCATGAACCTTCCGATGCAGAGGCCAACACCTTAACCACTAGACCGGTTGGTCGGCACCTTCCGATCTAGAGGCTAACATCTTATCCACTATACCGTTTGGTCGGAGGGAAATGCTTGGAACTCAACCCTAAGGTTTCTGTTGTCACACAATCTACCAAAAGCTACAGGAGTTTGCTTTCGGGTTTTCACTGGACACGACTACCTGAAACACCATCTTAACCAAATTGACTTGTCAGACTCCCAACGTGCTCCCTGTGGGACTTTTCTAACGGACAGGAACTCAATTCAATAGTTTCCCTGATCTTGTAGACGTCACAGTGAATAATGCTGCTGTTAGATTTTCATATTTTATTTCTGTTTTAAGACTACATCGGGGGGCTGCCAGACAGAGATTTATGGCGAAAGGCTAAGATCTGGCGTAAGTAAGAATCCCTGTGTTCCCGTGGTACCATATAACCACCAACTTCCATATACATTGTGGATCTGAAGAACCGCAAAAGAGCCTCTGCTCTGAGAGAGAGCTTGCTGCATTTGAAAGAGTCAATCTGTTGACAAATTTTCTAAGACACCGTTTTTCATGACAACACAAATTCTGTATCCCGTTTCGTATTTCACAGTAAATGTCTCTACCAAAAACTTAAATTTAAGGGTCAGATAGAACAAGTGAATTTCAAATTGAATACTTAAGTTAAGATATTTGAGGTCTTAGTTTTAAAATTATTGCAAGAGAAAAACAACTGCTGTACAATAAAATTACATTAAAACCACCATCAGAAGGGAATTAAAAGTCTATATAGCTCATTCACTTACCTTTAGCTTCATTCGGTATTTGGAAGTGCTATAAAAATATGAATAACATAAAGACGATCTTCTACTGTAAATTTTGAACATTTACGAATTATGTGGCAGAGAATCTCAGTCTATGTGTGGTCTACAATTGAAATTGCTAAACAAATTTTATTTTGGTGCTTAAACTACCTACAACTCAGTTTCTATAATTATCCTACAATGCCTTAAGATTCCATTAAGAGCGAGACTTTAGGAGGACGATAGAGAAAATTAAAACAGCCAAATTAGGTTAATAAATTTAGTTCCAGGTCATTACAATGTCTTCAAGAAGATAAATTCAATTCAGACCGTAGTGAATAAATAAGAAGCAATTCCAAGTGAATGCACTCTAAAGATAATCCATTTTGGAGCGTTATCTTTATTCAAATCCGTAGACGTGTAACATTAGCTAATGGCTAAACTTTCCAATGATAGATAACTATTAAATTACTGCTGATGGCTTCAAACTGCGTAACACAGTTAAACTACAAGAGAGGCTTGAATCAATTTATAGTTTATTTGTATAGCCCCTGAGATTGCACCATTGTTTCAAAACCTATCGTTGTAAAACAGGACAAAAAGTTACATAAATATCAGAATATTAAAATAACTGATATTTTATCAACAAATGTTTGAGAACAATCAGCTTTGCTATTAAGATATATTCCTTTTTAAATAAATTTCGTATCATTCTAATATGAGCATCGAAATGGAAAGCGATAGTCGTGTCGATAAAGTCGATCGAAACGGAAAGCGATAAAGTGTCGATAAAATATTATCCAAGACATATTTAATAAAAATAATTTTTGGATACACTAATTAACTGAAGATTGCAGAGCTGCCTAATTAGGAATTTCTTCTTCATTTCTTTAGCCATTAAAAAGAATCCAATTTAGAAAGTTGTTTTCGAATCGCATGGTATTTAAAAATTAACGTTACTCTTTCAATTTGTATTCGAACTAAGTGGAACATAAGCTCCTAAATATAGTATTAACAAAATTTCAAGCATCATTTCAAATATAAATAATAAAACACGTCATTATTGTGAGAATAATAATTAAAGAACAGAAGGAGCAATATATTTTTTAAGCATTGAGATATTTATCAAAAGGGTGCATACTTTGTATTGATAAAACGCATATCTTAATAAAAGATCAAATTTCTGAGTACTAAAAATAGTGTTAAAAAGAATAAGATTTGAAAATAGAATTATTATTTTTTGGGGGAGGGGTTGAGAGAGGTATTAGGAAGGAAGAAAATATTGAGTATTTTTTATTTTAAAAACAATTTTGCGTTCCAAACAAACACCATTATTTTTTTTAATGAATTCATAGGTGCAGAATATATATTTAATATTTTACGTTTATCGTATTCTTACTATTTCACTATCCTTTTTGAAGAAGGTAGTTTTCTTTCCAAATAGATGCCAGAACTTTATCAATAAAAATCGCAAAGAATGAAATCACACACACAGAAATATTTAGGATTGTTGATTAGTCAATTACAATTAGATTAATTGCCAAACATACGAAAATAGGAGATGAACTATATTTTAAGTTAACCCCGACATGTACCACACGAAGGCATTTGGGTATCGGAGATAAATTCTTCAGATTACGTCTGGTTTATTTGTAAACAATGAAAATCCCTCTCACAGAATTAAAAACCTTAATATTGTAGCAACAAATGATAAATTGAAGTATTGATACATTTTTTGTGCAAGTAACTTCTCACAACTAGAAAACAAGTAGCAGTATTTTGTATTTTTGTAAATATACGGGCATCTTTTAGATCAGTTTATTTTTCAGCCTAGTTTCATTACCGGATAAAGGGGCTTCAAGAGTAGGGTGCCGAAATTATGCGGTGTTGGCTTTTCTCCGAGATCTTTCCCTTTGAGATCAATCCCGGAATGTTTCTAATAGCCCGTTATGTTGCTTCAGTGCAACATAAATTCAACTACCTCATCGACTTCTAGTGAAATAGACGGAGAATGTGCGCTCAGCGTTATGCCCTTTCTTCCTGCTCGCTCGGTTTGAAAATCTTTCACGGGGTTGTGGGAAAAAAGCACGAATCTTAATGGTGCATAAATTTTTGATTGATGAAAGACGTTACCCAGTGTGATTTCAAACACTAATCTGAGATCTGATACCAATCGTCCCAAGTCGATTTGTTAGCCCACGCGACGTGCCCTTCTGAGATCTTACGACAGCGACTCCATTCGCGCGCTCCGTCTATTTCATTAGAAGGTAGCAGAACTACTTAATTTAACGAAAAAAATCCGTTCAAAATCACTTTACTCAAATCGCAAGGGATCTTTCCATTGGGGCTTGATCCCAGACCGTAGCCAATATCTCCAATGCAACGTATATTCAATCATTACCTACTCGAATCAAGGGTCAATATGTTCTGAGTATAAATATTATCCTTAGAGTTCCCGGGATCTAGTTCAATTTAATAATCTGTGTTTCGCCTGAAGGCATCGAGAGCTATTCAGTTCTAGACGCAAACCTCATTTGATAAGCCAGTAATCAGAGCAGTAATGGACGCAGCGTTTTACTGCCTTAGATAATGGTGTTACCTTGAAGCCGTCGTACGTCCATGAGCCGAATTTCATGAGACACGTCTGCTCGTCGAATGGAAAGTATTCGACATCGATCTCGCAGGAGCTCTTGTAGATAGCCGGAGGTTTCCATTGAATTGTCCCCCTGTTGTCCAGTTGAGCTTTCGTCTCCAGAGTCACCTCGAAGTTCCCGTCCGCACTGCAAGAAACACGACACTTCAGCAATGATGATTCAGAGAGTTTCATGCACTGAATTTTGTTAAGCATAAAAAACTATGAGTGCATTGTCATAATACGTCACATGTTTGATGTGTGTTTCACTCTTTATGCGACACACGTCCATGTGGTAGTCATGAGCCACAACCGCATTTACCCTTTTAGGGTAATTTGTTTACCATTGATCTGCCAATTTGAGTTTTTTAGAAGTGCTTTATATATCATGGCCCTACAAGGGTAGGATTATGAACCACTTGGTTGTTACCCTGGTGCACCATGGTGTGTGTTCACCTTACACTTTTACATACATACCAATGCTCTGGTTTCTCCTTATAATCGTGCTAATCTTTCGCTTTTTAGGTACATTCAAGGTACTACCTGTCTAGAGAGAGGCCACACATTCACATCTGTCAGACTAACATCCATGCCTTACTCCGAGTTCGAAACAGGAACCTTCTGATAAAAAAATCAGCCTACAAGCCCGATTGGCCGTTGATGGTCATCAAAGCTGCGGTAATGTGGAACCGTAATTCATCCAATGTTCCTGGTTATGGGAGTACGTAAGCTATCTCAAAGGAAAAATGACTAGGGTTAAGATCGGGAGATTTGGATGGCCATCTGAACTGTGTTCAACCATACTGCCCAATCCAGCAGTGTGACAATTCATCGTTCAAGTATAGAATCACCTCAATGTCTCATCTTATAATCGGATTAGGTTAGGTAGTCAATTAACGTCGCAGTGAAGCAATACAAAGGGCTATTGGCTACGGTCCGGGATCGATTCCTAATGAAAAGGGAGCTTTGTGATGGCAGAAAACAACCCAAGGATCAATTTACCCGAGAAAAGGCAGTATTATTCTAGTGTCTGACGACGGGGCAATTGTTATCCTTAACCAGTGTAATGTCAACGTCTCTAGGGGGAGGGTTCTAGTATTTAAATGGTAGTTTAGAGTAGTCATGGAAAAGAAGTTATTAGGTATGTTTTAGCAATGGATTAAAGAATCTTTCGTACATTGTTAGTGCGGTGAAATAAGAAAAGATTTTACTGATACAGAAGACAGAACCCACTATTTCATTTTTTAGAAGATGAGAACTTTCGAACTCTTTGACTCAGTTTCAAAACCGGTTTATGTAGGTACAATCCCCCCCCCCCCATGTGCACCCCAACGGGCCATGTGGAACACCAGCCTATCGCTACCGCCAGACTCGTATTTATTTGTAAAAAAGGTTATTTTCTCGTTAAATATCCGTTTGTTGTGGCTTGATCCTCTAATTTTTATAATAGGTTATGGTTTCATGTCATAGAAGGAGGGGAAAAGATGGAACTTTCTCCATGGACCATGAAATCTCAATCGCTTAACAAGTTTACCGAAATTTAATGAACGGTGAATTGACTAAGAGGATTCACGTGTCATCATATCAGACAAGCACTTCAAATATTGCCTTTTGCCACATAAAACGCAACCAACATAAAAGCGACTTCTACAGACCTCTTACAAACGCAGAAAAAGGATTTTATTAAAAAACAGATTGCTCGTTGCAGTACAAAAGTACCTTCACACTTGTACGTGTACAAAAATGGCGTCGATTATCATGTGACCACTGATTGGCCAATGGGAAAGTCCGACTGTTGGCCAGCGATGCAGAAAGGGATGTCGCTACCTACTTCATTTAGGGCTTTAATGATACCGACGCCACGGCGAGGGTGGGGGTGAGGGAGGGTTTACACACAATGCGCAGGTATAATGGACCAGATACTGATCTGCTGTTCCACAGCTTCATGACAATAAACTAGCAGCTAATCGATATTTAATTTCAAGCATAACTGATCTCGATGACAGCTGGTGGTGTGAAGTTTAACTCATAGTTTTTATCAGTATCTCATCTAAAAAGCATCCGGAGACCACATGTTGCAGCTTAATTATTTTAACTAAGGACACCAAGCACGGATGGTTTCCCCTATTCGGTGGCGATTTAATTAGACGGTACAGCCAACCTTTAATATAAGTCACTTGAAAGATAATTAACATTCCGTTCCGACTGGAGAAAAGCTTGCATATTTTTCCGATACAAATAACCCAATTAGATGCATTTAAACCCCACTTGGGTAGCTTTATTTAGCTTTGCTTTATGCCAACATATGTTTTGTCACTAAAATGTTGAACGAGAATTCTTATGATAATTGTCTCCTGGAGTTTATTTGCTTGTTTGTATCCTCTACAAGAGTGATTTCGTTGGATTTGGTTGGTTTCATCGGTTTAAAACTAACGGGAAATTAGAAATGTAAAGTTCGCTTAAATTACAATGGTTTCCATGAATTGAGGAAAGAGAAAAACCAGCTATTACCCGTAAAAAATAAGTAAATTTGCTCGAAGTTAGGATGTGACACAATAGTAATACTTCTCCAGAATATAATATGCATATTTGAGACGCTGGTTTCATCGCCATTCTAATGAAATAGACGGAGTTTGCGCGCGCAGTTTCATGCTATTTCCTTCGTTCGCTCTGTTAGAAGATGTGTCACTTGGTTGTGAGAAAAAGCATGAATTCATATGCGTATATATTGATTGGTTAAAGCGCTTATACAGCGTGATTAAAAACAGTAGCCTGCGCTAGTATAGCCAATCATCCCAAGTCGATTCGTAAACCCTCGTGACCTTCCCTTCTGATATCTTCTGACCTTCCCTTCTGATATAGCGACTACGCCCACATGCTCTGTCTATTTCATTAGAAGGTCGATGAAAGAAGCCAAATGATGTGACTTTTGGAATACGTACAGGAAACGAGCTCTGCCACAAAAACACTAGTACTGTCTACATCTAGCTTTTCACAGAAAGCCTTTAATATCGGGTTATTGGTCTTTCAACGCTTCTTGTTTTTAAAAATATTTTTACTACTTTTTTACTATACGGTGAAAAAAATGAATATATTGAATATATATAAAACAAATGATGGATTGAAATATTTATGCACCATTTTTTCATTTCTATAGATCTTCGTTTTGCTATCGAAACCTCGTGAGTCTCCAAATGAAAATTAAAAAACTAAATACTAAAAAGAATAATGCTAAATACTAAAAGTCTCCAAATGAAGATTAAAAAACAAAATACTAAAAAGAATAATACTAAGTACTAAAAGTCTCCAAATGAAAATTAAAAAACTAAATACTAAAAAGACACCAAGTTACTAAAACATAAATACCAAGAAAAGATAAAATCCTATATACGAAATTGTAGACCACTTGGCTCAAGCTAAATGCAAGTGGAGTTAGTTTTTCTGCAATGGAACGTGATTCTTGTAGGAATTCTGAACGTGACATCCCTTTAATTCATAACTCGATTATCAATCCCACGTGACTTACCCTTCAACCCTTCTGTGACAGCGACTCCGACCACATGCACTGTCTATTTCATTAGAAGGTCGATGGCTGTCCCCTTATGACGTCATAAGACACATGTATAAAAAGACGCCAGTGTTTTGTAAAACGTGCCTTGACTTCTTGTGTAAAGAATTTGGATGGAAAAAAATCAGATCCATTTTGTAGAAATCAGCCGAGATATCATCATTGGCCGATTGAAGGTTGTATAGAGGAGTAAAATCAATGGTGGTATATGCTCTTAACTGACGAATATAGATAGTTTGCTAGTCAATTCCAGGCATGTTTTTATGTGGAGGGACCCATTATATTCCATCATAGTAGCATCCGTGAAAGAGATCTTTGTGGTGCGACAGAATATGTGTTTACTTGGCATCTTCTTTGGTGGGTGGACGTAACTTACGACTTAGAAGGTACTTGGACTCGGAATTTATACACGTCATTCGCTGTGGCTACAGGCTGATAAAAAGTTTACAGCTTCAGAAAAAATAGACTTTTTTTTCTATACAACACAAAAGCAAAGATTTTGAAAAGACGATAGATATCATCATGTGATGGCGATTGGCCGATTGGAGGTTGTATAGAGGAGTAAAATCAATGGAGGTATATGCTCTTCACTGACGAATACAGATACAGTTTGCTTGTTAATTCCAGGCATGATAATTGAGGGGAGATGAGGACATTGAAAAAAACAATGTTATTAGATGTTTCAAACATAAAGTTTGAATATATCTATCATCCGGGTTTCCAAATCACTTTAAGGGAGTATGTTTGTTCGTAGGGGATTCAGTTCGCAGTTGAAAAAGATTTTGTACTGAAAGCCATCGCCATAGGGGATCATTTATTTGTAATGAAAGCTATGTTTCCTGGCATCAAAAACAAGGACACGTAAACTAAGCAAGTAAGCTAGAGACGTCAATTCTGAGAACGCATTATTTACTTTCCCCTAATGGTTCGAACAGACTCGTTCAAAACCACGTGACTAAAGTGCCAACTCGCCTGAGCCAGCCTAAGCAAATTTCATTTTTGCTTAGAACAAAAACAATATTGTTTGAAAAAAGAAAACTATTAAATTGGGAGTTATCAGCAGTAAATATTTCATACTTTATCCTATGAAAGTTCCATGAGGTAATTGATGAATAACTTTTATTGACAGATTTGTCATTCTAGGATTACCTTTTTACTACATTAAGCCTAATTAGACAGGGACTTATAATAACATATAATATAATAACAATATAACAATAATATAACAAAAGAAAGTACAAAA
The DNA here is from genome assembly GCA_947359465.1 of Metellina segmentata. Classification (NCBI taxonomy): domain Eukaryota; kingdom Metazoa; phylum Arthropoda; class Arachnida; order Araneae; family Tetragnathidae; genus Metellina; species Metellina segmentata. The sequence goes on from OX375882.1 coordinate 35,057,677, forward strand.
TAAATAGTATGCAAAAGTAAGCTTTAAAAGCAGAAAAATGCTGAACTAAGTCTCTTGAAAGGTTAAATCATACAAATCAATAGGAAATCTCTAAACTCTCGTTCTTCCAATAAACGCTCATTTCGCTTTTGATGATAATTCTTTTGTCAAGCACAAGCACAGCCACTAAAAGATTCAACGGAGAAAATATCGCATATTTTTTTTTCAAAAATACTTCGAAGAAAATACGCATACATCATGCAACTATTTTTTTACAGAAAGGAACTCATACTGCTCAAGTGGAGAAATATTTTTGACAGCTTCCATTGAATTTTCCTCTTTCGTTTTTTCCCCGCTAGTAAATACTCAATCGAAATAAATTTCCGTCTTTAAAATATATATTCGAAACCCATTCGCATGGAAGATTTGTAACTTTTACTTCTTGGAAGGAATAATCTCTTGTCAAGATACCTTTTCTTAAGCGTCTCTCCATCTATTGATTCACTTCATTGATTCCATTTAAAAAAGAATATTAAGAATTTTCATGGCGTGCCTTGCATAGTATTTAACAGAATTCAATGAAGAGACAGTGTTGTATATTGAAATAAGATGAGATATCCCCCCCACCCCTTCGTCTGCTGTTACCATGGTAATTATCCACCCAACTCACTTTTCTCACTTCTATTTTGTGACTTAGAGGCCAAGGTGTTGGCTTCTGGATCGAAAGATTATTGGTTCGATTCTGGGGTCAAGACATGGCTGTTTGTCCATCTAGAACGAATGTGTGGCTCTATATAAGCGAGTTGTGCCTTGAATGAGTTGATGTTTGTGAGATGTAACGTGAATCCATCGTTCGTGGTGCACCAATAATTAACTCATTTACACTTGTACGTTTATCGGAATTAACTCTGCGTATTCGGATCCATCGAACCAATGAACGACAGCAGGAGTAATTAAATATGTCAATCATTACTGGTTTGATTGCTCATTAGTTTGACAGATCCGAGTACGAAGAGCTTATTTAGTAGGTAGTTTAATTTACGTTGCGTTGTGGGGCCAACGCTAGCGGCGGCAGTCGGGGATTAATCCCAAACGAAAAGATCCGGCATACGAATACAGGTACAGATAGTTGTTGTAGTACTGGACCAAACAACGGGTTATTGGGGATGGTCCTGGATCAGTCCCGATGGGAAAGAGACGTGAAGAAGAGACGAGGTCAACACCTGAGCTGGCACCCCACTCTACAAAATTCCACAGCATCGCGAGGACTATGTGACATCTGCATGTGACCTTTTCCACCTTGACATTTTTGACGCCGTTTTACCGTTTCGAAGTTCCACGCCAGCAAGACTTTAAGCGTGCATTTTATTTTTGTACTCTAGCTCCAGTAATTATTGGGCGAGTATAAACATGGCTTACACCAGGCGTGTAAACACCGCCTATAGATGAGGAAATTCGACATATTCAATGGTCACAGAAGGGGGCCTCTTTTATCTAACAAGTTAAATGGCACTCTGTTAACAATTAGTTGAATGTCACGAGTGAACTGCCCTGTGTAAATCCTAGCGCACTCTCGATTCCTATCGATCAGAGGCACAAGGAGACATCCTGTGTCTCAGAATTCAGCCTCTAATGTCGTTATGCTGCAATGAGCCACCGCTGAGCTTCATTGACATCGTCAATGGCTCCTCATAAGTAACTTGAGACCAATCAGCATTTCCCTTCTATGTCGGCAAAGATCAGACGATATGTGAGAGGTATATACCGACATCAGTTTATGTCTATCACTGAAGATTCGCTTAAGCGTTTGCCATGTTATTTTTTCTGTGTACGTTTTAAGTGATGTTAACATTTTTACTACGGCAAAAGATGTAACAGGGTCTTTGTAGGCCCGATTCTTATAACTTTCGAGGTACAACTGCTTTAGCGGCCGTAGTCTACATTCTTTGTTGATGCGATTCTTATAACTTTCGAGGTACAACTGCTGTAACGGCCGTAGTCTACATTCTTTGTTGATGCGATTCTTATAACTTTTAGGCCCGGTGCACACATTCGGTTTTTGCAACGTGCGGCGCCAATGTGGCACCGAAGCCCAACTATGCACACATAACCGTGAAATGACGCACGAACTCAATTCGCGCCATTTGCGATGAACTCATTTCGCGCCATTTGCGATAAATGTTCTATCGAAGAAAACGTGTTTATTTGGCTTGGTGTAAAAAAAGTATATTTTAAAACAAAATAGACGTTACTGGATGCAACCATTTATTAATTATTATTTATATTCCATTTGTTTATGAAAACAAGGTACTTCAGAACGGAGACTCATGTACGGCGCCAAGGGGAACTGTGGTACAAATTGCACGCAAGTTGGACGTGCGTCGCCCCAGCGGCGCTGGAGGCATGTGTGCATTGCTCCATTAGATCTAATGTATCTCAGGCCGCACTTGCGTTGCGGCAGCGGCAGCTGTGCCGCACGTTGAAAAATCGGAAGTGTGCACTTGGCCTTAAGGTACCACTATTGTACTGGTCGTTGTCTAAATTTTTTCTTGGCGCGATAAAGGTTCAACTGCTGTACCGGCCGTAGTCTAAAGGTTAAGTACAGGGATGTACAGGGTGATATATAAGATTTATATCACCCTGTACATAAATAATGTATAACATACAAGATGTACAAGGTGGTTTTATCACATAAAACAATTCTTATAATATTTTAGGTAGGTAGGTATTTTAATTAACGTCGTACTAGAACAACACAACAGGCTATTGACGACGATTCGCTCGAGTTTTTAAGTATTGGGGGGTTATATTGACACAATCACTGTTGGAAGCGATCGAAGTGATTGTTGACAAACGGGTGATAACCTATGGCCGTTTTAATACATGAATTTGCAGCCTTTTCACCAACGAGCTTAACTCATCTTTGCAAAAATAGACTTTTCAAGGTCATTTCTGAATCTGAGTCAAATCTGAGTGAAACTTGGGGACATGTGAATACGGCATAATTTTATGTCCGTACATTCCTTTGAAGTTTTACAGTACAAAATGTCGTTTGAAAACTAAGTAGTCATCAAGTAGAAAAAACTGAAAGAAGAGACAAAACCATATCAAGAATTCTTGCTTGAGAGAAAAATTATTTGATTGAAAATTTAGTCTCCAGTCATATTTAAACTCCAGTACACATGTAAGATAACCTCATATAATCTTTAGCTTTCATGTGTCTGATAGTAAAAAAAAATTGTTCACGAAAACTGCGCAAATATTTAAATTTATCCATCCTTAATATATTGCCATTGCACATCACACTATGATTGCAATTCCACCATAATGAAAAAATATGAATTTCTATTTTTATGTGTAGAAAAACTAGATACAAAATCTATGCTATAAACCTCAAAAACTATGACACAAAATCTATGCTACAAACCTCAAAAACTATGATACAAAATCTATGCTACAAACCTCAAAAACTATGATACAAAATCTATGCTTCCTCCTCAAAAGCCTCAACTGACCTCTACTAGAATTTGCATCTATGAAAGTATTTGCAGCATGCAGAAAAATGTACTTAGTCTTTCAACATATAAAAATAGAAAGTCTTATCTTTCTTATGGCGATGTTGAAGCCAGTGTACGATTTGGACACAATTTGTGACTGTATTTTAGATATTTCTAATACAGTCGTGTTTATGGCTTAAGCATACAATGGAAAGTGTTGCATAATTGTTATCAAAACATCAAAGATTAACCACCATAAATGATTAATTACTTGTTACAATAGAATATGAATAACCACTCACTTGTTATAGAGGACGATATCTGGCCTCCATATATGATCAGATGGTACATGGAGCATGTCCACCCCTCCGTATTCCCTCGGATCCCAAGTAAGTTTATAGTCATTCCAGTACTGGAAAAGAAAAATAGCTTTCATTTCAGATGAAATGCTAATTGGTTTCAAAGCAGGCAAATTTATACAGTAATGTTGCACTTTAGATGTGCGTTCATTCAGAAAAATTGTGCTTATCTTGCATATTGAAGTATGGACAGCTTCGGATTGATATTGGATTGTTTAAGAATGGCGAAATGATGCTTTTTTGATCTGGCAGTCCTAAACGAAGAATTATTATTCCCTAATAAGTTAATTGATCAAACGAACATTGCGTATTGAAGTATGGACATCTTGGGATTGATATTAGATTGTTTAAGAATGGCGAAATGATGCTTTTTTGATCTGGCGGTCCTAAACGAAGAATTATTATTTCCTAATAAGTTAATTAATCAAACGAAAACTAGAATGTTTTTCGCTATCCTGTAGGTCCTTCGTCTGAATTATGCTTTACTACAATGTTCAACTTTTTTCTATTCATCATGCAATTTATTGAAACATTGGAATTTAGATGGTGGCAATTTCGTCCATCAAGATGTTTTGTCGCATGATGTATGGTCTTATGTCATACCCCAGTGGTTTTATATCTAAATCTAACATTAACTTAATTAATTAGAATATTCAAAACAACAGGTTACGGAACTCCGACAAACACTTTTCCGATGTACTGATTGACTGCTTGAAAATTCTTTTCTTTGAATGCCAAATCAAAGCATGACATTTAGTCATTTTGAAGCTGATACCAATTACCTTATTTTCCATACCTACGTAGAGTATTCATCTGTGAGTATACGTTATAAGACAAGCTGATGTATGATTTGCTTAAAGTTTAAGGCGTGTAATTTTATGTTACAGATATACTCCGAAGAACAATTGAATAAAGGATATCGGGCATTATGCAAATTTGAGCTGTGCGCAGACCTGGAAGTGACTTGCAAATGACGTAAGCAGCTGTTTGACAACGTAAGGAGTGATGAGTCGAGATTCACTTTGCTTTGCACGCCGATGACAGAGTACGTGTACGGCGTAAACCGCTGGATCCTTCCTGTCTGCAGGGGAATATTCAGGCTGGTGGAGGTGGCATTCTCGTCTGGGGACTGTTCACATAGACTGAAATGGAACCCCTGGTACGTATGACACAGGTGAAAGTTACTGGAATATTCTTGACCATCTGCTTCCGTATGTTCGTTTTCGACAGTCCACTACAGAGATTGTCTTTCAGCAAGGCAATACACCGTTCTATCACTCACAAATGGTTGGATAAACATTCCAACAGATCTGCACGTGCATTCCTGGCCATAAAGATCACATGACCTCAATCCAATCGAGCAAATATGGGGTGAAATTGAGAGAAATGTCCGAGCCTCAGACCACCTTCCATCTAATGTTCGTGAATTGTGGGAGATTGTTCAGGAGTCGTGGATACATATGGTTTCCCATCGCTTCCTGTGTCTTGTCGAGTCCATGACACGACGAATCGCCGCCGTCATCAAGGCGAAAGGTGGTGCTACGTTCTACTAGAAAGGTATCCCTAATTCAATTGCTCTTCAGAGTACTATTGCATTGCATGCGACCTGTGAAGGTTTGACGTCTATTGACGCTGGACTAGACAGGAGAAAAGTACCTAAAAGTACCTTTAGGTCTGACAAAAAATGGCAAGTTAAATATTTTAAGAAGTACGTATAAGAATGTCATTGAAATAAGTAGATACATGTGTTGAGTTTTAAGTAGACGCAGTGTCATTACATTGTGTCTAAGAAAGCCAAGTTTCTTTTCTAGAAGCACTAATAACTAGCATTTTTGGACAACTGACTTCCAACTGGAGATAATTGATCTCCAATCTTCAGCAATATGCAAGTCAATACTTAAAGAATATTACATAACGACTTCTTAAATAGACTTCTTCTTTGATAATTTCTTTGTATTGTCTTCTCTTTGTGACTTCTTGATGATTGATCTCTAATCTTCAACAATATGTAAGCCAATTCTTAAATAATACTACTTAACGACTTTTTATATAGACTTCTTTTATAAGCCTTATAGAAATAAGGCTTACAAAAAAGTTTAAAAATTTCATTTCGACAGCCCAGTAAGCGTTAAGAAACTTTGTAAGCAGATTTGTGTGTGATAAAATGTTTTATACTGTCAAACAAAGTGTAAACTTTGTGTTAGCTTTAAAAACTAGAAATTTTTGGATATATTGAGGATTTCTACGACAGAATACCTGACTAGAGTGATTATTGATGAAAAAGATGTAACACGTGCCATTAATGTTTAAATGAATGATCCCCAACAAATAAATTATTGGTCCTTCCTTACTCAACACAGTATGGCTTCAAACTTATACATGAGTTCAGCTTTCTCCATATTCCCATTGCCGCACTCAAAGAAGTATTGTATCCCGCATTTCGGTATTAAGATAAATAAAAATAGGTTTTATACAAGACCAGAAACCCTGTATGCACTTCAGTTGTATTACCTCTAGGTACTGTTAACAAAGGATGCCTTTAGACAGTTAGGCTATAATCTTCAATTCATCAGTCAAAAGACCAAGGTACAGCAAAAAATAGATCCCAATTGATCAGTGGAAATGTCTTGAGTCTAGCGATCCCTTAACGCAGGTTCTATTATCGCTTTCCATTCTTTTTGCTCGGTCATCATTTTATTCCAGACAACGGTGATTATGGGTTGTTGTTTTTTCTTTGGACTTCTGAGAAAGTTTTTGACGCACGATATAGTTCAACATATGTTTGAAGACTTAATGCATATTTAGTTCAAGAAATAGTTAATTATAATCTCTCGTATGAGTTTTAAGTTCCTAGAAAATTTTTAAAGCAGATTAGATAATTCTACAAAGTGAGTAAATACTGTAAAATGTAAAGGAAACGACAGGACAAAATGTTACGAAAGTTATTATTTTGGGAATAAAATTTAATAATATACGTAATACATACATGGTAAACGTAACTAATATGATATTAGAGCTTATTGTTAAAATCTAAACATTAAAAAAGATGTATTTTGAAATGACTATTTAGTTTACTAGTATTAGTTAACTAATATTAGTTAACTAACGAGTATTTAGTGCAAGAAAGTAGAGAATATGAATTGTTTAACCTCTTCATTCCTGGAGTAGCCGTTTTGTGAACAAAATAAATAAATTACCTTTTTTGCCCTCAAAGCGTAACAACCTCTCTTAACGACCGAATTTCGTTTCTGTAATTAGGTCGTTAAGCGAGGAGCGTTATCGTTTTTATTTATTCTGAACAAAGAAAATATCTAAAGTAAATGGTGTCACAACAACTAGTTTGTGTTGGGATTATACAGAACTTTGGCGTCTCAAAGCAATCAAAACAGGAAAACAGGAATGACAGATGCAGTGAATTAAAAACAAGCTGATCACCATGCAATGAGAAGATTCCATCATTCAATCAATCGAGTTCAACGCCGGCTGTATCTGTCTATGACGGTGGCCGGATCGAGCTATATGTGAAACCTGCCATTTGATTACATTGCACCTAATGCCATAGTTTTACCTGTGTGAAAGGGAATTGATTCTCTTCGCCGGAGAGTTAGTAAGTCCGAAAAGTCGTTAAACACATAGGTCGCTAAGTGAGGAATACCTGTCCATTCGTTAGTTCCTGCTGTTCCCAGTGAGTTAAATCCTGTTTTGAACCATAGATGAAATGCCCCCAAGGATTATTAAGTGATCATTACAACCATAGGGACCCATTAAATAAACAAATGTTCTTCATATCTGAGTCTCAAAGAACCTTAAATAGACGACAAAATGTTTTTGAAGATAGTGGTTTTGTTGGGACTGAAAGATTGGTAAGGTTGGTTGATTTTGGATTCTATGGCGCAAGGGTCATATTTGGCCAAACTGAACCAAACACAGGACAACAGAGAGGGAAGAAAAAAGCAAGGTTGGGCAAGGTTAAAACAGAAGGAAAGGCTCTGAGGACAAAAGGTTGGTAAGGATGAATAATATCTTATGCATGATGAATAGAAGAAAAAATATTTGTAGAATAAATAACCGATTACTCAAATAGATTTATAAGTCTTACAAGGTATTGCTTAACTTTATGAATTCTGTTATCAATTACTTATTAGAGTTCTGGATAATTCAAAATGTTTTTCTTCACAATCTCAATATCTTCTTTCAGTCATGTATAAATTTTACTTAAGTTTGAACTTCCTTTGATCCAAGTATGTGCCGTGACTTCATTGTTAAAATTTAGTGTTGACAGAGTATGATAAACGCACTCATTAAAACTTCATTATTCAGAAGCGTCTTTCCTTCCAAAGCAGCTTGGCCTTGTTACGTTTAATAAATTACTCCCTCATATGGCCTTTTCACTTAATACATTGCTTGTAATTTGATCAAGGGTACCCTATTACGACTAATTAAAGGAATCTTGTATATGTAAAGTCTCATTTTACCCAATTTAGAGCGACAACAGCGAGCTTGTATTACTTTGCGTATTTTGAATGCATTTTATATCTACAGCTTTATGAACACTTCACGAGAAAAGTGGCTTAAAATTAAACCCTAAAAGTTTGGTTTGGGTCTATCACTTCACAGCACGTTTTGCTACACGAGGGTAAATTAGAATTGAGACCTATAAAATTTTAAAGAGTAAAATAAAATAAAAATCTTTAACACATTTTACAACTCAATTTGTTACCTGAAGTTCATTCACGTCATTATTAAACCTATGTGCCGCATTTCCTGATTCTATTAGTTAGTGTTGACCTTGTCACCTGACCGTGATTGAAAATTACGAGGCATTGTCCTAGGATATTTTCCTTCAAGATTGATCTCGGACCGTCACCAATACCTCGCTGTATTGCTCCACTGCGACGGAAATTCAACTACTTACCAACCTGATTTTATTTCAATCGTCTGAACGAGTAAAGCAGAATCGTTACTAATTGCAAAAAACCCGTCTTTATTTGAGCTATGCCACTTTTATCGAGAAGACGTGAAACGCTTATGAGAGGCTTTTTCTGTCAAGTTAAATGTAGGTGGCGGTAGTGTAATGTAACGGATGTGACGTCGATTGAGTTGATGATTATGATTTCAATTCGTCGCTTATAGAAATTCCAGTGAATTAATTCCGATTTGATATAGGATAGCTAATTGGTCAACGCCAACCGTCAAACCGTCACAGAGCGCAAAACAGTAATCTATATATATAATTCTCTTACGTGGCACGCAAAAAAGACGTTATTTGTAATCGCGTTTTGGCAACATTGTATGATTGTTTGTTTATCACGTAGCCTCGCGCTTCCATTGAATTTATAGCGTTATCGGATGAAATTTTATTGAAAAAAAAATTAATTTTAGTCGAGCTGTTGCAGTTAATAATAAAAATAAAAGAAAGCGTAGGATCTTTTCAGGGCCATTAAAAAAAAGGTCCTTTTCAGTGACAACAATTATAGTTCAACAAGACGCTTGCACTACATCTTTCGACAACAAACTCAATAAAAAGGCGTGAGTGGCTCGAGTGCAGGGGTAAATGTACACACAAACAACATGCTGGGTATTCAATTTCCAAATCAGCGCTCACATTTCGAGCCAAATTTGCTCAAAGTATTCATTTGAATTCTGATTCCATAGGTACTGTATATATATTTTATGAAAAACAGCAAAAAAATTTAGATTTGAAAAATATTGTTTTGGAATACCATATTTTGTAAACATTCTCTTATGTTAGGACATATATCTTCATTGATGCGAGTGAAGCGAGCATATGTTCGCGCAGCGAACCAATGAGAATTGCGAAGCAATCCTCCCGGGGTTGGCGAGCGTTAGCGAGCAGGGGGCGGGCCCCATGTAAACTATATTTTAGAGTAGCCCCGATATGTATCACACGAGATCATTTGCGTATCAGGAAGTAAAATCTCCGTCTTCCGCCTGTTTTATTTGCAATGTAAATCTCTCTCATACTGCAGCATCAGTCAAGACGGCAGTTCCAAATTGTATCTTACGGGGAAATGGTTGTTAGGAAGGTGCACATAGAAGATATACCTTATAATTCTTGAATAGCCCGTTGTGTTGCTCCAGTATGACGTTAATTAAAATACCTACTGACCTTATAATTCTTTAACTCAGGGCTCGAAATACCCGGATGTACACGTACACGGTGCACATGAAAATAAAACTGTGCACTTAATTTTTTCTCGCTAGATGCACGCTGTGCACGTAACGTTAAAAAAAGGAGGGGGGAGGAAAAGTGTTTTATGTTTTTTTGATGTTTGAACACAATATTAGTATCGACCTCTCTCGCTCTGAAGGAACGTAATTAAAATTCCTAAATACACACTATGCGAAAACAAAATCGCTGGGACGTAACTAGGGATTAGAATGCGGCACGATTTTCTCTCCGACGGTTCCGGCCGGATTGACTTGAATCCGGCTGGATATGACCGGCTCGGCCGGATTGGTACTTTGTTATTAAGTCCATCTAATCCAGGCCTCGAAATACATTTTTTAATACAGGTGCACGCTGTGCACCTAAGTATTTAAATTAGGTGCACAGGTTATATGTTAGTTGCACATTAAAAAAAAAACGTAATATAAGAGCATTAATGTAATGTAAACTACCGTTTTATTCGAATATGTTTATATTTGTTCATAGTAGATAGCAAATAAAAAATATTTTAACATATCGAAATTCTACGGGGCACGGCTGTCGCGACAGTCGCTTTAACAGAGCCATCTGGAAACTGTTTCGATCATCGGAAAGTTCTGGTGGCAGTGACATAAGTAAACCTTTGTTCTGTATAAACCCGTTACGGTACAGCGATTATGTTTTCGCTTAGTGCGTATTTAGGAATTTTTATTGCGTTCCTTTAGAGCGAAAGATGTCGATACTAATATTTTGTTCAAACATCAAAATAACATAAAACACGTTCCCCTCTTTTTTTTAACGTTGGGTGCACTGTGTGCACCTAGCGGGAAAAAATTAGATGCACAATTTTATTTTCATGTGCACAGTGCACCCGGGTATTTCGAGCCCTGATCTAATCAGTATGCGTTTTTCCAAAATCGGGTGAATGAAATTAGGTAAAAAGGATATTATTCCAAATTGACGAACAAAACGTTTTTTTAGCATTAGAAAATCAACTTTATTAATAAAATTATCCATAGGGAAATCAGTCCTCAACAATAAATTATAGTAACTACTAGTAGCTCATCTTTAATGACTTGGTAGTTTGGAGAGTGGGGTGCCAGCTCAGGTGTTGCTTCGTCATCTGACCGTGGTTCAAAATTACGAAGTGTTGTCCTCGGATCTTTCTCTTAAGGGACTGATCCCGGACCGTCGTCAATAGCCCGTTGCGTTGCTCTAGTACGACGTTAACTAAAATTACCAATTACCAATTAATGACTTGGTTTTAAATTTTTTTTCATTTCCTGTCGCATAAGATTCTTTTTTTTAGCATAAGTAACGTATTGTCAGCTTGTCTCATGTTTTGATCATATTTTTTTTGGTTTCTTTAAATAAAGTAATATTCCTGTTATTATCGGGCAACGACGTTCTTTTACCCTTACACGCAGTGCCTCAGATAATTCAGCGCTCCATTCATCACAAATGTTAAAGCAAACTTTTGTCATTGTTTCTTGATATAATCAAATTCACTAATCATGTCAGCTTTTACGATAGTTGCAAAATTTGTAACTATAGATCTTGCTGTGTTTGGTGAATTTAGGAGTTGAAATACACTCTTTGAAAATAAATATCTCAAATCTGAAGATGTACAAAATGTACTGAGGTGTAACCATTTTTGAAGATATTCTGGAAATCATAGTTTCCATATTCTTTTCCTTTTTGAAAAACTGTCAATAGGTTTAGTCTCTTTGTTTTTTGGTATTTCTACTTCGCAAATAATTTCGATTGCCTCTGTGTCGTTTCAGTCACGTTTTCATGTGGATGTTCTAGGAACTAAATCAGAGTAAGGCGTTTTAATTGGCTATTCCCAGAAATTATGTTGATGCAGTGTTTTGTTTCTAAATATACTTTTAAACCTTTGCAAGTTTCCTTCCTTTCAGTAAGTTTCCTTCCTTCTTAAAAAATATAATTGATAATTTAATTTATTGTTTCTGCTAAAATTCTCCAAACTGATGATTGAAAAATATTAAATCTATTAATTCACAATCGATTGCTTAATAAACGATTCTGTGACTTTAAAGTTGGGTTTGCAATCCCTAGCCGTTACGGGTTTATACATGAGATAGGTTTACTTATGCCACTGCCACAAGACCTTTCAGATAGTCGAAGCATTTTCCAGATGGCTCGATTGAAGCGACTATCGCGACGGTCGTACGCTGGAAAAGGAAGAATTTAGATGTTTAAATATTTTTATTTGCTATCTACTACTAAAACCTATCTAAACATACCCAGCTAATAAAGTAGTTTACATTACATTAATGCTCTTATATTACGTTTTTTTAAATATGCACCTAAAATATTACCTGTGAACCTAATTTAAAAACTTAGGTGCACCTTGTGCATCTGTATTAAAAAATCTATTTCAAGGCCTGCTTTAACTCAAAGCACGTTAATTTCAATCATCGACATTGTGAATGATCATACTATTATCTAGCGAATGTGAAGTTTCCCACACTTTCTTCGTAGGATTTAGCATATTTTGAGTTCAAGAAATAATTACGTATAAAGCCGTCGTACGAGAGGAATTTTCAGTATCAAAACAGCCCACCAGACTGGAAGATGATTTTACTTCCTGTAACCCAAAGGCTCTTGCATGATACTTATGGGAGTTACCTTAAAAAATACTTTATCGCCAATTTTTCGACGTTTGGTGTTTAATCTAATTGGTTTTGATTATAGGTTGTTTTGACGCAAAAACCTTATTTGGTTAAGCTGTGCCAAACAGGACAACCTTAAGTAAAAAATGTCGTAAAAAGAAGAAGAAATAGGGACTGTGTTTACTAAAGACACTGTCTGTGGAAAGAACACCCCCCTGTAGAAAGAAAATATCATTGGAGTACCTCTGGACCATGGCGTCCGTACACGTAAGGGATATGTATCCCTGAGGGCTTAATCTAATTTGTGTTGACCAATTAACTATCATAAATCAATTCTAAATTAATTCCATGGAATTTTTATCGGCGATGCGTTGATAAACATATTCGAAAAACAAGTCAAGCGACATCACGAAACTAAAACTAAATTTAGTTGACAGGAAATTTCTCTCACAGGTACATTGTTAGACCCTGTGAGACGTTTTACGCAGTTCTTTGTTTTTAGGTTACAAATAGTTTATCTACTTTTACAAAGATCAGGAAATAGCCATCAAAATCGCATGAAAAAGTACAAAATATTATAGAAATAATGATGCTTATCGTAAAAGTTTCCTTCAAAACCAATATAATCGTAATACTGATAAAATGTGGCTAGACAGTAAGAACTGGAGTGTATTTTGAAATGATGGATGGTTATAGGAGTATTTAGTTCAAAAAAGGACATATATTTATGGAATATTTAAAGATATTATCACATGAATGATTTACGATGGCAGAAGAAAAAAAAAAGGGGGGCAACATATTATTTAGTCAGATTAAGTCTCAAAATGTGATAATGTGTACTATCGCATAAATTCTACTATCAATTTCTCTTTCAGAGTACCTCAGATCCTTACTTCATAACCGTCAACTGGCAAGGATCAAACATGGATATACTGTCTTTGTTGCGAAAAGCTTTCATTAAGTCACGCGTATTTAAAAATGTAATACTTAAGATTTCAATCTGGATGAGTTTTGAATTAAGGGGGTCCGGGACACATTGAAAAAAAAATTTTATTAATTAATTTAGAATTTTGATTTTTTTTTGTACTGATTTGTACATCTAACTAATAAGCGAAATCACAACACAAATTTTTTCCAAAAGTTCTTTAAAAATTTTAAATAAAATTTTTTTGAAAAACAGAGGGGTCATTTTAAATTGCTAAGGTTCAAAATATTCTTGATCAATTTTCAAAATTGTTGCAGTAAATTATACACAAATTTATTAGCTTTAATTTTGATTCAGCAATTTAAAAAATATTAATTTAATAAAAAATAAAAAAAAACATTTGAATGAAAATTTGCGAAAATTTTAAGGTATTTTTTTTTAGAAAATCATATTTTTAAAAGTAAATATTTGTTTTAAATTTGCTGAATCAAAATTAAAGTATAATGTTTGAAAAACATATATTCCAAATTTCAACCCTTAAACATTATCGGTTTTCGACTTATAGCAATTTGAATACAGGAAATCTTGAAAAATTGCATCATGGAGAAAAACGCATTTAAAGTTTTAAGGACAGATGTTGTTGCCATGACAACAACTGTCAAGAGTGTTAGATTTTTCAAAACAACGCATCACAAAAATTACTATATCTCTAGTTCTAACTAAGATAGAAACATGATTTAGACGTCATTTTAAGCAGAAAAACACAGAGAATTTCTTAAAATAATAAAAAAAAATTTCGAAAATTTGACGATTTTTGTGTCCTGGACCCCCTTAAACGCGATTTAGAATGTGATTTTAGAATTCAGAATATTGTCATCGATGCCTTCTGTATCTGCTTTTCATCTAATATATTTTTGGAATTAAATGTTGCTCTGATCATAAGTATTCGTTTTTACTATTGTTTTTTCACGATATAACAGCCATTTTGATTACATACGTTCAGCATATTACTTACGTTCCTATGAATATTAATTATAAATCTGACAATGCGTATGAAAAGAACAAGAGAAAGTAAAGCAACTCACCTGCTCTACCCAAAGGTTTGTCGTCATAATTTGGTTCTTGAGGTTCTGCAAAACAAAATGGAACGTTTTATTATTTATTATCCAAATAAATTTATCAAGACCCACAAATAGCAAAGATACAGCGCAGGAGATAATGGAAAACACTTTTAGGAAAATGAAATTCCTGAATATACGACACAAACTGTTAATAAGATGAACTATTATGAGCATGGAAGTAATCTCCAAAATGGAATAAGGCGTATGAATAAACGATGAGACAAACTGCGAGTACTTATGTCATCAACGGTAAATTGATTTGTTCATCCTTTTGAATATGCTCAATTACTTGAGACATGTATCTTAAAGACTTACGCTTTTGTTTTCAGGCATTGACTTTTATTCAAACGGTTAGAGTCGGATCTTGGTAATGGGTTATTATATATATTTCATGTTACAAAGGAAGAAAAATAGGAAAAATTAAAAATCACATTACGAGAAATTGGCATTAGAAAATTTAATTATCTTTATTGAAATTCATAATCTTATATTTGTAGTAATTTATAAAACCTTATCTATAGTATTTTATCTGTACTGAAATTAAATTTAGATGGAATTATTAATTAAAATCAAGGTTCCACCATTGACATTTTTGTATTTGTAATGTATTATAAGCGGCAATAAAGACTACAAGGAATTTTTTTGTTTACTAATAATTAGTATTTCTCTTTTGAAATATATTTTGCTTTTTGCATTTCCACATATTTATTTTTTACACGTTATAAATTAGATGTGCTGCAAGTTTAACAAGCGAGACTATCTATCTACACGAAGATCAAATTTATGCATTAGCAACTTTTTCGTGCAAATAAGACAGGAGGAATCGTTTACTTGTGATTATAGATAATATTTCACGACTATTTTTCCAGAAATGTAAAAAATAAGAATTTTTAAACATTTGTGAAAAATATTTTGGCCACACGTTGTTTCCAAAATCAAACTATAAAAAGACGAAGTCCATTTTTTCTTTCTCTTTGAATTTAGACAGTGGATTTGGATCAGACATGTACTAAGAGTGTAATACAGAACATCCAAGAATAGCTCTAATTTGACACCCAGATGGAAAGACATCGAGACGAAGATAAAAGAAATCGTGGATGAGAATTGTCGAGGAAGAACTGGATGGAACTAGATTGGTATCAAGACAGATACGGCTCTAGACAGGATTAACTGGATGAAACTGGATTGGTATCAAGACAGATACGGCTCTAGAAAGGATTAACTGGATTAAACTGGATTGGTATCAAGACAGAGAAACGACTCTAGACAGGAATAACTGGATGGAACGATTGGTATCAAGACAGGAAGAACTGGATTGCTATCAAGACAGAGATGCTCTGGACAAGAAGAACTGGAGCATGAGACTGAAGCCTTCATGTGCCTACTTGGTATGAAGAGAATTATGAAGTTTTGAAGAGTTAAACACGAATAAGTTTTCAGAAATATTTATTTTTTGAGTATTTTTCAGGGTTAAAGGGTGCTTTTAATGACTTGATTAATAAAATAATCTTTTTTAGTTCACGCATTTGGATATTCCTTGTTGGATGTCTCTTCTCTACCGTTTAATTTTCTTAGTATACCTATATTTATATTCTTTATATATTATCCGCACATTCTTTATAAACTCCTAACTGAGGCTTTGTAAATATTTATAATTAAGTAATTAGTTACTCTTGAGTAATTGTTTTCTGTTTTTTTCCTATATGTAAATACCTAAATTTTGTCTGTTAAATTCTGTACATTTAATAAAATAATATAATATGTCTCTGCCCAAGTGTTGGTATCATGTAAAACTAATTTTTCAATAAATGCTGCACTTGCACCCTGAGGGGTGGCGTATGCGGTTCTTGCCTGGCAGGGTGGTTTCCTGCTGGGCCTTGTAGCGTCCCAGTGGTAGTCATCCCCGTCTCTCCGTTATAAACACTAAACCTTTTGGTGAGTTGGGGAGCTGAGTGTCAGGAAGGGTTGAAAGAAGATTCTGGATAGCACCCCATGAAATAACATGATAATGACAAAACAAACCAATCGAAGATAGATTGCCAGCATTTTTCATTGCATGTCATGAAAAGCTGGTTAAAGTGTTAGAAATAAACCAAGACCTTTTATCTGGTTGGTATTTGTGACGTGATTGCCCGATCTTGCCATGTTGCGCCAAGCTATGTCAAGTAAATTGTCTTATACAAGGAAAGTTTTTATAGACATAGAAGAGAGAAATAGATCTAGGGTACTTACAAAAATCGATCATGTACTATTTCTCGGATATCTGAGACTGATATACGAATCCACTATACAAAGCAATCATTCTTAAAGTACACATGGATCTATCAAGACTTTACATACAACCTATGTCATTTTATTTAGCCTGTAATAACATGAACATAACGGTAGAGTTTTAAGCGATTTCGTCAAGAAGTCAGAAGACATAAAAAAATTTACTTCTTGAAAGGTACTAAGCCTTTCAGATGAAAGACTGTCATGCTCAAAACTTGTATGACGATCGCCATGGATTAGAAGAAATACATATAATGAAGGGTTTAAAAATATTTTTATCCGACCGAGTAGGGCAAGATAGAAGGGTTTCTGTCAATAACTTTGGCGCATATGCAGAGAGGACGCAAGGAACAGTTTAGAATATCAAGACGACATTACATCTGGGTTAACAACTTAGCAAGAAGAGTGAAAGACAACGTAACTTTGTCTACCAAAAACTGCTTCCATGGAGGAAAAAGGTTACATTACCTAATATACTTCTGTATTGTAAGCTAATTTTTGTACTGGTGGATAAGTTCACCCCAGTTGATGGTCTGCAACGTAATTATGGCCTGTGGTCATCCTTAAATGCGCCAACAGACTTGGATCTCGTATTATCATAGAACCGGACGAAAGCCCATCCAAATATATAAATAGCTGGAACTAAATCACTTTACCCTCCTAGACTAATACCAGAAAATGAGGCTATATACATGCATACTTTCGTTTGAAGAAAGCACATTACCATATGAATACGAAGAAAATGTCATTTATATTGATTTATTATTCTCGATTTAGATGAGTTAAACAAATGACTTTCTTGCCCAAGGTCTGAAGGTTCATCCATCACTCAGCAAGGAATAAATAGGCTGTCAAGTACAGAACGGTTTGAATACTTGAAAATGGTTAGGCTTAGCGTGTGTACGAATCGAAGAGATTGGACTCGATGCTCATATGAACAAATCTATGATTAGAGCTGTTCAGTATATTTTTTTGATAGTTAACAAAAACGATCCATCTTTATGAGAGGAGAGGAAGAGATGGTTACTAAATAGCTTTGTAACCATTACTAGAAAAAGAGTGGCAAATATTTAAAGACTATTTAAAAGGAACGACCTTAAAGACGTCATCACTACATATGTGAGTAAAGAAATAAATACAAAACTTAAATAAAAAGTTTTTGGTATTTCGAACTTTTCAGAAGTAGAATTAAGGACAGATGCGTGAGACATTAAGGAGAGTAATTTTACGAATTCGTAAATAAATTCCTTTAATATTATAATTCAATCATGCCACAACTTATTCAATCTAAAACCTTTCAAACAGTTTTCAGACAAATGGAAACCGTTAAAAGTTTGGAGGTTTGTAATTTGGCTTTACTACTGGATATATTATTTTGTTTAACGTTAAAAGAAGGGAAATATAATTTGGAACTTTTAATTTCTTTACAGTGAAGAATGCTTTAAGTGTTTTTCATTTCTTTCCCGTATTAAATTTATTTAACAACTCAATAATGGTTTGAGCTGACTATTAAAGAATAGGATGGAAAACGAGTAGATACTTTTTCTGTACCTTTATTTGGGAGGATTTTATTTCTTTTAAACAAAATAAAAGCACGCTATTTTTTTGTTCTTAGTTAACAATTTTGCATAAAGTTTAGTAATTTTAGTCGCAAAGCAACAGTTTATTTGCGGAATATTCTAGTTTAATTGAGAGAGCTCTGTTTTCGAATTATTTAATTTGCGATCAGAAAACCAATGACCGAAACTCGTCAAACTAATTAGTATAAAATTTCATACTGATTAGAATAAAATTTCACACAAACTGGTTCAAAATTTCATTCGAATTTTTTTTCTAATTTCGTCATACTAATTTTAAAACTAGTAACTGCCATACGTTAACAGTTTAGTTACGAGTTTTGATAATTAGCATGACGAAATATATAGCGGCATTTAAATAATGATAAACTTAACTTTGATTCTTTTGTTGTAGGAGTTAGTATGAATACTAATGTAAAATTCGATTCCTAAATCCACGTGACGTTTAATTCTGAGGCATTACGACAGCGCGTCTTAATAAAGTTTATGATCTATCACTCTTATATGAGTTTTTTATTCAGTTAAAAAACAGTCTCAAAATATTCAAACGCTATCTTTAAATTTTCAGAAATAACGAGATTAAAATAACCCCAAATACAGCTTTGAAGATGTTTCATTCTTGCTCTTTGCCATTTCTTTTCAGTGAAGTGTCTAAGCCATCTAAGTAGACTAAACTCATCACTCGTAGTAACTATAATAGCTAAGTGCTTTAGCAGAAAATGTTTAGTGAAACACGTCTTTTCTTCCAAATCCAACGAACTTAAACTGAAAATACATTTTTTCCACGAAACTCTTCCATCACTTCGAATTGTATATCGCATTTATCTAATACTTCTTATTTCCAGCGTAGTAAATTAGATGGCAAGTTTCATTCAATTCTTTTTCATGAAACACTTATGCGGAGTTTTCTCTACCACTAAGCCACTTTAGATTGAACGGAAATATTAATCTTTTGTATCAGAGTGTTGTTCTCTAACAACAATTTCATCGCAGCTTTTTAAAAACTTATCACATGATACTAGAAAGAAAACTTTTTTATTGCATTGCCCGTACTCGTTAAGTGATGCCACACACACATTGGCTGCAGAGTAATCCTTGTAATCCGTGATTCCGATGTTGAAATAATGACTTACGTTGCCAGGATGCGGTTCGTAACAGCTGTGGATTCTTATTAATTTTCCCATTTGTTCTCGACGCATCAATGCAAACGCACCATGGACCGAAGGGATGAATTTTTTTTTCTTTTATGTGTGTTGGGATATACGGGGGAAGTTTTATTCACAATAGAATGAACCACCCATCGAACTTGTTCCAAATCTGAAATAAATCCACGAGGTTTTGTTGAAATTAGTGGTAAAAGAAAGAAAACTCAATCCGGTTTTCTTTGACAAGCATGTTTGTTTGATACGACGATGTTTTCCCAATTTTTCAAGTGTAGACTTACCTTTAATATAATAAGGAAAGATTGAAAACTTTCTCGCAATTATGGAATGCATAATATTTCTAAATAAAATTTTATAATTTAACTAACGCCATTTTGAAAATTCGAAATGATTTGCAAGTCCTATTGACTTATTGAAAAAGCTATAATTTGTGATAAGAATATTCACGAATAGAAATTCTATGTATTTCAAATGTGCGAAAAATTGAAGTATCGATATTTGGGAAAGATTTTTGTTGTTGTTAATATTAAGATTCTAATTTTTTATTCATAATATTTCGAATGATAATATCCTCTCCTAAATTAAAAGTGAGCCACAGTAGCTGGGTTAGAAGAGTGGTGGATTAGCAAACTTGGAGTAGCGAGTTCGAAACTTGATCCATTCAAAGACAGCTGTGTTCGTGAGGGCTGGTGCACGTTAAATCTTTCGTGGCTTCAGATGTTCTTGCGTTAGTGTAGTGTGGAAGTTTGGAGAGTGTGGTGCCAGCTCAAGAGAGACCTCGCTATCTGACAATGATGAGGTGTTGTTCATAGATTGTTCCTTTCGGGATTGATTAAGGAATGTCACCAATAACCCGCTGTGTTGCTAAAGTACGACGTTAATTTAAAATAATACAAATCTAATCTATAATTTATGATACAAATAATTAATGGAATATATATTATATGTATGTTTCAAACTTGCGAAAAATTGAAAACATTTGATCAATTTTTGTGAAAGATCAAAATGAAGATTTTAAAATTCTTTATATTATACATTGAACGATGCTATCTAATTAGTAAGAATTCGAGTTTATAATTTATGAAAAGAAAATTATATGTTCAAGGGTTGGACAAAAATATTGAATCCCTTCGTGAAATGTATGCTTTAAAAGAAATTTTTATTCTAGTGAAATATGTAGGTGGCGCTGTGGTGTTTTCTCCTACTGATGACACCTATACAATCTCGTAAATACGCTGCGTAGGTCAGTTGTTGTTGGGGCCCTGTTCTGTGAAGTTGTAATCGCATCATGTCAGAGCTAACAGACTTAGAACGTGGGCAAATTGTTGGAGCTCGTCTGGTGGGTGCTTCCGTAAGCAAGGAAGACGAAGTGTTTAGTGGTTCAAGAGGTACTGTATCTAAGATTTATCAGATATGATGCGTAATATTTTGAAAAGCGGGAAAACATAATACGCTAAATCACAGCGCGGAGGAAAGTGTGTATTGAGTGATAATAACAGACGATCATTAAGGAGGATTGCGACTAAAAATAAGAAGACCACAGCTGCAAAAGTTACTGCTGAAATGAATATCGTGCTCACAAACCCTGTGAGTACCAAAACAATAAAAAGGGAGCTACATAAACAGGGTATTTCTGGCTGAGCTGCATTTCAAAAACCATTCATCAGTGATGCTAATGCTTGTAAAATGAAAAAGTGGTGTTAAAGACATAAAGCCTGAACTATAGTGCAATAGAAGACAGTTATTTGGTCGTATGAGTCTTGTTTCACACTTCTGGCTGAGTTTACGTCTGGCGAACGCCATACGAAGCCTACAATACAGACAGCTTGTTGCCAAGAGTGAAACATGGCGGGGGTTCTGTGATGGTTCGGGGAGCCATATCGTGGTTTTCGGTGGGCCCCACGATTACTCTGCAAGGGCACAATAAGGCCAAGGATTATGTGAACATTTTGGCCAATCAAGTCCATCCCATAATACAAACTTTGTTCCCCCAATGGTGATGGTGTCTTCCAAGACGACAAAGCCCCTGTTCATACAACTCACAACGTCCAGGACTGGTTTTCTGAGCACGAGGATAATTTGTCACATCTCCCCTGTCCACCACAGTCAACAGACCTCATTATTATTCAATTTTTGTGGTCTACATTGGAGAGAAAAGTGCGTGATCGCTATCCATCGCCATCATCGTTAGCTGAACTTGCCGCCGTTTTGCAGGAAGAATGGTACAAGATTACCTCATACAGGAACTATATTTATCCATTCCGAGAAGACTGCAAGCTGTTTTGAATGCCAACGGTTTTCCTACACCATATTAGGCAAGATTACATGGTTTTTTTAGGGGTTTCCATATTTTTGTCCAACTTCTGTATATATCTTTAATATATATTATATATTTACTAATATATATTTATTAATATATATTATATATTTACTAATATATATTTATTAATATATATTTTCTAATATATATTTACATGTATGGTATTCTCTAATATATATTTACATATATGGTACTTTTTGGAATACTGAAGTTGCATTTATTTTGTTCCATTTGCTGCAGTTCGAAAGGAAAAACTTAGTGAAACGTATAACACGAAACGCCACTAGGAACAACTTAACTGTTATCGATTTGATTTTACTGATCTTGAGTTTTAAAAGAAACTCATACTACTAAAAATATTTAGTGTTCCGAAATTATGCAGCAACAACTACAAGCAACAACACTAAAAATATTTTATATACGCGCTAAAATTTTGTGATGATTATACTAATGCTCTTTTAGAAATTAAAGCTAAAAAAATAAAGCCCTCTATCATAAGCCATCTTGGGGATTAAATAATACGATCGGAATAGCCAAAAAATAATCTTTTGTAAAATTGCTCCAAGTATTTAGAGAGTTTCTTAATCAGATTGGGGCCGACAGGCACTTTTGCACGCGCGCTATCGATTAGAGAACACCGGCGAAGAATTAGTATTTTCGAGGCGAAATTTTTTTATCATATTTTCTCATCGTAAAATGATGCAAAAAGCAAAACCTAATTTATCTTCGACACCGGAGTTTCAAAAGCTGCGAAAGCAAAACGAGCGTTTTAATTTAAATTAAAGATTGAAATTTAACGTGAGGAAAAAAAGTCAAGAAACCAATTTAGCTGATGAGTTTTTCTTTTCTTAACTTTATATATTTTCTAGTTATTGCGTTTTTAGATGTGTTGCTGTTTCTGGTAAAGGCAAAGTAGAAAATATTAGTGCAACGCAAATTTTTGTAAAATTGCCACTACTTGTAATGAAAGATAACAAATATAACAACAATAAAAATTCTATTCTATAGAATTTTTCTAATAGCTGTGGTAAATGTTTCAATAAATGTCAAGGGGAAAAGGTATAAAATCCCACTTCTATTTTCATAAGAGTACTGGTCGAGCATAAATATTAATTAGAGAGGTTTAGAAGCATAATTAATTTTGAAAGTCACATTTTGAAGGAATTATCATAACAAGTAAAGTATATTTAAGCATGATCTATAGAAAAACCATTAAGGAACTTGTGAAATATTTTAGTTTCTTCAAATTCCATGGTAATTTAACTTCTTTATAATTAACAAATTTCATTTTCTGATCAATGCATTTATTTCTATTTTATTCCAAATGAATGGCGTGAAATTATGACTCTAAGCTTACAGTTTTTCGTTTTTGAGTAATCAGAGCATTATACAGTGTTCACAAATTTGAGAAATCATAAATTTATTTTAAACAGATAACAATATGACAATGTGTTTTTCAACACCACATAAATAAGCATTTAGGGTATCCAAAAATAAACCTCTATTCCGGCGATAGATGATATGCAATAAATCAAGTCCCCGTTGCTTAAGTAACTTCAGAATATCTTTCCAGTAGGGACAAGTTTGACACAAAGATAAGAACCCTCAATACGCATGAATCAAGTCACATAAACTCTTTTGGTTTTCTTAGAGTAGTCATATGTTCTGACGTATATGACGCCAGTCTATTTACATTTATCATATCAGAAAACATTGATAAAGTAATTTACATCAAGATTTGTAAGCAACGGAAGCACTTTATGTCAAGCTAAGTGTAGATGACAGTAGTGTTTCTACAGCGGAAAGTATTTCCTGCATGTCTTCACAGTCACATCACTAGCCTTTTTTCTGGAATACAATTTCAGCACGTAAACTCCTAAGGCCCGCTGCACACACCCGATTTTTCAACATGCTGTGTCACTGCGGCACCTAAGCCCAATATGCACACATTACCATGAAATGACGCAAGTACTCATTTCGCGCCATTTGCGATAAATATTCTATCGAAGAAAACGTGTTTATTTCGCTTACTTGGTGTAGAAAAAGTATATTTTGACACAAAATTAGACTTTACTGGATACATCCATTTATTAATTATTATTTATATTCCATTTATTTATGAAAACAAGGTACTTCAGACCGGAGAAGCGTGTGCTGCGATCTGCGGCGCCTTGGGGAACTGCGCTACAATTTGCACGCAAGTTGGAAGTACGTTGCAGCAGCGGCGCCGGAGGCATGTGTGCACTACTCCATTGGATCTAATGTATCTCAGATCGCACTTGCGTTCCTGCAACGTTGAAAAATCGGATGTGTGCACCGGCATAACTGCATCAATTACACAAGCTATTATCACTCTTATTCCTTCCTATCCCGATTGTTAAAGTCCCTTTTCTTTAACTTTTATACTCTTACAGTTATAATCAATTCATAACACTTTTTTATTAATTACGATGTGAAAGTTGGAGTTTCAGTCAGACACTGCGTAATTGTCCGTACCGTCACCAATAAAAATTCCATAGAATGAATTTCGTCTAAAATAATGATAGTTCATAGGTAAACTTCAATTAAATTTTACGCCAAACGTCGCTAAAACAGACATAACTAACATTTTAAGGTACCCAATCATCAGAGAGCATTTGTGTTTTACGTAATTAAAATCTTCTCGTTTTCGTACGGTTTGTTTATTTTTTACACTGAAAGCCCCTTTCATGATTAAAAATTACCGAAGGCCCGTAGAGAGGTATTTATCTATGATTTGCAAGTTATTTTATGAGAAGTAGCATTAAGAAAAGAGAAGAAGAAAGGCGAAGAAGGATCGAGATTTATGAACAGTCTGAAAGCCCACAGGTAAAAAGAAAAGCACATCGAACTTACGAACACAGATGAACTGTAAAATCTTCGAATTGCTATTCCTGTTACCTGAAGACTTAGAGCACTAATTTTGGTTCGATTCAGTCAATTCTGGACTATTTAGGCCATGAGGCATAATTAAGGTAACCTTGTACTAAACGCAATCTCAACTGAGCAAGAATAAAATCTTGTTTGAGTAGTTCTTGACGTGTTTAAGTGCGTTAAAAATGCTTTAAAAATGTGAGCAACCTCTCTATGGCCTGGAAGCCGGACCCGAATCACTCGTCTTATCACCACTCACGTGATCATAAGGAAACCACACCACAACGCCTGACATTTCATCCCTTACAGCAACGTTAAATCATGCTAATCATGCAGTTTGAAGTCACCATGGAGTTTGAATTGAAGCAACCGGTTTGAATTCAGAAATCTTTAATATACACAATTTTCTACTACATTGTCTACATTATTTTCATCTAAGACCTTAAAATCTCATTCTCTTTCCTATAAAACCATCACAGTAACGTATTTTAAGTAAACCTTCGTTAATGTATGAGTGCCCCTCATATATTAAGAGGGTTGGAATGTTCGATGTAACGTAAATTTGCATAAATTCTGCGTACTTTTTCGTAGAATAAACATGGAGATACCGTTTTGAATTTTCTATACTCCATAATTAGAATTTACTATAAACTGAACTGAGGATTAAATATAATATTTATCTCATATATGCATTGTATTCAGTTCATAGCTCCCGGGTGTTTGAACTGAAGCAACCGGTTTAAATTCAGGTATCCCCCTTTAATGTATAAAATTCCATTACGTCTAAGTTCCTTTCTCAAAATAAGATAACTAAAAATAAGATCCCGAAATTTCACCCTTGCCTATAAAAACCTCACAATAAATTATTTTAAGAGCAGCACATGCGTGTACATTTAGTAGATCAATATTTTAACTTTGAATTAATTTAAATATTCATCACCCAACTCTAGTCAGCTAACACATACAGGGAATTATTTTTTACCGTGAACCCATTACAAAGTCGGTATCCCGCAGTGGAGTTGAGTTGAGACTTAAAAAGGAATTACAGAAAACACAAACAACCTCTGTGCAAACAACCTAAACAAGCAGAATACTTTTAATTTAGGTTAATACTTTTGTCTAAAAGTTTCAAGCAATTTTTTGTTGCAAGCATTGTTTGTAAATGTTTTCAATGTAATGTTAGAAATTCGAAGGGTAAAAAATGTTTCTAGTGTTCAAGATAGAGAAATGATGATGTCAGTATAACGTTTTATGCTTTCAATTAAGAAACTTGAACATATGAAGAATTTCAATAAGCATTATTTTTATTATCATCAAACAATCGCCCCTAAATCCCCATCCTACTCGTTAATAATTGAATAAGTACTTAAAATGTTATATTTTAGAAATATTCATTAGAAAAATTTAGTTTATGTGTGTGTTTTTAAATCTCTTATTTGTTACGCATATAATATATTTTTGTTTACAAACTTTTTGAACATGATTGGCTGTTTAATCTGTATCCTGTAAAAATCTACCCTGTTCTCAGACACTCAGATTTAAAAAATCCCACTTTGTACAATCTATTGCGATGGTTTTAAAAATAGAACCTTGCATTGATGTCTTGACTCGCGAAGAATTAAGAATCGTTATCAGTTTTTTGTTTATTACATTTAAAAAGATATCCTTATAATTTATGCTCTTCTTATCTTTGAACTGTTCGTGTTAAGAATTCTTCCACTAGTTGTGCATCGATAATCATCGTTACAGAAAAAATTTTGTTCGGATGCATGGCAGAGCTCAACTTGGAATCATTATTTCAGAGTCTTCTCCGTTAATGTACGTAGAACTTAGTAAATAAATACTTTTTAACTATTCAGTCCACTTGTTTGAACCCACTACATTGCAGAAGACATTGAATTCCTTTTAACCGACGATTTCGAGGAGATATCTCGTCATCAAGATATTGCCGTTTTTTTTTTGATGACGAGTTCAAGATCTGATCGTTTTATTCTGACGACGAAGTATCGCATCCATCAAGATCGGGTCGGTTATGCTAATGACCAGATGCCTCGTCAAGACACTTTACCACCTGTATGGTTGAGACCATAAGCCATTGATTCGCCGTAAGAATTGGAAATGGACTGTGTGTTGGGGTGAAATATGGGTTTATTGTAACCATTCAAACGAAGTGAGTTGACATTGTATATACCAGGCCTCGAAATAGATTTTTTAATACAGATGCACAAGGTGCACCTAAGCTTTTAAATTAGGTGCACAGGTACATATATTTTAGGTGCACATTAAAAAAAAACGTAATATAAGAGCATTGATATAATGTACATTTCTTTAATAGTTGGTTATGTTTAGATAGGTTAGTAGTAGTTAGTAAATAAAAATATTTAAACATCTGAATTCTCCCTTCTCCGGCGCACGGCTGTCGCGACAGTTGCTTCAACAGAGCCATCTGGAAAATGTTTCGATCATCGGAAAGTTCTGGTGGCAGTGGCACAAGTAAACCTTCCTCCTGTATAAACCCGTTACGGCCGAGCGATTTTGTTTTCGCATAGTGTGTATTTAGGAATTTTAATTACGTTCCTTTAGAGCGAGAGAGATCGATACTAATAGTTTGCTCAAACATCAAAATAACATAAAACGTTCCCTCATATTTTTTAACGTTAGATGCACGGCATGCACCTTGCTGGAAAAATTTAGGTGCACAATTTTATTTTCATGTGCACAGTGCACCTGGGTATTTCGAGCCCTGGTATATACTGCTCCCATGAGCAAGTATTTCTACAGAGACAAAGATAAGCGTCTTCCTCACACAGTTGGGAAGAGAACACTGAATTAGTTTTTCTCTTGGCATGCTTACAAGTAGCCAAGATTTCGCCAAGGCAAACCATCTCGGTAAGGAACAGCCATTACAAAAACACACAAACTCGGCCTAATTCCAGCAATGCAGTAGCTCTTGCAATACCTCACTGATCCCTCCACATGCAGAGCCCATCCCGAACCCTTTACACAAATCCGCGCACAACACAATTCCATCTGCACATCAATATATCTTCCCCAATCCGCACACAGTGCGTTATTGCTTGCAGGGAATGCAATGCAAAGGCAAATGGAGCATCCTCGTTATGCACGGCGATCCCCCAGCAAATCACTCAGTTAGTATTTAATCTCGCATGGGGTGGGGTGTGGAGTGGTCGAAAGGAAGATAGATTAGCGGGCGGCAAATAGACATTAGGGAAAATGAGAGGGGTCTTACCACTTCGATGAGCTGCGACAGCTTGAGCTTGATGGAGACCGTCAGGGCCTCCGAGACATTAATCACCGGTCGTACCAGCTTGTTGTACCGGGAGATGAGGTCGTCATACAGCCGTTTGGCATCGGGATTCCCCTCTGCAAAAAAAAAGAAAAGATAACGGTACTCGAGATGTCGTGGTTTTGGAGCACTTAAATGTACATTATGGTGCAGAGGAACAAGGATTTTTTCATGCTCGAAGTGACGAAACGAAAGGTGGATGACGTTGGATTTAACATATCGCACCCCGGCAAGAAAAGCAACACAACTCAAAATTGCAGAATTAGAGAAACATCAACTTAAAGGATACTATGAAACTTATATTGAAATAGTATAAGCTTCTTTTAAATTTTAGGTAAGTAGTTATGGTGCTAACTTCTATTATATTCTATAGAATAGTAATATAACGCGCTGGGGCATCTCATATATATTTTTCAATGCCAAACATCAATTTTTTTTATTTTTTGAGTTGTGTCACTTTTCTTGCCGGGGTGAGATATAAACGCAGCGTATGCAACCTTTCTGACGAGCTATACCCGTTTATTATGAAGAGCTCGGCACCTTTCTAAAGGACGATGGCGCCAAATCTAGACACACGCCAAATTATGGTTAGAAGAACATTCATCTGAGTCTGGGATGTTGCGATTTCCACCTAAGTCACCATATCGTAAAGTTATCGAATACTTCTGAGATGCTATGCATGGCAATGTAGACATTTTAACGCAGGAATTGGTACTCATGATACAAGCATTGTAACATCGCTCGCTCTGGATCTATTAGGTGGGTAGATGATTGACACTGGTGCAATGGACTATTGACGACGATCCGAGATCAATCCAGAAGGGAAAGATCCGAGGAGAGCATCTTGTAATTTGAACCACGGTATAATAACGAGGGCAGCATGTGAGGTGGCACCCCGTTCCCCGAACTTCCACACCATGCCGACGAAGACATTTGAGGCGACGAAAGATTTAGCATGCACCAGCCCCCTGTACACTACGGTCTTTGATTGGATCGTATTTCGAATACGCTACTTCCAACCGGCTTCCGTGGTACGCTGAATCTGTTAGATCCACACAAAAATCCGTTTACACACAGCTATACAATGAATCAGTTTTGCAACTGATCCACTGTTCACTTGTGTGTGATTGTTATTAAATTCAATACCCACTTATCTATAAATTTTCAAGAGCTATATTTGCATAAAGTTTAATCTTTATGCAGGATTCTTCATTTAGGAATTAATGGAGGTGGGACACCCAAGACAGCGTCTTGCGCACGTGTATTGGGGAGTAGAAAAAAATGGGTCTCCTAACGTAGTCGTAAGATCTACGAGTGGTTAAATATACTGGGGTTACAAAAGAGGACAGGTGTTAGAGGAAACAAGAGGTTGCGTTTTTATGTAAATTTTTTTTCGTTTCGGAATTTCTGCCCTACTTTCAAAGTTTGTCTAAGAGCATTTGAATCACACTGTATATTTATGGAATAACTGAAATGTTAAGTTCAAAGGCTTCTAAATAATTGTATGCTTCAACAAGACGTTGTGTTAGTAAAAAGTGTAAATTTGTAAGAAAGAAACAGTCAGAAAATTTAGTTAGAGCACATACGTGTATCTACATCTATTTATACTGTAGAATAATCTACAGACGTTCAAGAAATATAAATAAAGATACTTTTGCCGGTGTTAAAATGATATTCATATTTTTCTATTAATTAAATTTATATAGTATCAATCTGTATGAATTTAATTTAACCAAAACTATAACAATTCAAGTTTTTTCTAGAACTTTCATAAAACCTAATATATTTTTTGAACTTATAAACAAACCTCTACTTTTTCACTCCTTGATTAAAATTTAATACCAGACTGCAAGTTATTTCTGTTATACAGTGAACTAAATCTGTGTAAAAAGCAAACATAAAAATATTTCATTCTTCGCTTTTTTTGTTCTTTATCCATTGAGAACATAAGCACTTAAGTTAAGGTTTGTATTCTTAAAAATATTCTGAAAATTATGAGCGTGACAAACTATTTTGAAAATAAAAAGCGGCTTAAGTATTGATAGAAGGCATAATTTTAAAAAGAAACATACACAAATATTAAAAATTGAACGTTGATTTCTCCTTCGAACTTTGAAAGAAATAGCTAATGCGTATGGCTTAAAAGATAAATTATGATGTATGTTGTAAACTTGGAGTTTTCGATTCGGAATATACTGACAACTCGTAAGAATTTTGAATAACAACTAAAAGCTTAGGAAAAATTAGAGTTGGAATCAATCGTTATTTCTTTGTAACGTACAACGAAAGTTCTAGCTCCACGGAACTATTAATTTTGGAACAATTTCAAATATAAGAAATGTGTGTTTGAAAGCAAACGAAAGAACAACTCACGGAGAACGTATTGTGAAACAATCAGTGAAAAGTCACAGCACTTTCATCTAAACAAT
Source organism: Metellina segmentata (assembly GCA_947359465.1). Lineage (NCBI taxonomy): Eukaryota > Metazoa > Arthropoda > Arachnida > Araneae > Tetragnathidae > Metellina > Metellina segmentata. The sequence continues at coordinate 35,088,322 of OX375882.1, forward strand.
TTCGTAACTTAACTTCTCATAGTCTGTTTTGAAACATGTTTTTGGCGTGAGGGTTTTTATTGGCTGCTTTTAATCATGCTTCCGTAGAAAATATTTTGGGTTGCTTTTAATATTTCATAGCTGATGTTTTCTCAATGATAAATTCCTTAATCTCTTCACAAATCTTGCAAAAGTAAAGTTTATTGAAAACAGTAGTAATGTTGAGGAGAAGAGTCTTTTCGGTTATTGCTAACTTGCGATAACAGTAATTATTAACTGCTAATTTTAAAAGTTTAGTTTACTGACAATAACTGTTAGTATATGACTTAAATAGTTTCTTTAATGGTGGATATTGACATTAATAATTAATTTTAATAGTTGGAGAGAATCATTGTCATTAAAAAAATTTAATTTTTAGCTTTTAATTTATATTAAGTTTAATAATTACAATTTTACTAATCATTAATATAAAACAACATTGTTATTTGAACTGCTGTCGGAATAAGAGCCTATCTTTTGAACAAGACTTATTAAGACAAATGAACGTTTCCTGAAATTTTCTCCAAGTAACAATTTAATGATAAAATGCTTTTTATGGTAGCATTTTTCTAGGTTGGATCATTGATGTTTACTCGGTTTCTCTAAATAAAACTCTTACTCTTAGTGTAAAGTAATAATGGATAGACCGCGAGCTATATCAGTGAGAAAATGATTAATATCGAGCGTCCCACCCAAATTTAGGACAGTCAATTAATTTTTTACCGCTATCTATTTTGCGGAGGCCTTGACAAGCCTCTGTGAGGGATCGTCAGGTTTCCTGAAAATCCAGCTTGTGGTGCTTTCTTTGTCATTGATAAATAACTAGCCTAATTTACTGTAATACCTTTTTATTTTTAACATACTCTCCTCTAGCTGTGATGAGTTGAAAAATACATTTTCCTTTCCTTTCACATTCTAGCCTAGTCAAATTGATTTGAATAGATTGTAAAATTCATGAACAGGTACAACAACAAAACAATATATATATATATATATATATATATATATATATACACACTGCCAAAAGTTGAGCACGGAGTGAAAAATGTTAATTTCCAGAAGCAATTCTAAATTTCAAAGGCAATTTTCTGCAGAGTATGTAAATGTGTTATACAGAAGTATGCAAATGTGTTATGGAGCAGCCAATCACGGTTTCGCGTCGAGAAATATACAAAAAAAAGGCAGTTGTATAAGAAGCATTGCGAAGGGTTAGAGCATTGGAGTTATTAAAAAAATGATGTGTAAATCCAAAACAAATAAATAAAACCGATATTAATAGGGTATGTGACCACCCCTCATCCTCATACAAAGTTCATAGCGTGTGACCATGCTTTCCATGAGGTGATCAACCACCCCAGACTCAAGTAATCGAATTCATCCTGTAGAGCAGCTTGTACTCTGTGAGAGTAGCTGGGGGGGGGGAAACGTGCAGACACAACATTGTTGAGGGCATCCCAAAGGTTTTCAATGTGATTAAGGTCGGGCGAGTACCAAACCATACTGGCAATACCTTCACTCTCTAGGTAGTCGTCGACGATGCCAGCTCTGTGGAGACGCGAATTATCATCCATTAAAACGAAAGAAGGACCAACTGCTGCAGCGTACAATATCACAGGGATTCTTGGACTTCATCCCGATACCACCCCGCCCTTAATCATGCCCCTCTGGATTGGACGGATAGAGGAACGCAAATTCATGGTGCCCGGGCGTACAGTCCATTCATGTGTAGCCTTTGGCGGACAGTAGTTGCCGATATAATCTTACCAATGGACGCTACAACGATAGATGTCACACGTGTGGAGGTTGCTCTTCGATTCCGCTTCGTTACAACAGCAATATATCGATCTTCCGCGGGGGGTCGTAACCCTTGTGCGGCCGGCCACAGGTTTTCGGACAAGTATTTGCCTTGTTTGGAATTGTTTCCATAATCGTGAAATGACGGAATGATGAATGCCGAAGAAAAGAGCAACATCAGTAATTGATTGCCCTGCTTCAAGGCGTCCCACAGAACGCCAGCGCTCACTATCTGCCATTCGTCTTCTGAAAGCCACGGAAACAGCGGTAGGAAACACGTTCTACATAGTATGTGTGCTTGAGTTAACACAGGGAAATGTCTACTAACACCGGGTTATTCAGCTAGCTGATCAAAAAATAGCTTTACAGCCAGGCCTTCTCATTCGGTTGGTGTATTACAACGAGTCTTTAAATTGAAGGTAGTCTACTGTAATAAATCGAGTCTACATTGTTCATTTTAAAAGAAAATATCTTCTGTAGAGTGAGAAAAGTCTGAATAGAATTCATGTCCGAAACGATAAACTTCTTAGATTTTCATTTTGTAAACGAATAGTAATTTACTTGGCTAAATATTTTCTGAGAGAAGGATCCGCATGATGGATCACAATCGTTTAAAGCCTGATTAGGAAGCAAGATGGTAAAATGTCAAGAAGAAATATCAATAAACAGACATCTCAACAAAAGCATACAATTAAGATAAAAAATAGCCATTATGATAGTTAAGACAGCAGTACACAAATACATAAAAAATATAAAGTAACTAAAAATAATTAAATTAAAAGATCCTTTACTAGCCAAGATCAAAGTCGTACCGATCGTAGCCAAAATCGACACACAATTTTACTGAAGATGCCTTTTACAGGTAGGAATTCTGAGCATGTACTTTGATTATTAAAGTATCGATTGTAGAAATAGTTGTTATTATCTGATGTAAAGGTAAACCACAAGATTTGTGCTGTTAATCTTTCTAATTCCATTCCCAAATATTCAACCAAGCATGAATACCTACTTTTAAGGGGGATCCGCACCTGTCCATGGAGGATTTAACAGTTTGATGAGCATTACTGGGATGAAAGATTTATTGACGGTATTAAAGGGATTTAAATAAGTTCTAAATTCTGCGTCTCGAGTATCTGGGGGAAGTTTAGAATCATCAGTCTGGTTCTGGACTGACTCCTTTATGATGTTGGATTAACTAGGGTTGGTGACTGGATTTACCAATATTGGAAACTAACAAACTGTTTCTAGTTCTAGACTACAAATTGAATGCAGTTGCTTGGGTATTTGACTGCAACAACCTTTCAACAAGAGTTCCCGTGTAAATGTTGGAGTTGAGCTCTTTTATAATTTATACACACACATTCAAAACTCTTACATACTTATTAAAGTTATGAATGTCAAGCGTAATACCTTGCCCTTATTATTCAACTCAAATCCTTTAATATTACACTATATCGCATTTCCCTTTCTCATACTCTACTTCAATCTCCTCATTTGAAAATTACCGTCTTGGCGATAATTGACATTTATAAATTGCCAAAAAAGGACTGATTATGAAAAAAAATTTACACCTCAAATATTTTTCCAAACTCTTTTCAACTAACTTCTCAGCCACTGGGACGTATTGAGGTTCAATATTTTCTTTTTTTTGCCATGATACCATGGCAAGTTACTTTGAAACATACGTTTTCGCTATGATACCATCATTGGAGGAGCTCAGAGACTAGCAACTTGTTGCCATTCCAATGTTCTACCCAAAACTAAAAATATAATTTCTCTGATAAAAATAATGTACACTGATGTCCAAAATTAAGGTCATAAACATAAAATCTGTGAGAACTGGAGAAATATTCAGTTTATTGCAACGAAATTTGGCGCAGAGATATATTATTATGAGAGAAAGCATATAAGAACATAACAATATGTTAGTTAGGATACAGGTTATATCAAAAATGGTCAACTCATGATGCATTATCTCGGGATAGGTCCGTCTAATATGGAGTGTGACCACGGTGCACTGCTATACAAGCCTCGGAACGAGCCCTCATACTGGTAATGAGGGTGTCGAGAAATGCCTGCGCCAATGAGTTCCATTCTTCAAAAAGAGCGGCTTTTAAAGCCTCGAGGGTCCTGGGAGGGGCGTAACGTCGTGTAACAGCTCTTCCTAGACCATCCCAAATATGTTCTATAGGATTGAGATCCGGAGACTTCGCGGGCCAGTTCATACGGCGAATATCCTCTTCTTCACGAAAATCATCAACAATGTGAATTCTGTGCGTCCACGCATTATCGTCCATAAAAAGGAAGTCCGGGCCTGCAGCACTCAGGAACAACCCCACATAAAGTTCAAGAACTTCATTCATATAGCGCTGTGCGGTAACACTAACCTTATCAAAGACGCGCAGAGGTGTACGACTGCCCAACTTGATGCCGACCCAGACAAGGATTCTTCTGCCAAACTGGTCGATTTCCCTTACGTTAGAGGGATGATAGCAAGCTCCACGTTCTCTCCTGATGAAGACACGCCGAGAATTACTCTGTAAGCTGAATCTCGACTCCATCGGTGAAAATAACACGCCCCCATTCTTGGTGTGTACAAAAATGGCGTGTTCGGCTCTACGACAATCGGGCTCTTCTGTGTAATGCGCTTAAAGGGAGACGCACCACTGGACGCCGGACGTAAAAAGCTCTTTCTGTTGGACGTCTGTATACTGTTTGTCTGGAAATTCTTTTTCCAGACGCAGCAGCAAGGTCACGTGAAAGCTCTGTAGCCGTTGTCTGCCTATGACATCGTGTACTTAATGCCAAGTAGCGATCCTGTGCAGGTGTCATCGCTCTTGGGCAGCCTTGGCCGTGCTTCCTGGTGATAGTGACACTTGTTTGGAATTGATTTCACAACCTGGATACCACTTTTGATACCACTTGTAACCACCGAGTCTCCTCTGCTGGAGACTGCCCAGCCTCAAGCCTGCCAATGGCTTTCCGTCTCATTGAATCATCTAAACGATGATGAGAACTCATTCTCACTGCAAACAGTCAAACTTGTGGGTTTTAACTCAATATTCGCAACACTGCAAGAAAAAATTCCAGATGCTTAAACGGTCAAATTCCACGTTGTTCTACAAAACCAAAGCTAAACACCATTTTTTCCAAACTGGAGGCTAACATTGTGCTACCCATTCTTCAAAATATATAAAATACAAGTTTTATTAAATTTTTTGGTAGCAATTTTGAATTAAGAAAAACGTACCTGTGACCTTAATTTTGGACACAAGTGTATTTTAAAAGCATCCACTTAGTACGTGTTTAAGCATGACGAATATGTGTTGCATTATTAAATTACGTTACCGTATGATGCCTCTATTGACACTGAGAATTTTTAGAAGTTAGTCGTCTTAGCAATATAATAAACCTGCATATGCGATTTTTGTTTGATGCGTCCTGTCAAGCTAGATGTAAATGGTGGTAATGTTTTTGAGCGAGACATGCTTCCAGTACGTATTCTGAACAAGAGTTATCGTGCCTAGTGAACGTGCCGCTCATATGGCCCTAGAACTCTTGCAAAAGAACCACGTGGACGTAATACCATGGCTCCTTTTTCGAATAAGACATCACCCAATAGAAATTTCAAAGAATAAATTTTTCTGAATTGATATGTGATGATAGTTCATTGGTCAAATCCAATTAAATTAAACACTAAACCGCACCAAAAACGGAGATAAACTACATTTAAACTAATCAACCAAAATATGTATTATGCAAGAGAACTTGAATAGAGGAAGCAAAATCTCTGTTTCCCGAAGAGTTTGTTTGCACTGGAAACCCCTATCACTTTGAATATGATTTCAGTTGAAGTTAAAGGTAACTTACAAAAGCATATTCATTGATACTCATGAACAAAAATGGCATGGTTGGTCTGTATTAGTAGACAATGTAGTTTTAAAAGCTATAAATGAAATGCAGTTAATATTTAAGTTAATTAAATTAGAGTTGTTAACATATCCACACACACACTCGCACAAACACGCATGCAATCAAGCACACACACGCACGGGCACACACACACACACGCACGTACACACACGCACACACACACGTACACACACTCACGTACGCCCACACTCAAGTTTGCAAACCATTTTTCAAATTGTCTCTTTGAAGTCAATTCTGTTTTCGATAGTTTGAAGTCCTACAAAATCGCTTGTTCGTTTCTTTGCTTAATAATTAGTGAAATTTACACTTCGGTGACCATATTCTGACAACATGTTCATAAATAAACGAAATTCTTGCAGTATGATTTCCTTTGTAAGAAACAAAAGTACTCCATGAACTAGTTAAAGTCCCATTAAGCATCGATAAATCGATAATTCCTGAACAACACTTAGCGACAACGCCTGTCTCGCAATCTGACACCAGACACCGCAAAAACCCCAAGAAAATTATGGTGACAAATGAGAAATATACTGTTTATTTGAGAGATTTTACTCATTTCTTCGGCCAGTCGCTGAGTGACGCCAAAATAAGATACCCTAATTACATAGAATGAAACTTCTATAATTGGATGGCTTTTCTTTCCCTTTCCTTCTCTAGCGCATTACCATTCCACTAACAAGCTTTTTTCTGGGTTCCTGTGTGGGGGGAGGAGGTTAAGAAGAGGCCATCGGAAAATCGTTATTCCTCTTTTCTAACTTTTAATTCCAAGACTCACTTATCCCCCGTTTTAATCACTATTTCTCCTTTTTATGCACTTTCTCCATCGTTTTGATTAAAATCTCATTATTTGGTAATGACATTTGCTGGTCCTCACATTCCTAACGAGCCGTTCTTACCTTTGAGATGGATGTCCCTCGACTGTGTAATTGGATTTCGAAGTGGAATTTTTGGATTTCGGAGATAATTTGTTGTTTGGTCCGCTGACGTGATAGTTTCCTGGATATTTATTGTTATTCGTCTACCTGTAATGTCTGTTGAACGTATATTGAGAGAGTGATATGATACAGTTGAAGAATAAGATCGCTTAATCTACGCAATTTACTGCTTGCTTTTGATAACCGAGATTTTAAAATGCTGGAACTCTTATTTAATCTTCTGAGGGGTTCCTACACATATATCATCTATTTGTTCCTATATTGTTCAATTGTTCTCTAATTGTTATTTATCTGCTTATAATGTCTGTTGAATTATATTGAGACAGTGATATGATATAGCTTAAGAATAAGATCGCTTAATCTACGCAGTTTACTGTTTGCTTTTGGTAACCGAGAGTTTAAAATGCTGGTAACTCTCCTTAATATTCTGAGGGGGTACATACACATATATCCGCTATTGAATTGTTCTCTAATTTTTATTTATCTACCTATAATGTATGTTTAATTTATATTGAAAGAGTGATTTTCTCTGATTCTTAGATAGAAGGCCCTCCGTTCGAGGACATTGCAGATTTTTGGGCCATAAATGCATTTTATAGAGCATTTTCACGTAATTTTATGTAATCAAAGTCCCAGTTTAAAATCCTAACTAATATAGTCTATGTTTTCGCTCACTCCAAATTCAGACGCACTGGCGGAAGTGAAATAATAAAGTTTATATTCTCGTCTTTGATAAGCTATTGATACGATAAAACATATCATGCTCATCACTACGCTGGTGACACAATCTAGCAACCTCTAGGTCCAGATCATTGCGTCAACCCCTCTTGCACACACCAAAACACCTGTTGAAACTCAAATGCTGAACAGAGGGCGCTGCGTGCACTAGATAGGTGTTGAAGAAGATAGGTGCATTAGAAGGTGAGATAGATGTTGAAGCTCCAGTTAGTACTGCTTGTGTGAGAAATGTGACGCCATGATTAATATTCCGTGTTTCTTTGTGTTGTCTTTGATGTTGTTTGTGATGTTGTGTTTGTGTCAAACAAAGGTTAAAAAGGAATTGAACTTCCCGTCTGACAGGTAAGAGAACCTTTTGAAATTTATTTAAGAACCGTGCGAAATTGAAGTTGTATCAACACCTTCTCCACCCCAGTAAAGTTAACACATCTCAAATCGACAAAAATACAGTCTCGATTATTATACTGAATAAGACAGCGACACCGACTGAACGAGAAGAAACAGAACGGACAAAACGAATCTACATAGAAGACCATGGGTATATGATTTTGATGTTGTGCTTTTATTTTTATATGAATTAAAATGATTTAATTTGCCTTTTTGTTCATATCATTTATTATTATTGAACCGATGATGACACAGGTTCACTATATTCAATACAATATTTTGCAATTAACTATCTACTTTATTCAGTATATTCATCTGTCTCTTTCTTGATCGATTTAGTATCTTTAGTGCAGCTCTTAAAGAGTCGGTATCCCTTCGTTCAGCAATCGCTCATCTCTTAAACGGAAAAAAACGGCTTTCCAAATTTTATTCCTACGAACTCTATCTCTTCCTAGCCCGAGCCATCAGGTTTTAGTGTCATTTTTGTTACTACACGCCGAGGCCGTTAAAACGAGAGCGTTGTTCATTGAAGTTAATACTCGGGTAGATCCATGTCTTCCAGGTTTACCACGCCTTGATCGTTAAACATAAAAGCCTGTGCTGTCATAATGGCCGTGGAATAAGCCATCAACGCCAAGATCCGAGAGGCGTAAAAGAGTTATGTTGACATCTCCCTTTAACAAATCGAAGTTCGTGAAAGACCATAAAACGGCACCCAGTCGGAATGCTTTGCAGGAAATGTTTATTTCTTGCAGGGTCAGCCGAAGATTCGGGAAACGTCAAAACAACAGGAAGAATTTTGTTTCCCTGTGTCCTTTGGTGATTTTTTTATGTATCGGGAGGTCTTCGAGCGAAAAGATTCGGTTGTGAATGGGTATTCTTTTTGTTGATTCGGTTTTGTCGAAAAGTTTCGATTGAATCTTGAATTTGTTTGTTTTGAAAGAGTCTATATGGTGTAAGGTCCGACCCATCGAACTGTTTTAATTGAGTTGTTGCTTTATTTGCTGTTTTGAAATATTCAGGCAGGGACTGAGGTGGGAAAGAACATAATGTGGTGTAAATAGCAGTTATATATTCGTCAGAAATTTGTGAAACGTCAAGACAACAGAAAGGATTTTCTTGTAATTGATTCCTTGGTGCCGTTTTGTATGTATAAGTAGGATTTCGAAAAGAATCAGTTGCCAATGGTCTTTTCGTACTGTCAGACTACTCCAGTAACGAGAGAGTATCATCTTTTTTGCCCTTAGCTGGATTGAGTTAGTGTAGTTAGAATGACAAGTTTTTGTGAAATTGGTGCTTAGATAAGCTGTTTTTCAGAAGTCCAGACTGTGTATGAGGTTAAGAACTAATTGCTTTAAATGGTAGAGAACAACTGTAAGAAATTATTCAAAACATAAAATTCGGATAAATAAACATTTGGAAATAAACATAATTCAGGGTGAATTCCATTTCAATCTGTCAAAGATCCTACTAAAACCACCAACATAATACATCCATTGCGTTAAAAATAAGGAAATAAACAAATCTGAGATAGCTCTACAGTGTTGGGATTTTTCACACCAGTTTCATTTCAAACCAATCCAATTTCCGAGAACTACTCTCGAGTTAAACATCAGAAAAGCTTCATTCATTTTTTCTTTGCCTGGTGCAATCTCTCCTTTACACTCGGCCTGGCAAGGCTTACTTGAAAAAGTGAGATGCGGTAACGCTATTTTAGAACAACATATTTAAACTCGCATTTGTGTCTTATTTCTGTCTTGATGATGATGGACGTTTCTCTTCTTCCGGAATGGCTATTGGCGATCTTTTACATCGACGGAGCATTTTTTGTTTGCATTGATGAAGTTTTTATATCAAGCTTAACCATTTTTTGAAGGTTTTTAAATTTTTACTATCAAAGTCAGATATTTTTCATTGGCTATTCATGTCAAAAAATTGATCAATCGAAAGCATATTTGACGGGCATTTAAAAAAGCTAAAAGGGACCGAAGAAAAATTTCGTAAAAATAAGAAAAACATCAAAAGGGAATTGAAAAATCCTGCATTTGAATGGAGTCTATAAAAGAAAATAGAAGTTAAAAGGAGCTTCAACTGTACGTTTAAGTACTTTTTATAACCTTTTTTCAAAAACGAAAATTAGGTGTTTCGTAGTGCATCGAATGTTTTACATGAGATAAATACGCTTACATATGCTTTAAAGTGATGCAGTATATCACATACACTACCCTAGAATAATGGACCGGACAGCAAGATGTGATGGTATAGGGAAAGAATACATGCTTTAATAGGGGGATGGTCCCCACATGCTGCAATTACACTAGCAACCCTTCTGAGTATACTTTCAACAAGGTTTTGATATACAGCTATGGGTATGTGTGTCCATTCCTGCTCCAAGAATGTCGCTAGCTCAGCTGTAGATTTCGGACGAGGTTTCCTGGTCCGTAAGGGTCACTCCAACTCGTTCCTCAAATGTTCCATGGGGTTTAGGCCGGGACTCTGAGCAGGCCAGGGAAGATGTTTTACATCCATATCTCGATACCACTGCTTGACAGAGGCTGCAACATGACAAGGAGTGTTGTAGTCCTGGAAGTAACATTCATCCATTCCATAAAATTGCCAGACCGTAGGAAGAACCTGATAGTTCAAAATGTTCATGTTGGCGACGGCGTTCAATTTACCATGAACAACATGCAAAGGTCCCAGGCCATACCACGAAACACACCCCAAACAAGTATACCACCACCACCGAACTTTACATTTGGAACAAAACACTTGGATAACAGACGTTGGTCAGGCATTCGCCAAACCCAAGAAAAGTATTGAGGTGCACCTTAACCCCTGCTGACTGTTGAAACTCACTGTTGATAATTTGGAGTATTTTCTTGCGGTTCTTACGAATCTCAAGCTTCAGGACAAGTCGATCCCTTTACGGGACGACCAACGTGTGCAGTTCGTGTCCCAACTCCCGCAGCCTTCCACTTCTTCACGACATCACCAACAGTTGACCGTGGCTGTCATAATTGTACAGCAATTTCTTCGAACAGACCTGCCACTAATGTGACAATCAAGTATAACACCTCTTTCAAAATGACTAAGTTCCTTTCGTTTCGACATATTGTCACAATTTCACACAGAAGTAACGATGTTACCACTTCGCATATCGGTATTTAACCTTAACAGATCACGTGCAAGCACTGGATTTGCATAAAATCCGACATGCAGTCGGATTTTATGCAAATCCGCTGGCGTCCGGTCCATTATTGTAGGGAAGTGTGGACATGAAATATAAGAGAACTGAACATTCCTATTGGGAGGAGCTTATAAAGTGTGACCAACAAGTCGACCTGTAGACTGATCCGTGAAAAATTGACTTGATTGGCCAAGTTTGTATTTTATCGTCTCGTTCGATATAACATCTCATAACAGAGTAGGCATGTGAATGTGAATTTATATAGCGTGGCGAAAAAATGGTGAAATTGCCACAGTGTACTACTATATCCAGTAAGAGGATGAACCAATAGATAGTCGCCTTTTCCCATCCCGTGGACCAATCAAATGATGAAAGGTCGTTTTAACCCGGCAAACGAATCTAAGGGACACGTTATTATTGGTTCTGGCCATGATCTTGGATGCATAAAAGTTACTATTATTCACTCTTCTTTTATATCTCAACCATAGTATAACGATGAGATTGCCCAATAGAGTGAAACTGAGCTTCCCTGAAATTGCTTAAATTTATCACTATTCTAAGTATATAACAAAATAGTTTCGATCGGTGTGGCTCTTTTGAAGTCATTTAATCTAAATCTCGACAATTCGTTAGAAGAAAAAGTACAATTTCAGTTTCAAGAAAGGTTAATGAAGGGTTTTTCGATTCTTTTTTTCAAGCTGTTCGCGCGCGCGCGCGCGCGCGTGAAAATTTATTGATAAAAACTATAAAGATTACACTTTTTTTTGGAATAAAATATGGCACTTTCGATTTCTCTCAATAGCGATTTGTTAATTATAAGCCCTTTCTGTCTGTCATTAGTATTTCGAATCCTAAGAACTATATCGCACTGAAAGAAAAATTTTTTTCCTTTAAATTTCGATTTGTTCACTAGTTGCAGTGCAGTCGAAAAATCGCGCAATCCGATCTTCAAACTACTATTATCGTATGCAACGTAACCACCAGATGTTTCTCTAAACAGGTGACATTTGTGACTTGTTTTGTGTATTGCCTCGAGAAGTAGTATGAGTGAACTCCAGTAGACAACGTTGATATCAGAAGTTTGAATTTTCACCATACCCAGAGGATATTCATTGTTGAGCAGTTCCTTGAGTGCAAACTCAGCGTGATTTTAATTTTGATTTATTTTCAACTGACAGCAGCGTATTCACAAACCTCTCTGTGTCTTGATACATTTAGGCCGGTGCACACATCCGGTTTTTCAACGTGCTGCGCCGCTGCCACAACGCAAATGCGGTCTGAGATACATTAGATCCAATGGAGTAGTGCACACATGCCTACGGCACCGCTGCGGCGACGCACGTCCAACTGGCGTGCAATTTGTACCGCAAATCACCACGGTCCTGCAGCTCACCCCACACGCGTCTCCGTTCTGAAGTATCTTGTTTTGACAAAAAATGGAATAAGAATAATAATTAATAAACGGCTGTTTCCAGTAACGTCTCTTTTGTTTCAAAATATACTTTTTTGTACACCAAGTAAGCGAAATAAACACGTTTTCTTCGATAGAATATTTATCGCAAATGGCGCGAAATGAGTACGTGAGTCATTTCACGGTTTTGTGTGCATAGTTGGGCTTCGGTTCCGCAGTGGCGCCGCACATTGAAAAACCGGATATGTGCACCAGGTCTTATTGTACTCGCGCATATTGCGATATTGTAAACGTATTTTTTGTCATGAAAACTGTAATCATGATGTGCAATATAAATAAAAATTAACATATACGCTGTGATCTACAAGTTTGTCCAAGTATTACCAGACATGTAGTCTTCGGTCAATATATTTTAGTAAGTTTTAAATTTATAAGTTAGTCGTGAGTAATCATTTTGTATCCTCAACACATGATCTGGACAATGTAGCGAGCGTAGCCACCACTACAAAAATTAACTTACGATGCAGTAGTATATATAACAGTATAAATCAACTCTACTACGAAGTACTTTTTGGTTGACGAAGTTGCACTGTTCCATTCCGTTCTGCTAAAAGCTGTTCTTCACTGCTCGCTCTTATTCAAGAGAACTGAAGAATTCGAACAAAGGTATCCGAACGTTAAACCTTCCAAAAATCAAAAACAGCATGATTGAATACCCATTTGATTTATAGCCATTTTTAAAGACATACTGTAACCGCCAACCATGATACTGTGACCGCCAACCATGATACTGTGACCGCCATCTTTAATACTGAGAATTGCCCTAAAAACAACTTCATTTACTATTAGGAGACACTGTGTAAACGATAATTTTTTTAATGCACGACTAATTTAACTGCAATCATCACAGGACAATAAAAACGGTATTGTGAACGGCTTGGCCTTACTCTGATGCACCACGGAGTGAAAGAGGTTCACGTTACACTACACAGTTATCACATCCAGGTAAAACCCGTTTATAGAGCCACAAATTCCCTCTAACATCCATGCCTTCACTGGACATGGACTAGGATCCATGCCTTGCCCTGGATCCGAAACAGGAATACTGTCCTTTTTGGTTGTAATAATGGGATTTTTGTACTATAACGTACTACTATGCATAATGGATTGAGCGACGTTTTGACTACACTGTGCTATAAAAGCATCAAGGATATTTTATTGTTCATAAATATTTATTTCATTTCTCAAATGAACAATATTTTTTTCTGAACAGACCGCAAATAACTCTAGACGCGGTAGAGCAGTTTATCAAGGATGAAAGAAATGTGCAAATATGCGAGTACTGCGATAAATAAGATCTGCATGAGAAACACATGAAAAATGGGGAAGTGACAACCTACAAAATATGGTTGCATGGTACATCTAATAGAACATATCGGATTTTTATCTCGCCAGATATCATTGATCCCTCAGAGAGAGCGTGAGACTAAAGGCCACAGTACTGGACTGTTGGGCGCCGGTGGTCAGTGGTAAGACAGTCAAACATTCGAATCGACAGATAGGTCATAAATACGCAGAAGTGCCGAGACGCGTAAGAATTTCAATTTTGTACCTTTCAAATCTTTCTGATTTGACCCATGCAAAACCAGATTCGGTTTAAGGTAATCCTGATAATATATAAAACCATCAAAACACACTATTTATTTTTTGTTTTTAATTAAGCAGTTTTTAAGCTTTAAGAGGATTTTTTTTGTTTGTAGCTGTTTGGAAAGTATTAAATTATTTATAAGCTAGGTAAAACCAAATAGAATTTATGTAACTCTGGGAATAAAATAATCAAAAATTCAATTTTGATTATTTATTTAAATTCTAATTAAGTAGCTTCTTTCAAGGTTTTAAGATAATGTTTCCTTTTTTGTAGCCGTTTGAAAACAAAGTACTTAAAAATTATTTTTAAACACGTAAAAAAACATTATGAGCTTTTTAATTGCCATTTAATGGCTGATTTCTCAAGTGGCTTTTTTACCGCATAATGTACCTTTACAAAAACCTATCGATAGTAAACACTTGAAATATTTATGAAGTAGTCTTGGGGCACTAACACGAGTTTTAACTAAAGCTTTTTATATAGGTATTTAAATATATTTGCTACATAAAAAACCTCCTAAAATTTGCCTTTTCATAATACGAAAGTGTATTACATATTTTGCTTATATCATATCAGCAGGGGAAAAAAAGGCAAAAAGAAAGTGTCTGATAAAAAAAACTACTCTTCAATGAATATACGAAAGAAAAATATAATGCCTATTATAATTAGGTTACAAAAACTGGCACATCAAGTGTTACTCATTTTAATGGGGGTAGTGCTAAACCTTCATTATAAAATTAGATACAAAACGATTAAAACGAAATTATAACTTTAGAAGCATATATATCATTGAACTTACTCTATTGGATGTATTGATATTTGCCTGTTAATAATATTGACTCAAAAGCTTTGAGTAAAGATATTGAGAACATAAGCTTGTAATTCTAGAGAAATTTATTACTATGTCAAACAAAAGGCCGCCATTTGAATTAAGGAATATGCTTTATACATGGAAGAAGAATGTTCTATAACTAAAAATTAAAGTTACAATTATAAGTTAATCGAAAGAAGTTTAAAAAAATTGCATTTGTATAATATTTTTCCAAAAAGATGTGCATTAACAGTATATTTCTATATAAACACAACCTTATGCAACAGTTATTTTAATATCCATAAAATATAACACAACATTTTAAAGCTTCTTCGTGAAACTGAAAATTTATTTTGATAATAAATAGGCCTTTCAAAGAGAGCAATGTAAAATAAAATTGCAATTTACACTTTAAGACAGTTCAAATTGCAAGTTTGAATTTTTCTAATATTTAATTGTGTACCTTTAGTTTTCTGTGGTAAATCAAAAGTTTTTACTTCATCAATCTCGAATTGAAAAGCAGAGCAATAACCATGTACCAAATTTCGAAAGGGTGATGCTTTTAGTAGACTGGCCAACATATTTAAACTTTAAAAAGTCCCTATTAGTTTTTAATGAAATCACAGGATAACACTTTAAATGAAATATGTCCACTTTGTTCAGTTTATGAAATTTCTCCAAGGGAAACATTTTTCATAACAGAGGGGAAAAATCGGGCTTTTGAAAAATTTGTTTTACCCGCCCCCAAAAAAGATAATAAAAAAAAAATTACAATAGCCTTTTAAATGATTCAAATACCTGGAAATTGCTAATTTCGTACACAAATCGATAAAATTCAACTTTTAAATACTCTAACCAAAGTACTTAAATCGATTTACTTTTTTATTTTATAACATTCTTAATCCATTATAGTCTTGTCTCAGGAACTGATACCAAATAATCATAATTACAGGTCTAGTTATTACAGTTACATTCTAATGCTTAAGTTATAACGAAATATACATTATTCCTCAATGTATTTCTCAAATTAAATGCTTTGAAAACTGGAGTAATTTTTAGTTTGATCCTAAGTTAAATCTGAGATCCTGAGTACATCGATTCTTTTTAAGGCGTGAAACTTTTAAGTTATTTTTCCCCCTGCGAAACGATTTTGTAAACTTGTGCTTTTGGTGTGATTCCGAAATTATGTAGACAAGTTAAACTGGTCTAATGGTTCATTTACTAGCCTTTAAATAAGTCCCAGGCTCAAATCCTAATTGGTAAGAGCATGAATAGTAATTGCTCCTGTTAAAGAATTATGTCGGCTTCCCCATTAGGTAATCTTTTACAAATAAACGTCAGTTTACCACTTGTAGCAAGTATTGACGGCCTTATAGGTCAGTGGTTGGGCATAAGGAAAACCTTCATAACTGTTTTAAATTCGAAGTTCGTTTGAATATAATGGAATTGTAATAATAAATAGAACAAAAAAAAATGCACCACACAAAACAAACAAATGATTGTTACATATTCCCGTTTGTTCGTTTCAAGATTCGAACGAATGAATTTTCAATTTTTCTCTTCACAATTACGTTAAATTCGTTCGTTCTTCGCAAATTTGTTCATTTAGCGGGTTTTCTCTATTTTACCCTTCCTTTCTTATCTGAAACGGAACATGGAAAAAATAGATTTATTTTCATTTGAATAGAATTTATAAGCAGATTCGTTGAATTACTCTTGCAGAGGTTCCATTCATGAGCTAGATCAATTCTTGCTAACGTTTCATTGTGTTCACTCTTTCGTCACATTCATTGTCCGTTACGTAACATAGTTATTTCCATAAACCCAACTAGCAAGAGTTTGTTTCTTTGTGCTAACTAGATAAAAATCATTCGATCGCTTGATGTTTCATTTGATTTCTTTTTTATTCAGTTCGTTCGTGCCAAAAATAATTACCATATCTTTTTTGTTTGTTTTGTTAAGGCGTTAAAACTTCGTGTTGTTTCGCTGTTCATAAAATATAAATCCTGTTTGTTAAACGTGACATTTTAAGATTATTCGAACATGTCTTTATAGTTTCATCTTCTGGTTTTCATTTACCATTTAATTCGTTTTTATATCTAGGAATGATTAAAAATTTTGTTTTTCACTTA
Source organism: Metellina segmentata (assembly GCA_947359465.1). Classification (NCBI taxonomy): domain Eukaryota; kingdom Metazoa; phylum Arthropoda; class Arachnida; order Araneae; family Tetragnathidae; genus Metellina; species Metellina segmentata. Next base: position 35,105,319 of record OX375882.1, read on the forward strand.
TGTGGTGAAATAAGTGACTACTTAAAGCTGTGATGAATAGGAGATTCAACTGAAGTAAGGTTACCAGACCTAAGAATTACAATTCTTGACAAACTCAGTTATAATCACTGACATTTTAGGTAGTGACCGGACAAATGAAACTCAACAGACAGGTATTGATAAAAAACCTTTGCTTTGAAATGGTATATTAAAAAATTTGTTATGCACAGTATGACGTACGAAATACAACTTACAAAAGAATCTGACTATGAATACAATTCCCCGCCAACTGATTTAATAAGTAACACTTTTTTTATACACAAAGCGATTCACGCAATGCGACATTATGATTGAATTGATTTCCCTGAAAAATTCGTATTTAACAAAATATTCAAGATTAAAAGAGCTTTCAATTGTTTTAATGAGTGCGTAATACTTGAAAAAAAAGATTAAGACCTTTTGAATAGTAGATAAATCATTGTAATTTTGGAATTTGTTAATATTTGAGAATTGCTAATACGGAAAAAATTGAAACGTGGCTTATATGATGCCAGAAGCGCGCTGAAATTTAATCAAATTGAATTTATCAAAAAATTAATTGTTAGAATTAGCAATATATCTTGCCGCGGTAGCTCAGTCAGTAGAACGTCGGGCTCGCATTGAAAGGGTTGTGGGTTCTGTCCTCAGCGGAGCCTGCAATTCTGGTGGTTGCGAGATCGGCGCTTGGACCTGGCTAAAGACCGTCGTGTTCGCTAATGGTGGCTGGGGCACGTTAAATAGGTCGTAGTCACAAAGTATCCCATGTTCCCATACCAAATCAATACCTCTGGGGGTACCTGATCAGGGGGTTATCGGTCTCTGATTGGGATCTAAATTCTGGTATGTGTGAGTGAATGGATGTGTGAAAGGGACATTCCTGTAAAACGGATTAGGGATGCGACATCGATGTCGATGTTTTCAAAACATCGATGTTTTATAAAAAACATCGATGTATTGGTGTCGATGTTTTTGTAACATCGATGTTTATACCTGTCGATGTTTTTACGTTGTCGATGTTTTATATTTAAATGAAAAAAGTACCGTTATAAAAATTTAAAAAATAACCAAGTAGCATAATTTTCATTATCAGCAAATTGAACATACTTTTAGACCAAAGTGACCAAGGATGAAGGGTCTGAAAAGTAAGGATACGACATCGATGTCGATGTTTTCTAAACATTGATGTTTTAGAAAAAAACATCGATGTATTAGAGCCGATGTCGCATCACTAGTTGCTAAACCAGTTTTAAGAAATGGGGAAACAAGTTTAAATACACTGAATTTTAAAAACATCGATGGTTTGGGGGTGATGTATTATCAACATCGATGTTTTAATTTTGAACATCGATGTTTTGCTGTCGATGTCGCATCAATAGTTGGTAAACCAGTTTTAAGAAATGGGGAAAAAAAGTTTAAATACACTGAATTTTAAAAACATCGATGTGTTTGGGTCGATGTATTATCAACATCGATGTTTTAATTTTGAACATCGATGTTTTGCTATCGATATCGCATCCCTATACTGGAGCTCAGATTCAACTTGGTACTGGGGTACTATACGACCAAAGTGACCAAGGATGAAGGGTCTGAAAAGTAGGAATGCGACAATCGATGTCGATGTTTTTTAAACAGTGATGTTTTAGAAAAAAACATCGATGTATTGGAGCCGATGTCGCATCACTAGTTGCTAAACTAGTTTTAAGAAATGGGGACACAAGATTAAATACACTCAATTTTAGAAACATCGATGTTTTGGGGCGATGTATTATCAACATCGATGTTTAAATTTTGAACATCAAAGTTTCAAAACATCGATGTTTTGCTGTCGATGTAGCACCACAAGTTGCTAAACCAGTTTTAAGAAATGGGGGAAAAGTTTAAATACACTGAATTTGAAAAACATCGATGTTTAGAAACATCGATGTTTTGGGGTCGATGTATTATCAACATCGATGTTTTAATTTTGAACATCAATGCTTCAAAACATCGATGTTTTGCTATCGGTGTCGCATCCCTAAAACGGATGTGTCATGTATGAAGAAGTCCAAACCCTTCGGGACAATGACACCCCCAATTGGGTCATATATGTGCCCGCACGACAACAACAACAACAACAATATCTCTTGATGTTTTCTTTCAGGATTTAACCCTCCAAGTGGTTTTGACGAGATACCTCGTTAATCAAGATTTTAACAATTTGGCTAATGACGAGATATCTCGTTCTCAAGATACTGTCGATTTTTTAGGTTGGTAATATCTCTCACCATAAAAACATTGGCAATACCTTGGTGACGAGGTATCTCGTTATTAGTAAAATTAGTCAGATCTAGATGGACGAGATATCTCGTCAAAACCACTTGGGAGGTTTAAATGTTTTAGCAGTCTTTTAACCTAAACGTTTAAAAACTGTGTAAAATATTATCTCTCTTAAAATATAGCGAACAAAAACAGGTACAGCTACACTCTACGTTTATGAGTGATGGCAACGACTTGGCGTTTTTTTTGGCTCACTTCTTGTAGCGAGTTACGATAAATTAAGGCAACCCATCTTTCGTTTCGGTTGTTATGGTTTTCATGGCAACCTCGACAAACGGAAACTTTTAATTTTCATTTTGAATATTCTAAAAAGTTCTTCCAAAATCCGTTCAAGTCGTTTGATTTCATTGATTCGTTTGAAATTTTTTCTTTCCTCCCATTGGTTATTTTGATTTTAAAATATCCTTTGATTGCATTGGTCGTTTAAATTTTTTTTCTTTGATTCTATTGGTTTATTTATTTGTATTTCTACAGTTGTGGAATTTTTATTTCATAATAATTTTTTTTCACGGCAGAGTTCTGACGTGTATTGTTTTTCGCATTTGTGGAATATTCTTGTTTCGTAATTTTTTTTCTCGGGACCGTTGTGATGTATCAGGTTGTATTATTTCTTGCTTTTTTCTTTTAAAAATCTTTTTCTTTTTCAACTTGCCTACTGTATTTAGTGTAATTGATAAGTTTCATGGTATTCTTTACCCAACATTCGTAGCTTAGTTTATCTGCTGGTTCACAAATGTGTTTGGATATGTGCTTAAGTTTACTACTTTTTGTGAAAGTTTTTTAAAATATTCTTTTCAAAACGTTCTGAAAATGTTTAAAAAGTGTGTTGTGAAAAGAAAAAAAGTTTTGACAGTAAAAGAGTTAGGAAATAATTCTTTCCTTGGCGACTTTAGAAGTGCGCCAAAAAAATCGACAAGGCCGTTGCCACCGCTTATAAACGTAGACTGTAGCTGTACCCAAAAACAATTTCCAACTATCCGTGTTCAACATTAAAAATTCCGATTCTCGTTCTAAAGTTGCTTTCTCAATATATTTCGAAAACTATCACTTACCTCCAACTTTTCAGTGTCGATGAAACACCAAGGTACGGCAGCTTAATCTGTCATATTCTGAAGAGGAGCTTAATCGAAGGATTGATTACAAGCTCTTTGTATGTTGAAAGGAGTGATTGATTAAATAATTTTCATCGCAGTTTGTGTAAAAAAAAAAAAATAGAGGGGCTTTCCTTACTCACGAGCGGGAAAGCTTCTTAGTTTAGTGTTGTTACTCTGCCCGGAGATCCAGGATGAAGTGGATAAAAAAATAAACTTTGTAAGAAGTGAAGAGAAAATGAAGTGTTAGTGATCAAATATTGGATATTCTTCGTTCCGAAAATCGCTTCTTTTATGCTTTCTCAATTTCGACGCTTCTAGGTACAGGTAGTGGAGGAAGAAATGTCAAGAACCCAAGTAATTTTATTTCGCAAAGGGTGCAGCAAAATTTAAATATCCAATCAATGGTGGCTTTTGCTGTTTGAAAATGAGGTGGACAGATTTTTTTTTCTGGTTGAAATTCATCGACAGGTTTGGTTTTATGGCACTAGGTTCAAATCACGGACAAACTGCGGCAAACAAAAGGCACGATGCCGAATGCAATAAAGAGGTAAAACACCCTGACATAAAAGTTATCATAAAAGTGTATGAAAGCAATAAAGACACATATAGTTAAAATAGTTTCATAAACAATAGCTATAGTGTCAATATACACTGAAATTCCTAAAGTCATGGGATACCTCCTAATATCATGTGGAATCTAGTTTTGTTCGGCGAAGTGTTGCAACTCTACTTGGCATTGACTCAACAAGTCGTCGGAAGTCCCCTGAAGAAATATTCCACCGTGGTGCCTCTACAGTCGTCCATAATTGCAAAAGTGTTGCCGGTGCAGGATTTTGTGCACGAACTGACCTTTCGATCATGTCCCATGTATGTTCAATGTGATTCATGTTGGCGATCTAGGTGGCCAAATCATTCACTGGAATTGTCCAGAATGTTCCTCAAACCAATCGCGAACGATTTTGGCCCGATGACATTGCGCACTGTAATCGTGGAAAATTCCATCGTTGTTTGGGTACATGAAGTCCATGAATGGCTGCAAATTGTCTCCAAGTAGCTGAACATAACTATTTCCAGTCGATGATTGGTTCAGTTTGACAAGAGGACCCAGTCCATGCCATGTAAAAACAGCCCACACCATGGAGCCAACACCAGCTTGCACAGTGCTTTGACAACTTGGGTCTATGGCCTCAAGGGTTTGCGCTACACTCGAACCCTCCCATCAGCTCTTAACAACTAGAATCGTGACTCATCTGACCAAGCAACGTTTTTCCAGTCATCTAGGGTACAATCGATATGTTCACGAGCCCAGCAGAAGTGCTGTAGCCGATGGCGTGTTGTTAGTTAGGTACTCGAATAGAGGTCTTCTACTGCCATATCCCATCAACGCTAAATTTCGCTGCACTGTTCTCACGGACACGTCTGTAGTACGTCCCACATTGATTGTTGCTGTTATTTGACTGTTGCTGTTATTTGACACAGTGTTACTTGTCTGTTAATACTGACTACTCTACGCACACGTCGCTGGTCTCAATCATTAAGTAGACGTAGTCGGCCACTGTGTTGTCCATGGCGGGAGGTAATGCCTGAAAATATACTTTCTAGGCACACTCTTGATACTGTGCATAGAGGAATATTGAATTCCCTAACTATATCTGAAATGGTATGCCCCATGCGTCTAGCTCCAACTAGCATTCCGCGCTTAAATTCTGTTAATTCCAGTAGTACGGCCATAATCACGTCAGAAAACTTTTCACATGAATAACGAGTACAAATGAAAGCCCTGACAATGCACTGCCCATTGATATGTTTCTTACGCTATGCTACAGCCATCTGTATATTTGCATATTGTTATCCCATGACTTTTGACACTTCAGTGCTAGTAAATAGCGAAATAAGAGACTCAAGTCCTATCTAGATCATCTTTTGTGTTGAAAGTAGTCAAAATATATCTAGTTTAATCAGTGAAAATAGAAGTTTTGTTAGTTGCATAGGTAAAATATACGTCAACAAGTCTTAAATAGTGAAAAAATCCTTAATGCTAATGATGGGTACGATGTTTCGAGAATCCCTCAGATAAAACGCACATCGATACAATTTTATTTTTTGAAATTACCCCCGCCATAGTAACCTCAATGATTTTTTTACATATTAAATAGCCAATAAATCATTAATTGTATTAATAATGACATGCCATTAAAGTTTGTTGAAGTTCATCGACAGATGCTAGTGTCAAAAATAGCTATAATGGTCATATTAACGATTTGAATCATACCTGAAACCGTTTTGTGTGTTAGAAACAGTCAAAAATACGTCTAGCTTAATAAGTAAAAATCTAATTATTTTATTGCACAGGTTGGATACACGTCAACATATCCTAACCCTTCATGTGGTTTCAAAAAGGTATCTCATCCATAAAGATCCGACAAATTTCGCGAGATTCAATGGTTTTTAATTTTAAATTTAATAGTTTTTAAATTTAATGATTTAATGGAGAGATATCTCGTCATTAAAATATTGATAATTTTTGAAGATGGCGAAATAGAGATCTAGTCAGATTTTTTTCCATGGACGAGATATCTCGTCATGTCCCATGTATGTTCGATGTGATTCATGTTGGCGATCTAGGTGGCCAAATCATTCGCTGGAACTGTCTAGATTGTTCCTCAAACCAATCGCGAACGACTTTGGCCCGATGACATTGCGCACTGTAATCCTGGAAATGATCAAAATCTGACAAGGTTTGCCAACGACGATACCTCTTCACGAACCCGAGGTACCCTAGTGATCTATTATCACCCCATGGGGTTTACTGAATATGGTAAACATCAGGATAACGACCCCAGAATGGCCAAGCGATCGTTCTCTTTCTTCTTTCCGTTCTTTCTATTCACAATTACTCGTCAACGTCTGTATTGTGTTTAGTGTAGCTACGTCATACATGTCTCTCTTGCTCCACAAAACCCTAAACAAAGCAACCTAAAAGTATAGTTACTATAATTTTAATCAGAACTTAATAGTTTCCAAAGTTTTCTAAAGATTTTTCGCATCTTGAAATAGAAACAATCATCACCTCTGATATGGCTTAATATAATATTATGTGACAAATAAATCATGGAATAAAATATTGCGGGAATAAAAGTAAAATATTTCGAAAAAAGCATAAAAATATAATAGTAGTTAAAATAGCGGTCAAAATATTTTGCTGCTTTTTTTAATGTTAATTACGTATTAACTGGGGAAATGTGAGAGATCAAAAAACAATTCTGTAAAGAAATTAATTCTGGTCTACATTTGTAAAAAACTTATGCTTCCATTTATGTTAAAAGTGCTAAGGATGGTAAAATGGCTTTTTATTTCTTGTTTTTATGTCCTCCCCACAAAAATGAACTTATTATTTTTTATTGTTCTCCATTTATCGTTATGTTACGTTCGTGGTAACAGTCGCGATTGTTTTCTTAATTCTTTTCAGTTTTTACGATTATGAGATCGCATTTATTATGTTCAGCAAGATGTCTTTTTGTCAAAATGCTGAAAAAGCTTGAGATTACAAAAGAAAACAGTAATTTGATATTTTGTTTTTACCGTCTAATGAAAAGAATGCATTTTGACGTGAAAACTAGAAGTAATGTGCCATAATAGGTGCTCAAAGGAGAACAAACATATCTAACATTTGATAAATCGTTCTTAATTTGTAAATATGCTTTGTTGTTTAATGCGACAGAAAATTATTGTTCCTTTCAGTTCTTCTTTTTGACATGATTTAACTGCCTCTTTTTATGACAATGAAAAAACGTTTCTCTGTTATATATTTTCTAACTGTAAGAATTGTTTTACAGTACATAAGGTTACGTTTTGCAACAGATGGAATTTCAAAACCTAATAAATGTTATAGATTTTAAGCAATTTGTTATGAAAATTTTTTATTTCTGATAAATTTTTTTTTTGTAATATTAAAAACGCAATTTTAACAGGTGTAATATCCATTAGTATGGTTGTTTGGATAACCTAATAAATGTTATAGATTTTAAGCAATTTGTTATGAAATTTTTTTATTTCTGATAAATTTTTTTTTGTAATATTAAAAACGCTATTTTAACAGGTGTAATATCCATTAGTATGGTTGTTTGGATATAATGACGATTTCAAAAGGAGAAGTATTTTCCTAAATGGCTTGAAAATGCTTAAAAATCAATAAAAGTAATTGTTATGAAACTAAAATAAAACTTTTTTTCATATTTATATAGAAAGGATAACAAAAATTCAAACTGTCTTCAACTTCCTTCCCAAACCAAAATTGAATTCAAACAGGAAGTTATATAAAAAGGGTGTGCAGGATTACTTCAACACAGCTCGTTGTCATAGACACCTTCATCTATATAAAATTTTCCATTAGCGGTTAAAGGAATTTCTTATTTTTTGATCACATAACCTACCTTGAAATTTAATTAAGGTAGGATTAATGTTACGAAATAGCGTTGAAGTAAAAAAATATTTTCTATATGTACAAAGTGTAATGAGTCTAATTTATATTAATAAGATGTGTTAATATAAGACACACAAATCAATATTAATCTCGGTGCGTATTAAAAATTTGATAGATTTTGTAATTCTTCCCTGAAAGATATTTAGGTTTTTTCTATTTCACTTAGAGTATTACGAATATGTTATTGAGAAACTCAAAGGTAGTTATCTGAATTAACGTATTGTAAATGCTTTTATACAGCTTAACAATTAATATTTGAAAGTCCCGCCCGAAAGCATTTTCGACGTTTAACCTGCATAGAAGTATGTTTATTATTTGTAAGACTCAGTAACAGAACCTTGCAAAAGCATTTTACGGTTTATTTCCAACAGGCTGATTCTTTCAAACTCCCTTACCGTCCCTTACGAATCTTTACTCTCTTCTTCATCTTAACATACGAGTACGACGTTCTAGTTCGAGGTTAAAGTGATCCACCTGCTTGAGAAAAAGGGGACACTGGAGTCATTTGCACTGAACAAGGTCATCACAAGTCCTCGCTTACAAACAGAAAAGTAGACAAAATAACACAAAAAGTGAGCAGCGATTTTCTAGAATTAGCCGCTCCTAAGAGTGCAGGCCTCACGTTCCATCAATTCCACGCAAGAGCTGATGTAACCGTATCCGTATCCGTGAATTACGTGATTCGCTTCTGGGGTCTGAATGTTTGATGCCTGTTGCTCCCATCAACTTGCGCAAAGGACACAGCATGGAGGAGCCAGCTTACAAAGAGTACTTGGTGGAAGGCAGCTCAATGGAGGACCATCAATTCCGGAGGCTGGGGAGACCTCATTTTCTTCTTTTACTTCCCCGCCTATTTTCTCCACTCCCTTGCTTTGAGGATGCGCCGTAATGGCGCCAATGGGATTGAGATTTCTCTTCTCAACAAGTGGTTGGGTTTCTCTTTCCTGAATTGGTGCTTAATATTTATTTCTCCCTCTTTCGACCCAAACTCAGTTGCGATGTTTTCCTTTATTTTTTTTGTTCTACTCTGCTTTTACGACAGGAAACGGAAATTCCGGTTGCTCCGAAAGCGAAGAAGCTTGTCGTTGATTCAATTGTAAGAGAATTGAATCTCTGAATTAGACTTTTAATACGTGACTCGGAGATAGATTTTTATGTATGTATTGTTCTTTGGATACGCGAAAGTTCTCGGTAAACGGCTTTTCCGTTTTCTTTTAGAACTGAAAAGCATAGAAAAACTTCTTAGATTTTTATAAGTTCGGAGACCTATTTCGGAATATGGTTGTGACGTCCAGAGTCCAAATGCCTCAACTATGCATGCACAATACCAAGCAATTTTCTGGAATACATTTCCTTCCAATCCAGACGTGATAACGAATAATAATCTGTCTGCTTTCTGAGATCACTATACAAAATGCCTTCTTTAGAACTTAGAGCTTTCTATTAATTTAAATTCTTTCGTATGTATTACATAACCAGATCGATTTCTCGAGACTTCTTAGCGAAATACATATTAATGTGCCTTCATATAATACTTAAAATAATTGTTTTTGAAGAAACATTTTATAACATTTGGAATTATTTAACAACACGGAATTATTTGAGAAATCAACCAATTTTCGAATTTATGAAGATCATAAAGAGTTTTCCATCCGATCATGAAAATTATCAATGACAAGACCGAAGTTTAAAAAAAATTATTATTCACTTTTAGAAAACCCTCGAGTTTTGTTGGATTGTACGTTTTATTCAATGATACCTTTTCAGTGTTTTGTGTGTATCTGCTTTTGTTTTTATCTTGCGCATTATGCCTTACTGACTGTTATTTACATGTGCATTTTTGAACTCTCATGAAAATAAATGGAATTTTTCCGAATGACTGTGTGAATAGAACAACTGTCAAGTCCAGTTTTTACAATGCTGATAGCTTCCATTCAAATAATTTTTTGTAATTCGCAATTCTTTTAATTTGTTTAAGGTCTTCAATTTGCCTATAAACGTGATGTATAGTAATCATATTGAACCGTGAAATATGATCAACCAAAGTTATAAAATGTTAGATTGAGCAAAAGATCTAGAAGAGTGAATGCTATAGAGGAGTGTTTTTCCAACTGGGGATGGTAGTACCCCACTGAGCGAGTCCTCTGCAATTCCCTGTGAGTAAAATCGATATGAATCCGACAATACTGATATGTTCCCCTGTGTCCTCCTCACCCCCATATACACGTACTAATTAAATCCAATTAAGTAATCCCTCAGATTTGATGAAATAGAATATCAAAGCTGGTTTGTAATCTATCCATCTTGATCATTGACACCATCAAACAGGCTTGAATAAATGGAATTCTTAGTGTTTAAAATATGAAATCGAATTCGTATATTATAGTTACAAACACACTATATCGACAAGAGTACTTTAACGCTGCACAAAAAAAATTTGGAGGATGATCCATCTTAGGCCCGGTGCACAAATCCGATTTTTCCACGTGCGGCGCCGCTGCGGCAACGAAGCCCAACTATGCACACATAACCGTGAAATGACGCAGATACTCATTTCGCGCCATTTGCGATAAAAATTCTATCGAAGAAACCGTGTTTATTTCGCTTACTTGGTGTACAAAAAAGTATATTTTGAAACAAAAGAGACGTTACTGGATACAACCACTTATTAATTATTATTTGTATTCCATTTATTTATGAAAACAAGATACTTGAGATTGGAGAAGCGTGTGTGGGGAACTGCGGTACAAATTGCATGCAAGTTGGACGAGCGTCGACGCAGCTGCGCCGGAGACATGTGTGCACTACTCCATTGAATTTAATGTATCTCAGACTGCACTTGCGCTCCGGCAACGGCGCCGCACGTTGAAAAACCGGATGTGTTCACCGGAGTTTAGTGTGGGGTTGTTTTCCTGGTTAGGACTCGGCCTATTGTTACCTAAGTACCTAGTACCTAGTACCATGAGCGCTGAAGTGTACCTCGACGTTCTGAAACTTTCGGCCTTTCCTACACTATGGAAATACTACGGCGATGATGGTTGTTTTGTCCCACAGGATCGAGCTCCATGTGATACTGCAAAACGTGTGCTGGACTGGTTTACCTAATATGAGGTTAATTTGCTTGGCTGCTTGTCCAGAGCCCCGATTTCAATCCGATCGAGCACTTGTGGGACAAACTGGAACGACGAGTACGACATCGCCACGCATGACCATCTTCATAACAATCTCTTCTCTCACGGCCGTATTCACAAGTCCGAGTTAACTCGAGGATCAACGATAATCCGCGAGTTATCGAGAAAACCGTATTCACAAGTCCTGATCCGTGGTTTAAACTGCCGTTTCGGTGTTACATTTTGATCCTCCGAAATCGGCGAGTTAACTCGCGAGTTACATTTAACGCATGCGCAGTACCATCTTTTTGGAAAAAGAAAATGGAGGACACATTTCATTCTATGCTCAATTACAGAATTCTTGCGACGACTGAACTGGATCTGTCATTACGGAGCACCTACTCCATAGCAGCTAATCTCCTCATAATAAAATTGCTTAAATGGAAAAATTTAAACATATTTTTATTGAAATTCAAAAGAAAAATGAAAATAAAAATAGCTGCGTAATCTTAACCAAGCAGCTTAGCGAAAAGATAGATGGCGCCACCTCTGTCCTCTAAGCCGGAGAGAGCGAACGGTAGAAAACGACCATGGCAGATACAAATTCGTCGTAGAATTAAAATTATTCTGTTGAGTTACTACGAATGAAAGAAAATTGATAATGCAAGTTACTTGTCACGACACCAACACACACCCATACTGACAAGTACAAATATAATCAGATTACATACATCTGTCAAGACATTGTGTACAATTCTTTCTTGCCAAATTTAGGTTTCCATAAAATTCCAATTTGAGATTAAATACCTTTGCATTTCTTTTCCCAAACCCATATTAAAATGCTGTGCGAGTCCTATTTATTCACAATTTGGAATCAATTCTACGGCGAAGTACGGGCTTGATCAGTATGAATGCAGATTCGGGCGTCCTAACCAATGTAAACAAATATCATGTGATCGTGAGGAGCCAATCATAGCGAGCGTCTCATTTTAATCCCCGGATCACTTAACACGCCGTTTGAGAATACCGTTTTTGATAATCCTCGAGTTAACTCTTACTCGCGGATCAACTGATCCTCGAGTTAACTCGAGACTTGTGAATATGGCCGTTAGCCTTGCAAGATGCATGACAAGCTATTCCTGCCCAGACTTACAGATAACTTGTGGAAAGTATTCCTCAACGAGTTACAGCTGCAATACAAGCCAAAGGAGGGCCTACCCGTTACTAAATAGAATAATAAAGCACTTTCTCTGAAAAACATGCAGTGTCCAAATACTTGTGTCCATGTAGTGTAGAGATTCCCAACCGATGATACGCGTACCACTGGTGGTACGTGGCAACGTTTCAGTTGGTACGCAAGGATGATACGAACAATCCAAATATTCTATGAAGTTTGTTCGATTTTTTATCGATCGATTCCTGCCCAGACTTACAGAGGACTAGTGGAAAGTATACCTTGACGTTTTGGAGTTGTAATACACACAAAAGGAGGGCCTACCCGTTACTAAAAGGAATAATAAAGCACTTTTTTTGAAAAACACACAGTATCCAAATACTATTGTTCATATAGTGTATATCGTCAAAACTATGTCAAGCTCACGAATCAACATAGTTATTTCGAAAAAAACGGGTTTTTAAATTATAGACAATTGGAAATATATTGTCGTGAGTAACGTTTATGCATCAATTTTGGGTAATTTAATTACGGATTGATTCGTACATTGGTATGTTATAAGGCATCGGGTAATTGACTAAAATACACTTGTGTTAAAACATCTAAAATTGCAGATTTGTGCCTTGGGCGTGATAAAACAATGATATGGGAATAATATATCCGAAAAGAAGAATTAAAAGGTTCTACATACATTCTTAAATTTTAAATATCGTAAAGATAGATTTTAGGAGAAGTCCTTTTCCCAGTTTCGTTGTGTTAGATGAAAGAGGTTGAAAATTGGAAATCATTATTTAACTAAAATAACCTCCTTGGTATCTATGAATAGTTTATATAAGTTTTCTGCACATCCAGAAAAATCGAGAACATTATTTCAATACGAATAACTTGCATTTTCCGCATTGCTATAAACGGTAAAATTCCTATAATGGCTTGTCAAATGTGGTACTAGTTAACGTCATATTGTTGCATGATTTGGTTTCGTAAGAATAACAACAATATTCTGTTGTCGCGGTAACTCAAGAATTCGATATTCGGGAAAGAAAACTAAAAATGTGAAATAGAAGCCATGTAAAAATAGTGCATGTAGTATTTATGGTGTCAGATTGAACAAATTAGTTTTTAAAAGAGAACGATCTGAATAATGTGATTCAAGGAGTCTCGTAACAAGCCTTTGGAATTGTTTTGAGAACAGAAAATAACCTTTTTAAAAGTTAATCAAGTTAAATTAAAATTATCTTTTGTAGCAATACCAAACAAGTCGACCATAAAATATTTATACAACATACTGCTAAATGTTAGTCCAAACAAAACCTAACTACGGGATCTCAAGAAACTTTCCAGTTTCCATTGTATATGACGCGACCTGTCACTACTGTTATTCTACTGATTAGAAAAGTTTTGACACACTGTTAGTTAAATGAACTCATTTTTCGTCCTGCATGAACAGTTTGGAATCGATAATGATCGTGTGATTGACAAACAAAGAAACAGACCTTGTTGGAAATGAAATATCACCTCTATTATACTTACGGCATCTATTTTGCACATATTTGTACGATACATATGAATTTTTAACCTCAAAATTGAGTTTGGTACAGTACCTCACGCTTGACCGTTTTAAAAGGTATAATGGGGGATATTCCTATCAATATTTCAGTAAAAAGAAAAGATTCTATTTTCGGGATATCTGGTTTGTTAGAGGTTTCTCATTCTTTTACTTAAAACTTTTTAAAATATCAACGGAATTATTAAGACTCATGAAGTATCGCTGTAAACCTATTGAATAAACGAGGATATCTCTCTCAGATGTCTAGTTATCTTAAGCTTGAAATGTGCTTAGTAATTAGAATAACAACTAGGAATAACATTGCATTTAGACACAAGAGGTGATAAAAAATACCATGCAGTGATCAAAGGGACGATCTGCCTTTGTACAGAATTATTCCTTTCCGTTGAGTCGTTAATCACTCGAGTCATTTCCGGCCGGTACAGGATTCTGATTATCAGCAATCATCCACCCGCAAGAAAAAGATGACCCAATTACAAAAGTGCTCTTTTTATCCTGTCGGAAATTATAAAAACATCAAACGCTCTCTTTTTTTGCAGCTATTGTTGACAGCATTCCCAGTAAAACACGATTCATTAAACATTCTGAATTGTGTGGTAGTGTTCTGAAAGAACTCGAGTTTGAGCATTTTATGGTTTTGTATGGAACCCGTCGATGAAAACCTGTTTTGTGTTTGTTACAGAGGATTAGAAAGTGATTATAAAAAAAGAATACATAGATTCACAAAAGAAAGGATGTTGCAAACTATTCACTCACGAGAAGAGATGACAGAGCAGTTTCAAAAGAGGAGCAAAAATAGTGAGGTTAGGAAATAGATTTTATCAACAAAATGGCGTCTATATTTATGATACCAATGTAACAATCCTTCAAATTTCTTGTAAACCTTTAAAAACGAGGTAAGGGGAACACACAAACTTAAACCACATTTTCGTAGAATGTACAATCATGTCCATAAATTAAGGATAATTCAGAATCATACGGAAATCGAACACTAAAGTAAAAATTTCACCTGTAGAATTGTCGCACACATCTTCAAGAATAATATCCAAACTACAGGAAGCCATCAGATAACGCCGATAGTACGTCACAATGACGAGAGTGTAAGAGAGATGTATATAAGGAATGGTAGCAAAGAAGTATAAATGTTCACAAGCGTTCTGTAAGCCGCTCAGTGCCACAACCGAATAATTATGGCACAGATGACGCATGTCGATGATTTTTTACTTGGTAGAATTATCGACAGCCTGGAATGTGGCCGTACTCAGACGGAAGTTTCAGTGGAACTTGGAATCGCCCAAAGTGTCATCTCTAGGCTTTGACAACGATTCCAAAATGATGGAAATGTCAGTAGACGGTACAGTACAGGTCTCCCCCGAGTTACAACGCCGAATGACGGCCGGTATTTGGCAGTTACTGCAAAAAGAAGCAGACGGAGCACAGCATCCGACCTTTCTCGTCAGCTATCTTCAGCCACGGGTATGACAGTTTAAAAGCAAACCGTTTACAGACGACGTTATATGGGACATGTTGGTCTATATGCTCACAGGCCTGTGAGATGTGTTCCTCTCATGGCAACTCACTGTCACCAGGGGTTAGCATGGAGTAGAGAACATGCAATGTGGACATCGTCACAATGGGCTTGTGTGATGTTTTCCGACTAGTCCAGGTTTAGCTTGCAGTCTGATTCACGGCGGACGTTCATACGGAGAACGCCAGATACCCGCTACCACCAAGACAACATCATTGAAAGACACCGTTAAAGGTGGTGCAGGATTGCTCGTTTGGGGCGGAATTATACTGGGCTCCAGAAGGGATCTACATATTCTAATCGGAACCATGAGAGGCCAAATTTATCTGGACATAATTCTGGAACAACATGTACTTATGTTTAGGGGTGCCATGTGCGCAGCATTTGTGTTTATGGATGACAACACCAGTCCTCACCGTGCAAACATTGTAAGCGAATGCCTTGAATCTGAAGATATCACCCGTATGGAATGGCCAACCTAGTCACCTGACTTGAATCCGATAGAGCATGTGTGGGACATGCTTGGCCGACGAGTTGCAGCCCGTCAACCACCTCCTACATGTGTACCGGAACTTCGGAGAGCATTGCTTGCTGAGCGGAGTGGTCTTCCCCAAGATCAGCTCGAACAAGGAAGCAGCAATGGGCGAAACGGATTTCAAGGTCTCCGCCAAACTACCAAAATGTCACGTGAAGAGCTCAATGGAAAAGGCAGCCATGCAAAGATGGCAGGAGGAATGGGAAACAGGAACAACAGGAAGGAGAACCTTCACTTTTTCCCCAAAAGTCAACCCCAGAAAAGAACCGTATGGTCCCTACCTCACGTCATATTTCACAGGCCATGGACCCTTCCCCAGCTACTTGAGCCGATTCAATGTGGCAAATTCTAGCAACTGCACCTGCGGACAAACAGGAACGCCTAATCATTACATCTTCAAATGCCCTCTAACGTGTTCTCATCATCTCACGCAGCCATCAGATGTTAATTATGCGGCATGGGCAAAAAACACAGCCAGCAACGATCAAGCCCAGTCAAAGATAATATCAGTCATGAGTTTCCTTTCGGACAACATAGACTACCTCATCCAATAAACTGTTCAGGTGCCTCTACATATCCGGATCCAAGATTATCTTGACCACGACTACAGACTAATTTGCCTTTTTTTGTATGTAACTTTGTATTATTACAGTATATATAATGTAGTGCATAACGGGAAACCTCATTATGAGAAGTTCTGACCATGAAACCATAGAAAGAGTGCCTTCACGGTTTAAACCAAACCACTT
Organism: Metellina segmentata; assembly: GCA_947359465.1. Lineage (NCBI taxonomy): Eukaryota > Metazoa > Arthropoda > Arachnida > Araneae > Tetragnathidae > Metellina > Metellina segmentata. The sequence continues at coordinate 35,121,893 of OX375882.1, forward strand.
TTCCGCAGCGTGTCCACAAAAAACCACTTTTACCTGTCCTATGGATGGGGGGTAAGGGGGACACCTGCGGTGTCCAAGTCCAAGATCATCTCGATAATTTGATCCTCAGCATGCCTAGGCGTTGTACGGACTGTATTTCATCGTCTCGGAGACATACAATATATTAACCGTTATACCAACCATGTCATGTTAAGTTTTTGTAAGGTCGATATTTTTTGTAATTGCTCCAGTGAGGCAACTATCGTAGTTTTTATGAATGGTATCATACATACACCATCTTTTTTGTTCTTTTATCTTTTGTTTTATAAATGGGCTTTATGAATAAGTCACGTTTGTTTTGTTTCTGAACCTTTATTTGCCGGAGCTGGTATTATCCTTAATTTATGGACATGAGAGTATTAATTCAAAAATGAGTACTTCGTGAAAGCTTCCTTAAAAAAACTAAATGATATATTTATTCTAAATGGCATTTTTATTCACGTGTATCGGGAAATTCAGTGTCCCATATAAAAATGGTGATAGACGGAACCCCATTGTGAAAGAAAAGGTCACAATCTCAGATTTGCTTCCTAGGTCCCAAACGCTTTTGTTTGACGCAACAGTCAGTTGCCGCTGCCTGTTATGAATCATTCATGTCACTTCCAGCCAGTCGGGGATTCCAACTGTCAGAGTAGTGTGAAGGAACTTCACAATAACCGACAGTCTTTCTCATAGAAATAGAGTGAATTAATGTGATGGTATTACATTTAAATCCATCATGTATTTTCCTAGGTTTGCAACTCAAGCAAATTCTCGGTCGATTTAAGATTCGAATTGGTTAGATATTCTACATTAAACATGCGCAAAACATTTAAATTAATTATCAGTGATGTCCTCATCCATCTTCTGAGAATTTCTAGATTCCGTGGAGCAGTGATTTTCCACCTTTTACAATTCATTTCACGCACAAACCCAAGATTAAAATTTTGGGGGGCATACTAAAAATATTTATATATTTTTCAGTTTTGGCAAAAAAAAAAAAAACAGATATTTTTGGTCTTTAGAGGCTTTTAAAAAATATCATTGAAACGATTTACTTTTTTACTAATCTTTGTTACAAAAAAACCCCACTAAAAATTATTTAAACAGGTTTTAAAAATAGGAGTATTGAAATTATTTGTGAACAAACTTGTCAAAAGTTCAAAAATAAACCGTTAAAATGAAACAAGCATTTCTAACATAAAAATTTTTTTAAGGTGAGATAAGGAACATACAAAACTAAGGCGCATTTCTAAAGTGCGAATGTCGACAAAGCGCCACTTAGATTTATTAGAGGGAGTCGTTCACGAACCAGTTTGCACAGCACTCCCTTTTCGACATTGCCAAGTTTGTATATTTGTTGGTGTTCGCAACTCTGAGCACCTACAGTGGAACTGTAAGTGTGCAAATAGTGCGGTTTATAGGTTGGGTTTCATGGAGAAAGAATCCAAGTAATTGGACAAGCTAAGCCAAACACAAGGCCTTTTAAACACTGCCAAGCATGTATATATGTTGGGGTCGCAACTTTGAGCACCTGCAATGAAACTGTAAGTGTGCAACTACTGTGGTTTGTTGGTTGGGTTTCATGTAGCAAGAACCGCGAGCGCGTACTTGGTCAAGCTATGCCAAACACAAGACAAGTAACGTATAGCAACAGTAAAGTAATGAACATACGCACACAAAGAAAAGTTTTCTAGAAGTATTCAAAAAGTATTCAAAGAAGAGAGAACTATACTTAGGGGTTAGATACAGTAATCAAACCAGTGCAGTGATATTCAACATATTCATATTTGGCACGCATAAACATGAGATTAACATTTTGGCTACGGCTATAAATATAACGGACGCGATTCTTTTTTGACGCGATTCGTATACCTTTCAAGGTACAACTGCTATACCGGCCGTAGTCTAAATTCTTTCTTGGCGCAATTGGTATACCTTTCAAAGTACAACTGCTGTGCCTTCTTTAATCTAGATTATTTCTTGGCGTGATTATTATAACTCTTTCAAGGTATAACTGTTGTATCTGAAGTAGTCTGAAGGTTAAAATTATGCGTCACAATACAAAATAATTATATGTTTTGCCTATCTGACAAAAACGGGTATGATTTTGATTGATTTACACAAAAAATAATATAAATTATCGACATCTTTGGCCCAAAGTGGCTTTTTAAAATATCTTTGAAGCAGTTTATTTATGATGCTTTGTAATAAAAATAACACTCAAAGTTATTTGAACTTTAAAAATACGAATGTTGAAATTATTTGTGAATAAAAAATTCAGAACTAAGCCGTTGAAATGAAACAAATCTTGCACAATTTATTACGGTTCATCATCCTCAAGTGTAGGTATTGCCTCGTTATCTGACCACGGTTCGAAACTACATGGTGTTGTCCTCAGACATTTCCCTTCGAGGTTGATCCCGGACCGTCGCCAATAGCTCATCGTGTTACTCCAGTGTGATTTCAATTAAAATACCTACCCACCACGTTTAAGGGTCACCAGCGCAATCTCTGTTGAAGTGGATGAATCTACAGAGTTGCTAGAATTATTTCCAGAAGCGTACTTCTAAATGACACACTCTTGTAAAAATGATTTTAAATAAGCAATGTAAAATTATATTTGAATAAAAATTGTGAAACAATACTTTTTACAGTTGTAAACATTTGTTTATGGATTAATTTATTAAAACCATCATTTAATTATTCTGAAAATATGAACTCTTGTTGTGTTAAAAAGAGAGAGAGAGAGAGAGAAGAGAAAGGAGAGAGAAATGTTATTAATATTTCAATGCAGAAGTTATTACATACATACATTTGAATATAATTTTTTTTATTCCTTTCGAAATATAAGAAAATAGATCCAAAAATTTCTTAGTAAGTGCATGAAGTTTGAAAGAGATTTCAGATGCAGTTGAAAATTTACGGAGAAATCTTAAATTTAAAATGAACTTTGAATCTTCATTCGAAGATATAACACAAAACGCTATACCAGGAACACAATCATTTCGTGTGTACAGACCTTTAACATTTATAATGTAAATATATTATTTTGTCATGAATTGAATTTATGTATATTAATTCATTGTTATCTTTAAGCATTTTAAAGGTTCTACGGAAAAAAAGTATAATTTATCCCTCGAATCAAGAAACATGATTAAAACAATGAAAATAATACCGATGTACTTAGAGATAACTTAATTCAAAACACTATATCGAGTTTTGTAGCATTTATACAGGGGATAAAACTTGTAATATAATAAAAGTACAACTTCAGTAAAGGTTAACTGAATTAGTATTTGAGTAGATATAGTGGTCAAGGAAGGATCAGTTCAAAGTGTATGAGCTGTTAAAAAACTTCAATCCCCAGAAAACATTAACGAACTTTCAATATTTCCCATCCGTATACTAAAGAAAATAAATACCAAAATCTCCAACAACACGAGTCCATTTAAGTGAAATATTTTCAGCATTGAAACGATTGTTGAGATAATAAATGAATTCGTTTACAGCGAGAGAAAATAAAATTATTGATATTAAATCAGTGTTTATTAAAGAGATTTAAATTTTACATTTTATTAATATTAAGGTTATTTCTATTAACATTAATTCGATTTTATTAATATCAAGGTTCTTTTTATTAATATTAATTCGATTTTATTAATATTAAGGTTCTTTCTATTAATATTAATTTGATTTTATTAATATTAAGGTTCTTTCTATTAATATTAATTCAATTTTATTAATATTTAGGTTCTTTCTATTAATATTAATTCGATTTTATTAATATTAAGGTTCTTTCTATTAATATTAATTCAATTTTATTAATATTAAGGTTCTTTCTATTAATATTAATTCGATTTTATTAATATTAAGGTTCTTTTTATTAATATTAATTCGATTTTATTAATATTAAGGTTCTTTCTATAAATATTAATTCGATTTTATAAATATTAAGGTTCTTTCTATTAATATTAATTCGATTTTATTAATATTAAGGTTCTTTCTATTAATATTAATTCGATTTTATTAATTTCATTGCTCACATTAATTTGTGTTGTTTTTAATTTAATTATGTGTATAATAATTTTATTTTTCAAGATTGAAAGAAGAAATTATGATACTCGATTGCCTTCAGAAGAAAGAATTTTTGTAATCGAAACTGGTTATCACCAGGAAAAAAGAGCAAGAAGTAATTTTGGGGCAACCCTGTATAATAAATCAGAGCGTTCTTTCACACATACACATATGAGGTTATGTTTTATGCAAGCACGCAAATCGATTACGATAAAAATGAAACAGTATTGATTCTGTGAAGGTAATTGAGGAATTGGTTCATAAAAATGGATATCCATAATGCATTCGGTATTCATGATTGGTAAATATTTAGTTTAGAAATATTTTATAGCGCCTACGCACAAAATTATTTATACAGAAGTTGGAACGAAACATACTAAATTTGTAAGAAACTGACTGCTTTCGAGAGTATTCTTTAATTGTAACTTTAAAAACCTCTGTGTGGCAACAGTAGGATGAGTTATCGTTTTGGTTCGTAGTTTTAGAATGTTATGCTTGTGCGTAGTTTTAGATGTTCTTAAATGTAAATATATGTAGATAAAATGAAATTAAAAGCTTTAGATAGTTTTTAAAGAGTATTGAGTTTTATATTCTACATTATATGAGTATTGAGAGCTAGGAATATCGATATTTAATAGAGTTTCGAGACCGGTATCCGACAGAATTCAAATTTTGAACCATTTTGCTTTCGATAAAAAAAATTCTGAAACTGAAATTTACACAACTGAGCTATTTATGATTCTGGAGTCATAAATAGCAATACTAAAGTCTTGAAGAATTTATTTTCCTTATCAGAAGTTAAAAAAAATCGATAGAATATATATCCCCCTTTTGTGGATAATTTGTGACCACAGATCATTCGAATAATTAGAATAGTATTTTCCAAAAGCATTACATGAAGGAGAACCTCTGTTAAACTTCATTTTTATCATAATTGAACTGAGGAACTTTAATTTACTAGGCTGTTTAAGGGTATACTAGATTAATTCCCGGCACCACAATTTTTTCTGCTTCTGACAAACCAAGTAACGTATGTTTGCTTAGCAGTTTTACTGCGTCGACGTACAGCTTTTTGAGCTTCGTCCTCTTCATGTACTTGTTCTTTCCTTTTCTAATTGCTCGGATCGTGATAGCTTTTGACGTTTTGTGTTTATTGGTTTCCTCTAGCGTAATGTTCAAAATTGAATTAAAATAAGTTCCAAGAGAATGACGAGATGAACTGAAAATAGCTGTCTTCAACAAGAAATTACAGACAGAATAAGCTGTGCGAATTTCATGACGCCAGACTCAGCGTTCGAGAATTTTCGTTGCTTCAAATATATTTTTTTGCTTTGCATGTAAGAAACCTTAAAAAAAAAAACCTTTTGCATCATAAGAGTTTTGAGGGAAAGAGCCCGCTGACAAATATAAGCAAGAGACATTTCATAAGTTTTCCACTTTTCAAATTCGAAACTAACTCAGCAGTATTCCTACAGAGAGTTTAATCAACACTTCTGAGAGCTTCCAGTCCATTATTTGAAAGATAAGACATTTTTCTTCAAAATGGTCGACAAGAAAGTATATTTGAACATTTTTATTTTAAATATATTTTGATGTTTGGTCACCTTGTAGTATTTATAGTATTTATATTTAAACATAACTTTCAAAATGTAGACAAATAAGTTGTATTGTATATCTTTTTAAAACGAGTAATCACGGGCCTTGCGTTTAAGGCTTAAAAAATTGTTTTATTTAGGTATTTATGCGGTATAACATTATTTTGAGCGCGAATTACGAATGTTGGACTAATTAGTGAAATGCTAAAGTCACCGTGTGAAAAGTATTCGCGAAATATTAAAAGGAGCACGTGAAAGGTGCACAATCGGAAAATTTAGGGGTTGGTTCACAGACTTTTAAAAGAGGAATGAAATGGCATATAGTAATGAGTTTGAGCAAGGAAACTATATTGAGGAATGAATAGCAAATATGGAGGATATAATAGGTGTTTCGTAAGGTAGGTGTTTCGGTTTTTCGTTAATTGAATTTAAAATGAGAGTCCAAATGATATAAAATTGTTAAATTCGCACATACGTTTGCATATTTGGTCTATTTTATTTGAAATTTTCGTATGAATATGCTTCAAATATTTGTCTTGAACTTTTAAAAGTTTCATTTTCATACCGGATGATAACTCCATGTATATTTTTTTAATTTTCAACATATTTTATCCTGGTTACTATTATTTGTAAGTATGTAAGTCGGAATCTAATCGCTACAGGAAGTATTTGGCAAAGTACAACTAATTAAAATGAGCACCACTTAAAATTATTCTAATGAAACAAATTAAAATTCTAGTTACTACTTGTAGAATAAAACTTTTTGAAATGTTAAAATAGAATACAAATGTATCTTCGCAAGGTTTCTTATTTTATCACTTATTTATACTTATATCTTACTTAGATCAAAATAAGTTAATCAATTCAACGCATCCTTATGTATCCATATACTTGTTTCATTTCCTTTGACAGCCTTCTTTTAACAAATTAAGTTTCAAGCTAACATTAAAATGCAAAATGATCTGTTCAGTACAAACCAGGAAATAAGAATGAGCGAACTTTAGCAAATCGTCGTTTTTATGCTGTTTATTTTGAAGCCGCTTGATTTCCCCTGCGAAATCTGCGTCTAAAGCTTTATTTGGAAGCTATTTGAAACTAAATTGAAGCTGCTGACGGAATCGATTGCAAGATTCCAATTCCTTCCCTTTACAAAGGATTGTATAACAAGGAATACATCAATCATCAACCATCGATATTTTTCCAATTAGAAAAAAAATATTAGTGATTGTCTGCGATACATACGATCGTGACATGTTGATATAAAGATAGTTTTATAAGGTTTCTTAAATTTATACCAACTTAAAATATTAATTAAAATACTTCAGAAGTTCATGGTTCTTTAATACTCGTACACGCGTATAAAATTGGAGGGTAATACTGAATTTGTATAAAACAAGGTCTCCTGGTATCAATCCAATAGAACATGCTTGGTGAGCTCTCAATCATATCACATTGCAGCCTAAACAGAAACACCAAGTATCATGTATTCGTGCTCTTATGGAAAGCATGTCTGCACGCTGTAAGGCCTACATTAGGGGACATTCTCTTGTAGGTTACATCTAATAGACCAATAATGCTTTGTTCGCTTAAGTACATTTTTTTTTCAGTTTTTCAGTACCTTTTAGTATCACGAGGCATGTGGATGTTCTTATTTTATTCCACATAGTTGTGGACAGTTAATTTGTCATTATGGGTACTTAGGTCCAAGTAATTAGCACCGAATTAATCTCGGACGGCATTATCCTTAATTTTTGGACCTGTGTGTGCTAGCGCCACTAGTTGCTGAGTTGCGGCATGCGTCGTTCTTAGGAAATTGGTAGACGGAAGCGCTTAGTTACGAGTTTGAATTTCGTATTGCCGAAGTCCAGATGACTGCGAAACATTTCCTTGTTTTTTCCAAGACGACACATATATGCGAACACTAGCGTGTCTTTCCTGAAGTTCCGAATGGGACGGATCAGAGCCAACGCATGTTCTTAGACGATTATATTTTGGGCCGCAGGTAGGTCGGTAGATATTAAACTCGTGAAAAGTGAATCGATTTTTCAATTCGATTAACTTTCTTAACTGGTTATGGAAATCGAATTACTTTTCGAATAATAAATCTGCATCAAAATCATTGAAGACACGAAAAGACTACCAGACCAAGTTCACAAATAATCCTAGTTGTCATACTGTAGAAACAAGTACGATAGTTAATCGAATTGAAGAATCGATTCACTTTTTACGAGTTTAATATCTACATAGACCTACCTGCGGTCCAAAATAGAATCGTCAACGAACATGCGTTGGCTCTGATAACATTCGGAGTCACTTCAGGAAAGACACGGTATATGCGGTATGCTTCTTGGAGGCCATTGGGGACACAGGTATATGCGGACCAGTTTCCCCAATGGCCTCCAAGAAGGCATGTCCTACCCACAGCTCACAAAGAGACTAGCGACATTATCAACCATGGTGTCTAACTTAGAGAATGCCTGAAGAGCCATAAGTTGCAATGCAAAAAAAAATATTATTATTGTTAGCAAATACAAGCCAATCGCCAAACAAGTCAAACGCCCACGAGTCTCCCAAAAACGTGGAACATATCCAATGTCTTTGAATGAATTACACGTGTCCTGATGATTGAGTCCATAAAGCGACCCTATTTTCCAAAACCAGGAAACAGTATCACATATCTTGATTAGGAAGAGACCAGAATTCCGGCAATCATGTCCTGTCAGAAGAATCAGCATCGCCGATGTTGGCTTGCTTGGAGTACCAGGAACCAGGGACGACGAATCGAGAAGAACAGCCGAAGATTTGCCCTCAGAAGCTCTTCTAGATTGTACTAATTTCATTTACCGGATAAATAGGTAAACTTCTAAGTTTTACTAACTTTTGTAGAATATGGTGGCACGTTTTACTAAATGTGAGCAAATAAGTTGTCCTCGATATCACAATGTGCATAATCCCCATTGAAGAGCGGAACAATAGTAGACCGACAAAGTGGTAAAAGGCTTTATAAACCATCATCGACTGTTTCTTACTTTTGAAGAGATGTACAGGAAGGCAAAGGCTTCGAACAGCGTCGCTCGGAAGAGGTACTATGCGTGTGATTGGTATATAATGGTACGTCTCGGTACAACCCTCGAGTTCTCTGGGAAAAGGGTGGATCATGCCACCAACTTTTCAAGATTCAGAAGGGGGATGTCCATATATTTTGAACAAGAAGAAATGAATTTTCAATCTTGTACGCTCCTTCCGTATACTGTAGTCGCAAGGGAGGAAGGATTTCTGACTGTCCGATACTGGTTCTCAATGAACTCAGGGACTCCTTTGGATATGGTCTCTATCTCAAAATATGTCAGGCAATATATGTAATGTCTCTTCTGTAAAATATGTCTCTTCTATCTCAAAATATGTTAGGTAATATATGTAAAAATAATAGTAGGCCTCTTATAGTGCATCCCGAGAAATGCTAAATCCTAAATAAGCTTTTTTCCGGTTTTCCTGTAAGAGTAAAGATATAGCTGTTTATTTATTTTTTACTAAAAACGCTGTAAGATTTGAATTTTGACATTCTATATGAACATGAACAAGCAAAATTTAGTACATAGTTTTTCTCACTTTCAACAAAATAAGCAAGAGGTATTCATAATTACTTATGAATACCTAGTTAAGAAGTAATCGAATTCCATTCTATAAAGCTTATATTAAAGAGCGTAATGATTAAGATAAGTTAAAATGTATAATGATATTTGAACATTTATAACCGTAATAGATGGAGTGCGTGAAAATTCACAGCTCTGCGGAATTTAATTGAATAAAAAAATTACAATACATTTTCAAAAAGTCCAGTGAAAATTCCGAAATAGTAAATTATTCTATGATTATAGCCATCGAAACTTGCAACTTCATCAGCCAACAAGAGAATAGACAGTCGAATGAATATTTCGTGAGCCAGGTCTTGGTCCCATGAATAGCCCATTAGTCAGTCTTGTAGCACAGAAAAATACTGCATGTTAAAATGCGCTTCAAAACTTAAACTCTATGGCTCAGAAGTTTTAAAACCTTTTTTGTATTTGGTATAAGGTATAGTTTTATTTATGAATTTTCAGAAGCTAAACTAAAACTCTATGGCTCAGAAGTTTTAAAACCTTTTTTGTATTTGGTATAAGGTATAGTTTTATTTATGAATTTTCAGAAGCTAAACTAAAAGTTAAACGAACTTGAAAGAATTAATTATAAGTTAGACCTCATACTTAGTTAGAGTATATTCAATTTGAAAATTTATTCTGTTTAGTACACTTTGATTAGACAAATACATTTAAATTAATTTACAGTAATATAAAATCCTGAATTCCATCTAGAAACAAAGAATATTAAAACTGCACATTTAATTTATTTTCTGTGATAAAAACTTTTGTCACAAATTAATTGATTACGTATGAGAAAGATGTCTCTACCCAATTTATTTCTTTAAACACTTTCATATTCCAATTATAACACCATTATTGCTTTAAAAAAATAAAAAAATTGCAAATAGTAAAAAAACTGAAAATTTATTCAAGATTTTCTATTCTGGTGAAATAATGTATTTTTGTTTCTACATTCACCAAGAGACATTATATCAATAAATATTCTTTGTTAAATTATTAATTGACAATTTTTTTAAATTACAGTTCATTTTATTTTCTTAAAACATCATTTTACAAAAGTTATAATGAGCAGAAAAAGAATAACGATATGCTTTGTCCTTTCGTCTTTAATCTACAGTTTGTAACCATTCACTGAAAAAATATCATTGTTATCAGGAAATGAAAACAAATCTTACACTTGAAATTGAGTTTCGTACTTCAATGCTGTTTAATCTGCTGTATTTATCTTAAAAATAAACTTTTCTAGCGTGATTTAAGTGTCAAAATGAATTTGCATAAAAATAAGCATATTTGATTTCATAACTTTAAAAGCGCAAATTTGTAACAAATTCCTATATATATTCTGGTAGTATAATCTCTCCTGGATAAGTAGAAATTAATTAACGTTTCATAAAATCCAAAATTCTCTTAAATGCGTCAAAGAAATGCATTTCTGTTTTAACAATTGCAAAAAAATCTGAATATTTATATTTTATAACTTACAGTGAAAATAGATTTTCCCCTTGATTGGATAGCTGAAGAATGATATATAATAGTTATAACTTTGTATTTCTCAAGGCGTCCAACAATTTAAAATTCAAATTCATAAACACAAACTAACTAAACATATACAACATAAAAATATTTCAAAAAATTAAATTTTCCAAAAATACTCAGAATAAAATACCGATAAAAACAATGATTTATCTGTGAACAGAAATAATACCAGACAGAAATGCTCAAATATGAATGCATTTCGCTGTTTTAATTCACGTGCATAAACTCTGAATCCTAAATGGTATAAAAAATAAATTTTTTATTATTATTATTAAGCAATAAAAATAAATGCTTATTAAAATAGTGGGGTTTTCTCTCTCCCTTCGATTATATAAAGATTACTTTCCTACAAAATGATTGTCGTAAAATTTTATCTTTAAAATTAATTTTCATCGTTATGAAACTTCCAAAATATATAATAAAGGTTTTTAACTCTGCTTATATTATTTTTGAAAGATTCATAAATTATTCATATTTTGGAAATGAATAAAAAATAAGTTAAAACATAAATAATTAGAATTAAGGTTCGGAAAAAATTTTTTTTTGAAAAAATTGTTTCTTTATCAATACTGATAAAGTAATCCGAGTTTGACTGATATTTCATGAAACCGTTCTTTTCTGTGACTAACTTTCACAAAAAAGGCAATATTTTTCCTGATCTTTTCATTTAATATAAAACTTATTATACAGCTACAGTCTACGTTCCGCCCGGTGGCAATGGCCTTCGCACTTTTTTCTAGCTCACTTCTAATGTCGCCAAGGAAAGAATTATTTCAAAAATATTTTTCTATTTGCAATGGAAAGTAATAAGTTTTAAAAACACATTTATGAACGTATTAAACAGCGGATATTAAGAGAACGTTTTACAATATTGTAAAGGAAAATTTAAACTTTCAGCAGGCTTAGGTTGCCATAAAAACCAAAATAAAAGTTTCAGAGATGGATTGCCTTAACCTGCTATAACTCGCTACTAAAAGTGCGCCAAAAAACTCCAAGGCCGTTGTCATCGGGTGGAACGTAGACTGTAGCTGTACCAAACTCATAAATTCGAAAATCCTCGGTATTCCAGCTACCTTTGTGCAAAACCAGGTTTCTGCGTTACTTAGTTTTAGTTTAATATGAATGACAAACTTCGTCTAACTTCGTTTTATTAATATGTAGATTTTGCTATATACAAGTTGCTTCAAAACCTAATGTACAAGCTTTAAGAGGAGGTAGGCAACACAAAATTAAATAGTATTTGCAGAGTATGTCTGCAAGAACCACCTGGATTTTCTAGAGGCGCTGTTCGACGCTACGGATGTTTACTAGCTTGTACGACAATTTATGCAACTATGATATCACACCTGTTGAAGGTCACAACTCTGAGCATCTACGAAAGTACACAACTTTTGTAAAACTGTCGAATTTCGAATGGTAAAAATGTTACTTGCATGCTTTCTCTCTAACCTTTCTATCCCTTAAATGTGCCCTATATAGCGTGGCTCCAAGAGAGGGTCTTTAACTAGTCTATTAGCTGGGAATGGTGCTACAAAAACTTATTCCTTTCGCGCAAATTATGATTCTTAGTTTGGTACCGAAGGTCGTAACAGTGCTAAATAGTTGAAAGCGATAAATGTTTTTGGCAATTTGAGAATTCATACTTTTATGAACGGCAGCCCTCCTAAAGGGCATTCACACCTACTCAAAATTCAACTGACAAAAGGTCAACAGGCCTTTTCTCTGAGCACCACTATAGCACATCCGGGTGAATGCGGTTTAGTATCAGCCCCCTATTTCCCCTTAAAATCTGGTCCCCAAAGTCATAAACTACCTTGTATATTGAAATATATTTAAACTTTTGTTTGAAATTTATTTAAACTTTCACTACACTTGATTGCAACTTAACATGATCAAAATTTAATTATTACACAAGTTGTAGGGTTCTACATCTAATTCGTGCGCGAAAATAAAATACTAGGTACCTCATTAAAATACAAAGTTTTCACCAATTAATACTGCCCTATCCTCTCAAAGAATTGCAATGCAAGCAATACTCTTTCAAAACCACTTAGGAACGGAACGTGCCGTATTAAAGAACAATTCTTGAATTCTTTTCACTATATATCTCTTAAGTTCGATATCCGATAAACAGAACTAGTGTCCAATTGGTTTCGGAAAAATCTATATTGCTTTCCTTTTAAGCCCACGGGAATTTGTGGTTTTTCAGTTCGGAAGCTGTACTCAACAAAATATCTTTAGTATTTGGATTAGTTTGTCGATTTTATGTCCATACGATTCTTCGAATTGAAGTTGGAAAGTTTCTAGATTCTTGTTTTCAGATTTGGGAAAAGTTAAGCAACGGAGATGAAATCTATAACTTCCCTTACCTACACAACGTCTTGGTTGTTTTACAATATAGTTTAGTCCAACGTTTACAACATTTCTCGCTTTGCAGACTATTCATAATAGTTTTCAGCGGCATATTCTTTTATAGATTAAATCTCAACTACTATCTGAAAGTAATGTTTTAAAATAGGTTAAAGTAAGCTAGAGTAAGCTATTAAGGTAAGTCTAGAATTAAAGTCTCCTTCCATGGTTTCACGACTCTTATAGAAAGTTATTATCAAGTAAATTAAACGTAATCAAACGAATGCTGTTTGACTCTACACAGTTGTTTGTTTCAATTGAAATGTTGTCTGTTGGATTATTACTGTTCCCTGGATTTTGCCCACTACGTTAGCAACCTGCTATTTATAGGCTGCAAAAGTTCGATTCTTCCCTGTAAACTCAACAAGATTTCAACCTTCATTGTCTTTATGAGGGAATTTCAGTGTAAATAAACAAACCACACTGAAAACGATTATTTTACTTTTGCTACCCGCTGTCACCGCCTCAAATTGTAGTTTATCTTTAATCTGTCAATGTTTGGAGTTTAATCTAATTGGTGTTGACTAATCGACTGTTACTATAAATAAATAACTTATTATACGGATCTTGTATTGACGAAGTGCTGAAATCGTAAAGGAAAAACAAGCCAACTGATACTATTTTAGGGACACTTAAAACAGGCAACACCCGCAACAGAAACTCTACCACCTACATTTAGCTTTACAGAAAATGTCTCTTAGTGTTATTCCCTTTAAGTATTCTTTTTTTTATTTTTCCTTCTTTAGTCTCGTGAACATGCTGAAATTTTAGCATTTATAATGTTACACGTTTTCATCTATACTTATTTTCTGTTTAACACAGCACATGTACAAATGTGAATCTCATCCACAAAAACCTAACAATAAGTTCAACAACTTTGTTCGTACACATTTGGAATAAGAAAATTCCAAATTTTCTCTGTTTGACACCGTCAATATCCACAAACAGTTCAACTATTTTTGACACTTCCCGTCTCTTTCTGCATATTCCACTCACACTATTTACTGTTACACAATTTTACGTAAATTTTCTTACTCTTTGAAATAAAAACTCTTAAGCGTTATATGTTTTATTTTATATATTCTACCAGTATGATGATACCGCGGTAGTCCGGTTGCGGTAACGGATTAGCTTCCAGAGGAGTGCGAGTTCGAATCCAACCAAAGACAGTCATGTACAAAGGGATGTTGCACATTAAATCTGTTGCGGCCTCAAATATCCTCACGTTGGGGTAGTATGGAAGTTTGGAGATTGGGGCGACATCATAATCTCACAGTGGTTAACAATCACGTGGTGTTGTTCTTGGATCTTTCCCTTCGAGTTTGATCCCGGACTGTCTCCAGTAGCCCATTGTGTTGCCCCAGAGCTACGTTAATCAAATACCTACCTACATCTACCATGTCGCAAATTTTTTTTCAAAGATTCGATTTCGAATTGATTTATGCCGAATGATTGGTCAACACAATTTCAATTAAACTCCAAATGCCACCCAAATGGAAGTGAACCACATTTTAAGGTGACCTTAGTATGTATCATGCGACTGTATATGGGGAACATGAAATGAAATCTGGTCTAGTTAGTTTTTTTTACACTAAAAATCCCTCTCACACATATCTCCCATAACGCTACATCCAAGAGAAGGCGACCTGTTCGTGAATTGATGACTCACGCATCGTCGCACTTGCCCTCTACCCCGAAATAGATGCCTCCGCACCACCTTGTCCTCAACATACGTCCCCCTTTATTGAATTCTCGTCCGACGCCGAACCGTATATCACAGAACATGCACACCCCGGCCACTGATCCCTGAGGATGTTATGATCTATGCATCAGCTAAATTACTCCGGCGAATCTAGTCTGCCAGGAATCACCGAGGGTTTCAGGTTTGGGGAATTCCGGAGCTGACTGCATGACGTGAGAAGAAGTACGTCTCCATTACTGGTGTGTCGTGTGGACTTCTGGTGATGAATAGTGTTTGTTAAAAGCTAGAGGGCCTGTTTTGTACGAGGGTTTAAAAGATTTGTTGAATGAATATTGATACTAGGAAAGATGTATTGGAAAGATGACGGAGGTGTTAATTCCTGTTGCATTGATTTTCAGAAGCTGAACCAAGAAAGGGGTAGAAGGAAAGGGAACTTTATAGTTTGAAGAATGTATTTGCCAACTCTAATCTTGAATGACATATTTAAACTCGCGCTTTCCTTTTATGACTTAGTTCTGTCTTGAGGATGATGGACGTTTTGCTAAACAAATGTGGCCACTGACGATTTTCCATATTTTTAGTCTTTATTAGTCACATATTTGTATTTTTAATACTTTGTAAGCATATGGCACTGAACTTCCAGAAAAACTGGTACAGACCAGGCTATGCATAAAGCAAAGGAACGCCACCAATCGATGTGTCTGTTAGTGCATATATGAAATGACAGACACCTGAGGAATCGTCTACTGCTCTTTCCGATACGTTATTACAATTTGAGCGATTTTCGACACTCTTTGATAGTTGGAGCTCGTGAGATGGAACATTGCATTTTAAAGGTAGAGAAGAAGCTTTGATTTTCTCGTACTACCATTTCAAGGACGTACCATTACTACAAGTGTTCTGGCAAAACGTGTAGCGTACGAGAGTAGTGTGCCTGCGTGAACTTGACTAGAGATAGCTGGCAAAAATCGTTTCACTCAATAGACGTGCAACACTGCTTCAAATAACTTCGAAATTCAATGCTGGACACCTCAACAAACATCAGCATGAGGATTATGCAATTTTTCCTCATAGGTATGACACTTAGAAGCCAACGCCCAGTGGTAGTACACTTGATGAATGCTTGACATACGGCTATGCTCCTCTCCTAGGCTCAGGAACAACGCCACTGGGAGTTTGATGTGTGGAAATGAGTAGCCAAGTATGAAGAGTTGCTTTTCCAACTATGTCAGATGAAAGAATCCGTGTATGGAGATGGCTCCATTAAACCATGGATACATCGACAGGGCCGGTGGTTGTTCCGTAATAGTATACGGTGTGTTTAGTTGCTATTCAATGGGATCCCTGTAACGTCTACAAACGTCTCTGACATAGCGCACCACGGCAAGAAGAGGGACACAACTCAAAATTGCAGAATTTGAGAAACACCAACTTAAAAGATACTATAAAACTTATAATGAAATAGTATAAGCTTCTTTTAAATTTTAGGTAAGTAGCTATGATGGTAACTTCTATTATGTTCTATAGAATAGTAATATAACACGCTGGGGCATCTCATACATATTTTTCAATGACAAACATCAAATTTCTTATTTTTTGAATTGTGTCACTTTTCTTGCCGGGGTGAGATATAAACACAGTGTATGCAACCTTTCTGACGAGCTACACCCGTTTATTATGAAGAGCTCGGCACCTTTCTAAAGGACGATGGCGCCAAATCTAGACACACGCCAAATTATGGTTAGAAGAACATTCATCTGAGTTTGGGATGTTGCGATTTCCACCTAAGTCACCATGTCTTAAAGTTATCGAATACTTCTGAGATGCTAAGCATAGCACTGTAGAACACAAAAATCCTACACTTCAATATACAACAAAATTATGAACCACTATACAGGAAGTGTGGTCTTCAATACTTACATACATACTTTCGCAAGTTCGTGGATACATGCCACATTGTATTTCGACTGTTCTAAGCTCGCGTGAGAGGTCTAAATTCATTATAAATAAATGGACTTGATTAGAATTATACAGTATAATTTCAGGCTTTACCATCTGCATGTTATCTATATATATAATTCTCTTACGTGGCTCACGAAAAAGACGTTATTTGTAATCGCGTTTTGGCAACACTGTATGATTGTTTGTTTATCGCGAAGTCTCACGCATCGATTGAATTTATAGCGTTATCGGATGCAATTTTATTGAAAAGAAAAAAGGAAATTTTAATGAGCTGTTGCATTTAGTTTATAATAGAAATCAAAGAAAGCGGAGGATCCTTTCAGGGCCATTTAAAAAACGGTCCTTTTCAGGGCCAACAATTATAGTTGAACAAGACGCTTGCACTACAACTTTCGGCAACAAACTCAATGAAAAAGTGTGGGTCGTTTGAGTGCTGGGAAAATGTACACACAAACAACATGCTGGGTATTCAATTTCCAAAGCAACGCTCACATTTCGAGTCAAAATTTGCACAAAGTTTTCATTTGAATTCTGATTTTAGAGATACTGTATATATTTTTTCTGTAATACAGCAAATTTAGATTTGAAAAACATTTTTTTGGTAACATATTTTGTAAACAATCCCTTCTGCTAGTACACATGTCTTCATTTAGGCGAGCGAAGCGAGCATAGGTTCGCGCAGCGAACCAATGAGGATTGCTTCGCAATCCTCCGGGGGTTGGCGAGCGTTAGCGAGCAGGGGGCAGGCCCCCTAGTAGTCTATATTGTTTCCGAAAAAGTTGTGTTTGCCGCTATATTTAATAATAAGTATTTCATTTAGAGAAATGCATCAACAAGTAATAAAGAAGTAGTTTATTAAAGATAACTACACTGGACTGCTCGTTTAAAAAAAGAAGAGGAGTGATGTTATATCTTATTCGATTTAAATTTATATCAACTTAGAATCAATTGTTTGTTTAATAAATCTCAAAAAGTGACTTGAATTTAGTAAAAACGAAGTTATTATACTTGTTCTATCGACCCTTTGGTCCTATGAGATCAAATAAATATACCTGACAACCCCAATTGCTTCCTAGATGACGTGACTTTTATACGTGAGGACACTAGATTCTCAAGTAATATTAGTTCGCCTTTTGACACGATGAGTACTAGAATCAACGGCAGACATGAAATGACAGAAAACCTTAATGTTGTAGAAAACTTTTTAGGTAAGTAATGGCTATCATTATTACAATTACTGTTGTTACTTATAGAATCAGATTAAGAAAATCCATGTAGTCAAGGGTATTTTAATTTGTTTACACATCATCCTTACAGTATCATAGTAAAAGTCGATTTCCTTATTTTGTTATAGAAGTAACTTAAGCTTGTTGCAAGATGGTTGATTGGTTAGGTTCAGTTTTATGGCAAAAAGGCTATACTTGGTCAGATAGAAATAAGTAAAGCCCAAAACGGACGTCAAGTATTTTCCATACACACGGAAATATAAGCTCAAACTGGCACATAATATAGAAATGCATTCATTCTAAATTACATGAATTGAACAACGCCGCTAACAACTCGTAGGTTGCTAATGCAGTGAGTCTCCTCATTTTTCAAAATCAACTGAATTATGGAAAGACAATTGTACTTTGTGAGCACCGTAACTAGATAGGGCGTTCTTATACATGGAAGAAATCAGAGCATGGCTACAAAGAAGAATCTTCTAAACATTTATATCATTATCAACAAGCTATAGGTTGATATCCCTATCTGGGCATGGACAGTTACAGTGGTTTGGAATACAATTAAAGCTATCGGGGTTTCGATATAGTTTGCTTTTCGTAGCAAAAATATCATCGTATATCTACGAACCAACCAACTTAAGGATAGATTGAAGCTAAGATTTCATTCACTTCTAATGACTTAAGTAGCGGAGTTATCTGCTTATGACAAATGAGAGAACCCTCTTGTCAAGCTACAATTTTACCTCATGCTTCTGGAATTTTAAAATACAAAGCGTATACTTAATTTCAACTATCCTTTTAATATTGCAATAGCCTGTTGGATTGCTTCACTGAGATTTAATTAAAATACCTACCTACCTTTTAATATTGCTTTCTAACTTCAAATTTGTTTTACGCGGCCATAATAACTCTGGTTTTTTGTCCATTAACTTGTATTATTGTTTGGAAGTATTTCTCAAAGCTTATATAATTAAAGGAAATCTATATTTTAAAGTTTTTATAAAACCAGATTAAGAAACAGAAAGAAATTTTGCATTCATGCTATCTCGAATAGACCTACTAAGAACAAAATCAGGTATTAAGCAGCCCCACAAGTGTAAAAAGACTAGCAATTGAGAAACTGTTGCAAGCAGTTTCCTAAAATAGCCTTTTCATCGAATATTTGGGATGTATGCTGGGAAATATGGTCTTATAACGTGTTTACAAAAGCATTTTATGGAATATATTCATGAGTTGAAATGGAACACACGACCATCTTGTTTTTTTTTGTTACAGACTCTGTTATGCTTCACGAGTCTCCTTAATCTGGGGTTTTAGGGGATCCCAAATCACCACCATCATTCCCGCCCCATACAGAGATTCCAACCTTGATCCCGCTGAACCTAGGTCTCCAGCACTAACGATTCGTCTACCAGGAACACATTACAAGAAAGCGACAATACACCCCATACCAAATGCACTCATGAATAGTTGATTTCAGAATATTTCAAACGATTACAAATACAAGCTTATTTAACTGTAGAAACTAGTTATGAGAAACATTCTAATCCCCCTCTCCACTATACAACTTGTGTCCATGTAATTAAATGTTAGATTATTAGTATGGTTACAGTTCTGTGAATAACTGCAGCTGAGGAAACAGGAATCATTTCCAACCATTAAACTCGACAAATATATTTTCTTCGAACTTTCTCGATCCCGAACAAGCATTCATCTGATTTACAACTCTGCAAACCTTATCTCTTAACACATGTCGGCACAAAATAAATGCTTTTAGGGAGGATAAGTGTAGATAGCAAATATGTGTTTTGGGGTGCGCGGGAGAATATATTTTGGAATAAATCAATATCACGAGAGCAGAGATAAGTAAGCAGGTAGTTGAATTTACTTCACACCAGTGCAATGGCAAAAGGGTTATTGACCACAGTACGGGATTAAACCGGAAAGGAAGTTTCCGAAGACAACATCACGTAGTTTTGAACTACGGTCAGATGACGAGGTCCCATCTAGTACCGAACTCTCTAAACTTCAACACTATGCCAAAGTGAGGACATTTGAGGCCACGACAGATTTTACGTTTACCAGTCCCCACGCACGCGGCGGTGTTTGGTTCGATCTAGTTTCTAACGGCAACCCTCCGGTTGCTAAGCCTCGACGTTATCAACTGGGCACGAAAGCAGAAAGGACAAATAACTTGTATGCATTATTCTTATGTTTGGGTATTGAACATGAATTTAATTTAAAAAAGTTTATATCTTGTATTCTATATAAATAAGAATGGAGTGTGTTTCCACATTGAATATTTTCGCAGCATACAGAACCATATATTGTGAAACAATAATTTCATTTTGTTTATACCTTTGGTGTGATATGAAATAATGCTCGTTACACCTGAATATTTTAATTCTTTTTAGAGAGAATAAGAGTTAAACATAAAAAACCTCTTATCTATGAGTCAATGACTTTTAGTACACAAAATTAACTACTTGGAGCTTTTTAGCAATATAAAAGTTCCATTTACATGAAACCAGATGATGTTACATACTTTTACGATCCTTACCGGCTTTTCAGTATCAAATTGATTGACTACTTTATCTGCTTTTTAAATTACTGCATTGAAAATAAATAGTTTCCTTAGGCTAACTACTATGTACACGAAGCAATATTTCTTTGTGAAAATGGATAGGTAGAATAAAAATGAAAAAGTTGCATCAAAGTCCTAATTCCAACTTTTTCATTTTTATTTCTACCTGCCCATTTTCATAAAGAAATATTGCTTCGTGAACATAGTAGTTAGCCTAAGGAAACTATTTATTTTCAATACAGTTAATTTAAAAAACAGATAAAGTTGTGAAAGAACAATTCACTATAAGCTTATTATGGTACTATGATAAATATTTTATGGTATTTACGTTAAAATCTAAAGGCAAGTTTTTAGTCTCTTGAATCAAATGAACCAGTTTCTTTAAATTAAGGAACAAAGAACAAACAGAAGAACCTGTAAAAGTTTTAAAAAAACTCATTCTGTCGATTTCAATGAAATTTGATAAAAACTTATCATATTTTATATGTGCTACAAAAACAAGATCATATACCATATACATTTTGTCTAAGGCATGCAAAGCACAAATAATCATAAATAAAAATGAAGAAAATAAGTAGGAAATATAATTCAATAACATGTTATGTTTTTCCCGCATAGTAAACAGAAGACCTATAACTTGTAGACGATAGTACCAGTTTTCCTGTTGCTTAAGGCAGTAAGAATTGAATTTACGTTTCACTGGAGCAACACGATGAACTATTATCGTAGGCCCGGGATCATAACTCAGAGGAAATATCCAAGGACAACACCTCGTAGTTTTGAACGAATTTGCAATTACAGATGACCAAATGAGTTATGGTAGTGGTTCTGTGCCTTTGAACACATAGCGGTCATCGAAGGCCTCGACCTATATTGGCTGAATCGTCGGGACGCTGAATCTGTTGCTTAAAATTGGTTCCACAATGCAGTGGATCCCCGAACGTCTTACATTCAGACATCTTGTAACATCAACCTACCTTTGTCCTACTTAAAGTCTGCCGATAACTCGTTATTATTATTCGGTGGTCAAATATTGCCCGGTGGTCTTATTAAAAATGATTATTTTCAATATCGTCTATCGTTTTTACTGCTCAAAGTACATATCTTTTATCCGGAAGCACTTTCGGCAGATGTCAAATGATGTTACTCCTTCAAAGTTGCATAAAATGAGAGTGAGAAGCATCATATCATTGGTTTCTTCACCAAGTTTTATGCCAATGGTGCATTTCCTTACACATTTATCACAATATTTACATTTTATTCTTGATACCAGTATAATAGGAATCAATTTACAGTTAAAAGTAATCTTATACTCTTGAGTTGCTCTAAATAAGGGGTGTCCAAAATTTTAGCTTACCTGAGCCATATTGGAAGAAGATGAGTGTTTGGGGCCATACATAAAATATACCAACCCTAACGATTGTTGATGAGCAAAAAACGTAGAATATATAGTTAACATACACTGACGAGCCAAAACATTATGACCATCCCCACATTTTTCAATAAACTCGTCTGGATGACGTGGAGGGCACGTGATTATGTGAGAATGGTATTTAACTGCTACTGGAGAAGAGAAGTAATCATTCTTGCACTTACTTTTGCGAGTGAAGGAAAAAGCTGTTGATCTTAGCGAATTTGATAGAGGGCAGATCGTAATGGCCCGAAGACTCGGAACGAGTACTCTACTACTGGTAAGTTGTTCACGATCTGCCGTTGTTAGTATTCATGCAAAGTGGATAAATGACGGTGACACCAGCAGTAGACGCCAAGGTGTTGGTCGTCCACGCGTCAACAATGAAAAAGGACGTCGGAGACTGTTCCGCTTGGTAAAGCAAAATCGGCGGGAGAATGTGGCTCAGCTGACGGCCCAATACAATGCAGGTCCAAACGCAAGTGTTACGGAACACACAGTTCAGCGGACACTGTTGGATATGGGACTGCGCAGCAGAAGTTCCACTCGTGTGCCTCTGTCTACCAAGCGTCATCGTCAACTACGCCTACAGTGGGCCCTATAACATCGAGACTGGACCATGGATGAGTGGAAGAGAGTTTCCTGGTCAGATGAATTCCGATTTCTTATTCATCACGTCGATGGTCAGGTCAGGGAACGCCGTCTGCCAGGCGAACAGTTTATCCCCTCTAGTACTGCAGGTCAGACTCAGGCTGGTGGTGGCGGTATTATGCTTTGGGGGACGTTCTCATGGACAACTCTGGGACCCGTAGTTGTGGTAGAACAGACCATGAACGCTAGAACGAGTTGCAGCTGTTTTTGCAGGTCAAATTAGGCGCTACGCCTTATTGAGTAGGTGGTGATAATGTTTTGGCTCTTCAGTGTATTTAAGTAATTTAAATTTCATTAATTTTTGTATACAAGTAAAAGGCGACAGAAACTTGAAATTAGTGAGATGTTTTACATTGTTTTTAAGGCAGTAATGCTTCTTTATTTGGTTCAATAGAAGTAGTTGTAATCCTCAGATATATTGGTTCTAGTTTTGTTTATTCTGTGCTTCATTCTTGAGAGTAACTATTCACATGGACGTCAATTTTGAATAAATATAATTATTTGAGAAATTTTTTAGGAATGTCTCATTGGCTAAATAAAGTGCTGAATTCAAATATTCATAGCTTAGAAATTAATAGCATGCTAAAATTGAATTTGTATTATTATAAATGGTACTTGTAATTTTTATTGCGCCACATTCAAATCCCTCATTGGCCGTATGCGACCCTTTTGCCATGGGTTGGACAAGCCTGCTCTAAATAACAGTATTATTCTTTGTAATCCATCTATTTTAAACAATAAAACCTATTTTGAATGTTAAATCAACTAAAAACACATCATTGACAAAAAAAATTTATTTTCATTCTATTTCTGGATATACAAATGACATTGCAAATACCAATGACATTGCATACACAAATGACATTGCAAATACCAATGACATTGCATATACAAATGACATTGAAAATACCAATGACATTGCATATACAAATAACATTGCAAATACCAATGACATTGCATATACAAATGACATTGCATTTTCAAATGACATTGATGTCTATAAATATGCAGAACTTCAAACACGAATATACGGTTTGAAAAATATTTATTTTCAAGCTGTAAATGAATATTTATTTAGCTAGAATGCTATTAGTCATAGAAGTTACGAAATTGAATCAAAGACGAATAACTTATAACACTTTTTTCATGTCCATTAAGAATCAAGCTACGGTCTAAATATACCTATAGTAGCAAAATAAAGACTATAAAATAAATCACATAAATTTGTAAGTTCTTATCATAACGATACACGAACCTGTAAAAAAATATAGCGGAAAAGAAATTCTTGGATAGCCATTAAAGTGTAAAAAATTGTAATTTAAAGATAAGAAAAAAGGTGTTTTTTACTTCACATAAAACTTAAATCGCGCGCGCGACTAAAATTTAAGTAATACTCTTAAATAGAAGTTGCTACAAACACCTCTCCAGTTTAGATCTGACGTTTAATCGATAAAACATACGTAAAACACTTATATCTTAGAAGGAAGAAATGACAGATTCTTTGTAAAAATACGCCCAAAACTCCAAACTTGTGACACAGCCTCACATTTCAAAAAGCGGTTAAGTCAACTTGGGAAGCTATCTCAAATCTGAAGAATCGCATACTTGATACATATATCACAAAATGTCTGGAGTATTTTCCAGGAATGTTTGTCTAGGGGGTGAAGGGGGGAAATGAATAAACTGACATGCCGTCTTAGATTTCGATGGAAAAATTGCTAAAGCAAACACGTTCTGTTTTATTATGCATATTTTTTTAAAAACGTTCTTTCCCAAATCTTTTTTTCCTCTTGTTCTCTGTTTAGTTTCATTTAGGATATTCGTTTTAAAATTCTAAGCTATCTTGTTCAAGAAATGAAGTCTTTAAAATATGTAGAATGGTTTAGTAAAATAAGTAAAAAAAGGGAAAAGTGGAACTATTTTTCTTTTATCTAATTCAATAACGTTTTGACATAGTATGATAAAAATGTGTCGTTTGTTCTTTCCTTGGTGAAGTTGTAACCAGAAAACTTGGATTCCAAGAAAATCCAATACTATAAAATGCTTATACAAAGAATGTATAAACAATATTTAGCACTCATTTATAGCTCAAAGGTATTATACTGACTTAATTGATGGGGAATATAACATTTTTAAAGTAACATTTCCTGATCATTTGTAAGTTAGAATTGATTACTGAACCATATATTTAATAGAATATTCCATTAAGGAAGTAACAATTCATCAGAAGAAAAATTAGAGATGAATTAGGGGCTCATTTTTATTCACTTAGTTACATAGCATATACAAACAATTCAAGGGACATAAGACTTTCTATCGACAATATATATCAAAAAATGGATTTTTAAATTATAGCATTAAAAATTAATAGACATCAAAGGATGGGGATAGCAAAACTAATTATTCACGTACGATCTTTTTTGACGAAGCTACATAAACAACACTATGCATTATAGTAAGTCTACTACAAAAATATTTTATTCCACAATGATATTTTTTATGTTCTTATTTCGAAATTTTCCCTACGTATCTTATTTGAAATTATTTCCTTGGAAATATTTTGGATAAACCAATCAATCTGTTGATGTATCTAAGTGAATTAGAAATTGATTATGCTTCAAAATTTGGAAATTTTCGATTAAAATGTTGTTTAGCAAATTTTATTTTTATTTTTCCAAAACTTTAGATATTTCAGTACAAAAAAATATATTTCTTACAATTGAGTGATACACATATCAAACGAAGTTAATTTAATCAAACATGTTTTGACTACTGTTTATGCAATACCTTCCGCAAAACATTAATATTTTTTTTTTATTCCAAGCTTCATATATAGACTTTTATTATAAAAAACAGTCTCAGCAAATTTGATTACAATCTACTGATAACAGCAAAACTTTGCTTTGATAGCTTTGTCTCTTGAACAGTTGAAAGTTTCGTCAAACCGTATTTGATAAACGAAAAGAGTGTTTTTAGTTTTCTCATCAGCACTTTTCTTAACAACCAAAATGAAAACCATTCTGTCAAAATGACATTAAATTTTTTTTTAAATCAGAAGTGAGTTCGAAGATTAACAATGAGATCATAAAAAATGTTCTATGAAGGCACTTACAGTAAGGCATGTACAGTAAGGTTCAGGAAAAATGCAAGAGAAATATTTCACATCCAGTATTCGAAGAAAAGACAACAAAATAGAGATTACTTCACTTTGGGATCTCTAAACATATCTAGAACTAATGTGGTTAGTGATATTCGTTCAACCTGACCTGTTTGAGGATATACAGCAAACAATTGTACATTTGGTTCTTCCTTCATTCAAATTAAATAAACTTAAGGGGTATTATAACTTAGTTGGGTACCTCAGTACTTGTAAACTATAGAAGCCTATTTTTGATGGTCATCAACGACATATTTATCTTGTTATTTCTGGCACACATGAAAGCCGCAAATAAACAGATAAATAGAAACTATAATCTATTCACAAACCGATTCTAAATACAATTTCATAAAACATTTCTGGATGGTGAAATTACACAGTTTCCATGGAAAACGCCTCCATTGTGCCAACCTTGATGTGAAAATTCCAGAGATACTCGTAATTTCTTTCTTAGTTGGAGAACTAAGATGAGTGCTGGATGAAGAATCTAATTCCATCTGTACAAAGCTGTTTATGATAGTGATCAATGACATAGTATAGTGAGATTTCTTGCACGAAGGAAGTTCCTCAAATAAACTGACCAAATATAAAATACATTGGGTCGAAAGAAACTTTGACATCTATTCCCATATCGATTTTCACTCCACTTGCAGAAAACAATCCTGACTGGTGAAATTACACTATACTGTTCCTCAGTTTTCTCATGGAAAATGCCTTCATTGTGCGAACCTTGATGTGAAACAGTCCCACAGTCCATTCAACTGCTGCAGGTCGGAAAATCTTAATTTTCAGCCATAAATCAAACACTCGGTTGCGGCTGACAATTAGTCGACACTTTCAGAGCTCATTTTGCGGAGCTAGGACCCTATTCACGGACCCTTTTGAACCTCGGACAGCAAGAGAAGAAAGTGTTTTCGGGCTGTCTGCGACAGAAGTCTTCCTTTTCCGCTTAGGGGGAGAGAAAAGGTTCTGCCGGAGCTTCGCTACCAAATGCGATTAGGGACTGCGTAAGTTGAATGTAACGTTTATTTCGTCGCTGCTTTTGGAACAAAGGGGATAGGGTAATTAGGATTCATATATGCGTCCTTTGAGGTAGGAAAAGCTGCAGCGTATATGTTCCTGCTTGAAAGTGGATTACTAGTTGTGGTGAAAAATGGCCTTTTTGAGTTCGCTAAGCGTGAAAGAGTAAACTGGTGTTTCTCGTATATAGTCATTCCTTTTTAGCCACTTAATAAATCTATTTGAGAATAACCAACTTTACAAAAAAGCCAATTTTAAGTGATAATGTTTTGGAACATAGGATTAATGTCCTCGGCACCACGTCAAAGGCAAAAATCTACAAAATCTTTGTTTCGAGAAAGCGCGTTTATTGATTCGACGCTCTAGGTAAAACGTTGTGGTGAAAGTTTATGCATTCATTTTGGGTGTTTAGGATATTGGGCAAATCACAAAACATAGATTGATAATTTATAAAATGGATTTAGTGGAAAATATAACATTATTGATCCATGCTTTTGGCGTGGTATTCATATGTCGACGCGTTACAAATGATAAATATTTATTGAAATTTTCAAGATACTGGTTTTTAGCTTTTCTACACCAAGATGTGATGATTCTTTGACTGATGAAGTTAGTTGTTCCTTTTTCTTTGTATCAAAGTAAGATTTTTTCTTGAAAAACGCACTTTGTAAGTAAAGCTCTGAGAGAATATTTTTCTCCTTTGGTTTTCCCAGAACTGTTTTTTGACTTACATGTTTCTTAGTGCATTTTGTTTGCAACGAATTTGCGATAATTTTCAATGTTCGATTTGAGTTTTCGAAAGAATTTTAATTCACATCCAGAATATTTCTCAAACTGAATTGGTTACTCTTTTGGTTTTGAAGTATCCTTTCGGCTCTTTTTGAGGGTGTACGCATAAAATCTTAAATGGCATTTTTCTCCTTTCTTTATATCTGAAAAAATTAATCGAATTTGAGGGGGTTAGGGCTTTTTATCGTATTGCAATTTATCCCATTTTTTTAAACTTTTGAACTTTTAGATTTTTAATACATTGGTACAGCTACACTCTACGTTTATGACTGATGGCAACGGCTTGGCGATTTTTTTTGGCGCACTTCTAAAGTCGCCAAGGAAAGAATTATTTCTTAACTCTTTTTCTGTCACAATTTTTTTTCTTTTTACAACACACTTTTTAAGCACATTTCAGAACGTTTTAAAAAGTATATTAAAAAAAATTTCACAAAAAGTAGTAAGCTTAATCACATATCAAAACACATTTGTGAACCAACAGAGAAACTAAGCTACGAATGGTAAGAATACCCTGAAACTTATCAATTACACTAAATACAGTGAGCATGTTGAAAAAGAAAAAGATTTACAAAAGAAAAAAAGCAAGAAATAATACCTGATAACGTCAGAATTCTCTCGTAAAAAAATAATGAAAACGAAAATGGTCAAAAAAAACAAAACTCTTAATCCTGTCGTGAAAACTATTATAACAAAATAAAAATTCCACAACTGTCAAAATACAAATAAATGGACCAATGGTATCACAGAAAACGATTTAAAAGGACCAATGCAATAAAAGGATATTTTAAAAACAAAATAACCAATGGGAGGAAAGAAAAAATTTCAAACGAATCAATGAAATCAAACGATTTTAACGGATTTTGGAAGAACTTTCTAGAATATTCAAAATGAAAATTGATAGTTTCCGTTTGCCGAGGTTGCCGTGAAAACCACAACAACAGCAACGAAAGATGGGTTGCCTTAATTTATCGTAACTCGCTACTAGAAGTGCGCCAAAAAAAATTGCCAAGCCGTTGCCATCACTCATAAACGTAGAGTGTAGCTGTACCAATACATTTGTCAGTTTAATTGTTCTTTTTTTTTTGTTTGTTTGTTTTTTGGGTCCTACTGTGTAGGACAGGGCATTACCGCTGACATTTTATGTAAACAGTTTTTACTCACTTTTGGGTACAGCTCTTTTTGGGATACCTAAATCCGGATTCTCGGTTAACCTTTCTATCTGTATCTTTAAATGGCTACTCTGTGATTGGTTTTATCGTATATTTTAATCATATGTCTACATGTTCATCGTTGGCCTGGTTGCTTTTGTGTTATTTTTTGTTTGTTTTGTGATTTAAATTTGC
This sequence comes from Metellina segmentata, assembly GCA_947359465.1. Classification (NCBI taxonomy): domain Eukaryota; kingdom Metazoa; phylum Arthropoda; class Arachnida; order Araneae; family Tetragnathidae; genus Metellina; species Metellina segmentata. The sequence goes on from OX375882.1 coordinate 35,151,014, forward strand.
CCCATGTGCACCATGTGTTAGTTTTTCTTAATCAATCGTATTTTTTAAATTTCAAGGAACATTTTATATTAAGTAATGTATTTTCACGTTTTCTGTGCTTTGAAATTTTTATTAATACATTATTCCATTTCTTTTTCTTTTAACTTTCATTTTGCGGAAATGACGACACACCACAATCGACCTTTGGACAACTGTGGATAGTTTCTACCCTTGAAACTTTGTGGAAATTAAACGTTTGGACAGACACTTTCAGGTATTTTATAAAGACCCCACCGAACTATGGCGTGGACTCTGCTTTTTGTTGTACATAAATATCTATACATATATACATTATTTGACCTATCATTTTGTTATTGTATCGCTTAAATATTTCATCACATCATATAAACCGGAGTGCACGCCAGTGTTCTACAAACTGTCCCGGTGGATGTGCATCCAACTTTAACCCGACTGGGTCTGTCCGGCCACCCCAGGGTGGGTACCGTCATCCTGTCTATGTTTTTAGATTGTTTTAGTATATATTGTTTCGTGGGTATGCCGACTGTGCGCTCTTCATGTACAAAAATGTTTTTACTTGAAATAATGTTTGTAAATGTACCTCCCCAATTAAAATGCTCTACACCGTATGGTGAAACGGGGGTCGTAGGTCTGAACAAAGGAGGTTAGGATGAAAAATAACAACATTAATAAGGTTTTCAAAGAGTCTATATGGAACATTGCAGAACCATTTTATCTGACAACAATTTCTGTTTAGTTCCTACGTTCATTCAAACTCAAACTACTTTTACGCGTGATTCGATTCATTAGAAGGGTAGAACATGATCGTATTTAAAAGCTAATAATGTTTATCATAGTTAACAAGCTTAATATAACTAAACATCAAAGCAGAAATGTAAAACTAAGTTTTTAAATATACAATGATAAGCTATAAATGTAAACTTTCAGTGCATGCAATATGTGCCGGACCCATTTTCAGTGCTTCATCAGGAATTAATATACAACAGGCGATATACAACTGAAACTCCTTCACAGTGCCTAACAACAAAAATGTTGCATGGGAAAATGCCAAAGGAAAAATGCAATTGTAGATTTTTATTTACAAAACTTTATTTACAATGTAATAAACTCTCCACGGGATGATGACTTTGATACACACACAAATTCACGGGAAACAAAACTAATGAAAGATTACCTGTCGATATTTTCAGTTCAATACTCCACCGAGTAAAAGAAACCCAGAGGAGAAAGAGAGCCGTGAAGCCAAAATTCAGGAGCCGGAGTTTCCCTAGTTTCTAAAATAAATATTTAACTAGATAGTTCAACATCTTTAGTTCTCGAAAACTCATCTGTCTTCACGAGATTTTCGATCTTTTGTTGACTCCATTTTTATTTGGGGATGGCATACTTCACCATTTTTATTTCCCCCAGTCGCCTTTTGAAGTTAAGTACACTTCCACTGATCAATATTCGCAGTTCTAATGTCTCGTTTATGTTAAGTGTCCTGCATTAAAGGAGCCGAATGTAGGCTATACACTTTTTGGAAAGTGAAATCGTAGATGAGATGCAGAACAGGAAGTAGTATGTATGATGCCATTCTCCCACTCTTGTGTCCCAGTACCAAGTTAAGGTTATGGGATTAGTACTAGCATAGAAATGACGGGATACTTTGAAATAAAAATATCTACATCAAATACCCAATGATTAACTTGGAGATGTGTATGTTTTACTTTTTTCCATTGCATACTTGTACATTTTTACTATATACTATGTCGTATCTCTGTTGTTATTTATCTTAATGTGCTTGCAAAAGTTACACAAATTCTATGTTCGCCGCAAGGGCAGATTTATATTTTGTCGTGAAATCTAGCTTGATATGTGTTACCATGACGAAGATTCGGGATTGATTGGATTAATCCCGGACCGTCACTCTAATAGCCCTTTGGGACGTTATCCCAGAGAGTGGGACGTTAACTACCTACCTACAATAACTGGAAGAATAGAAAATTTGAAGGAATCGTCATGAAGGCAATCCAATGCCAAATCAGACTTGGTAAACATAAGAAATTGGGGTAGGTCAAGGAGCTTACAGTGATTTAATATGGGTTGAGTGGAAAAACTTTCTAGGGGAGGTGAAGCACATAAATCGAGAGAGCTGAGAATGTATGACGGGTGAATATTATGCTCATCGAGAATCCCAGGAGTCAAGAATCATCGTGAGAACAGCGTGCATGCCCTGAATCAACGACACCCTAACTCCTAAGTGCAGAGACCAGGTCAGTGAGTACCACTCTCTTGAACTGCCCATCTATTCAAACGTGATCCCTAAACTAGACCTGTCTAACTCTATTATGTTCCCGCTATAGAATTATAACATAATATGAACTATTAACAGACTGAGTGCTTTTATGATAACAGAGGGAAACGCGATTGAATTAGATCACCTTCCCCCCTTCTGCAATGTCCAATTTTATTGTATGCATACATAATTTGTAATGAATGAATAAATTCATGTTTGACTTTTAACAACTCATGTACGCCTCTAGAATATGTTCTATGTGGTATGATTGTTTGTTTGACGAAACATATGTGAACAAATTCTTTGTATTAGCGTTTTGGATAAATTTGTAAGTATAACTTCGTTTTACAGTAATTTCATATATTTTGGCCATTCAGTGTTTAAATCTTTTCTGATGTTGTTTTAATCTGTATGAGGGTAAGCTTTTCATTGATATCCATATGACTGTAAGGGGGATGTGTCAAGATTTTAATATTGTATTTACTAAGATATTGCTGAACAGAAGTAGCGACTTGCAGGCAAGCGTTATCGTGATGTAATGTCCAATTCCCTACCAGTTCATGTCGCTTACTCGATATGTGTTGTCGCAAAATTTTCAAAACTGAAAAATAATATTCATCACTAGGGGGCCCGCCCCCTGCTCGCTAACGCTCGCCAACCCCCGGAGGATTGCTTTGCAAACCTCATTGGTTCGCTGCGCTAACCTATGCTCGCTTCGCTCGCACCAATGAAGACATGTGTCCAAGCAGAAGGGATTGTTTACAAAATATCATATTACAAAAAAAATATGTTTCAAATCTAAATTTGCTATGTTACAGCAAAGATATGTACAGTACCTCTAGAATCAAAATTCAAATGCAAACTTTGAGGAAATTGTGACTTGAAATGTGAGCGCTGCTTTGGAAATTTAATACCTAGCATGTTGTTTGTGTGTACATTTCCTCAGCACTTGGGCCACCCACATTTTTTCATTGAGTTTGGTGTCGAAAGTTATAGTGCAAGCGTCTTATTGAACTATAATGGCTGGCCTTGAAAAGGACCGTTTTTTTAAATGGCCCTGAAAAGATCCACCGCCTTTTTTGATTTCTAATTATAAACTGCAACATCACGACTAAAACTAATTTTTTTTCAATAAAATTTCATCCGAAAACGCAATAAAATCAATTTAGGCGCGAGGCTTCGTGGCAAAGAAACAATCGTACAATGTTGCCAAAACGCGATAACAAATAACGTCTTTTTTGCGTGCCACGTAAGAGAATTATATATATAGATTCACAGTGGTTTTTGGTGTCACAGCATGCTGATAGATTACACCTTTACGATCAAAGAAAATAATCTTCATGACCTTTCCAGCAGATTTGGTTTGTAGGATTTTTTTCGGAGGAGGAGAATCAGCACCCAAGTTAGCCGCACCCACCATGATGCACCCAAGTTTCTTCACCTGTTACTACAGGCTTTAGGAAATTCGGATAATTTTGAATCATCTGTTTCATCATCACAACATTGGTGAATTCTTGTTTGCATTTGTTCTTTAGTAAGATGATGAGTTACCCATCTGGAACAACCATAGCGAAGCTGTAAACTGTTGCGTAGAATGCGAAATATCGACGTTTTCGAAATGTTAATAGATTCCACTATCTACTCACATGTCATTCGTCAATTTATTTGCAAGTGTGCTCACACGGTGTTAACATTTCGATCATTCGCAACACTTTCTGGTTGGCCAGGCTTAGGAGCCAGTTCTGCAGACAAACGTCCTTTTTTGAAATCACCATGCCATCTAAAAATCGTTGACTCATCAAAACATTTGTTTTTGTAAGCTTCTTTCATTAACTTAACTGTTTCTGGAGCTGGATAGCCCATAGCAAAATTTTATGGCCGAACACATTTCTGTTTAACTTTGAATCACTCACCTCCATTTCTGTAGGGCAAATAAAAACAGTTCTTTAAACAAGCATGAAACTAGGAAAATAAGATCGTCTGCTTCGTTTAGTTAACAGTTTGAAAAAAATCACCGGCACTTTTTTTTTTAGATTCGCGTTGTTGCCACTACGTAAAAAATGTACTCTCAGTTTTTATGGTATGCTCTTTGTAGAATCGATATAAATTTTAATCTCAGTATATCCAGACTGAGCTATACTAATCCACGTATTTCTGAAGTCCCCAAAGTTCGGCTTGCATTTAACACTAATATGTTTTGTTTTTGTTTTTAAACTTTTCTAAAGACTTCTTATTCTATTTCCTTTTCTTCAGTCTTATTGATTCATTCATCGTTATTCTGTGAATTTGGAAATTTATTTTAATTTCCTTTATTTTTTATTCAAATTAAAAATAATAATACATTGAAGCAAACCAACACGGGATGCAAACTACTTGTGAGTACTTACTAATTCAATAATTAAGATAATAGATTAAGTATATACTTCTACTTCGCTTACTAGGCGTTAGATTTACCTAAAGGGGCTTAACCTTTTCTGATTTGCAAGTTTGTTGCGAGCTGTTTATCTAGTGTTAACTGGATCATAGATAGTTGGAGCTTTGCCAAGAGCGTTTGATTGGTATTACAGGAGAATACCAGCTCACTGAGCCGAGCGGGGACAATGTCACTTTCTAACGACTCTTAACTAAAAATGTAAAGAGTACTGTAATCAGAAAAATAAGGATAACAAGGAAACGATTTTAGTAGGAAAATGATTTAAATTGTTTTAATGTTTCTTTAATCATTTTTTAGTGTAGGAAACTTATTTACCTTCGTTTGTCGTCCTTTTCTGTTTCTAGTAACCAAAATTCTCATTTTCAATCTCTTAATTTGAATTGATTTTTTAAAAATAATCTTAGCATTTCTAATGAATGCCAAAAAATAGTCTTTGCGTATTCTTGTGTTAATAATACAGTTATACATTATGGTGTATCGTAACTGTAAGGATCAGTAATCTATTACATTCAAACATACACGCCAAGTATTAGTGAAAATTGTTTAATAAATGAACAGACATACTAGATAAATATATGGTTGATGAAGTAATTGTTAAGTATCCAAAACACTCTCTTAAAAATTATTGTACAAGAAAGCATTTTCCAAACTGCTCTCAGGGAATGTTCAGCCCATATATATTTCTATGAAAAATCTTTTTGCATTTGCTATTCCCATAGGCGCAACTCTGCTCAGATATCAGTTGGTAAATAAGACGCTTTTGTAACAAACATTTAAAAATAAAAAAATTGAAATAAATCTAATTTTTTCTTTAATTTTGATCTACTTGAAACCTACATTCTCTTTTATTATGGTGTACTACCTTAATAAGACAACCATTGCTACAAGATATTTAACGAGTTCCTCAAACCAGTTCTGTACAAGTTGTTTCACAACGATTGTTCTTATCTGGAGAGAAGACCAACTACCAGGGACAATTTATAACGATTTTTAGACATATTTCGGTGTGGTTGAAGCGCTTATAGGTGATAGTGATGTGACATCGATAGCAAAACATCGATGTTCAAAATTAAAACTTCGATGTTGATAATACATCGCCCCAAAACCATCAATATTTTTAAAATTCAGTGTATTTAAACTTTTTTTCTCCATTTCTTAAAACTTGTTTAGTAACTAGTGTTGCGACATCGAGACAGCAAAACATCGATCTTCAAAATTAAAACATCAATGTTGATAATACATCGCCCCAAAACCATCGATGTTTTTAAAATTCAGTGTATTTAAATTTTTTCCCCCCATTTCTTAAAACTGGTTTAGCAACTAGTGATGCGACATCGACAGCAAAGCATCGATGTTAAATTTCAGTGAATTTAAACTTTTTTCCCCATTTCTTAAAAGTGGTTTAGCAATTAGCGATGCGTCATCGACAGCTAAACATCGATGTTGATAATACATCACCTACAAACAATCGATGTTTTTAAAATTCAGTGTATTTAAACTTTTTTACCCATTTCTTAAAACTGGTTTATCAATTAGTGATGCGACATCGGCTTCAATACATCAATGTTTCTTATAAAACATCAATGTTTTGAAAACATCGACTTCGATGTCGCATACCTACTTTTAAGACCCTTCATCCTTGGCCACTTTGGTCTAAAAGTATGTTCAATTTGCTGATTATAAAAATTATGTTACTTACTTATTTATATATATATATATATATATATATATATATATATATAATTTCAAAAACATCGTGTTGTATTGCTTCTTTTAAAATACAAATATAGTAGATATCGTTTGCAAACTTTTGTGAAATATTTTCACTTCGTTGATTTTTCAAAATGTCGACTATAATTGAGTAAAGAACATGTGTTCATTTTTGTTTCCAGAATGTTATTTCTGCTGCAAACACATTTGTAATTTTGCAAAAAGCTTTTACAGAAGATTATTTATCAAAACCAATAGTATTTGTATAAATGTGTAAAGAGTGTAAAGAAAGCAGAGGATCCGCCGTAGAATGATTCGCGATCTGGTAGTATATCCACTTCAACTAATGATCAACATGTCAATCAGGTTAGGGAACTGGTCCTTCGTAATCGTCATTTAACAATACGAGACATTATTGTACAAATTCCTATATCATTTGGTTCCTGTCAAGACATTTTGAAAGAAATATAATTAAAGTTTCTGACACTTCACTTCTCGAGTTGTTCCAAAAAATTTGAATTTGTTCCAAAAACAACAACGTGTTGCATTGTCCCGAGAGATGCTTTTTCAAGGCGATTCCTTATCAAAACGCATTACTTCTACTTCTGGTAAGTCGATGCTTTTGATACAGAAACAGCTCAACAAACGAGTGAATGGAGCTTAAAAGGTGAAGCAAGACCATATATATATATATATATATATATATATATATATATATATATATATATATATATATATATATATATATATATATATATATATATATATATATATATATATATATATATATATATATATATATATGGACCTGGGAGAAAATAGTTTGACTATACAATATATTCGGAATGTCAAAAACTACTGCCATCATATATTGTTTAATTAGAATATTACGTAATTAATGAAACATTTTTTATAAATTTTCTTTAACAATTTTTCTATTATTAACTTTTTCCAATCCTGGTAGGTTTCTAGAAACGTAGACTGTGCTACCGGATAGTTATAATTATTTACATACTGTAACAGCAATAAATATTAGTTATTATACATTCTAAAAACAGGAATTGCTGGAGCTCAAAGGTTTGTCATGAATTTTACCATCATTCTGAAAAGAATAAATATTTAAAATCATGATTGCAACAACTGCTTTCATCATAAATCGATGTTTGAGAATGAAAAATGGAAATGATTATCCCAAATGTGCCCATACAAGCACTTGAAAACACTTTGCGCTATTCCGCGTGATTTTTCCTCCTATCTCGCAAAGAGAAGAATCTGCAAGTTTTTCGCATCTGCTTTCCCATTTCGTCGCTACGATAGGAGACGCGAATGCTGATTTCGGAACCGGTCGCTATGGTAACAGCCAGGATGATATTCCGAGAGCGATAGACGGGTGCGTTTCTTTGATGAAAAATGCAGGATAAGGAACGGAATATGTTGCCAGTCTGGACAAATATTTGTCAGAAAACGGGTTGACAAATCTTCCAACAGAGTCCTTCACTCCTGCATCGAACAATACGTGACGAGAGCCTTGCTCGTGGGATATCTGAGCTTCTTTGCTCTATTTTCTAAGGATTCCAGATTATAAGTTGTTGCAACAATGCTTTGTTGTAAGTTCTTATCTGGACTCTTTTTCGTTTCCTTTGCTGTTTAAAAACATGATTTTTCACCATGTAACGTAACTTTTCACCTGATGTAACACAACAAATGTTTACAGATAAACGATGAGAACAGCGTGTGCTTTGAGACAACCAGTCTGATAGCACACAGTGAGGTTTTGTGTCCAGTGATACAATACTTCCTTGTTGCCAAGAGTTTCTGAAGTTAAACGTTCAGTGACACAATACCTAACTGGACATGGTAACTTCAAAATTTATCCGACCATTTGAAGGGTTCACATGCATCTATCCGCTTCGTACCCTGTACTCTTCCCTGCATGACTTCTTAGGCCCCGTCCACATGAGGCGTTTAAAACGCGCGTTTAGCGAGGCCAGCGAGGTCCCGCTCTTCAAGGTCGCCAAGATAGAAACTTAAATTAATAAAATAAAAAAACATAATTTAATGGCGGGACCTCACTAGCCTCGCCAAACGCGCGTTGAAACACCTCATGTGAACGTGGACTTACTAGTTTTGACCTTGGTCAATAGGAAACTTTATTTTACCAACCATTATGTGTTATTGGGTTATTTAATCACTAGTGTAAATGGCCCGTCGTACAAAGGGCGCATAAAATAATTTATTTATTTCGGTCAAACTTCATCTACATATTTTTTTAAAACCTGACGGTATTGGCTGTGTATAAACCTTTTCCCTCCACCTTGCTTTCGCCTGGTGTTGTTATTTTGAGCAATACTGGTAAATTTATAGTATTTAAAAACTTTATTTTTGATCAACATTGGTAAAAGAATACGAGTAGTGTACGGTAATTGTTTTATACTCAATGTTATTTCTATGGTGATTTCGAATGTAACGATTTTTGATATTTCGTATCTCGTTTCGCTCCGGACATCACACAACCAATCAAAACAATTAGAGACCGCCTACTCGTGACGTCATACAACCAATCAAAACCACGGAAGGAGAACCTAGCGTTTTATTTAATAAGATGTGTGTTGTGGGGAAAAGGCAATACCTCGTAAATCGTATATCTAATGACGCTCTGAAGCCTCAAATGAGTGATTGTATGATTTCCGATGATGACCATAGACTATAAAACTTTCGCAAAGGAATGATTCTTTGAAAGCAGTTAAGACTTTTCTCGATTGTTTGACCACGACTTCTAAGTTTATTAGGACTCTAGAATCTTATTTTATTTCGTGAATTTATTCCATATTCCTTAAATGGTTCATTTTTCTTTACCTGCAGCATTTTGATTTCAGTAAATTTTAATTTACACATGGTGTTTTTCATATTATCATTGCATAATTTTATTTTTCTTCTTTACTCTATTGATTGTATCGTTTACATAAATAATGGAATTCATATTATAGACAGAAAAATGTACCGCAAATTTTGCTTCTTTAGAGAACATAAGTTTGAATACATGCTCCTTTTAACTCTTCTAGGTATTTGTAAATTTTAATTTACTCATAATCTTTTTCATGCATATTACCATTATATAACTTTATTTTTTTCTTCTTTACGGTATTAATTGCATCATTTATATGCATCATTTGCATGGAATATATATTATATTAAACAAAAAATACAACTCAAATATTGCTTCTTTAAAGAACTTAAGGTTAAGTATATACTTCTTTTGACTCTTGTAGATATTATATTTTTCATAAGAGTTTTTTTAAACAGGTAAAACAAAGCAATAGGATCATACTCATTAAGGTAAAATTTATTTAGTTAATTTCAAAATAAAACATTAATATTTAAAGAACAGTTTTTCATACGTCTTTTATACACTGATACATCCTGAAATAAGTTTGAGTGATTACTATACATCTTTTGCTTTTTGAATTTGACGTTTATTTACTGTACACATACTTAAAAGTAATACAAATTTGAATACGTTCATTTATGTACATGCATATATTTTAACATTATTTACTATAGTATTTAGTATACAAAATACAAAAATAATTCACTTTTTAATCGGATGTATTTTAAGCGTACACTTGTGTCCTTTATTTGTAACGTCATAGTAAAAGCCTTTTAAACAGATATTATATGTACATATTTTATTTTGTTGAGAAAACCCCTGCCCTGAGCAGGCAACTTATCCATTTTAAAATGCTAGTTCCCATTAGCGTTGAAATTCCAGTTTCTTTACTAGATACTAAATTACCCTCAACCAAAAGAAACACCTCACAGCAGGAAACTCAAATAAAAGAAGTTAACTAAAAAAGAATCTGCAAATGATCTCGAAAGTAGGATCGTTTTCTTCATCTCATTTTCTGCAAAGATGGCAACAAGAGAGTTCCTTCCCCTACCAACATAATTCTTGGAGGAGATTTATCTGTTGCTCAAGAATCTTAGTGGTTTGTTAATGGTCTGTGAGAAGTTTATAAATCTAAGCAGTGTGTGGTATGAATGCGTGTTTATTTTCTGTTTTTAGAAGTTAGCTTAATTTCCTTCCCTTCCAGAGAAAAAAAAAACTTTTACTTCATCAATTCCTCGTGTTGTCGCATCTGAAAAAATAATAAGCGTGCTAAGGAGGATCAAATGTGTTTATTAAAACCTTGAGTTGAGATGTTTAAATATGTTTAATTTGTTAGATTCTTCTTTTCTTTTCCAGCACCTTTTATATTCTGAAAAATATTTGAGAACTTATAATTCAGATTCTTCACTCGCAATTTATGATGTGTTTTGTAGAATGTTAAGAAACTTGTGGCCATTCATTTAACTTCATTTTAAATGGTTTTCCTTTCAGACGCTTTTGATAAGTTTTTTGAGATTTCGTGTGTTATGCGAAGTAAAATAAGATATGTACTTTAAAATTGTATATTTACACATATCATACATGAATTAAGTAAAAACTTGCCATTAACACATAAAGGATTCGAATATATAAATTCGAACAAATGCTCTTGCTATTTTCATCTTTATCATCTTAAATTTTTTTATTGTTAAACAACCCAAGTAAGCGATATAAAGAAAAAGTTTAAATCTTCTATTATTAAGTTACTAGGGGGCCAGCCCCCTGCTCGCTAAAGCTCGCCAACCCCCGGAGGATTGCTTTGCAATCCTCACTGGTTCGCTGCGCGAACCTATGCTCGCTTCGCTCGCATCAATGAAGACATGTGTCCTAGCAGAATAGATTGTTTACAAAATATGATATTCCAAAAAAAAACCCATTTTTTTCCAATCTAAATTTGCTGTTTGCAGAAAAGATATATATACAGTGCCTCTGAAATCAGAATTCAAATGAAAATTGTGCAAATTTTGACTCGAAATGTGATCGCTGATTTGGAAATTGAATACCCAGCATGTTGTTTGTGTGTACATTTCCCCAGTACTCGAGCCACTCACTTTTTCATTGAGTTTGTTGTCTAAAGTTAAAGTTCAAGCGTATTGTTGAACTACAATTGTTGGCCCTGAAAAGATACCCCGTTTTCTTTGATTTCTATTACAAACTACAACAGCTTTCGACTATAATTAATTTTTTTCAATAAAATTTCTTCCGATTACACTATGAATTCAATTGAGGCGCGAGACTTCGTGATGGTAAACAAACAATCGCACAATGTTGCCAAAACACAATAACAAATAACGTCTTTTTTGCGTGCCACGTAAGAGAATTATATATATAGATCATTTAGTACTACAAATCTTTGAACTCAAACTGTACAAGAAAAAAGGTAGAATATAAAACTGAAATCCCATTTTAGGATCAAATTACATAAATTTAAATTTTAAATGGATGCTTTTGGCATGTCTCTTGCTATCCTGTTGATTAAAATTCTTTGTTTTTATCAAAATTTCAAATAATAGTTTTCCCTGCTGAGAAATAAAGTATGTCCACGTGACAGTTTGGAAAGTCTTCGATGAAATCTGAATGAATTTTTTATGACCTGTTATTGATTTATAGTTATTTTTGCTATTCGAGAACTGATTAGATCTAGATCCACTACTGCTTAAAGTGCGTTTCGAACTAATAGGAACACCCTTGCCCAGACTGAGATTCGAACCCAGAGCCTGTGATTTCTTTTAAATTTTAATGCTATTTAGCAATTTTCAATTTACTACTTTTTAAGTATCATAGCTTGCATTTTTCAAGCATTGCAAGTCACAAGCACGTGAGGGCTATATTCCCATTTTCTAACTTGGTTGGAGGCACCGCTGGTCCCTTACTTCAGAAAGAACTCTAAAAATGCTCTTTTAGTGTCTACTGTCTATCCTGGAGGAATTTTTAAGAGTAAAGTTATCTGCACAGCAAATACTGTATGGTCTATAAAGAAGATAGCGAAATTGCACATCCTTTGTTTATTTCACACTTAATAGACGAGATGCAGCTATTTTCTACAATATTTCATTCGTTTCGTTTTGAACTTTAAATAAGCATATTTCAACCGAATAATTTACCGGTATGATTGATTTGAATGATTTTTATTTCATAACCTCAAGAAATCTTTGCGATTGAATTATGTCTTAAAATTTTCACTTTTAATATAAAGTCAAGTATTCAAATGAAATCATTCTGGTAAATTGTAGAAATTTTAATACTTTACACCAAAATAAGAATTTTTAACCTATGTATAGTATTTGGATTTAGTAGTATTGAAAACAAAATAAAGACTGATAAGTCTTTAGAAGCACTTAACTGACTTAAAATACAATGCCGACAAAGATTATGGATAGCATCCTGAAAACACTTTTAGATCTGTAAGATCTAAAAGCGATCTTTAGGTATGCTCTGTTTTGATTTGTCATATTTTGTTGCACGAGGCCTAATTCGACAAGGAGATACGGCTTAAAGTGGATTCCTAACCACTACAAACATCCACGCCCATATAGGAATATAAACCCAGAGCCTATGAATCCGAGAAAGAAAGCTAAATTAACTCCTGTAGATATTGATATGAATACAAATATTGATATAAAAGAATTTTTTTTGTCAAGCAAAATGAGTGCTTGAAGCAACTTTGCGACGGAACATGCTTATTACCAGAATTCCGAATATGACGTCACTATGCTAGTTTTGAGAATGCAATTGCATCGCGACACCATTAAAACTTATGACTAATGAATTCTGAATTAATATATGATAATTGACTGGTAGACACAAATTTGATTAAACGTCAATGTGGCCAAGACGGTGATGAACTGCATTTAAGGTAACCCCGATGTGTACCATGCTAGTACGTTTGGGTAAATCTCTTTTTCTCTTTTAATAGATAGGATAACAATAATTATGTTACGAATAAAACACTTCCTCACAAATTCAGTAAAATGAAAAATATCACAAATACTTTTGTATGAAAAATAAGACGGTTGAACACACACGTAGCGTTCCATACTCTCCTAGCACATCTTTACAGATCTGACAGTATTTCAAACCCCTATTCATCAACAAAAATATTTTCTGAGTATCATCTTTCAACTAATTGAATGATCACAAGGAGATATAAACCACAATGAGTCACATCCCGACCCCGAAATTCTTTCTTTTTGAGCCTGTCTAACATTAAGCATATCACACTTCATTGGACGCTTCGAAAGTATCCCGATGGAAGGAAATAAGTTTGATAAAGAGAAATGTTAACTAATCCGTATGTAATTCGATCCAAGAAATGGCGAGTTAACTTATCCGTATCTAATTCAATCCAAGAAATCACTCAGTAAAAACCAACTTGCCGGGAATTTATCCACAGAAATACAGTATTCAACTGACCGCTATGTAGAGGTACTGCATAGAGGGGTTCATTGGAGTTTGAAGCCATAGTTTCTCCAAGTCATTGAGATCAAAGGCATCGCAAATATTTCTGCATGAAAAGTAAAACAACTTAAAACTCATGTAGTATTACAGATACCCAAGAAGACCCATAAATATATGATAATTTCAAATCCCTATTCATCAACAAAAATATTTCTGTATATGATCTCACAACTAAATGAATGATCACAATACGATTGGAACAATAGTGAGGCAAATCCCGAAACTCAAATCCCTTTCTTTTAAATCACATCTAACATTAAACACACCACTCTCGCAACGGATGTCTAGAAAAGGATCCCGACGCCAGGCAATAAGCTTGAAAAAGAGAAACGACGTGTTAACTAGTCTGTATCTAATTCAATCCAAGAAACGACTCAGTAAATACCAACTTGCCGGAAGTTTATCCACAGAAACACAACATTCAGTTGACCGCTATGTAGAGGTACCACATAGAGGGGCTCATTGGAGCTTGAAGCCATCGTAATATATCTCAGGAATATGTGTGAAGTCTCTCAACCATGGCTAAGTGACAGCCGAAATGACATAATCCAGTTAGCACCAGCATGACACTGTACCGCAATGTATTGAGCTCCTTGATCCCCGAGTAAATAGGGATTACTGTGAGGCGTTATATTTGTCACCTTTCAAGGGCTGCATGCAGTTCTTTTTAAATGTCCAAATAGATTTCCCTTATCTCGACAAGAGGCTTGCGTTCAAAGCTTCACAGATTAGTGTTGTCATCTGAGATTGTGCTTTCGGAATCTCGAATCGTGACAGAAATCCTATTTTCGTTCTTTATGCTTTATTTATTTTTTAAAATTGAAATTCCTTTTAGTTGTCACATGTTCGAAAATAAACGGAGGCAGAACTCAGAGAAGTGGTAAAGTGCGATTCTCAAGTTGATATTCTAAGGTTATGAGTTTTTAAAATATTTACAAAAAATCAGCTTCGTTTATACATTAAGTTTGTTCACTTAAAATCAAAAGATCGAAAAACATTTCAGTCCTCAAACAGTAATCGGAAGAATATAGTATCAGTATTATACGACAAGCAAAAAACGTCACAAGATTCTTCATTTCTTGTTTCTTTTTTGTTTCGTGTACAACGGGGAAATTGCACCATCCCGCATTATACACACATTGCCTGCAGAAGGCAAAATTGAAAGATATCATTCAACAGGCAATAATGGCTTCCCGAAATTAATGTGGTAATTGGTAATTTTTAATTAACGTAGTACTAGAGCAACACAACGGGCTATGGACGACGGTCCAGGATCGATCCACTAAGGGAAAGATCCGACGAAATTTATGTGAAAAGTTACACAAGGACCGCGTGCATTCATTTAAAAAACTGTGGCACAAATTCATAATTTCCCGGATTCACACTTACTTTTGACGCCAAATTTCAAATCTACGCCAAAATCTAATCTTGAGTACCAAGTTCCAATGATTGTCTCTAACCGTTTCCGGATTATGAGTACAAAAAGTTTTGAGCTTTGCATGCTAAAATAATTCACAGATTTAAAACCCTCTTTTCCGAAATATTCTATATAATGTAATGTTACTACGTATCAGCCCTCTGAGCCGTTCATATGTATATATTCGTTCTGTAAACTCTTCACTGTATGACTTCTAACAAGATTTAACGTTGTTCAATAGAATATTTCCTGCACTTTTTTTAACTAACAGATGTGGTTATGTAGTCATAATAAGTTGTGTTTGGGAAGCACTACTACAGTACTCAGAAATAAAGAAACGATCAAAGGGTTAAATAACGCAAACAAAATATTCACAATATTTCCTTTTATTAAAAATAGTTAGATTATGGTACTTATGGTATTAATATTCGAAAAAATAGAGCTTACAACTTTTAGATATTTTAATGGAAATTCATTGAAAAGGACTCTTTATGACAACAAAATTTCAGCTCTTTCCTTTAGTAGTTCTTTTGGTTTTGAAAAAGGCGGGTAAATGACGAAAATAGAACTTGCGATAAAGTTACGAGAGCAAAAGCTGAAATATCAAAGTGAAATTCAAAAAGGATTCATCTAAAGTTCATCTCTGTGAATTGTACTTAACGTAATGATAAAAGAAATTGAGATTCTTTGAGTACATAATAATATTGTCGAATCAAGCACTACTACATTACTCAGAAATCAAGAAACGCTCAATGGGTTAAAGAACTAAATACTCACAGTATTTCCTTTTAAAAATGAGGTTAGAATTTAATACTATTTATGGAATTAATATTCGAAAAAATAAATAAGCTCTTTCCCTTAGTAGTTCATTTGGTTTTGAAAAAGATGACGAAAATAAAGCTTATTTTTGGGAAAAGTTTACGAGAGCAAAACCTGAAACATCAAAGTGAAATTTAAAAAGGATTAATCTAAAGTTCATCTCGGTTCATTGTACTCAACGTAATGGTAAAAGAAATTGAGATTGTTTGAGTACACACCAATAAAAAATTACTGTCGAATCAAATAACCAAAAGCATTTCTTAAACGATCTTCATGAATTTGAAGTTAAGTTGTTAGGTTTGAAAACAATACTAATACTATCGAAAAGCGCTTTCTCTATCAAAAGAATGAGATTTTTTTCATTCATTTCAAATATTGCTTCCATTTATTCCCATCAGAATTGAAAAGAATCTTATTGTACAAAAAATCAATAGAAAATAACTTCAAATTGTCGTGTCACAAGATTCCGTGATACTTTTACAAACTTCTAGGAAATTGGAGTTTCACAAAAAGTACTGTCAGACAGCTATGAGAAGACTGAAAATTTTTATTTTATTCTTTGGGAAAAGTCACTTCAAATGGCAGTAACGACGTTGAAATAACTTAATACTTAATGCTCAAATAAAAAAAATTGAATCAGTAAATAGATCAAACAGTTGAAAATAGGTGTACATGTTAATAAAGAATCAAATGAGCTAAATACATATAAATAAATTGTGAATAAAACCAAAGTGAAAAACCGATGTAGAACTATTTTTAACAGATATAGCTAGTACAAATTCCTAGGTTTTTCATTGAAAAATATTATTGTGTTTTGAATTATATTTCTATTGTAGATTTGTCAAAACATTCGTAATGCACAGTCCAGACACATTAATGTGACCACCTGTAGAAAGCCAGAATAACAACCTTTGGCAGAGCGGACCGCTGCGAGACGTGCAGGAAGAGAGTCAGTTAGGTTTCTGAAGGTGTTCACTGGGATGTTGCGCCATGCCGACTCCAGTGCCGTGGCCAGCTGCGCAAGATTACATCCCTCCTCCAGCCTGGATCCTTCCGGCAACTGTTGCAGGGTTTTTGCTTTCAGACGTTTCACGCCGTATACGCCAACGTCCATCTGTCCGATGGAGCATAAAACGTGATTCATCGGAAAAAGCCACCTGTCGCCACTCTGTGGACGTCCAGTTGCGGTACTGGCGTGCAAATTCCAGCCTTCGTCGCCGATGAACAGCAGCCAGCATAGGTGCATTAACCAGGCTTCTGCTGCGGAGGCCCATGCGCAGCAGCGTTCGCTGAACTGTTGTTCTGGATACATTCTTGGTAGCCCCTTGGTTCATCTGGGCGGTCAGTTGCTCAACAGTTGCACGTCTATTCGCCCGAACGCATCTCCGTAGCCTTCGTTCGCCTCTGTCATCTATAGCCCGTGGTGCACCACATGTGCCACGCCGCTGATTTTGGATAGTGCCATTTTGCCATGCACGGTATACTTTTACCACGGCGGCATGCGAACAGTTCCCAAAATTAGCCGTTTTCGAAATGCTTCCACCCTTGGCCCGAAAGCCAATAATCATGCCCTTTTGGACGTCGGATAAATCGCTACGTTTAAATGCTAGAGAATATCTTAAGCAAATTATACTCGAACTCTTCCAAATAGTACACTGGCGTGCAAAAATTAAGGACTGAGCTGAAAAATTAGCATATCAGCGGAACGAGGAGGCAGGGTAGATTGAAAGACCAAGCAGGGGATCGTCTAGGGTCAGGTACGGTAGGGTATGCGCGTATATGCAGCATGACAAAACGGGCAGTGTTGGAGGGGTATAAAGCATTATGTTGGTGTAAGCTCAGCATTTCTGTGAAAGATATTACACGGCGTACTTAAGTTTAAACGACGTCGTGCTGCTGCGTCAGTGTGAAATGTCGAATAGGCTATCTCGTAGACGACATCTGGATGACCTTACCCGAGGTCGAATCATTGGGAAGATTGACGAAGGTCGAAGTGTGGCTGCGGAGCTCACAGCAAAATTTCACGAGTTTGGAGAGCATTTCATACTACAGGAACAACTGTCCGAGGATTCATCAGTGGTCGTACATGAGCAACCACGGCAGCATACGACCGGTATATTGCCCTGCAGTCAAGAAGGAACAGGCTGCAGACATGGAGAGAAATTCCAAGACACATGCAACAGACTACTAGACGACCGATTTCGTGTTTTACCGTGACCAGGAGGCTGCACAATCGTGGTCTATTTGCACAACAACCTTTACGGTGTGTGTCATTTACGCGTGCTCATGGTAGAAGGCGTTTTCTGTGGTGCCGGGAACACCAGAACTGGACAGATCTACAATGACTCGAGTACTCTTTACGGATGAGAGCAAATTTAGTCTGACTTGTGATTCTGGAAGCACATACATCTGGAGAGAGCAGAGAACACGCAATAACCCCTCCAGTATCATCGAAAGGGACCGGTTTGGAGGTAGTGTTCTCGTTTGGGGAGGCATCATGCTTGGTACCCGTACTGACCTTCACATCTTCCAAAGAGGTTCAGTCACAGGGGCTCGCTATTGTAACGAGGTTCTCCTTCCTTACGCGCGTCTTTTTAGAAGTGCTATGTGTCCTCATTTCTTTTGCATGGAACATTTGCTTCTCATCGTACAGTTCCTGTCGAAGAGAGCTGTTGGAGAGTGAAGATATTGAATGCATGGATTGGCCGGCAAGGTCTCCGGATCTAAATCCAATCGAACATGCGTGAGACACTCAAGGGTGACTCTTGGCAGCACATCACAAACCTTCAATAACGATTACTGAGCTACGATTGGCGCTACAAGAGGAATGGGCAGCAATGCCTCAACAGCTCGTTGGCAACCTCGTACTCAGCATGGGCAGAGGATGTAAATCCTGCACAACAGTCAGGGGTGATCATATCCCCTACTAAAGATGGATGTTTATTGCTGGACACCTGTCACATGGAAGTTTCAGGCTTCTGTCGCATTGTGCTCCATGTTAATTTTTCATTAAAGTTTCTTTTTAATCCTTTGGACCTCTTTTTTGGAAAGTTTTTTTAAACTTTTCCCATGTTCTTACATCTTGGAGATCTTATATTATTTGTGTCGACGTAGTACACATTTGCACTACATTGCATTAGAAAAACCGTCTCGTCTTAAATTTTTGCACACCAGTGTATTAGACAATATTTGGAACTTTAATATAAACCTGTGTAACTTATTATTTGACAGAGATATTTATATCGTACATATATCACAGTACAAAGTACTGATAGATACGAAGTACTTTTTTCGAATCCTCGAGTTCTCAAGATCCACTTTACCCTGTGAAGGACACTGATAAAATAGCTTTATCAGTTTTATAACTTACAATTTATTTTTTATTTATTTTTGGGTGAAAACGTATCTTCTTATATAAATGTATTTATCGCATAAAGTTTCTTAATTTTCTAACCCTTCTGGTTTTGGTCATTTGCAAAATTGATCGGATCTGGATGAACAAGATATCTCGTCGTCGAAACCACTTCGAGAAAATAGGGGTTGTGAGTCCCTTTATGTGTCACTGTCCATCTATAACACTCAGCCCCTCCTCGATTGAACATGTAGACATATAATTTATGTCACATAAATTATATTACACAATTAATTAATATTACACATTAGAATATAGTCTTTCACTTGTCCCCCCATTCTAATGAATATTCCACATACACAACCCTACAATAATGGACAGGACTTCAGCGGATTTGCATAACATTCGACTAATTGTTTGGGGTGGTTTTCGTGGTATGGTCTGGGACCTTTGCATGTTGTTCCTGGTAAATTGAACGCCGATGCTTACTTGTACATTTTAGACAATCAGGTTCTTCCTACGCTCTGTTAATTTTCTGAAATGGGCAAATGTTACTTCCAGGACGACAACGCTCCATGTCATGTTGCAGCCTCTGTCAAGCAGTGGTATCAAGATATGGATGCAAAACGTCTTCCTGACCGCCTTAGAGTCCCGACCTACACCCCATAGAACATTTGTGGGACGAGTTAGAGTGACGCTTACGGACCAGGAAAGGAACCACGTCCGAAATTTACAGCTGAGCTGACGATATTCTTGCAGCAGGAATGGACACAAATACCCATAGCTGTGTAACAAAACCTTGTTGAAAGTATGTCCAGAAGGGTTGCTAGTGTAATTGCAGCACGAGGAGGACCATTCCGCTATTAAAGCATGTATTATTTCCCTTATACCATCACATCTTGCTGTCCGCTCCATTATTGTAGGGTTGTGTATATTGAGGAAGCTAAGATGTATAAATTCTTTAAGCATAAAAAGCTTCAGTGTATATTGAGCATTTATATACCTAGCTTTAGCACTTTGGTAATTGGTAATTTTTAAATAACATCGTACTAGAGCAACACAGCGGGCTATTGACGACAGTCAGGGATCAATCCCTTAAGGGAAAGAATCGAGGACAACACCTCGTAATTTTGAACCACGGTCAGATGACGAGGCAACACCTGAGCTGGTACTCCACTCTCCAAACTTCCACACCAACCCACCGTGAGGACGTTCGGCCACGACAGATTTAAGGTGCTCCAGACGCCTCTACACCATATGCTTACAAACATCCATGCCCAGACACGGATTCGAAGCAATAACCTTACGATCTAGAGACTAAGACCTTAACCACTATGCCGGTTGGTCGGCTTAACCATTTGTCATTTGAAGGAGGTGTGAACACCACTAGAGGGAGAAAGATTCGTCATAGCATAGCATTAAGTTCTGCGCTGTTGAGGTCACAAATCAAGGGAAAATTAATAGAACACATTTTATTCTTACTTTTGATATAAATTTAGATAAAGTATCAAATAATAATTCACTATCGCGCACTAAACAAAAATTATTAAGATGTAGAATTGGTGAAAAGTATCTGTGAGCGGCAGAGGTAATTTACAAACCCCCTATCAATTCACAAAATTTCAATGCGTCGTGGAAATCTTACGGCTCTCATTTGCCCCTAATTGAACTTATTTTCCGTTCCGTGTCTCCCTCTGTGATAACTAATTGTCACATCGAATAGTTCCTCTTTCATCCAAGTCCGATTAGCCGAAAACAAGAGTTTATTGATTATCAATGAAAGAACACCATCGCCTCAATGACTTGACAAACGAACGTCACGCCGCTTTTGGAATTCAATTCTCCCCCCTAAAACCCCAAATCTGCGAAACTGCTTAAAATTCAATTTCGGGAAAGAAAAGTCATTTCATTTGATGCCTTAATGCAAAGCATATGTGGATGAATTGCGTATTAAAAGAGGAGAAATGTCTTTTCAATGTTGATTGAGTTGGCCCGTTCTGTTAATTTTATGGGAGTTTGTTCTTCCAGTGAAGTCGTTTCGTCTTGTCTCAATCCATTATGATCGCTATCTGTAGGTGGAAGGCAATTAAAAGGAAGACAATGCTCGGTCTTGTTTTAACAAGGATTTACTGCCCTGTTGGGAGTGATAGATTGTTTGGCAAGAGTGGCATAAGGGAATTTAACAGTAAGGCGTTTTGGTGTTTTCTTAAAACTCTTCTGCAACCACGGTCATCAACCGTTTTTATCTCATGGCACACATGCACAAATTAGTAAAATTCTGCGGCACACGAAACATTATATTATATGATTTGCCAATCTTATAAAAAAATATTAATTTGATTGATCTCTCAATTTTGAAGTGACCAGATATTTATTTCTTATGCATTAATAAATTAATCAGTTTTACAGATTAAATTTTCAGACGTCGGTATTTTGAAATTGAAGAAAGCATGACTTTATAAAACGCTAACTCAAAAAAGGTTTCGAAAACGTAACAAATTTATCCTATGATGGGGAGCGGTATTTTGCTATCCTCGAAATAACGCACTTACAAATTGAAAATTTCGTTATATCTGCTTCAAAAAATATTCAAAGTATATTTATTAGTTGTTGACTTTCTTGTTACATATTTGCTAATAGTATAAGAGATAAGAAATGTACGTTTTTTTAACATACAGTTCTGGGTTCCCAAATTAGATTTTGTATTACAATGCTAAATTTAACTACGAAATGTTAAGAAAGGGACGTTGATTACAAATGATTTTAATCATAAAATCAATTTAATCAAGAGGTAAATTTAACAAATATTAACTAAAATATTATAATTGGACAAAAATACTATAGTTTGTTTAAGAGAATGAAAATTTTACTGTTTGATGAATTTGTTTTCGGATTTGATCGCTTTACGTCATTTATTTATGAGGACCAAAAAAATCGTCTGGATGACAGGATCCAGACGAGATACTTATTTATATCAGGGCTCGAAATACCCGGCTGCACAGGTGCACTGTGCACCTGAAAATAAAATTGTACACGTAATTTTTTCCCTCTAGGTGCACGCAGTTCACCTGTCGTTAAAAAAGCGGGGGAAACGTACTTTATGTTATTTTGATGCCTGAATAAAATATTAGTATCGACCTCTCTTGCTCTAAAGGAACGTAATTAAAATTCCTAAATACACACTATGCAAAAACTTTAATCCAGAAAATGCTATGTTGCAATGAATTAAAAATACAGAAAGAAGGATGGCCACTAAATCTTATGGGTAAAGATCTGATTGCCCGTCAATGTCTGATGCATTTGTAAGTAATAATTTCGAAGATAAAAAAAATGTTTAAATATTTTTATTTACTACCTACAAGTAACATATCCAAACATACCCAACTAATAAAGTAATTTACATTACATTAATGTTCTTATATTAAATTTTTTTAAACGTGAACCTAAAATATAATCTGTGCAACTAATTTAAAAACTTAGGTTCACCTTGTGCACCTGTATTAAAAAATCTATTTCGAGGCCTGATATATATTATTTACTTACTATTACTATTAAACTTATTTTACTATGAATACTACGTACAAGGGGTTTCTTTTCGTGGTAAAGATATGAATGGTACTGTGCTAAGAACTTTTGAAGAAAGAGGAACTAAAGATCAATCAGTTTGTAATCACTCTGATCTCAATACATTGCAGTTCGTTTAATAATTTAAAGTGTCTGGATTTCTAACACTTATGTCGAAGAATTTTGATAAATATTTTAGAGATTTCTTTAAAATTTCATTTCTAAAACTGATGTTATATGTATATCTCAACTTTTTAAGTCCTATCTATCAATCGCGTATCTCTCAAAAATCTAAATCTCATCTCCAAAATGTATTATTAAAAAAAATTCAAATTTCTTGAAAGTTTTTATAATTAAAAGATATTTTATTCTTGGTGACTTTTTAATCTTTTTGAACTCTAAAAGCAACTGTCTCATACATTAACTTCAATTAATTTTAGATGAAGTTAAAAATTATTTCGTCATCTTCAGAATCCAAAAACATGTTAGAATTACTAATTGTTATCATAATTATATTTGTGACTTTTTCCAGAGTATTAATTGAGTTGAAGTGATGATACTTTATTTATTAGATTATGCAATCAATAAATAAAGTCAGCTATCACACTTACTATAAAATATATTTTTTCTTTGTCTTCTGTTTTATAAAATAAATATAAACGTTATAAAATATAACTAGTTATAGTTATAAAATCTAAATGTCTTTGTAAAATCTACCGAGTAAAACTAGATGTTGATATTAAATTATATTTATATTTTAAGTTTTAAGTACATAGTAAAGCAAAATTCAATTTTGTCGCATGAAATTGAGAGCTTTTTTCTTGAATAGGAGATTCACTTTTAATTTAGTTTTAAAGTGAAAATATATAAATGTCTAGACGAGTAGAAGTTGTTGGAGAAGTTGATAAAAATACAGTTTCAGAAATGAATTTGATATTTATAAGAAAACAACCATTAATATGTAACACAAACAAGACAGAAATCAATAGAATTTCTACACTATGGTTGTATTCCATCTTCTCTTATTAATTTTAAAGCAGTGTCAAAAATGCTTTTGTGCGTGAGAGTTCATAAATACAATTCACTCTCACAAACCAAGTATCACCCCTTCAAAAAAAAAAAAAAAAAAAACGACGCCAAACAACACGTGATAAAACCCCCAGTAATGTACTTCTTCCATCCCTTCTGTCGTCGTGCTTAACCTCATAATTTATCGAGGCCATTCTTCTCTTTGTAAGAAAGCCATTCCTCTCTCCCTCTCTCTCTCTCACCGAGAGAAGCTCTTTATAACCGTCTCTTCAGAAGAAGAGGTATAGTTGAAGGATCGGTGAGGTGTAGAAAGAGAGTCGGGGTAAGAAAAAAGTC
Organism: Metellina segmentata; assembly: GCA_947359465.1. Classification (NCBI taxonomy): domain Eukaryota; kingdom Metazoa; phylum Arthropoda; class Arachnida; order Araneae; family Tetragnathidae; genus Metellina; species Metellina segmentata. Next base: position 35,175,355 of record OX375882.1, read on the forward strand.
TCCAAATAAAAAATGTATGATACAGACATTGTTTTCGGCCCTTCGCACTGGTCACTGCTTACATCCCTTCAAAAGGGAAAACAGAAAACAAGAGAGGAAATGCTGAAGAGGGGAAAAAAGAAAATTGTTCGACGGAGAGTCGAGCTGTGAATCAGAAAATCGATGAAGACAAGAACGTGTGGAAGGAAAAGAACTCAACAAATAATAAACAATCAGATGGGTTCTGAGAATACCACCACCAAAAGGAAAAAAACATTCCCTTAACTGGATAGGAAGGTGGGTTTTTCTTGTGATAATCGGACACAAAGGTAAAACGACCTGCTCTGTTCTTGGCTCCCGCTCAAACGGTCGGAAATTATTCATTTTGCTTATTTCCATCCTGTGCCAAGGTTTCTCTTCCAGGTATCCAAATGGCCCGTTCTCTAAACTAATGCGGTTGTAAGGGTCTTACGGGGATGAAGGCGCAATTACCATAAATTCGATTATCAGGGTCCTTATCTTTTCCTTTGCATTTTGGTGCAAAAAAGAGAGGGGTTTGGGTTGGGCTAACGAGAAAGTTAAATTTCCTACTTGCCGACTTTCGGAAATAGTGATTCTTTTTGAGTCTTTCCGCTCTGTCTTCCGTCTTCATGTAGGAATGGGGAAGACAAAGAACAATATGGCTTGTGATGACAGGAGATTCTGTCCTCTGCGAAGTGAAGCATATTCATATTGATTTCAGAAACGCATTGGTTCCAAAAACCCAGTTAGATTATTTATCTTTGAGTCTTTGGAGGAAAGAAATAGTATTCAAAGTACTTTTAGGGGTAAAAGAGCTTGACATTATCGTACCATGATAGTAAACAGGGGCCAACGTCCATATCCCAGTTTTTTAGAACAACTTATTTAGTAATATTTTTTTTTTAATTTTAATAAAGCGTGCAAAAGTACATTCCAATAAATGTTTTAATTAAAATGTATTGGTAGAACTACCTAAGACCTTTTTTTTTTATTTAACACTTCGTTACCTTGAAGTGATTTGTGGACAGAACTCCGAATAAAGGAATTTTTGTTGGCGCATTGATTTTTTTTGCTAAACATTTTTTTGAGCCCTACAAAGAAAGGAATGAGTAGATGAAATTTATCTTCGAATTTCATTAAATACCTAGCTTCATGTTCTCAATCAATATCAGACAGAGAGTACATTTTATTGCATTTCTATAAAGTAGTTTGTATAGAGAATGGTTACACAAGAGAAAGAGCAGACATCTCTCTCTTTCTCTTTTACAATTGAGCTTCTCAAAACTTTTCGATAGTCTTTAAGGCAAAGCGATCATTTCATCGCCTGACACAATTGCTTTAGGCCGTCACAGCGCTTCTTGAGAACCCATCACAGTGTTTCTACGAATTTCCCCATGACTGCTGTACATTGCCTAAATCAAATACATATTGTTGCTGTACTGTGTGTGTTTCTCATTCTCATAAATCTAACATATGAGTATGGTAGATTTCAGGAAAAATCTCGATATTTCTGAGAATAAAACACTAGACATTTGTGTTTGGTTCCATATACACTGGAAACAAATAATCCAGTCATGGATTTCTTGCAGAAAAGACCTCAGAGAGACTGAAACTCATGGTACAAGTACATATCTACTTTCAAGTGGCAATTTCTTGTGTTCCTAGTTAATTGGTATTTTTGTATCTTCAGGACACAAGAAAATTTCACATCAACTCACCAACCATCATCAGATAATTAAGAAAATTGGTAGTAATCAGTGGTAACGTCCAAATCCACTCTCGAAATCAAACTGCTAATGATTTAATTACAACGTAATCATGCAGGATAAGATTAACATAACGGGATTGAAATACCAAACGACATACAGATACATATCAGCCTACAGTTAGAGTAAAAAAAATATTGGATGCGACCGAATGATTTTAAGAGGAAACTAGGTTGTTTTAATGTGTATGCAGCAACGACAGTTCCAAGAGCTATTATTGACCAAGGAAATTATGGTTAAATCCTATGCCTGATTATTGGAAGATGGAATACCATTAGGTGTAGAAAAATACCTCACGTAGATCGCTTCATTCGTTCCGAATGCTTTAGATAAACAAGAAAAGTCGTAATGGTGCGAAAAAACTAATCCAGACCATTCGTGAATTCGTGATAGATTGCAAGCTTCGAGCTCTCACGCCATCGCCATGAATCATTCGTAGTTTTATTCTAGAACAAGCTAAAACGAATACCAATTTTGTTGCTGCGAAAGCTTTCGATATAAATACTCTTAAACCGAAAATATTTCGAAATACGCCCATTTCCCATATGCATTATTTATCTTAGAACATTTAAATGTTGTGCTTACCTTTCGAAGGGCAATAAAGTACATCATGAACTGTAAATTAACCTTAGGAAGAAAAAAAAATCACTACATTTTATTGCTATTTACATCCTGCATCATTGGTAAGATTGAATGACCTATTTCACATTTAACATAATTAAATTCAAACGACAAATTCTTAAGAATAATCATATCACGCACAATTCTTACAATTTAAACGATGTTTCTCCATTGATTTATCATTTCGCCATTTTTCCTACCCTGTGACAATAAATTGATTTTTGCTCATGGCTTCAAATTGAAAAAAAAAATCCTAATTCCCCGCTGATGACAGCAATTAGACTCAAACGTAATTAGGCCGCCGAGCTAGTTAGTTACACACACTCTTTTTTCGACACGAAGTATAACGTCGATGGATTCATGGGAGTGCGTCTTGCTTCATATCTGCCTTACAAAACGTAATCCTGCAGGCATGAAAATAATCAGAAGTGCAAGACTTGCATTTTTTTGTGTATAAAATCTAGGGCCCAATGCACATCAATGGAAAACTTTCATTCAAAATCTGGAAAATCCACATTTATAAATGTACAGAAAATACAATTATTGACGTTCTTCTCTCTGCTATTGATTGATAATATAGTTTATACAGTGCTTTTGACAGATAGATTTGATAAAACACGTAGGTTTTCTGAGACTTATACTGCTTTCTTCATTAGATGATGCCGATACCTGACATTTTAAAATACGAATTTGTCTGGAATTTTAATGACTCTTAGGGTCGCATACATTACATTGTAACGTTGGAGCACAGCATTTTCCTTTCAGTCAAAATGGCAATGTCTACAAATTTAATCGCTTTGGATTGACGGTTGTTACATGCCTTTTGTACAATTTCTGATACCTCACAAAAAAAACAGCAAGAGTGCTCCTTCAATAAGTTGTTAGTGATAGTGTTGTTAAGTATGAAATCCGTATGTACAGCATGTAACATATTTCAACTGAAAATGATCAAACTTTGCAAAAATCCGTTTTGACTTGCAAGGCAGAACATTGATCACACTTTTCAGGGATGGTTTGATATGTCAGTCGAGTAACATTTTTTAAAATTACATAATTTTTAATTTAATTTAATTTTAACATAAAAGAGAGCTAAATAGACCTGGATCTACGACTGAAAAGAGATTTCGAATCAGTGCAAACAATCAAACTAAATCAGGATTCGACACCAGGGCTTGTCGAACCGAAGGCCAGAGCGCTAACTATACTCCGTTGCTAAGCCGGAAACTAATGAACTGTAGTCTGCTTGGAAGAGTATGATTAGCAACCGAGGGTTGCGAGATAGAAACTCGGTTAAGCAAAAGACCATTGCGTTCGTAGAGGCTGGTGCGTGTTAAATCTATCGTGGTCTCAACTGTCCTCACAGTGGGGTTTTGTGAGGGTTTGGAGCGTGGGGTTCTATCTCAGGTGCTGACTGCCGCAATTCAGTTCGTAGCCAATTGCTCAATGTTTTCCTCCAGGGAGACGTAAATTTAACTACCTTCCTACCATCATTTTTCAATTAAAAAAATAAAATTCTATAGCTAAGTAAGCTTTAACATGGAAACTGCCCCTTGATTTTCAGGTAAGCTTTGCATTTGCGATTAATCGCATCAATCAGGTGATCCAGGGAAACAGATAGCAGTAACTGTCATTCATCTGAAAAGGCAATTTGCAGATCTCGGAGGACAGGTACAGCTTTACCATGGACATCCCAAAGAATTTCGAGCACATTGAGATTTGAAGAATATGCTGGTCATCTATCGGAACGATAATATTGTTCGCATAATACTCTTACACAAGCTTTAACCTATGTGAAAGGCGTGATGGTCCATAAAAAGGAAATATGATTCGAGTGATGTTGTATAGTCTCATTTCGGTATATAAGTTCCATTGCAAACATCCGATTTTTCAACGTGCGGCCCCGCTGCGGCAAAGAAGCCCAACTATGCACACATAATCTTGAAATGAAGCAAGTACTCATTTCGCGCCATTTGCGATAAATATTCTATCGAAGAAAACGTGTTTATTTCGCTTACTTGGTGTAAAAAAAAGTATATTTTGAAACAAAATATAGACGTTTAACTGGATACAATCATTTATTAATTATTATTTATATTCCATTTATTTATGAAAACAATGTATTTCAGACCGGAGAAGCGTGTGGCGGCTAGCTGCGGCGCCGGAGGCATGTGTGCACTACTCCATTAGATATAATGTTTCTCAGATCGCACTACTTGCGTTGCGGTAGCGGTGCCGTACGTTGAAAAACCGGATGTGTGCACCGGGCCTAAGACTATCGCCCGTCAGAGTACCGCTTGTTAAAACTGGCATGTCTTTTCTGCATGCAATGCCAAAAGCACACAGTTACAAAGTTATTGCACAAGTACTCACAGACGTTTAGTAAATTATTGATCCCCAGTTAACTTATAATTAGTTTTTCATTTAAACTACTGCATCGATTGTAAATGTAAACCTAAATCATCGCATGTGCTTTGTAAAACAAAGGACTAGGTTCGTAAACTGTAATGGAACGCGTATTTGGATTTTATATTAGCCTTTCAAACAATTCGCTGAAATTGAATAACCCAAATCTAGTCTAATCATTGTTATGCAAATGAAATTCGAAACGACTATTTCTATACAAGATTAACTAAATTAATGGCTTCATGGTGATAATGAGCGAAAATTCATGTTTGTTTTCATTATATTTTATGCTTGATTATTTAAAAATAACCTACATTCACTTAATAGTGGATCACTTTTGATGATAATATTGTCTATAGAGATTTACGATTGACAGTTCTATTTATTCTACCCATTTCAACTGTAGTTAGAACGTTTTAAAATTTAATGGCTAGACGAAAAACAAATATTTTATGACAAATAATTTATTTTCATACCTTTTCAGCGAAAAGTCTTCAAAAATCTTTCTTCGACGAAAAGAAAAGTTCTCGTATTTATTTCTTTAAAATTCATTATCAATATCAACAGTCACCGCAGAGTAAAATTTACAGAATTCAAAACCATTGGACAGTGAAACCATGCAAACGATTAAAAAACCCTCCAAACTTTTGACGACAGAATTAATTTAAGAAGATCGTTTAAAAAATTATTTGCATGTTTCCAAGGTTTACATTTCGACTCGAACTTAACTAAATTAAACATTAAATGTATTTCGTATATAGCTCTTTAAAACAACATAACCTAATAATACAGAATAACGATGATATTTTAACCAATGTATTACAGGACAGAACCAATGAAGAGTCAAAAAAATGCTTCTTTAATTGAACATTAAGAGCGCATTCACACGAAGGAGATCGATCGCTCAGACCGGTCTGAAGGTGACGGAACATACATAGAAACCATAGGAGCACTTCACACGAGAAGACTATCAGGAGACCGGTAGAGAGACTAAAAAATAGTCGCCAAGGAAGTTTAGTCGTCGGCGACTTTTTTGTTTGAAGAAGACAGATGTTACATTGCGAGGTGTTGCGTCATTCACACGAGAGAGACTATCATCTGTCGATTTTTGATTCCTAGCGGTATCACCTGCCGTTCTGAATTTGTTTTCCTTGTTTCTTCGTTTTATACTTTTCTTGTTTTGGAAAGTTTAGATATTGATAAGTTAATTACTACTTTGCAAATGCAGCCTGCATTGTGGGACAAAACTTAGGCTCCGTTCACATGAGGCGCGTAAAATGCGCTTTTGGTGAGGCTATCAGGATCCCGCTCTATGTTGGGACCTCGCTAGACTCGCCATACGCCCGTTGAAACGCCTCATGTGAACGTGGCCTTAATGTACCTGCTGAAGTGCTCTCTAAAAGAAGCTACTGACACCCGGAACTAATTGAAAAATTTAGTTGAGTCGTCTTCCAGTTCGCGATACAGAACATGGTATAAACCTTTCTGCACACGAAATTTATTGATAAAGTGTACCCGATACTTCTTTTTGGCATTTTTGTTTTTCTTATGATTAAAATACCATACTGCAAGCATTTTCAGCTCATTCATTCTGAAAGCAGGCAGGATTCCAAAGGACGTAAAAGTCGTGACGTCATTGTCTATTGCGCGCCCATATTCGCATTGCCAAAAATTCAAAAGTTATAATCGAAAATTTATTTATTTAAAGAAAATCGAATGTAAGGTATCTATCTCGCTTAAAATTTTCCGCAGATTTCAAATTAGCTGAAATTTTCAATCTATCTTTAACGATGCCGATTTTACAAAAAAGAAATAAACAAGGCCGATTAAAAATTTTGTTTTGCTTCTCTTCGCTCGAATCGTTTGTGTGCAGGAAATGAATCAAAACGACTATCACATTCGACCGTTGTGAGCGATCGGTCTCCTTCGTGTGAAGGCGCCCTAACTGAAGCCATACTCAAAGTTAGTATGAGAGGATTTTTCTGAAAATTGAGATAGAGGACAGATAGTGTTTCGAAAATCTATAGATATTTGTGTCGTATTTTGGTACCTTAATTTAATTTAATTTGAAAATTTCAGTGATATTAAGAAAACTCCATCAAATATCGCCATAATGGCGATAAGTCAAATTTGTTCTTAACCGGAAGTATTCTTTCCTTCTCCAGTAATTTGCTCAGGTTTACACTGAAAAACCCTCTATTTGCATTCGCCGAGGTAAGGTAAGGTAATTTTAATTAACGTCGTACTAGAGCACAACGGGCTATTGACGACACATTCTCCGCGGAAATTAATAAACTAAAAGAATAATATATTCTCAAACTAATTTCAATAGATCTTTTATAAGAAGTTTGACGAATTCTGTTTTAAATTTTGCAAAGATTTACTATCATGTATGAAGATTTTCACAAAAAACTGCTGAAAACGAAAATTTAATTTTATGTTATCCAATCTCTCGCTGGTTGGATAGTGGGGTTACCTTTTAAGGCTTGTTGGATAGTGAATCTACTTTAAAATGTAGTCGAGTGATGTTCTTTACATTTTTAACGTTTGTTACGTTACAGGAAACATGTTCAACCACAAAATACTACCGCAATATACATTTAGTTTTACAGAAAATCTCTCTCACAGGCTTGAGTGGTGCACAAAGAAGTGTTTGATATAAAGTGACAACAAACGTATTGCAATACCTCGAATACTAATGGTTGATGTTTAAGATTAAAAGATTCGTTGTCACGTTTTCCAACCCTTATGAAACCATGTACTTATATTCCCTTCCTTTCACCAGACAAAAAACTATTAATACAGATACGTGATCACACTTCATACCGGATTATCGATGGAAATTGCTTAATTCAATGTGTTAACCAAGTTAACAAGTTACAAAGTACTACAGAGCTTTAACACACAAATGAAAAACTTCCTTTACAAGGTCTCAACAAAAGAAAAAGATAGGTAGGTAGTTGAAATGACGACGTTCTGGATCAACACATTGATATATTGATAACGGTCCGGGATGAATCCCGAAACAAAATTAAAAGATTTCGATTACTATAGATATCGCGCGTTTCCGGCTTCCATGATAACCAGAAATCTAAACCTTTCTCATCATTGATTTTTTTTCTTTGTCGATGGGGAAAAGACACAAAACCCAAACACTAGATGAAATATTCTTTTAATTTTTTTAGAATAGTCACTCTAAAATATTCCTATTTTAAGTTTAGGGTGACGTGGGGCTCGTACGATGAAAGAAAAAAAGTGGGTCAAACGAATATAAAACGTGTCTGATTGAAGTAAGGCGAGCTGGTTTAGAGAAGTTCTATAGATTATGTGGTTTTATCGATTGAGTGTTTCTAATTTTCGAAAGGAAGTTGTTCAGACCAAAGGACAGTAGTGAAATTAATATGCTTTTATCCCTCTTACATTATATTCTATTATAAACAAGTAAACAGTCCATTTTATGGACTTCCCTCATCATGCGGGGCAAGTTCGACTCCATAAAAAATGATTTAAAAGTAATTTTTAAATTATATGAATGAGATAAGTTTAAGGAAATAAAAGTGTAAACACTCATTAGTAAAGATCTGGAAATTTAAAAACAATTAAGCATTTTACAGTAGTATTTGGTTCAATGGGAATACCGAATATTTTTGTTCCTTTAATCCCAACTTACACTACTTTATTAAGTACTTACCTTAAAGAGCTCTAACTACCCAGATAGTTCACTCTAAAAAGAGTAAAATTACTCTAAAAAGAGTATACGATATTGATTTTATAAAATTTGACAGGCAGTTATCAATCCCAAACTATATACTTTGTTTATGGATTCCAATAAAAATGTCCGGAAAGAGTTCTCAAATAAATATTTTCTCGTCGAAGAACTATTCCTACAGGCAATCAGGAACTATAATGGAGGAGATTTATCTTTAAACATAGGAGTTACTAAAACGTATAGGATAACTACTTTTCTCTCTACAAGGCTACTAGATGTAAGATCCATAAACTTGGTGTTGTCAAGGGATATGCCCATCATTGTGGTGTCTAATACACAGTCCAGTCGCATTAATGTGATCACCACCTACTTTCGACGTCAACGTGAAATAACCAATCACAAAACGCAGGTGGCAGCACATTGCAGTGGAGTGTATATAAAGGATGTCCTAGGGCATCGGAAAGCATTTCAATCGTTGGCGTAATGCAGAAACTTAGCGATTTATCCGACGTCCAAAAGGTCATGATTATTGGCTTTTGGGCCAAGGGTGGAAGCATTTCGGAAACGGCTAATTTTGTGAACTGTTCGCGTGATGCCGTGGTAAAAGTATACCGCGCATGGCAAAATAGCACTATCCAAAATCAGCGGCGTGGCACATCAGGTGCACCACGGGCTATAAATGACAGAGGCGAACGAAAGCTACGGAGATGCGTTCGAGCGAATAGACGTACAACTGTTGAGCAACTGACCGCCCAGATGAACCAAGGGGCTACCAAGAGTGTATCATCAACAACGGTTCAGTGAACGTTGCTGCGCATGGGCCGCCTGGTTAATGCACCTATGCTTACTGCAGTTCATCGGCGACGTAGGCTGGAATTTGCACGCCAGTACCGCAACTGGACGTCCTCAGAATAGGCGACAGGTGGCTTTTCCCGATGAATCACGTTTTATGCTCCTTATTTTTCCTCAGAATGATGGCATCTACCAGCAGGACAATGCTAGGTGTCATACAGCTCGCGGTGAATGTGCGTGGTTCAAAGAACACCAGGATGAGTTTACCGTACTCCCCTGGCCAGCAAACTCACCGGATTTAAACCCAATCGAGAAACTGTGGGACCACCTCGATCGGGTTGTTCGCGCCATGGATCCTCAACCGCGTAATCTAGCGCAGCTGGCCACGTCACTTGAGTCGGCATGGCTCAACATCCCAGTGAACACCTTCAGAAACCTAATTGACTCTCTTCTTGCACGTCTCGCAGCGGTCCGCTCTGCCAAAGGTGGTTATTCTGGCTTTTGACAGGTGTTCACATTAATGTGACTGGACTGTGTATAAGGGTTGCGTAGAGAAACTTAACACCACAGTACACCCATAGGGTGCACTTCATTAACCAAGCGCTTTTTTGTCCTTTTTCTTATAAAATCACAAGGTTAAATTACCTTCCAAGTGTTCAATCCTTTTATAAGATTACAGGAGCATTCTCGTTACTCTGCAGTATTATTAACGCAATAATGGGACGGTATATTTTTGTATTAAAAAGTTTTAAAAGGGCATTGAGCAAAAGCATATTTTGTGGAACAGTTTAACAGTGCCAATCCCAAGAATTTTCAGAAAGAGTTGTACGCTAATACCATGCATGCAAATATTGGAAACTGAAACTCTTGTCAAACCAGCAGTCAAACATTTTCTCAATACAGATTCTTTTTCAACGTCACCCAGGCGCAAGAATGGTATGTCAGTAGAGAACTTGACGTATTGGAAAAGTTTTTATTTCGACCTTTCAAGTGATTTATTGAATAGTATTATATGCACAAAGAATGTATTCATAAATCTGTTGTCTCTGGTCCTCCATCCAGCAGTGCTATTCCAAGTAGTTAGAGGTACACAGGTTTGGAATATGAAATCCATACAATTCCTTGATAGGAATGGGACCCAACAGACTCTTTCTGATTAATTTACCGTTTACACTACCAAATCATGGATTTTCAAATTATTTTAAAGAAATTTCGGAAATTAACACTAACACTTAAATCTTAGAGTTCATTACCAACTAAGAACCATACCAGAAACAAAAAAAACATTACGCCAAAATCAATCACGTGCTTTTTGCTCACAATTCAACTCAGTAAGTGTAACGAAGTCTGCCCAACATACTCTTTATAAAATATTTCCCTTTCGCTTCCCATTCCAATGTCTGATTCTCCTAGTACCAATTAACTAACCTTAAAAATACTGAATTAAAAAAAAATTACCAACTGTCGAACCCTGGGTCAAGCTTGGATATTTATCCGTCTAGAAGGAATGTGTACCCTCTTTGATAATGGGATGGGCCTAGAATGTGTGATATCTATGTGAGATGTAACGAACACTTTCCCGTGTTGCACCAGGTTAATATAAAGTAGTTCGCAAATTCGCCATAATGAGTAATGTTACAGGCAATAGAAAAACCCAAAAGTATTAACATGAAGACGAAATTTATAGTTATTACAACATTCATAATAGACAAGTGCTAATACCTTAGAGTTTAATATAGATTTCAAGCCAAACAGAGAAACCTAACTTTATTACGATGCTTAACGTGTTTTTTGGTCAAAACAGGAAATTAAATTACAGGAATCATCCCATTATAGATCATTAGCGGAACGTTCTTAATTCACTTCAAAACCTATTTATGATTCCTCCATTCTGACTGTCTTAATTATCAATTAAATAAACTTTAAAGGCGTTATATTGTAAGCTATTTTAAGTTACGGATGGTTTTGATCGGAAGACTTGGAAACAAAAATATAATTATTGGTTCACTATAATTTGAAGCAGAACCTTAAATAATAGTATCGATTTGAAGCCAAGCCAGAAACCTAAAACTCTAGCAAGATCGAGAACGTGCTTTTTGTTTGGCAAGTCTAGGTAATAAGTGAGGTCCTTACCACGGAACCTTGATGAAATCTTTCCCGTTCTCTTCTAAATTCCATTATCTGATTCTTGTCTTCTATTTTTCTTCTTGACAACAATTAAATAAACTTCAAAAGCTTCAGTTTTAGGTTATTTTAATGAATTTATCTAGTCTTTGACCTAGACACGTAATTAAAGGAATAGTTGAACACTAATAGCAGAAATAAGTCCTGAAACTTTAAAGTTAGCAAATTTTTAAACACAACTAGAAACCTTTGTCAGAATCAATAACATAGTTTTTATTTATCTTATCGAGTATATAAGTGCCAGAAAGTCGTCACGATGGATACTTGATTAATTGTACTCCATTGATTGATCATCACTTTACTTGGATCAAAAAACTTTCACAAGCGCGAATTTTCAAGATATTTAGAGGAAATTATATGTATTCAAGAAATGATCTTTGATCTGTACACAAAATTACAATTTTAGACAACGCCAACAACAGACCAGTGCAAAAAATGTAATGTTTGGGATTGATTTTAAGCCAAACCAAAAATCTAAAATTTATATTGAAATCGATAAGTTGCTTTTCTTTGTTCACTTTAGGAAGTAATCGACAAAAAATTCTTCCAAAAGGCCACTGATAAAAAAATTCCCTTACTACCCGGATTCCATTGTTTGATCATTACTCTACACTACCAATTAAATAATTTTCAAAGACGTAAATTTTCGAAATATTTATAAAAGGTCAAATATACTTTTTTTTCCCTAAATAAAAATTTTATGGTAGCTCAACGCCAGCAATAAACACATCGTGAAATTTAAATACAGTAGAACTCCAATTATCCGAACTCCGACTATCCAAATCGCTGATTGTCCGAATCGCTTTCAGAATTTCAGAAAAAAAATTAAGACGGAAACGTATTGCGATTCGCAAAATAATGATTCTGGGTTTCAAATTCTAAATGATGATGAACTTATTGAAAGTTTGAGAGAAGAAAGTGTAGTTGAAGAAGATGACCTTATTGTCGAAGTTGAAGCAGACACGGGACCATCTGCTAGTGAAGCATTTGCCGGCTTAGAAACTGGATGGAGCGAAAGCCCGAGTATGACCACATGCAACTTCTCATTATGAAGCGGATGCGCGACTTGGTTGCCCGAAAACGGATGAAGACAGTCAAACAGCTTACTTTGACCGAGATGTTTAGTAAGCAATGACTTTCATTTACAGTACGGTACGTACATACTGTACTTATGTATAGCACTTGTAAGTACGCTTAACATGTAAAAGTGTTGCATTTTCATTTAATTAATAAAAAGCTCTTTTTGTTTAAAAATAGTTATTTTTCTCCTATATTCAACATACATACAGTAATTAATTAAAATACATACTAGACCCTTTTTTCGGAAACAATCCAATTATCCGAATGGGGTAATGTCCCAATTGATTCGGATAATTGGAGTTCTACTGTACTTTTAATTTATTTTGAACCAAACCAGAAATTAACCTTTGTCAGGATAAATAATGTGTTTTAACCAACTCGGGATAAGTGACAGGAAGTCTCCCCAATAGACCCTGCTGTATTTTTAAAACAACCACAGAGTTTGAACAGAATGCAAAATTTTGTGGATTGTTTAACTTTAACAATAGGCTAATATTAAACCTTAAAGTTGTGTTACAAGTGCAAATGAATGTCTATTTTAAATCAAAGCGAAACCTAAACTTTGTGAGGATCGATAAACGTGCTTTTGTTCATCAATTTGCGGCAATAAGTGACAGGAAGTCCATATCACAGAGCTTTGTTGAAACATTCTGATCATTACTCTTCTGATATCAATTCAGTAATTTTCAAAAGCAATGAGTTTACAATTCATTGAGAACTTCGCCGACTAATCAGGCTGGTGGTTAGGATGTTGCTGGTTGCAGGATGTTCAGGATGAATCAGAAAGGTTCCTGATTCTAATATGGGTAATACATGGATGTTTGTCCGTTGGAGTGAATGTGTGGTCTCTATTAATTATCAAGTTGCACCTTGAATGCATGTGAGATACAACTTTAACCCATCCCCGAGTTTCACCAGGGGTGGGGGTTCACAATTACCCCTTTGTAGAACCATGATTAATAAATTAGTCCTAACAATTTTAAAACTTCCGGGCATTAGTTAAATAATTATTTTGAATTAACTACATTATTTTAACTGCAACTGATACAAAGAACTTATAACAATAGATACATTTGAAACCTTAAAGTTTTGTTTCATATTTAACGGAATGCCTACTTTAAACCAGCAATCTAAAACTCTGAGAACATCAATAGGCGTGCTTTTTGTTTATCATTACTGCTTGGATATCAATAACATAATTTTCAAAGGCATGCAATTTATTTTAATAATAGACGAGATAAAACTTTGAAGTCTAGTAATATATTTAAATGAATGTGTTTTAAACCAGAAATCTCTAAAACTTTGTGTGGTTCGATAGACATGCTTTTTTTGCTTAACTTGAGGTTATAATCGAAGAAAAGTTTACCACAGAGAATCTCTCTCTCGTGAAACAAACTCATCATTACTTCTTGGATATCAATAACATCATTTTCAAAGGCATGCACTTTATTTTAATAATAGACAAAATGAAACCTTATAGTCTAGTAATATATTTAAATGAATGTGTGTGTGTTTTAAACAAGAAATCTCTAAAACTTTGTGTGGATCGATAGGCGTGCGTTTTGTTTAACTTGATTTCGAATAATCGAAGTAATCGAATCGGTAATAATCGAAGAAATGTTTCCCACATAATCTCTCTCTCTCTTTCTCTCTTTCGTGAAAAAAACTCGCCATTACCACTTGAATATTAATAACATAATTTTCAAACGCTTACACTTTATTTAAATAATAGATGAAATGAAACCTTATAGAGTCAGGTAATATATTTAAATGAATGTGTTTTAAACCAGAAATCTCTAAAACTATGTGTGGTTCGATAGACATGCTTTTTTTGCTTAACTTGAGGTTATAATCGAAGAAAGGTTTACCACAGAGAATCTCTCTCTCGTGAAACAAACTCATCATTACTTCTTGGATATCAATAACATCATTTTCAAAGGCATGCAATTTATTTTAATAATAAAGAAAAGTCTAGTAATATATTTAAATGAAAAAATGTGTGTGTGTTTTAAACCAAAAATCTATAAAACTTTGTGTAGATCGATAGACGTGCTTTTTGTTTAACTTGAGGTAATAATCGAAGAAAAGTTTCCCACAGAATCTCTCTCTCTCTCTCTCTCTCGTGAAGCAAACTCATCATTACTCCTTTTATATCAATAACATAATTTTCAAAGGCATGCAATTTATTTTAATAATAGACAAAATTAAACCTTATAGGCTAGTAATATATTTAAATAAATATGTTTTAAACCAAATATCTATAAAACTTTGTGTAGATCGATAGACGTGATTTTTGTTTAACTTGAGGTAATAATCGAAGAAAAGTTTCCCACAGAATCTCTCTCTCTCTCTCTCTCTCTCTCGTGAAGCAAACTCATCATTACTCCTTGGATATCAATAACATAATTTTCAAAGGCATGCAATTTATTTTAAATATAGACAAAATGAAACCTTATAGGCTAGTAATATATTTAAATGAAAAAAAATGTGTGTTTTAAACCAAAAATCTATAAAACTTTGTGTAGATCGATAGACGTGATTTTTGTTTAACTTGAGGTAATAATCGAAGAAAAGTTTCCCACAGAATCTCTCTCATGAAGCAAACTCATCATTACTCCTTGGATATCAATAACATAATTTTCAAAGGCATGCAATTTATTTTAAATATAGACAAAATGAAACCTTATAGTCTAGTAATATATTTAAATGTGTGTGTGTGTGTGTGAATGTGTTTTAAACAAGAAACCTAAAACTCTCTGAAGATCGTTAGGTGTGCTTTTTGTATAATTTGAGGTTATAATCGAAGAAAAGTTTACCACCGAATCTCTCTCTCGTAAAACCAACTCGTTATTACTCCTCGGATATCGATAACTTAAATTTCAAAAGCATGCAATTTATTTTAATAAAAGACGAAACGAAACCTTACAGTCTAGTAATATATTTAAATGGATGTGTTTTTAAACAAGAAATATCTCCAGAACTTTGAGTGGATCGATAGACGTGCTTTTTGTTCGTCAACTCGCGGCAATCAGTCCGTACAGGAGAGCGCTTTGACGAAACCTTTCCCCATTGTTGTGAGCGAGTTCACCCCCGGTGGGAGAAGGGGCAGGCATCGACCGGAAAAAGGGGTTTGGGAGGAAAGGTGCGATGTCTTACCTGGAGCTAGTATGGCAAAAGATGAGAGGACGAAGAGGAAGAGGAAAACAGCAAGGCCGCTGCCACCTCTCCCTGGCACCACCATCTCTCCCCGCCTATCACCACCACCTCCTGTTGATCATCCCTCGGTCCTCACTCCCTCTCTCTCGCTGGCACCGGCACCACGTCGCTCACATCCGAGGGAAAGTTCCCGCGGCGGCACCGGATGCCGCGGCACGGCTGCAGCTGCTGTGTCTATCGGAGAACGACAGGAACTCCAGTCCTCTTCGGGGGGTTGGCAGACGGTGAATGGCGGATGCCACCTCTCCGGATTTCGGGGGTTTCGGGTGGTGGCGCTGGCGTCGCTGCCTCCACCGCCACCCCATGCTGCCCGTCGCTTTACCTAGGAAGAGGTGAAGAAGAAGAAGATTAATGGGTAGGCTCAGGTGACAGAAGGAGAAGACCGGGAGCAGGAGAAGGGGGTCGGACAGGCTTTTCTGGAAAGGGCTATGGGGGTGATTTCCGAGGAGCACGACGCCTGACGAGGATTCGGCAGGATGGGGATTTGTGTTAATGAAATTCAGGACATCCTTATTAAAACATCCCTGAGACAATGCGAATGGATCTCGAATTCGGGGCGTCATGCTGGCGAGCACTGATTTGCATTGTCTGGGCAGTAGTTGGGAATCTGCCTCGGGAAGGAAGAGGAAAGCATTTTGCTATGCTTTTAGAAAATTCGCATTTGTATTGTATAAAGCATTACACCAACGAGGGTCTGTAGATTCCGGTATAAAAAGCATATAATGTAAAAGAAAAATCAATATTCCTTTTTATCCATACTTAAACCCTCCTAGTGACTGTCTCGATGAAGTATTTTGCCATTAGAAAAACGCTGACCAGATTATTGTGGATGAGAGATCTGGTCAGTAGAAACACTAACCAGATCTCGATCTCGTCGTCATCAAAAATTCGGCAAAATATCCGTTGAAATTTTTAATCTATCTTTAACAATCCTAGAGATAGAGAAAAAAACATTACAGAACTCCAGTTAAAACTGTTTATTTGTTTTGCTCTGAAAATGAAACACGCTTTTGACAACAGAGGTCGAAAATAGCAATATCGGCTGTCTTCTTCTTTTTGACGTAAAAACTAATAAATTCATTTAAAAATGGTTTAGAAAAAAAATTTTAAATTCGAGCGCGGTAGAAAAATTGCAAAAAATTAGGACTACCTGTGTGTCAAATTTCATTGTTATAAGCGCCATAGGTTCTTCAGGACACTGCTTACAGTACACAAACACTTCCTTTTATAATAGTATAAAAGATGTAATATACGTATGTACTGCTAGTCAAAAGTATGTACGGGGATATGTAGTATCTCCACAAAAATAAGTCTTTCCTATTTAGGCCCGGTGCACACATCCGGTTTTTCAAGGTGCGGCTTCGCTGCGGCACCGAAGCCCAACTGTGCTCACATAACCATGAAACTCATTTCGCGCCATTTGCGATAAATATTCTATCGAAGAAAACGTTTTTATTTCGCTTACTTGGTGTAAAAAAAAGTATATTTTGTAACAAAATAGACGTTACTGGATACAACCATTTATTAATTATTATTTGTATTCCATTTATTTATGAAAACAAGGTACTTCAGACCGGAGACGCATGTGTGGCGAACTGCGGCGCCGTGGGGAACTGCGGTACAAGTTGGACGTGCGTCGCCGCAGCGGCACCGTAGGCATGTGTGCACTACTCCATTGGATCTAATGTATCTCAGGCCGCACTTGGGTTGCCGCAGCGACGACGCCCGTTGAAAAACTCTATGTGTGCACTGGGCCTTAGTGGCCTCCTCTGTATTAGGAATCTGTTGTGTAGGTTCGATTCATGTAACTTAACTAAAGTGTATTTCTCTGTGTCAGTGAGAGAAAACTCTTTCCTTGTGTGTGACGGTCCATTGATTGACGTTGTCGGTTTTGTGTTTGTCGCAGCTTGGTCAAGTATGGCCTTTGAGCATTAAACTCTTCTAACCAACCAATCTCGTATAATTATTATTGTTCCTATTGTACTATTGTTATTAATTATTATTAATATATTTATATATTGTTGTTATGGGGTATTATTTTTTGCATTGTTAATATCATCTTTAGGGTTGTATTGTTATATTGTTAAAATGCTACATATCCGAATGTCCCATAATGCTATAAAACAGTTAAATCACACTCAACCAACTATTGATTGAGTAATAATTCGGTTATCTAACATTGTTAAGGTATTAGATTATTACATAAAAACTTGTAAAAATCGTGTTTTTGTGTTCTTTGTGTTTGGATTGAATTTTGGCTTTTGTGGCACAGGGTTCATAGTGAAGTTCGAGAAGACCTTCCTTGAAAATAACGTACAGCTTCAGTCTACTTTTAAATTCCGTTAAACTGTCGTTTGATTTCATTGGTTATTAAAAATTGTTTTATTTTATTTAATTGGTTTTCTTAAAATTTTTCCTTTGATTTCATGGGTTCTTTTAATGTTTTTTCGCTATTGTGGAAATTTCTTTCACTTTAGTTTATGTCACGATACAGTGCTGTCATCTCAGGTTGTATTTTACATATTTTTATACATAATTTATTTGTATATACTTTTATATATAATTTATTTATATATATTATTTATATATGCAATATATTTTTGATATATGACAGTAGAAGTGCGCCAAAAAAAAAAAAAAAAAAACGCCAGGGCCGTTGCCACATCGATAAATGTAGACTGAAACTGTACCGAAAATATTAACTTTTTGACCAGCCTGAAGGTATGAGAGGTATTTTCTGTCAATAGAAATGTAGAGGTGGTGTTTCTGTGGCGATACATAGAGTATTTATTCTGAATATGGTGTCAGTTGGCTCGCTTTTCAAATAAGATTTTGGAAC
The DNA here is from genome assembly GCA_947359465.1 of Metellina segmentata. NCBI lineage: Eukaryota > Metazoa > Arthropoda > Arachnida > Araneae > Tetragnathidae > Metellina > Metellina segmentata. The sequence goes on from OX375882.1 coordinate 35,193,965, forward strand.
AATGCTAATAAAATTTTCAAAGAAGAAACACCAAATTGAAACTGTTGACTGGTCAAAATTAATTAGATTAAACGCCAAATCTGTGATAAGCTGTATTTTAAGGTCGCCACGATATTTATCTTACGAGAACATGTACAGCAGAATTGAAATATTCGTAGAATGTCTGTTTTCCTTGTATACGCATCCTTTCACAGTTTCAATGGAGCCACTGTAACAGGGGATGTGCTCAATGCACTAGCAACCTGTGAGTTGTAGGCAGTGAATACTGTTCTTGTTTCTGGCGCAGCATGGTCCAATATAGCTCCCCATAAAAACCCAACAACCATCAACAGTTCCAAGTGAAAAATAGTATAAATTTGTACCTAAACACTTCCGTGTACTTTCAACGGGATATCTTGTCTCCCTCAAAATTGTAACGTAGTGGGCCGAGTGGTGTGCCTTTCTACAAAATGAAACAGCCTAGTTTAAAAATACCTTGCATTTTATTTTGCAAAGAGTTATATTTACACTTTGTACACTAGAGATTTGCATCCCTATGACATGGGTGGTGCGAAACAGGCGCAAGACAGCCGCGGCCTCATCAACGAGCACCCCAAAACCAAAACACATCCGCTTCCATCGAGTTCTCCGACGTATCTGCCTTTGTCGGCAGACCCCTTATTCCGATAGCCACAAATCACTGGCACCCCAAAACAAACGAGACAGCTGTTCGTCAGCAGGGCTCGGGCATATGTTTCAGGAAATTGGAATCAAAGGTCAGTGGCGGTGTCGGCGACGTCACAAGATCTGACAAATTTTGCTATGTATACCATATGGACAAACGTACTATTGGTACCACGTACGCTAATGTGTACCTCGACGTTCTGGATACTTCGGCCTTGCCTACACAATGGCAGTACTACAGCGATGATGGTTGTTTCTTCCAACAGGATCGAGCTCCAAGTCATACTGCAAAACGTGTACTGGACTGGTTTTCTGAAAATGAGGTGAATTTGCTTGGCTGGCCTGTTTAGAGCCCCGATCACAATCCCAAACTGGAACAACAAGTACAACACAACCACGAACGCCCATCTTCCCAACAATCTCTTCTCACAGCCTTGCAAGAGGCATGGCGAGCAATTCCTGCCCAGACTTATAGAGAACATGTGGAAAATATGCCTCGACGAGTTACAGCTGTAATACAAGCCAAAGGAGGGCCTACGCATTACTTAATAGAATAATAAAGCACTTTTTCTGAAAAACATGCAATGTCCAAATACTTGTGTCCATGTAGTGCAGAGATTCCCAACCGGTGGTACGCGTACCACTGGTGGTACGTAGCAACGTTTCAGTTGGTACGAAAGGATGATACGAGCGATCCAAATATTCTATGCAGTTTGTTCGATTTTTTTGTATGTTCATCCACGGTATGCTATTTCTTATGCCATTTGCTACTAGTTACTTGTGGGAGAGTGTTTTTTTTTTAACTTTTGTGTATAAAAAATAAATATAGAAACAGAGTAAGTGTTGAAGAGGACTTCAGAGTGAAGTTAAGCTCCATTGCTCCTGATATTCATATTTTAATAAAATAGAGACAAATTTTGCACTAAAAATTGATTTTTGATTAGGTTAATCTTTGTTTGCTTAGTTTGTACTAATCATTTAAAATTATTTGTTTTTAGACCTGTGAGTAAAAAATAAAACTGTAATTTTCAATAATCGTTTTATTTTTTCCTTTATTAAAACATCATTATTACTAAATACAAGTGCATTAATCATAAAATATGAAGCTTTCTTAGAATTTTAATTAAAATAAAACAAGCCATTGGGCACTTTTCTGACATTAGATATCTGTTTCTAAAAATATATAAGTCTGATGGGGTACGCCAAAAACTTCTAAAAAATTCAAGCGGTACGCAGTTACTAAAAGGTTGGGAACCCCTGATGTAGTGTATATCTAGTCATCAAGATATCTGCTGAAAATTTTACACCAGACAAATATTTACATTTGATGACCTTACTTGTACCGAAGATCTTTGGCTGGATTCGAATCCGTAACCCTTCGGTTGGTAACCCGTTACTCTACCAAGCGGGGTACCTCGGCACAAGGAAAGTTATTTTTATTATTATATGTAAATATTATATATAATTATTATATAAAGTTATATTTATTAGGAAGATTTTCTTTAAAAATAAATAATTTTTCAATTGTAACTTTTTTATTTTTGCATTACGAATATATTATACTTATCACCGTCCCAGTCTAAGCTATTCAGTGTATCGCCAAGTAATTATGATCCACGGTCAGATGACGAGGCAACATCTGAGCTGACTCTCCACTCTCCAAACTTCCACACCAACCCAACGTGAGGACTTTCAGCCACGACAGATATAAGGTATACCAGCCGCCTCTACACCATACGCTTCAAACATCCATGATTTGACCCCAGATTCCTATCAGGAACCTTTCGATCTAGAGGCTAACACCTTAACCATCAAACCAGTCAGTCGGCTTGGAATATGAATATGGACGTATTAGACAATGACGTCACGACTTTTACGTCCTTTGGAATTGTCTTCGTGATTGTTTTTGGTTGGTATTTAATTAACTTCGCACCGGACCAACACAGTGGGCTATTGTGATCGTTTTTGGAATTGCGTAGCAATCACCGGGGTTTAGCGAGTGTTATTGTTTTATTTTTATGATAATGCAATTATGCGTACAGGTAGTCCTAATTTTTTATAAATTTTGTGTCCAGTCCGAATTTTCAATTTTAATTTAGAACATTTTTAAATTAATTTATTACTTTTTCTCCCTGGAACCGTAGTTTTCAACCTTTTTGGAATTGTCACGCACAACGCCGTGCTGGCCACTCAGTATTATATAAAATGCTAGATTCTCCTGTGTTTCCGTGTCTAAATAAGTTTTGATTTGTTGTATGACGTCACGAGTAGGTAATCACGTAGTAGGTCAAGTCACTATCCTTATTTGTTCGCTGTTCGAATCGTACTTACATGAATCTTCACATAAAAACATTTGAGTTATTTTGTTGAATAAATAGTCGATTTACCGATTATGATTTCATAAGTATATATCTAAAAACTGTATTAATCTTTCTTGGGGGAATCCGTGATGTAAAAACCTAAGAAACATTCCATTCCTTTATATAATACTGGAACCTTTTTATTATATTACTGTTACAATAAACATTTTGTTCATTACAGAAGCATGAAAGAATAAAGCGATTTGAATGAAATTTATAATACGTGTTCTGAACATACAAAAATTTAATTTTCAAAACAATTTAACAATTACCTGAAACAAATCAGTATGTTGTGAAGTCTCGCAAACTTCAATAGGAGCTGCTATACACATCAAATAAAATAGACGGATGTGGTTCTGGAAATTTTTTGCCAGACTGCTTGTATACGAGTCCACAGTTCCTTGGTATTGACTGCTAGATCCTCGTCCACATGATCTTTCTGGTCCGTATGGGCCACTTGATTTTGGTACTTCTTGCTCAATCTCTACTGGTCTTCTTGAACCAACTAGTCGTTACAACTGAATCATTTCTTCCTGATCCTGGTCCCCTTAGCTCCTATCGACCACTACTAGCAACAACGAGACATCCATGCCATGAACTGGAATCGAATATCAGAGAGCTAACAATGTTACAACCAGACCAAGTTTGGTCTTTTGGGATTGTTAAAATGCTGTACAAAAACATATAGGGCTGGAAAATAGTAATACGTTCAGTCAACAGTTGGTGGAGTAATCATATTGAGATCTAGCGTTTTAAAGTAGAGTGCGGTTCTTGAGAGAATGCAAATGTTAATGAGGAAGTCCATTTCTGGAAAGGTATAGTACAGTCGACATAGGGTTACCCAAAATCAGGTTGGGAGCTAATCATTGGTGATTATTAGGGCAGCTTTTTTATTGCAGTAAAAATTGTAAAAGTTGCATTTATCATTTTCTAAAGTTGCATTTATAGAAATAAAGTTGCATTTATTTTTGATACACTAAAATCTAAAATAAATTATTCGTAAAATATGAAAGAATTCAAAATTTATTGACAATTTTAGTTGTGTACGACAGTATTATAGTACATAATTAAACACAGAAGAACATTGATGTCTTTCGATGGCCGATCCTTGGCCATTAATTTCTTTAACATCGAAAAACTGCACTTAACAGAGACTGATGTTGCCTGACATTGTTACAGTAACAAATACTGACTTGGGGGAACATCATCTCGGGAAAGTGTAGCAATAACCGTCAGGTCACTACTCTTTTCCAATCGTTTTTTAAGATGATCTTTTAAGGTTGCAACGATCTTCTTTAAAATCCATCGATCTGATATCTTAATACGCTGTCTCGATGTTGTACGCTTTCTATTCCGATTTTTCTACGAGACGAATCAAACATTTGTAGCTGCTTTTGATTTTCAGCAAACTTTTTAGCAGCTCTGGGTCACACACGGCTTTTTTTACGCGACGTACTAAAGTGAAGTGTCCACTGAAACCGTTCCCAATGTCATTTGTAGTGGGAAGGTGGTCGGTGTAGTACAATGCTGTCCGAAGCCACATGGCCCAGTATGCGATACTGACATAACCGGCTTTTCAGAGCCTGTTTTGCATTGTGGCTGTCTTAAGCGATGAGATTACCCACATGTGTGTAAAATCCGTAGACTTTTTCTGCATTTGCGAAGCAAGTGTGTCACGCAAGTAACTTGTAACACTCGTGAATAAAGCATCGAGTGTGTTTCCAGCCGCAGTCATATAATATGCTGTATCGGATAACAGAAGCGCAAAATCCTTTCGCCCAATATTCAGAGATTTTAAAATGTCATCTACAAAGCGAACAACATATTGATGATGACACTCACCTACCAAACTCTGCAGTCGATTACGCAAGATTTCCTCTGGATAATCAACAGTACCAACCAATGTGTTAAAGTACTTGTCATTTATTTCACTTTCGTCTCTTAGGACGAACACCTTCTTTCGGTGAAATTCTTATTTGATCCGCAATACTTCGGCGTTCGTAAGATCAGACACATGTAATCAAAGGGTTGATTCAGAGGGCAAAAATTGAAATAATAATTTCATATTAATTAATTTTAAGCTAGATCTTAAAAAGTTGCAGGTGGTTGCATTTATGGATAAAGTTGCAAGTGGTTGCATTTATGGAGAAAGTTGCATTTATGTTGCAGTTATAACTCACTTATAATACATCTCATGTAGGAGGAATTTTGTTTTTAGTACTTTACATGCAGCGTAAAACGTATGAAAAAAAGTTGCATTTGTTTCACCTACTTGTAATATTGCTTCCCAAAACCGTGTGATTAACTAGATGCCAAAATCCGCGATGAAGAAGCCAATTGAGGCAAGTAGTAATTAGCATTTAGCCGCCTAGCCCCTACTTAAATAGGCTCATTCAAACACGTGATTCAAATGACAACTCGCCAAAGAGATTTAAATTAAATCATTTATATATGTATACAGCATGTCAACTCACAAGAGACAATTTTAGGCAGTGTCAAACTTACAGCAGCGAAAGGTAGCATGAAATACACGACATGTTCCTCTCTTTTCCTACCATTCCATAAAAGTAGCTTCTAAACAGTCAATTAAACTTTCTTTTTATGTTTCTTCATATAAAGAAGCTAAAGATATGTTTGTTCCAGCAACGCAGTTTGATATGAATAGGATTTGGGACTCCATCACCCATTCAAATACATTCTTTGAATAAATTCCTGACAAATCTCGACGCGGTATTCAAACTCAGTGGACGTTGAAAGATAACGATATTTTCCGTCTTGCAGTTCGCCGATTTCGAGATTTGTTAAACAACAATAAATAAAAGAATGGAAGAAACTAAGAAGGAAAAATAAAATTCCCATTGCTTAGCAGGGAACCATACCAGAAGAAAGAAGTATCTGTGAACGAGATAAATGATCAGGAAGGTGAAAACAATCATTTTGTTATCTGGTGAAGGAATTTAGTTACACGCCTGGAGAATATTTTTTCCAACAAATTACTTACTGTTCAAGATTATCGTCTCCTGGATAAAAGACAGGGGTTTTTTAGGGGGGGGGAGGGAGTGGGTTTCCGTTTAGAAGCAAAAAACGCAGAAGTCGTTGCTCAGTATTGATCAAACGGTAGTCTACAGAGAGAAAGATTTGGTTCGCAACTCCTACTGCTGACTTTAAAAAAAAAATGGTTGTTTAAAATTCTTGAGGTGGTATCGACCACCTGAGCTCTAGAAAATTTCGAAGGAGAGGGTGGTTTTTGAATTCTCACGTGTTAAGACTACAAGTTTCCATGATCCATCAGGAAAATCAAAGACTGTCATGTACAAGGGGGGCTGATGCACGTTAACTGTGTCATGTTTTCTAATGTATTCACGCTGGCAGGGTGAAGAAATTTGGAAAGTGGGCTGCAATTTCGGAGTTGACCTCATCATCTGACCGTTGTTCAAAATTAACGAGGTGTTATCGTCAGATCTTTCCCTTCGAGATTGATATTGAGCTTTCACCAATAACCCGTTGTTTTCTCCAGAACGGCTTTGATTCAACTATATAAAAACCTACCTATATACTACATAAAAGATAAGAAATTATTTTACCAAAAATCCATGAACATGAGAGAACAAAAAGGAAAATTCAATAGTAGGCCTAAATGCCAGTTTGCCATTTCCTAGATCCATGCTGTTGCTTAACATGATCTAACACTTTGTTTGTTGCCAGAGTATTTCCTGCATATTTCTGTATATGAATTAAACATTTTCAAAAATTAACACTTAGAATTGTATTTTTTAAGAAAACGGAAATAAAAATATAAATTATACACTATACGTGTGTGTGTGACCAACTAATTACAGAGGGAAACAATTTTGAACATACTTCTCTCCAACTGATAGAACTTGAACACAATCCCAAATATTTTTATTTTTTGAACAAATATAATGAATGATAATATTGGCAATGATCTGTATAAACAAAATATAGTTATGAAAACATACTGTTAAGAAATGCAACAGAGAGCCCACCGAAAGAAATGCAAGCACGCGTTCAACAAGAACGCAAACAGAACAAGCGTTCACACTCTGAACTGACGTTTTTTTTTTCACACCTTTCTGAGGGGGTTGAAGGAGAAGTGTGATGTTACAGAGTCAGTCTTTCTGGAAAGGTGAGGTAATCATACTGTGGGTTTTTCTAGCCTAGAAATATCAAATTCAATTAATTTAAAATTTTATTCATAGCAATGTAAAACAAGGATTAAAATTGAATCAGTTAAATCGTAACCTGGAGTTTCCGTTTTAGGTGCCCCCAGTATTAGTTCTTGACTCCATCATACGTTTTACCAGAAAATCTGGATAGTAAAATAATTCTAGATTATTCACTTTTAGAGAAGGTTGTTTTACGATTCATATTCAATGGTAAGGTAAGGTAATTTTAATTAACGTCGTACTAGAGCAACACAACGGGCTATTGACGACTGTCCGGGGTCAATCCCCTAAGGGAAAGATTGAACCACGGTCAGATGACGAGGCAACACCCGAGCTGGTAACCCAATCTCCAAATTTCCACACAAACCCAACGTGAGGAATTTCGTCCACGATAGATTTAAGGTGCATCACTCGCCTCTGCACCATACGCTTACAAATATATGTGCACCGACCTGGATGCGAACCAGGAACCTTCCTATCTAGATTCCTATTATAATTCGCGTGCATATTCGATTCCCCTTTTCATTTATGTTCTTGAAGTGACATCAGTCTACGTATGGAAATAAATCGCGTGGTTCTGGTAACAGATTAAATCAAATTATCGTTTTATTTCAGTCGTGCTTGAGCGTGCGCGCTGTGAATAAAATTATCTTTGAAATGCAGCGATCAAAAATTGGGATATTCGAGTAAATTTTAAGTTTTTTTATTTTGTTAAAAGACGCTATGCTAGTAGAGGTAGGTATGTATTTTAATTACCGTCGTACTGGAGCAACAAAACGGGCTATTGACGACGGTCTGGGATCAATCCCTAGAGGAAAAATCCGAGGATGACATCATGTAATTTTGAACCACAGTCAGATGACGACTATGCTGGTAGAATAGTTAGCTTTTTATGTTCATTTAATTTGAGAAGAATGAATTTTTAATAAAAGTTTTTTTTTTACTTGCTTCTCTATACATTGAACTATCCAAAGTCTTCATATATATATGAGATTTAACATATATGTAGCCATAGTCTAACCTTAAGGAACACACACATATAAATCAACTCAATCGTCACTACTCATCAAATACTTCCTCTTAGTGGGTGACAACTGTAGACATACCATGGAAAGAGTTACGACCCCCATACCATTCCTCGATACGCCACTGGCTTTTAACTTTCCTCTTACCAGTGCAGCATTTTAACATACATTAGAATTTCCAGCGTAGTATTAGTCTGTCAACATGCATCCGAGACGATCTCAATCAGATCCACGACTTCGATTCCCAGTACAGTAAACATGTGGTTAAGCCGCCAAGGGTCCAGCAGGAATCAATCCAACCCATCTCACCCAACACTCGTAAAAACAGAATTCCTCTTCCCTCTAATCAGTACTCCGGTTTTAATACTTTGTCCCCGCTTCAGTTTCATTTCGATAAAACCCCACAGGGAATCCGGGCCGCTTTAATCAAACTTCCCGCTCCTTTTCGGAATGAAAATCTGCAATAAGTTCAGCTGGATAAATAGAAATCTTTGTCGCTTGAGTGTTTACACTGCAGATAGCTGAGAGCAATTGTCAGAAAGTGAAATCTTTTTGGGTTTGGGTGAAACTTTACAATTTTCCCGCCTGCTGGAAAACGCTTGCGGGAACAGATTGGTTAGATGCAGTTTTAATGCTAAAAATTGGTGAATTAATTGATTATCTGTATTTGAAAATAATTTTAGACTATTAATAATTTAATTTTAGACTATTAAGAACTTAATTTTAGACTATTAAGAATTTTAATTTTAGATTATTAAGAATTTAATTTTAGACTATTAATAATTTAATTTTAGACTATTAAGAATTTAATTTTAGACTATTAAGAATTTAATTTTAGACTATTAAGAATTTAATTTTAGACTATTAAGAATTTAATTTTAGACTATTAAGAACTTAATTTTAGACTATTAAGAATTTTAATTTTAGATTATTAAGAATTTAATTTTAGACTATTACGAATTTAATTTTAGATAACTAAGAATTTAATTTTAGACTATTAAGAATTTAATTTTAGACTATTAAGAATTTAATTTTAGACTATTAATAATTTAATTTTAGACTAGAGACTATTTAAGACTAAATTAACTATATTAACTGAACTATATAATTTAGTACTAAAATGTGTTTGGTCATCTGTGACTGTAAAATGCTTTTAAATTTTTTGAGTTTTATTAAACTAAAGTGTGATAAATCTTGGTTCATATATTGGCATGGAGTGTGATCGAAAGTTTTGTAAGTGAATCATGCAATATGTTCCGTTTTGCCCTCCAAGCGTGATGGGATTTGAAAGTTGGAAAGTATTGATTACACCCCACATGATAACTAAACAACTGAATAGATTAGTTGGAATAATATATATAAATATTCTATTGGTCAAGAATTCTAAAACTGCTTAGAAGTCATTCAAGGTAAACTGCAGATTATATGGTGGAATAATACGTGCCTGTATCTCAGAGGTGTTAGATGGAAAAATTGTATGAAAATAAAAAGTAGTATGTTGCACACAAAATTGTACGATAAGGTAACATAACATGTTGATGCTGTAGTGTCTTCGCCCCTTACGATAGCGTGAAATTAGTACTAATCGTACACAAGGAGAAGACAACCAACAGCTAAGATTTTTTAAAGTTCTTATTATTCGAAGAACGTAAAAATATGTACGGAATTTACATCATCGCATTAGAAATATTACACAAATACCTATCTGTATTGGTTCTCAAGGTCCAGCGTGGTCACCAGTGTCACACTCTGCCTTCGACTCTCTCTGTCGTCTCTCTGTTGCTCTCTAACCGTCGTTCATCCGCAGCTCAAAAAGAACCTATAGGTAAAAGTCAAGATCCAATCAGAAGTCTTCTGGACGAACACCACCTGTTTTACTCAAGTCGTTGTAAAATGGCTAATGAACGAACAGCGGCTGGCGCGAACTAATAACCTGTCAGAACATATTCGGCATTTCGAAAGGTGTGAAAAGATTTTAAAGTCTTCACAATACGCTTAAACATATTGCAAAAATTACAATAGAAGGTAACAAAGCCTAATCCAACAATTCTGGCATTGAAATATTCCTAACAGATACAAAACTGGAATATCATTTTCAGGACAGAAATTTTAACCTATCTTGTGTAATCTCTGAATGCTTAATTGTAACTTACTGTGTGTGTATGCGTGTGTTTTGGGTTTGGTACATCACAACAAATTGCTATAAAACTCAGCCAACTAATCAACAGAGAACATGATCTCCAATCACATATGATTAATATTAAAATTATATGTTGTCTTTTGTGTAAATTAGTCTAAAAAAATTTATCTTTAAGTGAATTCTTAAAAATGTCTAATTTCTATGGGAAACTAGGTCAAGAAATTCCAAATTACTTAAACCTTTATTTTGACTGCTTCCATAAGCTGATTATACTGTCAGCTGTCCATTTAAATTGAATAAAATTCAAAACAAAAACGTTCTAAACTGACTATATTTTCAACTTAAAAGGTTTTTTATTTAAAATTATATTCCTATTCACATGGAAAACTGCTTGTTGTAAACAAACTTTAAACAACTGAAATATATTCAAACCGATAGTTAGTGCTTCCCAACGGGAGAATAAAAACATTCGTTGCATGCATTCTCTTCATGTACTTTATACATTTTTTATACAATTCATATTTATTCTATTTTAGAGTGCGTGATATAAAATATATGTACCTCATATATATTTTATAGTCCCTTTCACATATACGTTACTATATTTTATAACATCACATATATTGATTTACGTACAAGAAACCAGACTGGATATTAGTTTGCAACAGACAAAATTTCCGGTATTGAAGACTAAGCTCGAAGAGATTGCACCAGAGATTGGTCAGCACTTCTGTCTTCAAAACAATTTTCAGGTTTATGTCTGTTCGAAACATTTCACATCCAGAATTGCTGGAAGATATTTTTCATTGTATTAGTCTTCATCGTGTATCATAGAAGAAAAATGTTCTTTTTTTAACTATTCTTTTGGTTTTAGAAATAAGGAAATTCAGTTTGTAAACAAATTAATTTCAAATGAAACGATTGTTTTAAAAGTAAAAAATCACCAAACAATTTAAAACGCAAAGTAACTTGAAGATCAAAAATGGCCCAACGCCAAGTGATTCTTGCTGTGGGCTCAGTGGTTTTGTCCACTCCACTAGTAAACTGCAAGTTGTGGGTGATATAGGTTCGATTTTTGCAATTTCTCCGGAGTATGTTTCTTTCTTCCCCCGTTAAACTTTCGCTGTGTGCGTATGTCCATTAATTAGCATCTTCTGTCGTCTTTGAAGCAGTTTGTCCAACCTGATGATTATTTCTTAAAAAGGAAAATACGACTGAATAAGCTCTGTTATTGTTACTTATTTCACTTGGCATGGATAAACTACACTAAGTGTATTGTATTAGTCCATGAGATTTGAGGCCCACAAGATCCAGTTCAGGTAAGTTGGAAGTTAATTAACGTTGCACTGAAGCAACACAACGCGCTTTAGGAGCAGTTCAGACTGATGAATAAGCTTATTTGAGATGATAATTTCGAGCATAGCCTAACTGAAATGTGTTTAGAGCACAGAAGAAAAAACTCTCAACCCTATGGTCCTAAAATGCTCCTATACTCTGTTTCACCTTAACTTGTCAGCATTGGGAAAGGCAGACACGATGTTCATCCGCATGAAAAATAGTTCTAACTTGATTTGGAATTTAAAATAAAGAAAATGCATGTAAACGTGTAAATATTGTCCTACAATGAGGAAGGAGTGATTTTTGACCATTTATAATTGGTTATTTATTTGTAAAAAGCGTTTATTTCTTGACCGAAGCGAATGAATATATCCAAAACGGAATTCTAGTTCGGTTGAAACCGGTTTCCAAGGTAACATTTCTGGTGAGCTAAATACGCTTTCCCGCCAAGTCTGCGCCATTTCGCTCTGTGTCTTTGCTAGCGTGCGTACCTACGTTCGTATCTCTCGTTTCTCTCTTGTGCTATTTTATTGGAGTGTGTTTAATACTCTGAACATGACTGAAAAAGGAACGTCGCCAACCAAACTGTATACGTCATCAAAGCAAGGAAAATCAATTGGTAGTGGAGCTCGGAGGAACATATTGAATGTTTATTCTCGACTTCGAGAAGAAAACCCTAGTGATTCCATTAACCAAATCGTCGAAAAGGTGTCCCAACTAACTGGTGTTTCCAAAAGAACTGTTTTTCCTTTTAAAAAAGAAAAGAAGACGTCAAGTCCTTTGAGAACTCCAGGAAAAAAACGACCTTCTGTCGTTGGAAAAAGAACAAGAATGATGAAATATGACAACTTTACTTTATCGTGCAACCGACGAAAAATGCATGATTTTTTTCCGTCCAAATGTAATTCCTACATTGGACAAAGTTCTAAATGAAATTAACAATGATAAGGATATTTTTTCGACAAACATTAGCCGAAGTACACTGTACAGGATACTGAAAGATTTGGTTGTTATATTTTATATATATGGATGATGTATAAATGCATGTGATGAATAAGTATAACGTAAATATAGTTTTTTCATTGTAACTAATATTCATGAAAGAGATTGGTTTCTTCTGCACACTTTCTTGTAAACTATTTTAAAGGATCCATAAAATTAATAATTTACTACTAATCAACATGACACCGTTCCGCCAGTTTCAGAATATGTTTAACATATAAGGTTTATTTTTTCAACTCTAATTTTTGAAACGGTCTCATTTTTTTATTATTATATGTATATTCACTATATTTGTATTTTTTTAGATTATATTTATTTATTATGAATGTATTTGTATCTTTTTATACCTACACAGGATTATAATATATAATTTTTTAAATAATTGAAAATAATACTCAATTAGCAAAATCAAAACGGATTTATATTAACATAGAGTAGCTTTTTGTTTTGTAACGACTATAATGCAAGAGCCGTTAGAAATAAAAAATCTGTGAAACGTATAAAATTTCCACGTGCATTTTATCTCTCCTTGCCAAAAAGGGCGAATTTCGTCGCTTGTAGTTGACTTCTTCTGACAGTGTAACCCTAGTTTCTATGACAACGGCTTCGATGCGGTCCACGTAGCATTTTCTGTACTGCCAAGTTAGGGTGAAACAGATTATAAATGATAACAGAAATTTCACGATATTGCAAAAGCATTGGAAGAGATTGTCTAAAGGGGGGGGGGGCTAAAAATCAACAATGCGAGTTTAATTAACTTGCTTAGAGGCGACAAAAAACTGTTTACGAGTTACTTAATTTCCGAAATGACTTTTCTTTATGTGAGAAAGAATAGCATAATTATAATATTTACGTTTCTCGAATTTGGCACCCCATTATTATTTCCTGTTCCGAAAAACAACTTGGCCCCTTCGATGCATCTTTCAAATTATTTAATTTATTGATCTCTGATAAGCATAATAGAAGTAACCTTAATTTGTACTAAATGCCTTGGAGCTCTGATTGTGTGGTGAGATATGAAACGTGCACGTCGGAGTCCCTTTGCAATGCTCCCTAAAATGTTCTCAATTTAGACTAGGTCAGGAAACCTCGGGAGATTAGAGTGTCAATATCTTGAGATTCCGATTCCTGTGGTAAAATTTTTGCATAACGTTTGGTTGCATTATCGCCCAAAACGCGGGAGCCGTGAACAATAGCACCATGAAAAAAAATAGTCCTCTGATAAATTTTTGAACTTTTTAATCCATTTGCAGTCATTCTGTTGAAGCAAAACTAGAACTATTCTAAAAGGTTTCGGTGAATTTATGTCCATGATACAACTTCAGACCCTCTAAAAAACTGCTCATTGAACTTTGACCAATCTTTGGTACTGTAGCGAGCTTAGTCACCACTACAAAAATTAACTTACGATGCAGAAATGTATAACAGTGTAACCCAACTCGATAATGAAGTACTTTTTGATAGACAAAGTTGCACTGTTTTATTCCAGTCTGCTAAATCGTTGACTGGCAGACGTGATTTGAAGACGCAAATACTTACAACTTCGATGGATGGTCCACGATGGATAGTTGAATCGTCAATGCAATGCTAATCACTTTCAACAACCACCTAGGGCTCTGAGATAGCAGACACTGCTAATTTACTATCACAGCATCACTTCATTCATTGCTGCTCAGCCTTCACTTCATAAGGACACTCACACATGGTTGCCAAAGGCAACACAGTACAATTACATCTGTGATCTTAATACAGCTCTCACTGTTTCATGCAAATGGCAATCATTCAGCTAGCGTCATCTATCAAATTTCGGCTACCGCTAAATTCTGAAGAAAAAAGTTGCACCATTTTATTCCGGCTTGCTAAATTTGTGGCTGACGGACGTTATTTGAAGACGCAAAAATTTACAACTTCGATGGATAGTTGAATCTTCAATGCAATGCTAATCACTTTCAACAACCACCTAGGGCTCTGTGATAGCAGACAGTGCTCATTTAATATCTCAGCTTCACTTCATTCATTGCTGCTCAGTCTTCACTCATACTCGGCTACTAAAAGCAAGACAGGATGATTACAACTACGATCTTAATACAGATCTCACAATCTTACGCAAATGGCAATCATTTTAATACAGGCGTCATCAATCGAATTCTGGAGGGGGAGTATTGTAGCGAGCTTAGCCACCACTACAAAAATTAACTTACGATGCAGTAGTTTATAAAACCCAACTGAACCATTAAGTACTTTTTGGTAGTAAAAGTTGTACTGGTACATTACAGCTTGCTAAAGTACAAACGGAAAGCGGATAGACCATGATTAATGTCACTGCCGCGACAACTTCAGACCTGTTCAATCCTGAATTCAACAGCAGCGATAAGATAGAAAGAGATAAGAAGGAGAGATAGAAATCTCTCTTAAGGCGCATTTTCATCAATCACGTTTAATTAACCGATTACACTGGGCAACAAAATTTAAAAACTTTTTTGTTTTCGAGATGAAAATAGTCATTTACTAATTAATTTAATGTGCAGAATACGAATATGACAAAGAACAAACTGAATTGGCTACGTTTTTTTTTGTACTAAGTACGCATCAATGAAAAAAATGTATATATGTAAATATTATAATACATGTTAAGAATACCTTATTCTTCTTCAGACTTTTGCTTTCGTTTGGCCTGTCGTTTGAAATGGACGAGGGGAATATCTAGTCCAACAATTGTCAGCCAGCATTGACATTTACCATTTGCCCTGGTATGGTTGCTCCATCTTGGCAATGTCCTGATTAAAACGTTCGCCGTGCTCATCACTGACCTCCCCGCAGCCATATTTGCTGTAGTTAATCCTCTCCAATAGCAGCTTTAGATTATCGTACGTCTCCTTCATGTAAAAAGCATGTCTTATAGGTATGGACGGAAGCTGGTTCCCGTTATACAGCAAAACCGCCTTGAGATTCAGTTTTGACGTGTCTATAAACAGCCGACATTCATGGCGCTCATGTGCAATGCCGAGTTTTTGTAGTAAGCCATCAATATCGCAGCAGAACACAAGGCTTTCTTCTTTTTCAAAGAAAGATTCGAAAGACTGATGACGATGGCGAAATGAAGTAACTTGGACATTTTGTTCAAGAAGATTCCACTGTCGAAGACTCGTGGCCAGTAATTCCGTTTTGCTTTTGGACAGATCCAAATCTCGAACAAGATCTTTCAGTTCATCCGAGCTAAGTTTATGTGGTGCAGAAGTTTCATCCAAACACGAAAAATCATCATTCATAGTGCCACCACATGCTGACGTTGACGGTTTAGGAGATTTCGTGGATGCATGGAGATCCTCCTCGTCTGAACCGATAGCAAAATAAGTAGGATGCTCTGGAATAGTCCTTCGATATGCGAGACAGAACGCAGAGCAGATGGTATGTTAGGGTATTTAAGTGTACACGTTATCTTGGTGATGACTCCAGAAACTGGTGGTATCGTGCAGAAATAATAGTCATCAACGTGATTGGTTGGCTTCCTCCAAATTATGGGCACAGCAAATGGCATTGCCATTATCTTGCCTTTAAGCCACTGTGAAATATTTGCAGCAACATACGTATGAGATTCAGTCTTTGTCCTAGTCGCCTATCTTGCAACCGTAATACAAATGATACTATTTCTTAACTATTGCACTGATGGTCTTTTTCTATGCAGAAAATATCTCTTCTCCGAAAATATAACAGAAGTAATCAGCACTATTAACTACTTGACTTAGTGTATATAATGCAATAACTTATTTGTGTAAAAGAATGATGAAATATGCATCAACAATTACGTCTCCTTATCTTACTAAATTGCATTTTATTACGCGATAGCACCTATATAATAGGGTGGCCGAAAAACACTTTTTTTTCGAAATCGCTATTGTAATAGTGCGGAAAGGGTTCTCTCTGGGTTCAATAAAGACGGTGTAAAATATTGTTTTGATTGGATAATATCTTCTGCCCCCGCATCGCACTTGTATTTTGGAAATTTGGGTAAACATTGGCAATTTTTACTCGGCGTAGGAAATATAATTATTTTTCAATATTGCTTTTCCAATAATGCGGAAGAGGTGTCCACTGGGTTCAATAGGAAAGGTGTAAAATATTTTTGCGATCGAATAATATCTTCTGGTCCCGCATTGCAATTGAAATTTTGCAGTTTTTGAAGAAAAGTGCACTTTTTTTATGTATTAAAGAAATAAATCAACATTTGATTATATTGCCTGAAAATTATTAAATAGTAGCTGAGTCACATTATATTAATATAATATTTGTTAAAAATATTGTATCCATAGAAATGTTATGACATGCCAATACCAAAAGTTTACTTACACTTAATCAGAAGGAAGAGGCTTGAAATCAGCCTTATGGACGAATTCAGGCATATAATTGATCGGGAAAAGAATGTGGATCTAATGAACCTGTCTCTACTTTGAAACCCATAAACCTCAGTGGGTGCTTCTGACACTAACTTGACACACCGTTCAACGGCCTGTATGTGACATGGGAAATTAACAAAGTCCCATTTAGGATTTTTCTTATCACGCACAATGGAATTAAATACGTCAGTAGATATATCACGGAGGATTGGTGGAGAAGTAATAGCAATTGTTGACGAGTCAATCAATTCCGTGTTGTCAGCAACTTCAAAATTCAGTTTTGGTGGGAGAAATACACGTACCGACTTTACATTGGAAGATGACTCTCTAGACTTAATTATACGTCGTGCAGCAAGTTCACTAATGTGCAGTCTTTCATTCTTCAACATACACATCAAGATATTCTCGGGATGAGCAAAGAACTAATTTCGACAAATTACTCCATCAACGACGTCCTTAAAGTCTTGAGATAAATACCTGGATCTAGAAATACTATTCTACATATGCTTAGCTCCATCTTTCAGCAAGTGTTTAGACTTTATATCAAACCACTTTTTGTTGTGTAAGCTTTCATAACAAACTCAGCGATTTGTTTCAACTTCAAAGAAGGATCTGGAGAACTAACATATAGTCTTAGAACTCTGTTCGCTATTGTTAGCCAGCGTGAATTTCATAATGGACCAGGACTGCGTCTAGCCAGTTCATCAGGACAATTACCCAATCGCACCGCTTGAGATATTTCTTTAAAGTACATCTGATCCTTGCTTAAAAGCCCGTTTACGATTCTCCGTACGTCCGTATGCGTAGGCTCCGCCTTAACGCATACGAAGCTACAGAGAGGGTCTGCGTAATCCCACCCATCTGTCAATCACGTGGTTCTCCTCTGTCATTGGTTCGACGTATACGGACGTACGGAGAATCGTAAACGGGCCATAAGTCATGGCTATCAGTTATTGGTAACTCGTCGTCAATAATTTTGAAAGTTGTCACTGGCAGTTTCACATGTAAGGAGCGCTTTCTCAGTTTTACCAAAATATGATTTTGGACCATTTTTTGGCCCATACAACATTTCAAACAGATGCCTTAGAGTTAGCTCATTAAAATGCAGGAGACATATTACCCATTACAAAAGTTTACCAAGTTTCAATTCCTAACACCGAATTACACCGGATTTCCATCCGGTATTTACAAATGTGCAGTCACAGCCAATTGCCAGAAGCTGAGAGAGATTTCTTGTGATCACTTCAAAATATCAGATAACAGTCGCGGAAATCTGTTTTGGGGTGCCAAATGATCAGGCACGTGCCAACAGGGGGGGCAGGGGGGGTTTTAAGCCCCCCCCCTGTCACTGAGGAGAAGGGGCGAAAGGTATATTTCGCCCCCCCCCACACAATCAAGGAACATTTTTAAATTTTAACTTTAAAAGTAACATTAAAACAGTGCCGTTAAAACAACTTTGGTTTCTAATTTCATTTCCTGTCACGATAGTTAAAGCTAACCCATAACACAATTCTCTACAGAGACCAGTCCCCTTACATCCCTCTTTCCTTTCAGTCTTTTCTCCAATAGGTCAATATATCTTCCCATCCCCTTTCACCTTTGAACTCAAGCGCCCTCAGTATTTTGACCTCCCACGAACACTTTTCCTTTCAAATCGCCTGTCTAAGAAAAAATTACTTCTTCGTTTCACTACCTTCTTACCATTGAAAGTACCAAAAAATTAAATTCTTCCTTTGAATGCGTGAAGTAAAGTGGCCCAGTATCGCTTTCTATTGCTTGCTTATCGTTTTTTTTTTACGACTTCAAAGTGGTTCTGTTCTACTCCCAAAATGAATGCACGTGGTGCTCGAACTTGAATGCCACGAAATGACTATCTATTTTCGAAGAAATTGCTGTATAGTGGCTTCACCCACTAGACCCTTCAGGGCTCGAACATGTCTTTGACGGGCAAACGATTCCGCGATCACCTTTCTTTTGGGTGCCCACTTGGACAGTTTCGAAAAAAACGATTGATTTTTATGACCGACTGACGGATTGGATGTTAGGGTTTTATGGCACTAGGTCCCAAAGTGGACAAGAAGCGCCATACCAACTGACGGAAATGTCGTTTGAAGTTAAGGGCATTCAACAAATCGCAACAAATCTGTCATTGCTTTTATTTTGATTATTTACAATATAGGGTCTTTTAAATTGTCGGCTTTCTTATTTGAAGTAAATACGGGTAACTGCCTGAGAGTGAACTGTCTTGAATTTTTTCCTGATGGATTGTTCAGCCTTTTTACTGGGGGTACAGTTCATACATTTCGGGAGAACTCCCCCCCCCCCATTCAACAAACCTTGTTCCGTCTATGCTCGCCCCCCCCCGTCTCCAACACGTTGGCACGTCCCTGCAAATGATGAACTCAAATAAGTAATGTAACGTGAACCTGGTTCTTCAATAGGATATAAATGTTCCTCTTTTGCTTTTCTCGTGTATCTTTTAGTATCTATTATCTCCTCTATCAATGAAGAATCTTTACGACCATCGAAATACAGTCCCTTCAACAGTAATGCCTGAGCTCAACTTAAAAGTTTGCAATTTTAAATCCTTTCCAACTTTAGCTTTTCCCCTTCTCAGCTTGCTTTGGTAACCACTAAATCTGAGTTGTTGCTAGTTATGAGACTGACATCGTGAAGAACACGAAGCAATTGCAACCACAGCCCGGTCCGAGACTCCATACCTGTCTACCTGTCGGCAACCACATCAGGAGGCCAAGTCGCTTTTGTGATGATTTATATACAAACGGAGTTATTTGTTTGTACTTAGGATGAGTAAGAGAGTTTAAACGGTTCGATGTCGATGTCGATGGTTTGTAAATGTCTAGATTTAAATCTACTTCAGATATATCAGCGGAGTAATATGAATTGTGAAACCCCCTTCCCTTCTTTCACTTCATGTCAGATACAGGCAGCATGAAAAGGCAAGAAAAGGTGACTTTTCTTCAAAAATAGCAACATTTCAACTGTGATGCGGGGACAGAAGATATTATTCGACCGAAAAAATATTTTACACCTTTCTTATTGAACCCAGTGGACACCTCTTCCGCACTATTGGAATAGCAATTTTGAAAAATAATTACATTTCCTACGCCGAGTAAAAATTGCCAATGTTTACCCAAATTTCCAAAATCCAAGTGCGATGCGGAGGCAGAAGATATTATCCAATCAAAACAATATTTTATACCGTCTTTATTGAACCCAGAGAGAACCCTTTCCGCACTATTAGAATAGCGATTTCGAAAAAAAGTGTTTTTCGGCCCACCCTACTATATAATGGACAAAACGGCTAAATCTTTGCAACAAGAGCCAATGAACTTTTTTAAAATTAATAAAATTTTTAAAATATAATAAGAAGCAATTTGACTGTTAAGAAGTGTTATAGTTGATCAATAACAGTTAAATATGATATGAATCAGTTTTTGTTCACACATTTCAATAGAAATTGATCAATAGTTTCATTTTTAAAATGGCGTCGAAAGTAGCTGTGCGTGAACAGTTTTGTTAAAAGAACTAAAAACAATTTTATTTAACATGAGAAGAAATAGCAAGAAACGTCGTTTTGGTGTGAGCCTATGGATTTCAAGCAGAAATTAATTTAGAACTTCAGAAACCTTGCTGAAGGAACTAGCATTAGAGGATAAAGAGGGATATAGAAAACATTTAAGAATGTCTGAAAAGAAAAATTTGACGAACAGCTGTTTAAAGTTCAGGATCGCATAAAGAAACAAGATAAAGTGAAGCGACACAAGGAACTTTAAATTATTTAGCTACAAGCGATTCCTTTTCAACACTTGCTTCCGTATCGAGTACCTAAAAATACCTTTTCAAATTTTTTGATGGAAGTTTGTACTGCAACATATGATGCTTTACACGATTTTATGAAACTGCAGTATTTTATATTAGAGCTTTAGCGAGTATATCAGATGATCATCTCCGCATTATTCTCTGTTGAATGATTCATTTGAAACTGACGATGACCATTGAATTGTATGACGAGAAGGTGAAAACGCAGGTGATGTTTTTAAGAGTTCCAATCGCTTTAGTCAGTAATAATAAAAATACAGTTTGGATTTGTTCCTGGCAGATGATTGCATTGTAAATAGGCATCTGTGTTTTAGCAGAACAACGACATATTTAGCAAATATCTTGAATTAATCATCAGTCTAATTTTCATTACTTTGCACTACTTTATCAAGTTTATCAATTGCAATTTTATTTTTATATTTATTCAGTCGGTGGTTATAATATAGTTCTAAAAATATTAGCATCACACTTTCAGATCGCTTGAGACTCGCTTTTTAAACCTTCTCATATCTAAAAACAAACACAGACACGCGAGCAGATGAAAGCGAACTTTACAGTCAACTGAAATTCACACGTTTCAAGACTAGTGTCAAAATCGCAAGCAGATGGCGTATGACTTATCACTTGAACGATAAAGTATGAATGGGTCAAAATTCTCTTGATCCACTAAAAAATTGATCAACTCTGTTGAAACAAAGGTTCTCACTATAGTTTTTATTCAACTTTTGTTGATCAACTAAAATCGATCAATTAAATTGTGAGAACCAGCCTTTAACGATGCTCTCAAAACTGACTTGTGCTCATTGAAGTGGGATTTTTCCTACTTCCATGCTTGTGCTAACAGAAATGCACCTGTATGGTATATAATTATTGAATAGCCTTTGTAAAGTTTAAAACATAACTATTTAGAAATAAATCAATTATTTTTAAAAGCTCATTATCTTGAATACTCCATTTGATTGAATACGCGTAAGATGTTTTACTTTTTTAGAAATCACCTCAGATGATTTTATCACATCAATTTCGTCAGAACTTTTAACTGAATCAGATGAAACGTCTATATTTAATGGGATAAGCAACTGATGGTGATGTAGCACGTAAAAACTGTCGAAAGTTTACCCTCTCATACTTATTGAAAGTTAACAATAATGTTAGCGATTGTCATACTGATTGCATAAATTTTGAGCAACTAGTATAAATGATTGACAATTTAGGCAAAAAACTAATGGTACCTAAAAAACCTGTTTTTTATATGTTGGAATTTAATTATTTGCTTATTTTTTTATCAAATTTGAAATATTTGTGGTTAATTTTGCTTCAGAAGGGTTTCGTAATAAAAAGCCATTCAAGTTCGTTTTCTACATTACTGCTGCAAAGCAAATATTAAATCGTAAGTTCAATCTAATACTGATTATAATTATTTTAGTGTCAAACTACTTCTATTGGGACATGTTTTTGAAAGCTACAATTGCTTTCTATAACGTGTTTTTATTTTATAGTATACATTATTACTTAAAGAGAAGAATTAAAGAAAACGGTATCTGTAAATTTAAGGTGATGCTTACGTATTTAATTTAACTATTATAATCAAAAAATTAATAAAATCCTTTTTCATAGATTACAAATAAAATGTAAAATGTTTCTGTAAAATGTTTCATTCACAATTAAAATTGTCTTCAATTTCCTTTATTCCCAGTACAATAAAAGAGACTTGCGAACAGCAAGTCTTTGTTTTATAAACAGCTTTCTTAGAATAATTAAACTTATTTCATCAAGAAATCTTCGAACTTTTAAGTTATGGCAAGAAGAAAATCTTTTATACTGTCGTAAAGTATTTTCTAAAGAAATAAAGATATTAGAATAATTTTTATTGTGAGCAAAGAAGGTTATTTTGCAAGGAACACAGATAAAAGCACATATTAAATTCAGAAATTGCAATGCTTTTTCGAATCCGAGTGACGATAAACCTTATTTTAAGTAACAAATAAAATTTTATTCCAACTTTAATTATAAATTTATATTATATTACACGAGCTAGATTCAGAAAGAATGAAACATTCCATTGTATTATTCAAACAAAATTTAAAAAGAAAAAAATCATACCACTTTTCCAGGCAGAGAAAGGGCTCTTTCAGAGAATTGTTAAGTTTTTTTTATTATTTCTGAGAATGGTTAGTAGAAGAGAACGAGAAAAACTAAATAATAAATTGTGCAATTCATAGAGGGTCGTTTTGAGGGATAGAAACCCTTCACGATAGCTCTATCTGAGTCATAAACCAGATTGCTGAACCAGAATTCTTACGACATGTCATAAAAGTCCTATTAGTATCCTAAGGTCTCCATGAGAAATACAGCTCGTGAATCATTTAGGTAAAGGGAGAAAACCAACAAGAAACATACACAAAATTAAAGGTTTAGGCTGGCCGTCAGTTATTTTTATGTTGCATATCCTATATTGCCGTTTATGTCTTTGATTAATATTTTCTGAGCTAGTGGTTCTAGAACTGATTTGAGGCAGGCAGGAAATCTCTGAATGTGACATGGCAGTGACGTTTGAAAGGTTTCGGAAATTAACGGTGGATATTAAAATGCTGTCACTCATAGCCAATCATTGATATTTTGAAATCTTATTCATTTCCATCTGAAGGTTACCATATATTCTCAAAAAGAATGATACAACTCAATATAGACGTTTATTTTTTTTTAAGTTTTGATTAGTCTTGAAAACAAGTGATGTAAATCAAATAAAAAACCTTCTATACATCTTAGGTGCAATAGAATCTTGATTATCTTATGTATTATGGAATGAGGCCACATGAGCAGAAGCACAGATAATACGAACATACAAAGCAATAGAAAAAAATACTGTAGTACGTATAGCTGGAAAGTTCATAAAGCTTGAAATAATAATAATCTTTTCTTGTATTTATGACACAGTATGTATTTAGTATGATAATTTTACAAAAAACCTAAAAGTAAGTTACTCGTACCTTTTAAACTCTCTTGAACAAGACCTTAACGTAATATTGTTTCATAGCACTTTTACACACACGCGAACAATAATTTCATCTTTCAAATCATTCTTTCTTGAAAGAAATCTTAACGGAACATTGTTTCATAGCACTTTTACACACACGCGAACAATAATTTCATCTTTCAAATCATTACATTTTATATTTACTGTTACTCTTCATGTTGATGAGATTTGTTTAATACATTTATTTTTTTACACTTTTGAAATGTTTTTGTTTTTACGTTGATTGCTTATTTGTTTTATCGTGATTTTAATGGCGGTATCTATGATTGATCAGATATTTTTCAATCTATTTTTATGAATCACTATTAGTCGCTAGAAAATAATCATTATTAAGCCAAAATGCATCTAGAATTGAGATGTCGTGTAAAATCGAAGTTAAATTTCATCGTTTCCTGACTTGTGGACTAGCAAAATTTAGTATACATATTACTTTCCTTTGTTTTATGAGACATATTAGAGGCTTGTTTCTAAAACACGATTTTAGC
The DNA here is from genome assembly GCA_947359465.1 of Metellina segmentata. Lineage (NCBI taxonomy): Eukaryota > Metazoa > Arthropoda > Arachnida > Araneae > Tetragnathidae > Metellina > Metellina segmentata. The sequence continues at coordinate 35,218,439 of OX375882.1, forward strand.
ACTTGGCAATAAAAACTTAAAAGAATGCTAAATATGATAATTCTTTATTGGTTAGAGCCAATTAGAGATTAAACGCCAAACGTCCTCAAAATGGCGATAAACTATATTTCAAAATAACCCCGATATGCATCATGCGAAAGCATTTGGGTAACAAGAAGTAAAATTTATACTTTTCATCTTATTTGTTTGTATGCACTAGAAATCTCTCTTATTGATGGACATTCATGTTACCAAAGACATTGTATCAGGCACTTGTTAAAAACTTGTAAATCTCATCGTTTATGGTTTCAACCTTCATAGAAATTATTGTTGATATAATTTTCCTTCGTAATTTCTTCCGTGTTCTAATCAGTTAATGAGATATTGAAATTATTATTATTAATTTACAATCCATTTAACACTAATTTCAAAGTCCTAAATTCTTAATTTTAAACAGCGTGATCTATTTAAGCACTTTCTATATATCATCTAACATAACTTTCTTAACTACGTACATTGAATTTTTCTTTTTAGAACAGTTAAAATGCTGCAAAAAAACCTTCAAAGTTAAAAGCATTTCCTCTTGTATTATAGTCTGAAGGAAAAAAGTATTGTTTTATGTTTTGGGGAACTATTATATAACAACTTCCAAACCCTTAATGACAGATGGGACCCTCCGAAGTCTAAGTAGAAACAAATATAAACCGGAAAATAATTTCTGGTTTATATTTGTTTATTCTTATAAAAAGTTACGGTCCTTGGATAATTCGAACAGCTTTCTAGAGAATTAACGTTCATTTATCAAATTTTTCATTAGTCATGACACACTACTTAGTCCAGGTCATCAGTACGTGTGCAATGCTGAACGCAAGATTTAGCTGGCGTAAGTTTTAATTCAATTATACTGTCCTTACTCATTACATTTTCCATAAGTTTCGTGACATTTAAAAAACTTGCTATAAGTTCGGAGATATTTCGTTTCCACTACCGTAATTAAGTGCCTTTATTCGTTAAATCCGCTTAAGATGAAAATTGTTTTAACGTTTTTCATGGCGCTTTCAAGTTGTATTCGAAGATTTCTTTGAGTCTGCATATTAATAATACTTTTAAGCATTGTGTCTTTGTTAAACAGTGAATAAAAACGTGCCTTTCAAATGCATAAACTGTAGAGCAAACAAAAATAAATAATTTAAATACCATAGTTCTCATAGAAGTGAAAAGTTTGTTAAACATAAAAATCATGTGAAGAAATAATATTTTTAATTCACACTTAATTTGCTATAGGAGAATTAGAAAATAATACCACATATTCAAATATATTTTTATACAAAATTAATTAAGTTTAAGTTAGAAAATAATAACGCTGAAAAAATTGTAAGAGGCAACGTTTCATAAATGAAATTCAAGATTCAATGACTAGCTTGGAAGCAAAAGTGACCTGTTATGAAAGCAAATATCTGAAATCGACCAATGATTATAAAAACAGAGTTTGGTATTTACGGAAATCGGTAAATTTTTTATTTATGTGTATTTTTTTTTCTTCTAATAAAGGCAGAATGTGAGTTAAACAAACATTCAATATCTAATTGGTCCAAGGAACAGAACACGACTATCCATTAATTCATCATTTGTTTGGTCCGCGCGACATATTAGTAAACTGTTTCATCATGTCGACACTATATATCAATGGTTCCCAAACTTACATGTCCAAGGACCCCTTATTAGAGCAAAAACCTGATCATGAACACCCCCAGTGAAATAACTCTACATAACTGCCTAATAAACAAGCTACAAATTTAACTTTGATGTCTTGAATGGTAAATGGTGGCTTAAAAATAAAATATAAATAAAGCATTTTGATATTTAAAATAGTTTTTATTGGAATTATACCTTTTGTTTTGAAATACAAAACACATTTTTTCCCATCAGATAGGTGAACCCAATGGGATGGTATGAGATTATTTATGTTCGGCTCTATGTTTGTGAGTAACATTCGTAAGTCTCCACGAGCACTAATTTTTAGTCGGTTTCTTTATTTCGTGATGAGACTCATAACTGCACTAAATCCATATTCTACTAAATCGAAAGACGGGAAGGTAATCTATAGCTTCTGTATAGTTACCCATAATGTAGGATATAAAATTTGCATCAGTTTTTGCAACCAGTATTTGTAGTATCCTTGTTCAAAGATTGGTTTCAGCTCCTCATTTGTTGATAATTCAATGCATTGTTCCTGTATTAGTATGGATTCATCAGATGTTGTGGGTCTACTTGCTAAAGGGTCCAACACTCCATCGAGGATAACCAAGTGAAGAAGGTCTTCAAAGTCTTTGAAGAAATCTTTGGCTGAGGTCAGAATAAAGAGCCTTTAAGTGTTGATAATAAACAAGCGTATCTTCATCTCGTTTTTGAAATTTTTAAAGATTTGGAAACTGAGAACAGTCTTTTCTCCCGAAGTAAGTTTGTTTGTATAGAAAAAGTATTGTTATACTTTTAGTTATTATTTATATTATACTTTTAGTTTTGATTAAATTTAATTGATGACCTTGTAGATTCAATTTGGTTTCGTCAAGTTTAGAAAAAAGCTATATCATTTTTCATATAAGCTATGTCATTTTTTTTTAATTAATTGAATTGAGCTGTAAATCTTTGTATTTACTTTCCAGGAATTCCAACACTGAATCAAAGAGAGCATAAAATCGATCCAAACATGCATGGTTTAGTTAACCAGCAAACTTCCGTGTTAAGTAGTAAACGATTACAATCTTCATCATTTTCCAAACAAAGTTGACCAAATAAACTATCATTTAAAGCATTCCCTTTGATTTTATTAACTGCTCTAATGACATAATATAGTGAGCCATGTAGGCATTCACTTCGATTTTTGGCGACTACATTTTGTCGATGAATGATACAATGTACAGATAATACATTCGATATAGCTTGTTTCAAGTATGCCAGAAAGCCTCGAATTGGTCCTACCACTGGCCGGAGCACCGTAAGTTGCAACGAAGAGCATATTACTTAAGGGTGTAGCTTTTAAATCTAAAAACCTTTTTAATTCGTTAAATATTGTTTCATCTCCCGTATCAGTTTCCAAACATTTGGCAACTAACAGTTGTTGTGAAATTTTCTTTTACAAATTTCACATAAGACAAAAATAAAGCTTTATTTCCTGGCGAAGTTGACTGGTCAAACTGTATAGACAATTCAGATGTTTTTAAGTACTCGCATAAAGAATTTTCTACGCACTGAGCCGTTTTGCCAATGCTTCTTTGTACTTTATTATTACTCAGATGAATTCTTATAATATCGAAAGCTGGTTTATGCAGCACGGTGCGTATTATCTCACTTACACCTTGTAGAATAAGTTCCGATATATGAGTGTATTGAGGCACTGCAGTTTAGAAATATGATTCATTTGTCAACCCCACACATATATAACGATTTTTTGTCGTAATTAATGTGAAACGTTGAATATTTTACCTTTAAGGTGCGGCGTCGTAATTTCATTTAGAATCGAGGGCACCAGCCAAGAAAAGCCAACATACAGTTCGCGTCTTCCCGATGTTTGGCATCATTGACAAATTGCTTACTTAACCATCGACTAACGTTTGTACAATGATTGTCATTACTTGTGTATTTTTTGTACCTAAATATACATATATTTTACTCAGGACGTAAAAATCGATACCAATTTATTTATTCCTATTTATTTTAACTTTCACATCAATAGAAATGGGTCACAATTATTTGACATTATATTAAAACTTTTGCGGACCCTCCGACGTTGTCCATGCACCCCCAGATAACTTTTAATTTGCCACAGACCCCCCCCCCCTTTAAGCGGTCACAAGGACCCCTGGAGGTCTTAGGGACCACTTTGGGAACCACTGCTCTATAGAAACACGCATTCACATATTTACTCTATCGTAATATGTTATATCATCAAACAAGTCGGTGAGTTTCCAAATCGCCCACCCAAGCCAATTTTACATAGAGACTAGTCGACTTGCTGGTCACACTTTCCGAAGCTCTTCAGCTTCTCTCATTAACAATGTTCAGTCTTTTTATGCATTACGTCTATGTTTTTTACACCCCAGACTCACCAGCTTGCCAACAAAGGGCTTGATTCCGAAATGCATTTATTGAAGAGAAAACTCAAAAGAAATGCAATATATTAATATAAGGTTCACGCATCTTGTAGTATTAGAAATAAAGATACAATTTAAATACAGAAATTTATAACATAACTAGGATAAAAATAAATACACCCTGTCCGCTGTCAAGGATGTTAAATGTATGTACACACTCACATATTAGCCATAGGGATCGTTTATAATTCATAACATCATTTATCCATTATGATTTACTACCAGTGGATTGTTTTGCTAAGTGAAATTCTTTACAGAACGTCTATCAGAGTCACCCCATTATCAGGCCCCATACTGCCGAGGTGAGTTCTCTTAATTTTAAATCTACATATATATGATAAAAAGTAGAAGTTTGGATAGCCGCAAAAAGCGGTACAGTAAAAGTTTTAAATTCTGAATATATTTCGTTTGTACAGTCGCATAACAAAATCCACCTCCTTTATTTCATACACTATTCAAGCAAATTCAAAAATATACAATAGGGAATATCGTACAGTAGGGAATATCGACGTACAATAGGGAATATCGTACAAATTCAAATGCAAAAATATTGAATAATATCACATTTTGCATAAACAAAATATCTAATAGCAACACCATGTTTTGATACCGTAACCAGATTTTTAAAGTGTCAAATTAGTGTAAATATGAAATTTAATTAATGTATAAAGGACATACCATAAAAACTGAGAGTGAATTTTTTACCTATAAAAGCGCAGACGATTTTTTTCAAACTGTTAACTGTACAGTCATAGATATTCTAAACGAAACTTTATTTTCCTAGTTTCGTGCTTGTTTGAAGAACTGTTTTTATTTGCCCTACAGAAATGGAGGTGAATGATTCAAAATTAAAAACAAAATGCGTTCTGTCATAAAATTTTGCTATCGTTTGGGCAAAACAGCTCCAGAAACAGTTAAGTTAATGAAAAAAGCTTACAAATACAAATGTTTTGGTGAGTCTACGATTTTTAGATGGCATGGTGATTTCAGAAAAGGACGTTTGTCTGCAGAACTGGCTCCTAAGACTGGCCGACCAGAAAGTGTTGTGAATGATCGAAATGTTAACACTATGTGAGCAATCTTGCAAGAAAATCTGTGAATGACATGTGAGGAGACAGCGGCATCGACTAACATATCGAAAAGGTCGATATTTTGCATTCTACGCAACAATGTACAGCTTCGCCGTGTTTCTAACAGATGGGTCCCTCATCACCTTACTAAAGAACAAATGAAAAAACAAGAATTCACCAATGTTGTGAGTGGAAACAGATGCTTCAAAATGATCCGAACTTCCTAAAGACTGTAATAACAGATGATGAAACTTGAGTGCATCAGTTTGATCCCCTTGCCTAGTCGACAACAAGTGTATGGAAACACACTGATTCTCCGCCTCCGAAAAAAATCCGACAAACCAAATCTGCTGGAAAGGTCATGATGATTATTTTCTTTGAACATAAGGGAGTAATCTATCAGCAAGCTGTGCCTCCAAAAGCTGCTGTAAATGGGGAATATTATATTTCACTTTAGAAAATTTTGCGACAACACATATCGAGAAAATGACATGAACTGGTAGGGAATTGGACATTGCTTCACGATCATGCTCGCCCGTATGTCGCTACTTCTCTCTGTTCAGCAATAACTTAGTAAAAGCAATAGAAAAATCCTTATCACATCCCCCTTACAGTCCAGATCTCGCACCATGCGATTTCTGGCTGTTTCCGACGTTGAAGGAGAAGCTCTGTGGTAGAAAATTTAATACAGATTCTGAAGTTATTTCAGCAGTGCAGGGTTCTTTGAAGCAGCTTCCATAAAAAGGCTTCTCTACTTGTTTTTGTCCATTGGATATCATCTGAGGGAAGGAATTTTGAAAAGGAATTATGTATTTTTTTCTGTAAATATATTTCTTGATTTTTTATGATTTTACTCTCAGTTTTTATAGAACGCCCTTTGTACTATTTATTATATCTGGAGATATTGAAAGTTAAAGCAGTGACTCATTGTAGGGATCCTCTCTACATTGAAACTTTCTATTCCTAGATCGAGATTTGTTATTTTATTTGTTGTTTGTCTAAAAGATTACAAAAACCCTAAACCATCCTGGTTGTCTCGATGAGATACATCGCCATTAGCAAAATTAACCAGACCTTAATGGATGAAAAATGTGTAAAAAATTGTAATTAATCTGTGTGTGTGTGTGTGTACTGTTCAATATAACAGTCAACTTCAATTTTCAACACTTCATGATAATAGTTATACTTATTCAGTAACAAGTAAATAAGTATTTCGCAAAGACAGTTAATAATAACTCTTATTGCAAGTTATCAAAAGCAGTCAAGACTCCTATCGTAAAAACGTATTTTTGCCAATATTATAAACTATGTACTAGATTGATCATTGTTCAGTTGTACCATACATGACAGGTAGAAGGCAATGTCTTTTTGATTGCATAAAAGATATTTCCAAACATTTTTCAAAAATTTACACTCCACGGGTTTGTCAGAACTGTTTTCACCTTCTGGATGCCCCGAAAATTGTCGTTGTGACGAAATTTGAAGTGTAGAGCAAAACCTATCCAGAGGAAAGAGCTAAAATTTGCATGATTATTTTAAAAGTCTCTCCTAATTTATTTTTTTAAATATGTATATAGAAGTTCCTATTCATAATTTTTTCGAATATTAATTTAATAGTTAATATTGCGAACTAAAAATTATTCAAAAATTATTGATGATTACAAGAGGCTAGCTGCAGCCATACAACAGAACTAGTAATGGCAAATGGCAGCAGAAGAAAAGTCTATGGATACATTGGGTTATTCGCGCGCTGCCTAGTTTCTTTCCCACATTGAAGTAAAGAAAGGCGCATTACTTCGGATCAGGTGTACATTGTCCATATCCTTCTGAAAGCAGCAGAGCTTACAAGAAGAATATCTTGGTTTTAGATATGCGATGTAAGTATTTAGCATGGCAGTCGTGTTCCAGAAGCTAGGTTAAATCCTTTTTTTTTACCCTACGCCCAGCTCAAGGCATTTTGGCCATACACTGTCTTGTCATCCAATAGAGCGAAGAAAGACCTTGGGGAGAAGTATCCCTAATGTCAATGTCCTGTAAATTAGATCACTCCGCAAGATGTTGTCTGTTCATAAGACCATCGCAACAAAGCGGACTGATCGGTGAGGTAGCCACACTAATCCTATGTAGGTGCTGTTGAAGGTAGTCGTGTACGGTTAACAAGCGGAAACAGGCCACTCCCACCCTTCTTGGTAGATCAGTAGGGATTCTTTCCCTATTACCGTTACCCTTTATCCCACAGTGACTAGGAATCCACTGGAGAACAAAATCACCACCTCCCTCAATGAGGTGAATGATAGTTTCGTTGCAATGTGCCTCAGCCATTGAATATGTGTGGTTTCTATCAGTAAGAGCCTGAATTGCGACGGTTGAGTCGATGCATAAAACAATTTTCCTATCCCTTCTAGTGGCAAGTGCCTCAACAGCCATAAGAACAGCGTAAATCTCACCATCGAAGTTGTCACAGTAATTTCCAACCGCCCTACTCAGCTGGAAGTAATGGCAAAGGACCCCAGCACCCGCCCTATTAGAATCAGGGTCGGCAGAGTCATCAGTATAGTCAGGGAGATGATATCTCTCGTAGATGTAGCCATCACGAACGATCTTAACTCAGCGTCAATATAGTTTGTCTTGTTGCAAGGATGGTTAAACCAATGGTTAAATCCAGTTACGGCTTTCTTTGGCCTGGTCCTATCAGGAAGGTCTGATGTGTTGTTCTATCATGATTTCATGGAATACCAATCCGAAAATTATTTTGCTGTAAAAACACCAATGTTTTATTTACTCAAAGTTTGTAGAAGCTCAGCTTTCTTATGTTGGGACATGCCCCCTGCATTCCACTGAAGATTCGACGTGAATCACACTGGGAAATAATCTTGGAGCGTATTGCCGAAAAGTGTAAATCATTTAGCCGCAAAATCGTCGTCAGAGTGAACCATGGGAATGCAGATCTAAGAGTTGCACGCAGGAATACATTAATACTATATTCAAATATGTCTGTTTTATTTTCTAAGTTTAAGTAAATTATAGCTAAGTAGCTTTTCCTCTTTCCATGTTGCTGTTTTCATGTCATTGCCACCGGTTATTTATGGGATATACGATTTTCTATTCGGTATTCAACATTTTCAATTAAAAAATGCTATGAACAGTCCTCATTTAAAAATTTACGTTTCTTGCTTCACATAAACTTTTTAGTTTGAACGTGAATACTTCTTTAACGTCGCAACAGTAATGAGGGCATGCTGTGGCGTTTTAGTACCATAATAATAAACTGGAGTTGGATTCAGCTGGATACCTTTACAAGTTTTGATACAGCAAGTCTACGTTTATGAGTGGTGGCGACGGCTTTGGCGACTTTTTTGGCGAACTTCTAAGGTCGCCAATGACAGAGTTATTTCAAAACTCTTTTTATTTCTAAAATATTTTTCTTTTTACAACGCAAAATGAAAGCTTGAAAACACATTTGAGAACGTTTCGAAAAGTATATATTTAAAAAACCTTCGCAAAAAGTAGTAAGCTTAAACACATTTGTGAACCAGCAGAATAACTAAGCTACGAATGTTGGGTACGAATACCCGGAAACTTATCAATTACACTAAATACTGTAGGCTGTTTGAAAAGAAAAATATTTATAAAAGAAAAAAAAAGCGGAAAATAATACAACCTGATACCTCAGAACTGTTCACGGAAAAAATAACAAAAAACAGAAACTCCAAAAATGGCAAAAGAAAAAAAAACTATTTCCATTTCGCGAAAAATATAAAATAAAATAAAAATTCCACAACTGTTGCAATACAAATAAATGAACCAACGGTATTACATAGAAAAAATTCAAAAGGACCAATGCAATCAAAGGATATTTTAGAATCAAAATAACCAATGGAAGCAAAGAAAAAATTTCTAACGAACCAATGAAATCAAACAATTCTAACGGATTTTGGAATAACTTTTTAGAGTATTCAAAATGAAAATTGAAAAATATCGTTTGCCGAGGTTGCCAGGAAAACCACAATAAACGTAAAGACAGATGTTTTGCCTTGATCTACTGTAACTCGCTACTCGAAGTGCGCAAAAAAATAGCCAAGGCTGTTGCCGCGGCTCATAAACGTAGAGTGTAGCTGTATCTAAGCGTTTTTGGAACAGCTACACTCTACGTTTATGAGTGATAGCAACGGCCTTGGCGATTATTTTGGATTTTTTTGGAGTTTTCTAAAGTCGCCAAGGAAATAAGTATTTCCTAACTCTTTTTCTGTCACAAATGTTTTTCTTTTTACAACACACTTTTTAAACACATTCCAGAGCGTTTTAAAAAGTATATTTTTTAAAACTTTCACAAAAAGTAGTAAGCTTAAGCACATATCAAAACACATTTGTGAACCTGCAGAGAAACTAAGCTACGAATGTTGGGTAAGAATACCCTGAAACTTATCAATTACACTAAATACAGTGGGCATGTTGAAAAAGAAAAAGATTTACAAAAGAAAAAAGAGCAAGAAATAATACAACCCCTTTTTGGCAGAATTATTTCGTAAAAAATATTGAAAACGAAAATGGTAAAAAAAAAAAAAACTCTTAATCCTATCGTGAAATTTATTATAATAAAATAAAAATTCCACAACTGTCAAAATACAAATAAATGGACCAATGGTATTACAGAAAACGATTTAAAAGGGAAAAGGCAATCAAAGGATATTTTAAAAACAAAATAACCAATGGGAGGAAAGAAGAAATTTCAAACGAATCAATGAAATCAAACGATTATAACGGATTTTGGAAGAACTTTCTAGGGTGGAGTGGTCGTTCACGGTAAGACGTTTGTCGCTAACTAATTTTTGTCGCCACATCAAGATGGCGGCCGAATTCCGTAACAGCAGATAGGGTTGCCATAACAAAAACGGCAGATGTGAAGAAAATCCTCAAAAGGTGAGGGTTACAATATTTGGCGACAAATCGCCTTCTTACCTTGAACAACCACTCCACCCTTTCTAGAATATTCAAAATGAAAATTGAAAGTTTCCGTTTGCCGAGGTTGCCATGAAAACCACAACAATCGTAACGAAAGATGGGTTGAATTAATTTATCGTAACTCGCTACTAGAAGTGCGCCAAAAAAAATCGCCAAGCCGTTGCCATCACTCATAAATGTAGAGTGTAGCTGTACCGTTTTTTTTTACAACTTGATAGGTCTCGATTAACGATAGGAAGACTATATACAGGATATGTACAGGGAATATTCAATGAACGAATGTTCATAAAAAAACAAGCTTTACTAGAGAACTAGTTTTCTTTCCACCGTTGTTTAACTTTACCGCATCGCTGTCTAACTAGAGCTCTTCTTCGGCGCCACTTCTCACCCTGATTTCACCGTCTCGTCTATGTTCAAATGATGATATCTTCCAAAAACTCAAAAAGCTCCTGTATTTATCATTTATCTCGTTACATTTATTTGCGGGTCTCGTGACCTTTATTTGCGACCACGCTATAGTAGATTGGCCAGCATTTTATGCTTCTCCTTGTGATTACTTCCATTTACCAGTCTTCACCAGAATGTCACTTCCAGACGATAAGACGCTAGAGAAAACTTCGGAACAAAAGGCTATCGGCATGCTATCGTTTACCCAGTCGTCACAATGCATAAAAAGTCCAGAATTACAAAAAAAGCGATACAACTATTTTGTCTTTTGATTTCAGAACTAAAAGATACATCTTAAAGAAATTATATATAACGTCGCATATACAAAGCATGTAAAAACTGATATGAACTTCGAACCGCGTAAGCACATTGAGATGGCTGAGAGGTAAATATCGAAGGGGATTAAATATCAGTTATTTATGAATTGCCTTCGTAAAGTCTTACCTTAGAATTTTCATTTATAGAAATATGTGTTGAAATATTTCTTGGAGTTGCAGAAAGTACAGCATAAGCAATTTCGTCGACTTATAACGAATCTCTCAACTTATTTTAACAGCTTAACTGAAATGCAAAATTGTATCTTTTGCTTATAGTTTGAAATAAATGGACGTTAATTTCATTCGTTAAATGAGAGACGAGATGTTCGTTAAATTTTTGTTAAATTCTTCGGTTCATTACGAGCTCTGGGCCATTGTGACTTTATATTGCGTGGACTGAGGACCGCGTAAGTTGTGTCATTCCAAAGCTACTTAATTACCCTGTAATTAATTTCAAACTGCCCCCTTTATTCGTACAAACTGTGAATTAGTTGTTGAATATCCATAATAAACAATCGTTCAAACTTATTATGCCTGATTCATTCATTACACAATCCAACATCGGACCACTGCTCATTTTTTTCTCGTAATTATTGATCTCTCATAAATAAAAAATACTAGGGGGCCCGCCCCCTGCTCGCTAACGCTCGCCAACCCCCAGAGGATTGCTACGCAATCCTCATTGGTTCGCTGCGCGAACCTATGCTCGCTTCGCTCGCATCAATGAAGACATGTGTCCTAGCAGAAGGAATTGTTTACAAAATATGATATTCCAAAAAAATAATTTTCAAATCTAAATTTTATGCTGTTTTCAGAAAAGATATTTACAGTACCTCTGGAATCAGAATTAAAATGGAAACTTTGAGCAAATTTTGACTCGAAATGTGAGCGTTATGATTTGGAAATTGAAAACCCAGCATGTTGGTTGTGTGTACATTTACCCAGTACTCGAGCCATCCACGCTTTTTTATTGAGTTTGTTGTCGAAAGTTGTAATGCAAGCGTCTTGTTGAACTATAATAGTTTGCCCCGAAACGGACCTTTTTTTTAAAATGACTATGAAAAGATCCTCCGTTTTCTTTGATTTCTATTATTTACTGCAACAGCTCAACTAAAATTCATTTTTTTTTCAATAAAATTTCATCCGATAACGCTATAAATTCAATTGAAGCGCGAGGCTTTGAGATAAACAAAGAATCGTACAATGTTGCCAAAACGCGAAAACAAATAACGTCTTTTTTGCGTGCCACGTAAGAGAATTATATATATAGACTAGGGGGCCCGCCCCCTGTTCGCTAACGCTCGCCAACCCCCGGAGGATTGCTTCGCAATTCTCATTGGTTCGCTGCGCGAACCTATGCTCGCTTCGCTCGCATCAATGAAGACACGTGTCCTAGCAGAAGGGATTGATTACAAAATATATTCCAAAAAAAATTATTTTTCAAATCTAAATTTGTTGTATTACATAAAAGATATATACAGTATCTCTGGAATCAGAATTTAAATGAAAACTTTGAGCAAATTTTTACTCGCAGTGTGAGAGCTGCTTTGTAAATTGAATACCCAGCATGTTGTTTGTGTGTACATTTCCCCAGTACTCGAGCCACCCATACACTTTTTGACTGAGTTTGTTGTCGAAAGCTGTAGTGCATGCGTCTTGTTGTACTATAATTGTTAGCCTTGAAAAGGACCGTTTTTTAAATAGCCCTGAAAAGATCCTCCGCTTTCTTAGATTTCTATTACAAACCGCAACAGCTCGTCTAAAATTCATTTTTTTCAATAAAATTTCATCCGATAACGCTATAGATTCAAATGAGGCGCGAGGCTCCTAGTAAACAAACAATCGCACAATGTTGCCAAAACGCGGTAACAAATAACGTCTTTTTTGCGTGCCACGTAAGAGAAATATATATATAGATTCTATTACAAACCGCAACAGCTCGTCTAAAATTCATTTTTTTTTTCAATAAAATTTCATCCGATAACGCTATAGATTCAAATGAGGCGCGAGGCTCCTAGTAAACAAACAATCGCACAATGTTGCCAAAACGCGGTAACAAATAACGTCTTTTTTGCGTGCCACGTAAGAGAAATATATATATAGATGTGTGTTTCAATAATTAACTAAATTTCACTTCCTGCTCTTCTGCGATTTGAGCATGGTAATCCTTTTAAACTACAATGCGTTTTGATTGTGAGGGTTCTTCATTAATGTGTTCTCGTTCCAAGAGGGAGAGCTAATTTTCCATTCTACACCTAGTCCAAATGTTTTTGGATTCCTGCCAACTTCGGCACGTGTTTAATGGTTTTGTTCTCCTTTTCTTCTAAAAATCTTTAATTGACAACCACCTAAGGCTAAGATAATATACTCTTCTTGATCGTTAACAGTTAGCGGAATTTTCAGTTATTTCTCGAAAGCTCTCAGGGCTGCAATCGATCACGTGATCAATGATAGATAAGACACGGAAGCTTTTTCTGAGACAAAAGGCAGACAGATTATTTGTCGCTTCTTTGCCCTTTTGTTTTTACCTCGTCTCTCTCTAATGCTCGAACGGGTCTTGCATTCTTACCTTTTTCCGTGAATCTTTTCATAAAGGTCTCTAAGCTTTTCATTTTATGTATCCATCAATTTTATTTATACATTTTCACTCAAATTCAGAGAGGAGCAATGTTCCTAATCGACCTGAGTTTAATATCAAGCATGAATAAATATGCATCGCATTTTCCTCGGAAAATGTCATATTTTGCGAAATATCATATTTATAGTCCTGTGTAATCGAATTTGAGCGATTCTAAGAAACTTTTATTTGTATTTCGGGGTAAACTGTATAAAACAGCATATACTAGTACGTTTCATGATTTTTAAATTGGATATTTATGCTAGGTTCCGCTTGTCGAATTCCAAGGATAATTAATGGTATATTTGTGCATAAATTTACACGAGCAAAATGATTCATATAATTACATAAAGAATTCAAAATTATTATGAACTATTTTAGTTCTATGATGGATGTAAAATGCTGAAATTATGGAAATATGTTTCAAAACAAAGCAAAAAAGGATAAATTCCGAGAAATATTTTGTCCAGTAAAATAAACAGAATAGTTGTGATACTTTTTCGAATAATATTTGGATGGATGTTTGAGTTTTATGGTGCAAGGTTGAATAATATTTGGAAATGAACCATTAAAAATTACTCTAGCTCTAAATTAACGTTTTTATTGTTACTTTAACACATAAGTAACTGTCTATTATAGAAATAATAAAAACATTACAAGCCGGAATCTACAAATATATTCTGAAAAAAAAAGGTATTGTTTACCATTATAAATAAAGTACTGTCTGTCCAGAACTGTTTCCTTCACTTCGTCTGGGTTGTCATGGTTTCTTTAGAAACAGGGGTCTTAGGAATCGTATAATTTCAGTACTGGTGACTGGTGGTTGGTATAATTAGCTATATACGAAATAGCTGTTGTTTTGGGCTCGATCTCTGTAGTAGGATTAGTTCTCTTGGAAGATAGACAGTAAATTAACTTCGTATGTACTACACCTTCCTATTCCTTTTAACCTCTGAAGCGTTTTTATATTATGGTCAAAATTTTTAGCCATTAAAAAGAGAGTGGAAAGGTTAGAATAACTTTGATCTTATGTCAGGTATAATGGGAACTATTTTGCAGAAGTGCCACCGGAAGTAAATTTCCTATTCTCTAGAAATTTTTAAAAAAATCATAGAGATTGGGCTTCCAATAATACCACCATGAATTCCCTTAAATTAATTGCAAAACTTTATATTAAAAAATCCAATATTTTGTCAATTAATTTATCTATGCTGGAAAAAATTTAGTTCACCAAATTGAATATTTGGAGTTCTAGGGAAAGAAGAATCAAATAGAAAAAAGGTTTGATGACTCCAACACCGTTCAAGATAGAACATAGATGATTTATGGAACTACCGCTATGGATGATAAATGAAGGTGAATGACGAGAGTCTCATAGCCATCTCAAATGGAAGATGATACAAACGTGCCTCGTCGTTCAGGTGGAAATATAGCTCGTAGCAGACACTTGTTGACAGACCCCCGGTTCGTATCACGTCTTGGGAAGTAGAAAGAACACCAGACAGGATTCCAATAAATCGTTTATTTTACTTTCAAATAATTATGCACGAGAGTTCATGAGGATGGGTGGACGAATAGAAAGTCTCACCTCCAACACTTAATTAGTTGTCCATATTAATGTAAAGAGTCATTACGTGAGTCCGCACATCCAAAATGACTCATGGAAATTTCCTACTTCATGGCGATTAACAAAAAAGATTTACGGTCACTCCATTGAAAACATCTGGTGACGGCTCAAGATGGTGAATTGAAAAGCGGGAAATTTGAATATAATGGGCAGAACGTTTTGCAAAAAGGTGAGATCGTCGACGTACGTCTTTTCAGCAAGAAGAAACTACAGCCAAAAAGAACGTCACAGTCCAGATCGAGCTTATATTCACTCGATGCAAACCCAAAGTTGGCGAACAATCCACCAATATTATCACTCGGCAGAAATTGCATGGTAGCCAGAGTCAGTGATACGTGCTGACCTGAAGTCGCCGAGAATCACCCAAATAGAAATGGCCTACGGGTTTTTTTTTAAAACCCACGTGTTTAATTTAATCAACTAGGAATAACTTAATTTGCATCAAACTAAGAAAAACCAAACAAACATCTAAGAGTTCAGTTAATTTTCTGCACAATTTGAATGGGGTTTCGAAGTATTATAATCAGAAATAACAGAATTAGAATTTTAGTAAATTATTTAAAAACATTCTAAACTTGAGTGAAAAAAGAAACTCAGCTTTGGCCAGGAATGATTACAATTTTTTAGAAAAACGTTTAAAAGAAGGTGTTGCCTGGGAGAGCAAAAAGGGCATTATCTATCTGATTTTTCGTTTTATGAATATGGCGCTTGATTACCTTCACACCCTCCAAGCGGTTTCGACGAGATATTTCGTCCATTAAATCTGGCTTATTTTGCTACTGACTCGTCGAGACGAAACTATTCTGTTTTTACAAGGGGAATGAAGATCCAGGTAGTGAAAACAAATTCTTCCAGTCTCATAACAGGTGACAATTTCGAACAGGTTTGGTATCAAAGGTCAAAAAACTGGCCAATACAAGGCAATTTCAGACACGAAGATGAACAACCAAGAGGGTTAACAAGATTTTCCCAAAGAAAAAATTCACCGGTAAATATACATTACATTATTTGTACTGATTTTGTAAAAGTGTAAGATAAATAAATCTAAAAGCATTACATTTACCAAATAAAAAAGCATACTGTTTTCAAATCACAGGAGATTCCGTGTCATTAGGCACGCCATTGTCATCATTCAGGACCTTGTCAAAGTTTAATAATCTCGCGACTTCCGAAAAGAGCTCACTGCACCGTTGTTTATGTATGAGAAATAGTGGCAGAGGCAAGGAACTCAAAGGGTGGAAAAGAGAAAAACATGTCTTGGCATTTCCTCATCGCTCTAGCTTCCGGTGTTTTTACATCCAACCAGGGGTGCACCAAAGGGTCCTTGTTGTCCCCGTGACAGATATCGGAAGGGCGTACAAATGTGATGGATCACCCATTAGTGGTCCCCTGAGTACACCCTCTACATGGGGAATAAGGGCAGAATGAAGTTATTCTGGAGCGATTTTTCCCCCTGAGCGATGAAGCAAATTACCATTACATGTTTGTCGGAAATTGGTTGGACTCCAATCGATATTACAACAAGTACTGCTGCGCATAAGTTTCTCGAATTGTGTTGCTACCTTCTTCAAACAGGAGCAAAAAAAAAAAAAAAAAAACACGTGTCCAGAATTTAAGGAAATAGTTATAAATTCGTATAAAGCAAGGTCACCTGATCTCAATCCAATACAGCATGTTTAGGATGATCTACAACATAGTTCCCAAAGAAGGCATTCAACCTACGGCAGGCACTGAAGAAATCATAGAGGCAATACTGGACTCAAGGGAATAGGGTTTTGAGGTAATCCTCAACACTCTATTCCCTAGATAAAAATTTAAAAAATTCTGTCACTTAAAAATATTTCAAGCAAATAATTACCCACTTAAACCTTACATACACTCAAAATGTCTGTAAGGTTAAGTGGATAAATATTTTCTATTATTTTTGCTAAATATTTGATGAATTCTAATTTTCTTCATTTTAATAAACAAACGGCTTTATAATTTCAGTTCCAAGTTGTTTTTCTTCAAAACTAGCTTTTTGAAATTTTACAACTACACGCATGGTTAGGTAAATATTTTGGTAAAATTCAAAAATTATAGGCATAGTTAAAATTTATTTAAGTTGGAGTTTATCAGAGGTGTGTCTAAAAATGTATTTTTGAAAAAGGGGGGTTAAGCCAAAAAAGTTCTGAAAACTATGATCTAGGTAGTATTGCAGTCTATATAAAATCACTAAGGGATTGCACGAGCAAAGACATACTCTAGTGCTTGATTGGAACACCATACTATAGAAACTCGAACTGCCAGAAAGTCAGAGGTCAATTTTTTTTATTAGGTTTATTTTAACTGCACAGAAAATAATGACTTTTTAGAATAACTAAAGCAATGTGTTGCCATTGTATTTTATTTCTTTAGTTCCCTGGAGCAATTCGGGGCATGTAGGTGTTCCTGTTTTATTACACATGGCTGGCGAAATAAAATCAGAACAGTTCTTATTTTTAGGTACTTCGATGCAGGTACTTGGCATAGAGTTCATCTCGAATTATATTACCCTAATTTGTGGACATGTGCATGTTGTTGTTACTTGTATCACTTGTTATCGTTAAGACAATTATATCAAGTCTGTCATCCTATGAGACTTGAGGCTCTCACCAACCAGTTTAGGATGGTAAATAAATTTACCTGAGGGATAGCCGAGAGAGGAGATGCTCGGACGGAACAGGAGCTGAATTGGATTCAGAGTAAAGAGAAAAGGCTTGAAATCGAATTCGATCTTTATTGGAATTGTGTGATCCGTGCGAAGTATGATAGGTTTTGGGGTTGACTGCATGCGTACCCGACATTTGGAAAGTAGGTAGGTAGTTAACTAACGTCGCACTGGAACAAAACAACGGGATATTGATGACGGCCCGGGATCAATCCCAGAGGTGAAATATCCAAGGACAACGCCTCGTAATTTTTTACCACGGTCAGATGACGAGAACAACGCATGGGCTGGAAACAATACTCCATTTTTCAAACTTTACACCCCGCCAACATGGATATATTTAAGGCCATGCCAGATTTAGCGTGCACCAGCCCTCGTGTACACGACGGTCTTTGGTTGGACCTAGCTTCTAACTCGCAACCCTCAAATAGCTAATCCGTTGCTTTTCTAACTGGGCAATCAAGGCCTTATCCGAGATGAGACAGAAGAGTCTTATAAAATCGTATTCATACTCATTTTAGTTCTGGAAGCAATTTCTTTATGGGTAAGTCTGGCTGCAAAATTTAGTTTCAGCCAAAAAGTTCGGCTTTTTATTAAATTTTATGATCACATGCCTCAAAACTAAATGCAAAGTCAAGGACGTATTTAGAAAAGGTAGGGGTCCAGGCACGCATCCATCCACACACACAAAACATTCCTCGTGTAAGAAAAGAAGTTATAAAAAATATATTTTAATCTATTAAAATCAAAGTTTTGTTGTATTCATAAGATTAAAGTAGACGGGTCAGAAAATAGCCAATGTTGTCTGCAAAGTGCTCATTGAGCATTATAGCAATTCTATTGGTTGCTTATAACGAAGGATCCATATATGTAGGTACTAGGGGGACAAAACTGGGACAATATATGTACTGGGGAACATATGAAACTGTAGGTCAAAACAAGAAAATTACTTTCATGTCTGGTTACTAGTTCATCGGCCAAGATGCACGTATATTAGAAGGAAGTATCCACAATGCTCGAGCCTTACCAAGAACTACATTTTATGTCCATATTACCATTGAAAATATATGACTATATGCTGAAACTACTATTTTTAGCTTAAATAAAAGTTCGGTTAATCGTACACGTTAAACATATATAGATATGTTAATCGTCAAGTAAAATAGTGATATTGGCATAAAATTTAGTTTTTGGTAGGGCTCGAGCCCTATGGATACTCTCTTTTAATATACGTGCTTGTGTTTTGGCCGACATGAAACTACTGTGTTGAGCTTAAATAAAAGTTTGGTTAATCGTACAAGTAAAATATATGTAAATATGCTAATCGTTAAGTAAAATATTCGTAGATACGTTAATCCTAAAAATCTTTTGACGATATATTTTCTCCAAAGTCTGGTCAATTTTACCAAGGATGATATATCTCATAAAGACATATCTGCTCTATTATTCCAAACAGAAATGAAGATCCAAGAAAGAAAGACAAATTGTTCCTGCCCAAAAAAATGTTTACACAGTTTGGAACATTTTCTTGCAACAAATGTTGGTCACTATAAGGTAGTTTTCGACGAGAAGATAAATCATCAGTGAAGTTTATCGTACTAGTAAATCCTATTGTAAGAGAAGATTGAGCCACAACGGATATTATTTTCTGAATACGTGTATGGTAAAAGCTAAAGAAGAAACTGATATGGTACCCATACAATTCATCTTTCCAAGTAGAAACGATTTTAATAACTGATATAACAGACCGGCATTTTGCTCAACAACACTTTTGGAGTCTGTACGATAATATTCGATCATTTGGATAGCTGGTTATAAAATGTATGCGTCAATTGACCGGTATTTGCGTTACTCTAAAATCCTGGTCTAAACTCAAAAACATGTCAATATTTTATTCTTTGTTTCCACGTGGTTTCTTGAAGAAATGCATTCAAATTTGTCTTAGTGGCGTACTTTATGACACATTGGAAGCATATTTGTTCCGATTTTTTTATAATTTGTTGCCAAGATTCATCCTACATCTTTCCCCCACCAGCATCTGTCAAAAGTAAAAGTCGAATTGAACCAACTCTGTTTTTATAAGAAGCGTTACTACTTAGAATTAATGGTGGGAGCAGTTCTTGTGGTAGACAGACAGATGTATACTTTTTAGGGTCGTAGCTTTGAAGCTTCATTTACGATCGTTCCTGGTTGCTTTGTTCAAACAACTTTGCCAAGTTGTTTCAATCAGTTGCACAGTCCCTAAGGGTAGGAAGTATCATTTGTAGCAGTTCCTTGATACCCCACCTCATCCGACCTACCTGGAAAAGGTGGAGATTGCTTTGTATTGCGTAATATTCACATTGTCTACTCTCTGCCATAGGGAAATGTAGTCTTCTTTCGTATTAGTGGAAGATATTGTGCCTCTTGAGATGTATATCTACCAGGGGAATGTTCCACACCAATTTATCACGGAAAGAAGGATTTCGTGACATTTGTTTTTCTGACACAGACGAGAAATCCTCCCAGGATGACTTACATTAATCCAAACCGTACCACCTGGAACGAGCGAGCTGTTAGCATTAGTAATCCTATTGTGCCACTGAGGCCCTGAAACGTGATTCTTCACATCAAAGCGCTTCCAGCTTCTTCGGCGGATTGTATTACGATTTCTTCGTAGCTTCTTCGTTTATGCAGAATTGTCTCGCGGTAATAGAAAGTGTAGTTGGCTGGATCTCACTGATATTATAGAATTCCTGGTAAGTGTATTAATCATAAGAAAACCGACAGCTTGAAGGTCGCTTTCAGAACAACCATTTATTTTTATTGAATTTTTATACAAGTTAGAACTTTTAAGGTATCCGCCTACGTTGAAAACATTGATTTTCGACCACATACGCGAAAATTTTTTTTTGCTTTTCCACATAGATCATACTTTTTTCAGTCAAAAACCGTTTTCCTTTTTACCCAAAGTTAATTAGAAGAAAAAAGTTGTGACGATTATAAAAGGACAGCATGGAAAAACACAAACTGAGGCAAATCGATAAAATTGCAATATTTTGCTTTTTTTTTCTGCGTTTTTTTTTTAATAATTTGTTTTTATTTTACACTAGTGACAAGCCACAACTTTGTTGCACGTATTTTTCTTATTTCGACGAAAAAATTCGAATTCATTGGGTATATCCAGAAAAAGGTTGGGACTCGTTTTCGAAAACTAAAAAAAATCTACAAAAGGGGTAAGCGGAAAAGAAAAGTTCACCGATCGCTTCATCGATTAATTGCAAATTGGCCTCGAAATAGATTTTTTAATATAGGTGCACAAGGTGCACCTAAGTTTTTAAAATAGGTGCACAGGTTATATTTTAGGTGCACATTAAAAAAAAACGCAATGTAAGAGCATTGATATAATGTAAACTACTTTATTTGTTGTTGGTTATGTTTAGATAGATTAGTAATAGTTATTAAATAAAAATATTTAAACATCTAGATTCTGCTTTCTCCGGCGCACGGCTATCGCGACAATCGCTTCAACAGAGCCATATGGAAAATGTTTCGATCTTCGGAAAGTTCTGTTGGCAGTGGCACTACTAAATCTTCCTTCTGTATAAACCCTTTATTGAACATCAATTTTGTTTTCGCATAGTGTGTATTTAGGAATTTTAATTACGTTCATTATTTAGAGCGAGAGAGGTCGATACTAATAGTTTGTTCAAGCATCAAATTAACATAAAAGGTTCCCTCCCCTTTTTAACGTTAGGTGCACGGCATGCACCTAGCTGGACAAAAGTAGGTGCACAATTTTATTTTCATGTGCACAGTGCACCTGTGCACCCGGGTATTTCGAGCCCTGTACTACGGTATTGCAATTCGTAGCAACACAGGCAACTTGAAAGACATGAAAAGTGCTGTTATTGTAGTGTTTTATCACTGTTGTTCCAGCATGAAATATTCTATGCATGGTCAATGTCCAAAAGGTGTTGATAGTTGTAGAAATTACCAACGAGCAAAGCCTTTCGACAAACCATTCAAGGATAAATCGGCAGGACTTTTACAACACATAATGAACATGGTAAAGTCTGTTTATATGAAATTATTTTATCAACAGTTACTGTCTAAGTGCCTGCATGGAAAATCACAAAATGCAAATGAAAGTTTTAATGGCATGTTATGGAATTTTGTTCCGAAACAGCATTTTGTCGAGTTGCGAACTATGCAGCTAGGGTCATTCATATCTGTGATTCAGTTCAATAATGGTACTAAAGGTGTACTGTCAGTTTTAAGTTATTTAAATTTTACAATTTGAAGTTACATGCTCAGTGTATTGTCATTTGGTGAAAACTAACGAATTTGTGATTCCAAAAGACATTCTCTTCCAAGAGCAAAAATTCTACGAAAAAAACTCTCTGCCCAACGAAAGAAGAAATGCTTACTAAGTAAGGAAAAGGAAGGTCTGACCTATCATCCTGGGGAATTTTAAACTCATTTGACCACAGGAACCATATTTTTCAAATAAAGTAAATCTTTAACTACAATTTTCTCAAAACTTTGTTTTTCATAAAAATTTCCCACCTTTATCATGATATATCATAAAGTAAGAGATGTATATGTGCATGAAACTTTCAGCGTATGTTTGAAATAAAATGGGCAATGAAATGAAGCAAAAGTTGTGGTCATGGTGAAATACGTTTTCATTTATAGAGATTTTTAGAAAAATTAAGTTAAAACTTTAAGGTGTAAATTAATGGGAAAATGAATATTTATACATATTTTTACCCTTAATTTTCTTCCACTTGAAAATTGTACTTATATTTTGCTTTGTTTCATAGAACCTTATCCTCTGTAACTTATGTGAAAAGAAAATTAGGATTGCTGCCTTTCAGTTTGGTGTAGATGATAACCGTTTGGGTTAAATTTCACTAAAATTTACTACAAATAACCCTCTTTCTCCAAAAATATTAAATTTATAAAACATTTTATGGCTTTTTTGTGTTTGTAATTGATAATGCATCTAAAAACAGTAAAAAGTTATTAAACAATCCAATTTTTAAAAACATTTGCTCCGAACGTAGGCAGTTACTTTAATTAGATTATACTTTTTATATGTTGCCATTCACAGAAAACTAACAGCGTAGCAACTATCAAGAACATAAAAATTATCAATATTAAAAAAGGGGGAAAATATAAAATTACTAATATGAGTACAGAAAAAATATCTGAATATGACATCCTAACATACTCTCCTCCCAGTAACAAAGTTATGATACCATTTTAAGGATTTTTTTTGTTTTATTTAATTTCTGTAATTTTATTGTTTTTTGCTTTTTTTTTAGCTTTAAGGCTTTTTGAAAGCATAGCGTTCTTTAGTTTTTAATTGGTTTTGATTTACGTTAGATGTCGGAATCAATAAGGTTTAAAGTTTTAGGACTTTTTAAAAGCATGCCTTATATATATATATATATATATATATATATATATATATATATATATATATATATATATATATATATATATATATATATATATATATATATATATATATATATATATATATATATATATACTTTTGATTGTGTATCTTTTCTGCAATTTTGTTTATTACTGTTTAATTTGAATTTGATTTCGCTGACAGTATCATTCATTTACGTTGTTTTGTCGGAATTAGAGAGGTTTAGCATTAAGACAGTCCAGTGCAGTCGCATCAAGTTGCATAGTTTTTGCTTTTTTCTTCAGATTTAAGCCTTTTTGAAAGTATAAGCAATATTTAATTTTTATCATTTCTGCAATTTTTTGTTTATTAGTTTTTATTTGATACGTGGCAATCAGTAATGTTGACTTTTAAAAACCTACATTCTCACCGGCAACGCCGTGCGGGTACAGCTAGTATTCTATCTCTATATTTTATAAATTGCAGTTTCGTTTAGTCAATACGTTAGTTGAAAAGTTTTTGCTTACATATTTAGGAAATTTTCGTGCTAAAACATCTCAATAATTACAGTTAAATCAATAATAATTTGGTACTTTTATAGTGGTTAGAATGTATAGTGAGCATGCAATTACTTGTAGTATTTTACCAATGAAGTTGAAAAATCAATTATATTTCCAAAAACTATTCTTACAGAACTTAATTTCTAATACTTTATTTTTATTTTGAGCCTTATTTTTTCTTTACGAAATATTAAAAAAATTATGAATATTTGGGACAGCCGATAAAGGGAATAAAACATTATAAAAATTATACCGAACAATGATTTTCAAAATACTACTGGTTGCTATATGGCAACATTAGTACTTTTTTAATCGTTTGTTTTTAAAAAAATTCGTG
The DNA here is from genome assembly GCA_947359465.1 of Metellina segmentata. Classification (NCBI taxonomy): domain Eukaryota; kingdom Metazoa; phylum Arthropoda; class Arachnida; order Araneae; family Tetragnathidae; genus Metellina; species Metellina segmentata. The sequence continues at coordinate 35,242,602 of OX375882.1, forward strand.
TCCGTTATATTCCAACAATCAATTTTGTAGTGAAAAAACAGATACATTCATTATTTTTCGTTTGAAGCTTTTTTTTTTTATAAATCTGTTATAAGATGTAGGGGAAGACGGGGTACAATGAAACAAAATTTACAAATTAATTTTTCCTTTGCACAATTTTGCATGCACTAAAATATAATTAATTCATACTTTTAATCTTGTATTTTACCCATCTAAATAAATTTTTATTTGGTTCTAAACAATATCTTTATGCTTGAAAAATAACAAAAAGTAAATGTCACATAGTGTTTCATTGTACCCCATATGCCGGGGTACAATGAAACACATACTGGGGAACAATGAAACACTCCAAATGATGCAAGCAATTTTCACCCCATATAGTTTATTTTAGTCACATTTGACTTATTTAAATTTATGATTTCTCCAACAGAATACATTTCCTTATGTTTCAGTTCACCCTCCTTGATTAAAACATACCTAATCATTTATACAGATACTTCTTGTGTCACACATGTTATGTGTGGATATCTCATTCTTAGTACTTCGGTGATCAGCTGGAGCTGGAAAATAATCTGGATCATCGTCAGAGTCTGTAGGAGATAGTTTCTTTTGAAAACAATACTTTCTTAGTTTTTTCCTCTTTTTACTTTCTAATTGCTCAACAAGAGCATTTTTACTGGCGTGGTTAGAACAAAACTCTTTTTATTTTCTGTTTTCCTACTCTTACTACTTTTCTTGTACCAGCCTTAGGGTAAGGTTTTATCTCTTGAGGAGAAATATATTTCCTCACAGGTTGAGAGCTAGTGCATGGTGTGTGAACTGTTGCTGAACAATCTGCAGTCTGTGACTCTGATCTACTAATGGCAAGATCCACCACTTCTGGATTTTTGGGTTTTGTCTGTCTGGTCTTCAGTTTCATTAGTCAGCTCTTCAGTTTCATTGATCTGAATATGGAAACAATTTTTAGTAGGACTAGGCCTATCTGACATGTACGAACACAAATAATCTTCTTCACAAAACATTTCTCTATTAAAAGGCCATATTCCAGTCTCTGAAAAACCTTTTGTAATATTTAGTGGAGTGAAAAAGACTTACAATAAGCAATGCCAAGCAAAGAAGATATCTCATATATAGATTGTATGAATTGGATTACACAGCATCCAATCATTTGCAGCTAGATTGAAGAAATTTTTAAGTGATTTGAACACAGTTTTGTCTAAAGGTTGCAATATGTTACTGGTATGTGGGGCAGGGTTACAACAATTCTGTTATCTTTCGTAAAATTTAGACTTTATTTATATTAGTGACAACCAGTAATATGTTATTTTATATCAGTGATATTATATTTACCAGTGATATATTACTTCAAGTAAATGCATTCACCCTGGGCACAATGAAACATGTTTCATTGTACCCCGTCTGCAAGTGTTTCATTGTACCCAATACTGAGGTTACTAAATAAAACAAATTTTCAAACATCTAATATTTTTTTTTTTTTAATTTTGGTTTTGGAGGTATGAAGATACAACACAAAGATAACAACGTATAGAAAAAATAATTATTACATATTACAACGAGGAAAAAGAAACAAAATTACTTTTAGTAAAGAAACTTACTTTCCATGGTGAAAAACCAATAATCTTCTATTGCTAATGTTGTAGAAGTGCGAATGTATCCAAATCACATCAGTAATTGGAACACATAGTTGCATAACATGTATATAAATTGCAACTTTCTGTGACAAATTTTACTGATTTTAGAAGTAATGTTTCATTGTACCCCTTGTTTCATTGTACCCCGTCTTCCCCTATTTCTAGATTTTTAATCAAGGTTAATAATAGTTTTGTCTTTAAACCATTTTTAATCATTGTATGTTAATTTTGGGAGTTTAAATGTTTTTAATAAATTTTTCTTAAATGTTTTAAAATGATTTTTCTTAAATGTTTTTAAATGAAAAACAAGGCATTCATAAGCATACTCTGAACTATTATATGCATTCTGAGTAACATCGGAGTACTCTAGAGACTTCTTTCTTACTAAAAATTTAAATTCTACAAAAATGTAAATTGTTAAACGACATTTATTTACAGTTTCGAAATTGCGTTTTAACAATTAGAGTATAGTTATTCAATTCAACCCCGAGGACGAGTAATTTCTGCTAGTTCTCTGTGCTTTTATGTATTTAATAATATATGGTGCTTTGTATAGATGGTTTAACTCGAAAATAAACAGTCGCCGCACTTGATTTGCATCTATACCCCCAAATTATGCTTCTTAAATCTTTAACTCAAATTATTTTTCAACACTTACGTTTTCCATTTTCAACGCTCAAGGTAATAGTTAAAGGTTCTGAGGCATAGGAAAGCACTGATCTACTTTAAGCTTTGTACGTTAGTAATTTGTTTTTCGTTTATCAGATCTAACTTCAAGTAACTGCATAGTCCAAAGAAACAGAAATTAGCAGCAGTTGTTCTCTTAATTTCTGGTCCTATATCATTTCTGATGTCAATAGTAAATAGTTGTCTCAAAGTTACATTCTTTAAGAGAAAAAGGAACAGCTACACTTTACGTTTATGAGTGGTGGCAACGGTTTTGGCGATTTTTTTTGGCGCACTTCTAAAGTTGCCAAGGAAATATTTTTTTCAAAACTCTTTTCCTTTTCACAACGGAAAATGAAAGCTTGAAAACACATTTGAAAACGTTTTGAAAAGTATATATATTTTTTTAATTTCACAAAAAATAAATACAGTACAAAACACAATTGTGTTCCAGCGGAAGTAAACTTCGAATGTTGGGTAAGAATATATATATATATATATATATACCCTGAAAATTATCAATTACACTAAATACAGTGGGTATGGTGAAAAAGAAAAAGATTTATAAAAGAAAAAAAAGCAAGAAATAATACAACCTGATAACGTCAGAACTCTTGCGTAAAAAAAATAATCAAAACGAAAATGGAAAAAAAAAACTCTTAATCCTTTTGTGAAAACTAATATAATAAAATAAAAATACCACAACTGTCGAAGTACAAATAAATGGACCAATGGTACTACCGAAAAAGATTTAAAATGACCGATACAATCAAAGATTATTTTAAAATCAAAGTAACCAATGGGAGCAAAGAAAAAAATTTCAAACAAACCAATGAAATCAAACGACTTACTTTTAACGAATTTTGGAAGAACTTTCTAGAATATTCAAAATGAAAATTGAAAGCTTCCGTTAGCCGAGGATGCCATGAAAAACACAACAACCGTAATGGCAGATGGGTTGCCTTAATTTATAGTAACTCGCTACTAGAAGTGCGCCAAAGAAATCGCCAAGCCGTTGCCATCACTGATAAAAGTAGAGTGTAGCTGTACCCAGAAAAATAATAGTATGTGAGCGGTCGAAAGTAAAATGTTTTAAGAGAAAAAGTTTTTATAGTTGAAAAATCGTATGCTTGAAAGTAATTTAATTTTCAGACTATTTGAGCACACTGGTACTACATATGGAGCAAAATTAATAATTTTTGCTCAGACGGTTCTCTCTCACTTAACATAACAGTCTGGAAAAAAAATTGTTCCTATTTACACCTCTATAAACCAAACAAGTATAACATTTATTTTTTTCAGTATTTCGTTTAAACTTGTTTGAAAAATGATCAAAATAATTATTTTTCTTTCTTAGTAAATATCACTTGAGAATACAGAAAAAGTTTTAATTACACCATTTAAATACTTCAATTTTCTATAACTTTTCTTTGACGAAAATGAATACATACTACATTCTATACACATTCCGACAGTTAATTATACACTCGCAGTTCCGAATTTCGTCATCATGTTCTAAGAAACGACAGTAAAATTAATTATTTCTTTAATTATTTGAAAATTGTAGTGATGCTTGAAATTACAGTAAAAATTTTCAACAAACTCTTTACAAGTAACTGTCAGAAAATAATTGTCCCCACTTTTAAAGTAAACGTCTACATGTTCGGGGCTTAACCAAACCTTTTACAACGCAGGAGTTACTCCTAGCGATGGCCCTCCTAGATCTGAACAACTCCCCTGGCCCTAACGGTATCCATGGTCAAATGCTCGAAAACTTTGGCCACCGAGGAAAACAAAGGTCCATTGACCTTATCAATCAATCCTGGAGGAGTGGTCGTCTTCCATTTCATTGGAAAAGGGCCACAACTATCCCAATAAAAAAAAACTGATAAAAAGTCCTACCTACCAGAAGATTTCAGACAGATTGCTCTCACCTCTACAACATGTAAAATAATGGAGAAAATGATACTAATTATAATACATTATCATTTGGATATCGACAATTTATTGCCCAATGACCAGTACGGCTTCAGAACAGGCCATAGTACTACAGACCTAGTTTTACTTTTCTACCAGTCCATCAGAGACGCTCAAAACCAAAAACCTACTCGTCATACTGTGGCCGCTCTATTGGATCTCTCGAAGGCCTTTGATAGAGTATGGAAACATAAATTTATATTGAAACTGCATGACTCTTTTACCATCCGAGGAAATGCCTTAACATGGATCTCAGATTTCTTGAGGTATAGATCTATCCCCAGAGTAAAAGTAAATAAATCTTACCTACCCTTTTCACTTTGTACCTGGCTGGAATTGAGGGGGACTTCCTCCAACGGCGTAAAAGTTGGCATCTTTGGAGACGATATATCACTTTGGAGCTCGGCTACAGGAAAAGGAAAAATGGAGTAAAAGTTAAATGACTCCCTTCCGACCCTTTCGAACTTTGCGAACTAGATGTCTCAATCTGAGTTTCAATCTTACTAAGTCAACTGCAACCTTCTTTACTACTAATAAACACCTGTACAAGTATCAGTCGATACTGAAAATGGACAACCAGAGGCTCTCATATGAAGAACTCAAGATATTTGGGATTTATTCTGAACTCTGAGTTCATTGGTAACAGACATAGTGAGTCCATTATTTTGAAGAGCAGAAAACGTATAAACATTCTTAAATATATCGCGGGTAGGGATTGGGGTGCTGACGCCGTCACCCTCAGAACCACATATATAGCGATCATAAGACCCATCCTTGAGTTTGGATCTCCGATCTATTGTTGAGCCTCTAATTTGAATAAACTCGAACAAGTACAGCTTAATGCAGCACTAATCATCACTGGGTTGAGAAGTAGCTGTCCCTCAAATATTGTTCTTTAAGAGGCTGTCCTACAACCTCTTCAGTATAGAAGACAGGCAGGCCTTGCCAAATACTATAATAAACTTTCTAGCTATGTTCATCACAATGCAACTGCAGTGTATTTCAATAACTGAAGCAACAATCAGAGGTTAAATAAAAACAGCTCCTTCAGACAAGTTGCCTCTTTGTCACTGCCAAATAGAGATTTGGAGCCTCATTCGTTGCATTGTTGCTCGGAACCCTCAGACGGACTTCCTGGGGTTAGTTTCCATTTTAACCTAGTCTCCTACGTCAACAAACAACATATGATCACCGAGAATATCAGGCCCTGTAAGTTACAACTTTCCTAAAAATGTCATTAATATTTATACTGATGGTAGCAAAATAGATTTTCATGCAGGTAGTGGCATTTATATAGGAACCCCTCAGAAAAACTGTCGGCTTGCCACCGAAACCCAGACTCAGGTTTGGTTTTTAGAAGCGAATTAATAGCTATTGATCTGGGACTTGATGATATATTAACCGAAAAGGACTTTGGTGAACATTGGATTCTATCTGATTGCCGCAGCTCTCTCCAACACCTTTGCAATTGGACACTTGTGGGCGACAAGACCAGTATTTTTACAGTACATAAACTATAAAGCAGCTTTTGTTGCATCACGACGTCCACTTGCAATGGATTCATTCCCATGTAGACATTCACGGCAACGAAATGGCAGACAAGTTCGCTAAGGAAGGCTGCGGACTTCCCACAGCCTCTTCTGCACTCAATTACATGGAACTCTTTTCCTTGTAAAAATCTCGTTTAGTGACGAAATGGCTGGAGCCTCCTGTTTACCATTGGTAAATGGGTAAAAAGCCTGAACTAATGACCTTGCTTGTGACAGAGGCTCCATGTCTGCGCTCTCTCGTCTTGCCAGTGGTCATTTCAAGATCATTTCGTTTAATGAGGAAGAAAAGGTTTTAGCCACATGTACCAAGTGTCTCGCCCTGCCGGACACTGCTGAGCACATTTTGAACTGCATGGGCCTCTCAAGAGAGAATATCTACTCTAACCCCCTTATTGTGCTTGATTTTCTGGAGTCAGTGGACTTATTAACCTTGTCTGACTTTGTCAGACACTGGAGGATTAGTAACGACAACAACAACGTCTACATGGAATATTAAAGATTCCAAAATTCCATTTAAATATATTTTTGGACTTTTACTCATACAATCAATCATTACTTATTCGAATTCCTGAAAAAATTAAATAACTTCTTTCTCCTATTTGCTACTGAAAATCAGAAAAAAATTACCATACCGTCAAGTCAAAAGAACATATTTTCATGTACCAAACTTTTACGGGCTCATTTTTTGGAAAGGGGTTCTTTGCCAAAAAAAAAATTCTAGAATCGTGAATATTTCTACTTGGAAAAAATTATTCTAAAAGAAGTGTGTCCCATAATAAAAGGGTCGATAATATTGGCGCCATTTTCTAGCGCAATTCATAAAAAGTCGTCAATTTGTATGAAAATGCGGTTTACCGTCCTTCCATAAGACAAAAATTCTCCTATTCCCTTTTCTTTATCATCATAGTTCGATATTTTTCAGTTTCAAAAACCATCTACGAAACGTTGTCTGAGAAATTTAACAAAAAGAAACTCCGCGAAATTTCAATAATGGCGAAAACCATGAGCCTCCTGTTTTTGCACTGCGTAATATGACGCCATTTTTTCTATTTATCTCTTTAAACGTATGCTTTTTATTTGTTAAAGGTAGAATAAGTGGGAATTTTTCTACTTTGTGGTAAAAGGAAAAAATAGAAACGCGCGAAATATAAATGAAAATATGGGTGATAAATGGAACGAAGAAGAAAACTAAAGCAACTACCGGTTTTTAAGAAGAGCCTATATCTATACGATATGTTGGTTATCTATTTTAGTTTTGATGAATAACCAGACATTTTATCAAGTTATCTCAGATAAGATTTCGAAAAGAATATTTCCTGTGATAACCTACTTTATATAGAAAGCATAATTAATAGTTGACATTCCTTAAGAATTCCTTAACATTCGAATCCAAAATGAGTGTGACGCTCTGTTTCGCAACGTTGAAAATGTATCAAGTTCGCTGACATCTAGAAATAGAATATCGAATTCATTTAATAAAATGCTTTAGTATTTCGGCCATTTACATATTAAATGTCATGAAAATTATCTAGCTAGCTCCAACTGAAAAAGAGTATTACATCATTTTCATTTTACTCTTGGAATGAATGTTTCAAATGAAATGAATTTAGTTGTCATAAATCCTCAAGAGAATATTGGTTTGTTTTATTTTTATGGCTTGAGAAAGGGACCATTTACTTATTATTTTTAAGTTGGATTTTGTTCGTAATTTTTATGATAAAGATTTTTAGACGCTCTGAATTCTTAATCACACTTGTCCAGACATGTGCTCGGTGATTTAAAATTTTTCTCAATGAAAGGAACTGTACAAATGTATCATTTATAACATTGAATAATAAACTTTTATAATTATTTGCTTTTTAGTATTCCTAAAAATATACTACGTATTTTTAATCAATAATTATTGCGTGGTTTACTATGTTAGAAAATGTCGAACATCTAGCAGATGCACTGCGATCTCATTTGTTATGTTGCTTTGACATGGGGTCGAAGTTTCATAGAGTAGATGTGAAAGTTAATTATGGTAACTCACTTTCAATTATTGCAAAAAATGTAATTAAACTTTTCAATTTTCAAACGGGAAGTTAGTACTGAATCATCCTTCAAAAGATGTCTTTGTTTTAGAATATTTTGAAAACCCTCTGTGTCCCTTGATGAGTAAGTACATCGGATGAGGTTAAATTTTTTAAACTAATTTAACCGTTATCTTTTGTTGAACTAGAATCCACTCTTTTTTTTCCTTCAGATTTTACTGTTTATATATTTTAATTACATGTCCTGCTTTTCATCATCATCTAAAATCTTACACATTTCACGTTGAGGACATTGAAAAAAATAACTTCCAAGTTTTGCTTTCAAATTGAATGTTTAATTTTATGCCGTATATAATCAAATGCCGTATATTTTGATTGTTTGCCGTATATGAAAACTAAAATGAAACGCTGTCGGTATACGTTACCTCAGAAATAAAACTGCCTACTACCGTTTTGTTCTAAACTATCACATTTTTACAAGTTTTGCGTGAAAATGTGTAAAATTTCTTCAAAATATCGATTACGATTAAATTTGTATCGTATTTTAATGGCTATAAATTCTAAGCACAATAGATTACGGCAACAAAATACTAATTTCAAGTTACTTCTTTTCTATAAAAGGAGATAAATAGTCTTTTTTTTGTGTTCGTAATGAATATCTTCGTCAAATGCGGTCAAATTCGTATTGCGGAAATATTAGTAACAATTTAAAAATTATTTATTGAAAGAAAATCACATTTGAGGTATCGATCTGGTGTAAAACTTTCCTCAGATTTCAAATCCATTGAATTTTTCGTTCTTTAACGATCACGAAGAAAGAAACTTGAACTAGAGAGTAAAAAAAGAATGAGTGACTGAAACGTACTGACTGAAACGTATGGGATTGGAAGTTGAATCGTGCTGTTCTTATTGCTCACCTCTAGTCGTAGTCGTTTCAGTCGTCACATAGGAATCGTACCTTTAGAATCTCGTTTCCCAAGCTCTTATTTTGAGGATCCCTTCTTTCTTAGCACATACGTACACTGAAATGAAAGTGAAAGATTAAAATTATTCTATTCTGCTGTGTATATGGATGTGACTCAAATTGTATTGTAGGTGGGAACATTGCTTTTCACTTGTGGGCAGCTCATATTTTTCGAAAAAGTATTTCATTGTACATTCAATAAATTGTACATTCAATAAAGTGTCTTTTACTACTTGCTGGTATAATAAAAGAAGATTTTCTGACTTTGGAATTAATATACTTGTGAGCATTTCCCATTCTATAATAAAACATTTCCTAGCTCTCTAATCAACGCATATCGAAATAATGTTCAAAATAAAATTATTTTTTCGGGTGGTGTTTTTTTTAAATGTGCGTCGATAAAGACTTAGATGATTATTTTGTCTTGTGTAAATAGTAAAGTTATGAAATGATAAAATAAACTATATGTATGTTAACATTGGTTTCGGGCAGAACAAAAATGTTTACTATCAACCCATTTGTAGAGAGAAAAAAAAATGTAAAAAAAAATATATATATATATATATATATTAATTACAAAAAAAGATAAAAGAAGAAGCATCCTTTAACCCCCCCCCCCCGCATATGAATGTGAAACATACTTATATTCACTTCAAATAACTTATGTGAGGTTTTAAAATAAATGTAAATTCTTTCATTTCAACTATATATGTTTTTAATCTGTTTGTTAAAAGGGTTTCTTTCCTTAGTGTTGCTTTCTAGTGGAAATTTGTGTCGTTTTTAATGAAAAAACAAAGCAAAAGTGTCTGAGTAAATATTGACTTTCTTTGTCTGCTATTTTGAGATATTTATTCTTTTACAAAAATCTTATCAACCGTCTAAAAAAAAGAGAGAAAATGCAATACAGCCTATTATTGAAATAACATAAAAACGGGGGAGGATAACTGAATTAACTTATTTCGACCTAATTGTAAACATTCGCGCAGCTCAGGAAATGTCTGCTTGACACTTCTGATTTGCTTCTCACATAGTACCAGTAAAGCAATTCAATATTTTCCAAACCATTTCTGTATCTCTTATGCTTTTGTAATTTTGTGATACATTGTATCAGTGGCGGATCAAGTCAAGTGGGGGCTCCAAGCGGTAAAATTTTAGGGGCCCTCAATCTCAAGTTAGAAAAAAAATTTCAAGGTTTAAAAATTTGTTTGTTTTTTTCAAAATTTCTCATTAAGTTATTAACAAAAAAGAAAAGTAATCAAAATTTTCATACCACAGCCCATTAAATAAATTAATTAAAAAAAATTGATATGAATTTCTGTCTTGCTTTATTTCTTGCAAATTCGTCAATTATTTTGGAAGTGTCAATTCGGTTTACGGTTCCTTGCTCTATATACAGAATGGACATATTAATTCATCTTTCTTCTCCCATAGAACTCCTTAAATAATTTTTTACACTTTTTTAAACAGGAAACAACGTTTCTCCTGTTGCATTAGATAAGGGAATTGTTAAAAAAATTTTAAATAATGTTTCAGCATTTGGAAATGGTTCAAGACATTTCTTTGGCGGCTTAATAGATGACTGGTGTGTTTTTATGGTGTCCTCGGTTTCCTTAAGAAATATTAAAAAATGGTCAAATTCGTCTTCAAAAGTAAAAACCACCAATATCATTTTAGTAAATAACATTCGACTTTTTTATCGTGTTCTTTTTTTTTCTACTGATAAATCCCAATAAAAAATATTCGAAAAGGCTCCACAACAACTTCATACTAGGGATGCTACATCGACAGCAAAACATCGATGTTTTGAAACATCGATGTTCAAAATTAAAACATCGTTCCAAAAACATCGATATTTTTAATATTCAGTGTATTTAAACTTTTTCCCCCTTTCTTAAAACTGGTTTAGCAACTAAGGATGCAACATCGACATCAAACCTTGGATGTTGATAATGCATCGACTATCGATGTTTTTAAAATTCAGTGAATTCAAACTTTATCCCCCATTTCGAAAAACTGGTTTAGCACCTAGTGATGCTACATCGACAGCAAAACATCGATGTTCAAATTTGAAACATCGATGTTGATAATGCATCGCCCCAAACTATCGATGTTTTAAAAATTCAGTGCATTTAAACGTTTTACCCCATTTCTTATAACTGGTTTAGCAACTATACATCGATGTATAGTTGCAACTGGTTTGACATCAGCACCAATATATCGATGTTTTTTTTATAAAACATCAATGTTTTGAATACATCGTCATCGATGTCGCATCCTTACTTTTCAGACCCTTCACCTTTGGTCACTTTGGTCTAAAAGTATGTTCAATTTGCTTATCTCTCTATATTAAAAAAAAGTTACCGCCGCCGCCGAAGAATTGAAATTTTTGTTGTTTAGCTCCATTCTTAGACGGTTTCCCGAGAAAGTACTGATCGGAAAAATATGAAATTAACATGCTTTGTTCTTCATCGTATTCCCTGGATAATTATTAAGATTTTTTTCCGATGCGGCTATTAGTTTAGGTTTTATTAAGTGTTAAAGTTGAAGAAGTGAAATTTCTTCCGCGAGTGAGCAAAACACATTCAAAATTTCAGTCTTTAGTCGTGAGTTTTTTTTTAAGAGTACCTCTCAACGTAAATTTTTGCAGCTCGTCGAGTTTTTTTTGAAATTTAAATGTGGTTCTTGATAATATTTTTTTGAAATTCGGGAAAAATCGGGACATTTTTGTTACTTTTTTTTAAAACTGCCGTATCTATATCTAATTACTATTAGTTTTTAATTTTTAAAATATCGCAGTATACCTCAGAATATACTCTTTCTTACGGTACTATTATTTTTGAAATCGGTTAATAATTAAATTGGATGCGATCAAAAGTTCGTGATACAAAATTCGGAATCTTCGGATATTTTCGCTACGTTTTGTTAAAACCGTTATGTCTACGGCAAAAACCATTATTTTTTAAATTTGAGAACATCACTGAATACACTACATTACACTCTTTCTTATGGTACAATTATTTTTCAAATTGGTTAATAAACAAAATCGATGCAATTAAAAGTAGGTCATACAATTTTCGGAACTTTCAGATCGTAACTTCCGATACAAAACTAAAATGGTCATATCTATATAGTATTACTGTTAGTTTTTAATTTTAAAAATATTGCAGTATACCTCACAATGTACTCTTTCTTACGGTACAATTATTTTTAAAATTGGTTCATAAATAAATTCGATGCAATCAAAAGTTGGTGACACAAATTTCGTATTTTTCAGTTCGCATAGCTGGTTCGGCAAACAGCAGTGGGTTGCATTTCCTACTATCGGGTTTGCCACATATCAAATTTATCGTAGCAACAATTGCCATAAAAACGATTTCTTTTTATTTGGCGAGGAAAAAGGCTCGCTTTTTTCCCTCTGTTCTCAAGACAGTTTACCGACAAAGTACAATCGTAAAGTTTTGATATTAACACTGTTTACTTAAAATTGTACAGGGAACAAGATACAGAAGATTTTTTACTGATGCGGCTATTAGTTTAGGGTGCATTAAGTGTTAAAGCAAAAAAAAGTGAAATCAATTGCGAAAGAAGTATTGGTTTGAGAAAGCAAACCAAACGGGATTGCGTAGCAATCCCCGGGGTCGGCGAGCGTAAGCGAGCAGGGCGCGAAGCCCTCGCTGTGACGTCATGTACCGGAAAGTGAAATCAGCATAATACGAATTATTCAGATAGTTTCACTCTGTTAAAGGAATGTTGGTTTGCGAAGCAAACCAAATGACATCTGTGAAAGGAGTGTTGGTTTGCGAAGCAAACCAAATGGGATTGCGCAGCAATCCCCGGGGGTTGGTGAGCGTAAGCGAGCAGGGGGCGGAGCCCCCTAGTTATAAAAATTATGCTACTTGGTTATTTTTTAAATTTTTATAACGGTTCTTTTTTCATTTAAAAATAAAACATCGACAACGTTAAAACATCGACAAGTATAAACATCGATGTTACAAAAACATCGATCCCAATACATCGATGTTAAATGCATCGATGTTTTTTAAAAAACATCGATGTTGTGAAAACATCGACATCGATGTCGCATCCCTACTTCATACGTCTGAGGTCTTTGAGATAATTCTGCCTTGGTGGTATCACATATCACATAAAAGGAATTAATTGACTATGAAATTTTTTCTTATTGTAAATTCATGTCCGACTCCTTTGTTTTTATTAAAAAACATTTTTTCTCATCTGTTGTCTGCGAGTTTGTACATCTTTCGCATTAAATGACAGCCCTGATGAATCAGTTGCCTCTTTTTCAACTTCTCTGAAATTATTGATCAATTTTTCTAATGACTGCAGGATAGATCCTTTCAATAGTTCGCATTCCGCTGGTTGTAGTGATTTACTGGTAACATTTATTATTTGTATCATAGTATTCCAAATAACTGTCATTAGGGCGGTTTCATATTTGTCCATTTTCCTCAGAAGTGAACTCGCCTGTAATATGGTAACTTTGTTTCTTCGGAATTACAAATTCCAGTTAAAGCCACATTTATATGGGTGAAACCAAGTTTTATAGTTAATACAGCATCTGCTTTTGCTGACCATCATATATAAGGAACTCTTTTGACTGCACATAAAGACGCACATTGTAAAGATACACACACGCTGTCACAACTTTTCTCGAACCTTAATGAAAAGACATTTTAAGACCTCGAGGCCCCTTCGGTATTTCGGGGGCCTACGCGGCCGCTTAGTCCGATTACCGCTTAATCCGCCACTGCATTGTATAAAATTAGATAACTTCGAATATTTTACAGAAAATATTTTAGTCTGATATTGTTTTTGCAATTCGCGAAATAAGCGCGACAAGAAATGAAATCCCCAAGCGAAAATCTATTTGGAAATAGGGAACGCATTTTAATTCTCGCATCTAAATATAGCATACTAACCGTACCTACACGGCGTTCTCCGTGACAAAGTTATGTTTTGAAAAAGTCAACCTCGTTGATTCCTACAAAACTAAATTAAGCAGTAATAAACAAAAAAACTGCATAAATAATAAATATTGAATATAGTTATACTTTGAAAAAATTCTGAAGCTAAAGAAAAAGCAATAATCAATGTAACCTGATTTGACTGCATTGGACTGTGACTTCTATCAAACATAACGTCAATTCTTCTAACTCACAAAGTGGAAAGAAAATTCATTAAAAAAATTAAAGGAAAAAATAAAAGAACCACTGAAATCAAAGGAAAATACCGCTAAGGGAAAATAAGAAAATTGTGCTTTGAATAACATTTGACCACTGACGTCATTCATGCAGCGCGACCGAAAGTGGAAACTTGGCACGCATCCAAAATAAGAACCGCACGTGGAAAAATCTGATAAGTTAATTAAAAAGTGTTCTAGATTAAATTTTAAAATTCTAATTTCGAGGTGCATTCAGTCACCTTTAGGACTACCTGTGTGCCAAATTTCATGACTGTAAGTGCTATAGATTCGTCTGTACACCTCACAGACAGACCCACACAAAAAAATCGTTTTATAATAGTAGATGTTAAATAAATTAAACTTCTTCCAAAAACTAGATGCATACACAAAACATACTCTTCTTTAAATATGCAACATTCAATAAAGCTTTATTTTTATCTGAAAACAAGATCTATAGCAGTATATTTCAGACGTGTGCACCTGTTGAAAATCCTTTTATTGAGTTTGTATGAATTTTGAATTTTATATTCTTAATTAAATTTAATTAAATTAAATTTTTCGGAAACCAAACAAAAAAAAAATTTAAGATAAAAATTAACTAAAAATTAAACTCAAACGAGGACTGTTCTGTTAAAATTACTTCAGCAGTACAATTACTTTTAGCTATATTACATTTTAACTGTATTACATTTTAACTGTAACAATTACTTTTAACTGCATTACATTTTTAAAATAAATTTTATGCGATGTACTTAATACATGTGCCAAAATTTATGTATAGAAATTGTTGGTTATATAATAATAACAGAATTATCAGACTAATCGCATCTCTTTCATAAAAGAATATAAACATCATTTAAGTGTATCATTTTTTAACATCGTTTTAATTTTTTCATAGCTTCTATAATTTATTTCAGACGCAAATATACATACATGATATATTCATCCATATAATCCAATTCGTATTCATCGCACCTTCTGCCTGTTAGACAAACAACAAAAAAAAAATTCTATGGTGAATAAATACTTCAGAAGACCATTTTGAGTTTTGGAGTTACTAATATCCCCGTATGTTCATTTTCAGTTTAAAAAAAAGTGAATTTTCTAAAATCTTGCACTTTACCTAAAGCCTTTCATATTAATGTGTTTTACTTATGACATTCTTGCACCTGATATGAGATGTTTTCGTTTCATGATCAATATGAGAGTAGGTAAATTAAATTTCGACGGCATTCGTGATTAATTTATTTTGAAACAAACTCATTTTTTTCTTGAAAATTTCATTTAGCGACACATAAATAATGGGGAATTGTTTTAAACAAGAATGTCATCAGTATAGACAAAACAAACTCAATCGATTACAAATTTTCAGAAAACAGAAGGTCTATTTTACAGCGCTTAAAAAGCTTTTAACGAATGTTTTAAGTTGCGTAAGAACAGCTGCAATACGACGAGTTAAGCAACCTTGACCACCTGTCACTTAAGACGAAAACTTTCAGTTTTTCAAAAGATCAGCAACGTCTTATTTAAAATTCCCTTTACTCCAACAGACATTCAGTTTTTATTCGGATTCTTATGGTAAGTTACGAATGTTTTTAAATTCAGAGATTCGGGTTTCTAAATGGAAACCACGTACTTATTTAGAATGATAGATGTAGTTGCTTGAATATGGAGTACAGCTTTCAATAACACCCATGAAATAGGGAAAATAAATGTAAATTTAACTTATTTTAGTCGATTTGTAATGAAAATATCTGTGTCAAAATTTTGAAATATATTTGAACTACAACGTATGGCTACCCGTTTAATTTAACGTAAAACCCATTTTATGTTAAAGTGAATTTTTAACTTATTTGTAAAAAGGTCAATTAAAATAAGAAATAACGCGCAATTATTAAAAAAGTTTTTCTGTGTATTGTATAAACATTTAAGGAAAGTTGATCGAAAAAACATATAACGCAAATAAATTACTCATATCTGATATTTAGCAAGAAATAAATAAATCGTTACATTTTAATTCCTAAATATTTTATCTGCAATATGTAAAATTATGGAACACATAAATATAAACAGAAAACTAATTTCAATCCTTGAACAACTGCAGAATTCTGAAAATAGAAAGATATATCCCATTTCGACTTCCTGAATATATTCTGAAATAGAACAATTCGAAAAACACTTTTGAACACTATTGATAAAGACAATACTGATTTATTTACAAACGAAACACATATTTATTATACTTCGAACTGATCAAATATGACCGAAACATTTCACTGTGAATTCAAATTGACAGACACAAATCAAATTTATAAACAGTGCTGATGAGGTCAAGGAGAACCATACCCCCATGGGGCCTCAATCTCCAGTATTGACAGTATAGCACTTAATAAATGGGTCTGCCTTGGTATTTGGTAATCCTAATAAATTGGTATATATATGTATATATATATACCAATATTATATATATATATATATATATATATATATATATATATATATATATATATAATAGCATAAAATATACAAAATAACAGTTACATAACACACACAAAATAACAAAAAATATACCCAAAAAAAAAACCAAACAGCCGGGGTGCAATAACCAGAAACCGAAACTCGAAACTACCCATGCAAGCGCGCTGAAGCTGCAGACATAGCATGGTAAGCAATATAATTTCAAGAACACAAGAATTTCCAAAAAAAATTCCAATAAAAGTCTTAAACTGACCCAAACAACATAAAATGGTGTTTTCTACATATGAGCAGCATTAGTGCCCTGATCCACCAATATCTCTTCATTTTTTTTATCATTTTTTAAGACTTTTATTGGAATTTTTTTTGGAAATTATATATATATATAAAATTACATATATATTACACACATTATATATATATATATATATATATATATATATATATATATATATATATATATATATATATATATATATATATATATATATATATATATATATATATATATATATATATATATATATATATATATATATATATATATATATATATATATATATATATATATATATATAATGTGTGTTTTGACAGTCAGTTTTTCTTTAAGTATTAAATTTTTTGTTGTTGTTTTTTCTGTCATTAGGTTATGTCTAGCCCAAAGTATATTTGTTTAGCTAAAATCCTTAAAAAGTTCGAGCACTTTGGAGAGCTCCGAATTGCTGAATTAGAGCGTTGAATTGGATAAGAGCTTCTCAATGACTGCACGAAATGAAATGCAGGGGTTTCATTGAAGGTACGACAAATGGTATAAATTGTAGGATTTCGGTCTCCAAGAAGAGTTTTGCGAATTTTATTTTGGTGAAGTGTTATAATCATAAATTTTAATTTTGTTATGTAGGTTTGGTATTTTTTTTTAATTTCAAAGAAAAATTTGTGGGAGATTTTGTCAATGAAGTTTTTAATTGAGGGAATTTGGAGGGCTTTTCTTAAATCGCTATTAGGATAGGACCATCTGTCCAAGCCTTTGTTATAATCGGGCGAACGAAGTATAAGTAAATCAGTTTCTTGCTGTCTAGTGATAATGTAGAGCTCCCAGAAGTAAGTGGATACAAGACTACGGAAGTTTTCCGAAATTTGTCTTGTATTTTGTTCCATGTGCGGCTTACGGTTAAGATCTGAGTCTAGGATTACTCCTAAGTATTTGGCCTGTAAAGACCAAGTTATAGGTTTTCCTTAAAGTTTAAGTTGTGGCAAATTTAAATTTATAAAATACGAGACACTGTGTGACTAGCCCGGCGATGTAAGGTATTAATCTGGTGTAAAATTTTCCGCAGCTTTCAAATCCGTTGAAGATATATTCATTAAAAAAATTATTTATTTAAAGAACTAGGGGGCTCCGCCCCCTGCTCGCTTACGCTCGCCAACCCCCGGGGATTGCTACGCAATCCCATTTGGTTTGCTTCGCAAACCAACACTCCTTTTACATTTGCCATTTGGTTTGCTTCGCAAACCAACATTCCTTTCGCACAGTGAAACTATCTGAATAATTTGTATTATCATAATTTCACATTCCGGTCCATGACGTCACAGCGAGGGCTTCGCAACCTGCTCGCAGACCCCCGGGGATTGCTATGCAATCCCGTTTGGTTTGCTTCGCAAACCAATACCTCTTTCGCAAGTGATTTCACTTATTTTTACTTTAACACTTAATGCACCCTAAACTAATAGCCGCATCAGTAAAAAATTTTCTGCATCTTGTTCCCTGTACAATTTTAAGTAAACCGTGTTAATCTCCAAACTTTACGATCTGTACTTTGTACTTTCTCGGTAAACCGTCTGAA
Source organism: Metellina segmentata (assembly GCA_947359465.1). NCBI lineage: Eukaryota > Metazoa > Arthropoda > Arachnida > Araneae > Tetragnathidae > Metellina > Metellina segmentata. The sequence goes on from OX375882.1 coordinate 35,260,963, forward strand.
AAACAGAGGGAAAAAAGCGAGCCTTTTTCCTCTCCAAATAAAAAGAAATCGTTTTCATGGCAATTGGTGCTACGATAAATTTGATATCTGGCAAACACGATAGTAAAAAATACAACCCTCCGCGAATGCAATGCTCCGCAAATTTGCTCCGCGAAATAAAAATTACGAAATTTGTGTCACCAACTTTTGATTGCATCTAATTTATTTATGAACCAATTTCAAAAATAATTGTACTGTAAGAAAGAGAACATTCAGAGGTACACTGCGATATTTTAAAAATTAAAAACTAATAGTAATACGATATAGATATGACAGTTTTAGTTTTGTATCGGAAATTACGATCTGAAAGTTCCGAAAATTGTATGACCCACTTTTAATTGCATCGATTTTATTTATTAACCAATTTAAAAAATAATTGTACCATAAGAAAGAGTGTAATGTAATGTATCCAGTGATGTTCTCAAATTTAAAAAATAATGGTTTTTTCTGTAGATATAACTGTTGTGACAAAAAGTAGCGAAAATATCCAAAGATTCCGAATTTTGTATCACCAACTTTTGATCGCATCCAATTTAATTATTAACCGATTTCAAAAATAATAGCACCGTAAGAAAGAGTACATTCTGAGGTATACTGCGATATTTTAAAAATTAAAAACTAATAGTAATGAAATATAGATACGGCAGTTTTAAAAAAAAGTAACAAAAATGTCCCGATTTTTCCCGAATTTCAAAAAAATATTATCAAGAACCAAATTGAAATTTTAAAAAAAACTTGACGAGCTGCAAAAATTTACGTTGAGAGGTACTCTTAAAAAAAACTCACGGCTGAAGACTGAAAATTTGAATCTGTTATTCTCACTCGCGGAAGAAATTTCACTTCTTCAAATTTAACACTCAATAAAACCTAAACTAATAGCCGCATCGGAAAAAAATCTTAATAATTATCCAGGGAATACGATGAAGAACAAAGCATGTTAATTTCATTTTTTTCCGATCAGTACTTTCTCGGGAAACCGTCTAAGAATCGAGCTTAACAACACATTTTTCAATCCTGCTGCGGCGGCGGCGGAGGCGGTAACTTTTTTTTAATATAGAGAGAAATCATGTTTTTAGGTATCAATCTAAACTGAAATTTTCCGCGTATTTCAAATCCGTTGAAATTTTTGCTCCATATTTAACGGTCTAGGAGATAGGGAAAAAACTATGACTCCAGTTAAGATTTATCGTCTGACTGGAAAATCATTCCTCGCTTAAAATCAAAGCGGAAACGAAAAAAATAATTTTCTACGCGTTCTGTTGGGGGGAAAATTTGGCATGGTTCCAAACCATGACTGCAAGGTCAAGTGGATAGAGAAAGACCTCCGCGTTTGAAGAACCATGTAGAGAATAAAACTATTAAATTCATTTAAAAATCTTCTAGATTGAATTTTAAAATTTCGCCGCGATCCAAAAAATTGTAAAAAATTCGGACTACCTGTGTGCCAAATCTTATTGCTGTAAGTGCCATAGAATCGTCAGGATTTTACGGCTTCGAAAAAACCGACAAACACTTCCTTCAATAATTATAAAATTAAATTAATTCTGCCAAACATAATACATATGCCCGAATAGCAAAATTACGCTTTCATGATCAATGAGTTTTTCATTTAGGCCCCCCCCCTTTTCGTGTTCTATTACAAAACTTAAGTTATGTAAAATTAAATAGTTAAATATTCTTTTTCATCAATAAAAATTCGTAAATTATTTATATCAGAGGAAGAAATACAAAGGTATTTCAAGCATAAATATAATTTAATTCGTTTCGGAAAAAATTGGGTTTTTTTTACTAATACTGATAAAACAATTTTATTGAAATTTTTTTTACTAATCCGGTTAAAATAAACTGAGCTGCTTAAAGCAATCGTTTTATACTCAATTCTATTCCTATGGCGATTTCAAATTGTTTTTAGCCACTTCTGCACACATAGAACAAATCTAACAACGGTTAATGGCCTACGTTACCTACAGGGTTCTAAAGTATACTTTTACCAAATTTTGTGTGGATTGGTCAAGCGGTGTATATTTGTATAGAGAACAGAAAGACAGACGCCAACTCTGCTTCATATATGAATGAATGTGACAGTAAAGTTTACAATAACTTATAGTTTATATATATGGAATTTTGTATATTTATAAAATACTCTCAATATGTATAATACAAGAAAATACAAATTTAATATAAGAAAACAATTCATGACAAAATAATTGTCATAAAAATTTTTAAAAAGAAAACTTTTTGAAGAAAAATTTTTCAAGAGAAACATTTGTTTTGTTTTGATAAATTTCTAAATCCAGATACCATGCTTAACTTATTTCCATTCATATTTTAAAAGTCTAACTAATCTATATTTTCACAATAAGATTTAAAATAGAATTATGAATTTTGCTTCTATTTAGTATATAAGGATATCTGCTATTTTCAATTTGCTCTTACACACTTTGAAATGAAAACATATTATAATGAATCTAATGGAATTTTAAAACATAACAGCATCTAAACCTGCATTTATGTTTAAAAAACCTTTACTTTCATAGTAATTTTTAATTTTATAAACAAATTCAAATAATACTAAGCATCCGTAATCCAATAAATAAAGTAATTTTTTCAAAGTTTCAGGGACAAATTAAAGATGATTTAATTATATAATTTAAATACATATGTGTTTGGACAAATTTAAGCAATATTCATCCTGACGGACATTCACATATCTACCGAGTCATAAGATATTATATCACGAAACGAGGCGAAAAAAATGGCAAAACTTTCAATTAAATCAATTTTTTACAGAGCAACCACGTGACTACTAGTCTTCGCGCGCGCGCGTGTGTGTATGTGTGTGTGTGTGTGGAAACAAACTACCCGATGCAGCTGGTGACGTTGGATTGTACGTTCAGACAGGTGGCTATGCATCACACCCTAATTCTCGATATAGGATTCTGGAATATTGCAATACGATTCGTAATAACAATGCCCACTATGTTTGTCCTCTCGTTCGATGGTGTGACGAGGCTTCTGAAGTCATTCACATCGTCAGTTCATCCCTCTTGAACCCAATGATTCTATATTCGCATCGCTATAGCTTCATTTCGTTCAAGGCGGACACAGATTTCTGAAAAGAATAATCCGCAGTCTCAACAAGAGAGTCACAAATCTTCCTCTATCGAATTCAGAAACACGCTTTTATAACTGCAGTACTTTTCGATGAGGCATAATTACTCATCCTGTAAAGAGAAATTGCGATAAAACGTAATACTAATACTTAAAGTCGGCTCTCTATTCTCCTTTTTATACTGATTACAGAGGATTTGTCGGAATTCGAGTTACAAACATTAGGCAGAAATTGATTGGTAACAAATCCTAGTAGACAGGTTTACAGAAGGCAGGGTTTGTGGAGCTAAAGAGAAGCAATTTCGTTGGCTCAGAAGAATGAGAGGGAATTTGAGTGTAAGCAAACAAAACAGACGGAAAGTGAAGATTTTACTTCCGCTTCTCAGATTATATCTCATGAGACATATCGGGGTTAGTTTGAAATGTAGTTTATTATCGCTTTGGCGACGTATGGTATTTAAATTAATTGGTGTAGTTGGATTAATTCTTTAGAATTTCTATTGAAAACGTGCTGAAATCGTATTCTAAACACAAGCCAAGCGATGTTATGTCTAGAATACGTACTGGAAACATGTACAGCAGTAGAAGTACTACTATTTACATTTAATTTCACAAAAGATGCCTCGCATTGCTAAGTTGAAGTTTAAAGTATATTTAACTGAATTTTTTTGATAGTTTTTTTAAGAAAATGCAAAAGAGTTTGGTTCATCATAGGTTAATCTTAATAGTAATACTTCCGATAGTTTAACGTGGTTTAACAGTTCTCAAAATGATTATCACGTGGTTATAGAAAAGTGTAAATTTTCATTCATGGTAAATTTCCACACAAAAAAGGGTGAACATTTAAGATGATTGCGATTTGAATGTGTTTCTTTGATGTTGAGAAAACTGGTTGGCTATACTCTGTGAATAGTAATTTGGTAATTTTTAATTAATGTCGTACTAAAGAAACACAACGGGCTATTGACGACTGTCCGGGATCAATACCCTAAGGGAAAGATGCAGGACTTCGAATCACGGTCAGATTACAAGGCAACACCTGAGCTGGCACCCCACTCTCCAAACTTCCACACCAACCCAACGTGAGGACTTTCGACCACGACAGATTTAAGGTTCACCAGTCGCCTCTACACCATATGCTTACAAATATCCATGCACGGATTCGAACCAGAAACCTTCCTATCTAGAGGCTAACATCTTACCATTAGACCGGTTGGTCGACCTCTGTAGATAGAATAAAAGATAATACAAGAATACAGGAAACCAACAACCAGTTCAGAATAGATCTGAAATTACGAATAAAAGGAATAGATTTCATGAGATTTATTTGTCAGTATTCGACATACAAACAAGAAGCTATGATGAATTGGAAACAAATAAAAATAGGCAGATTCAACAGAAAATCTGATATGTGCAATTATTGCTCAGAAGTACTTTCTTGCCATTTGAAAATGTTTCGATTGTAAGCTATGATCTCTCTTAGGGCTAAAAAAACTAATAATTTTAACAAAGCAAGAGCTCCAGAACTTTCCATGTTCTATTGTGTGAATCATCAAGACTTTTTTTTCCCTACCTGACTCGTCCTTCCCTTCAATTCTGGTGAACTAAATTTTTAACATCATAGATAAATCAATTAATCATAAATTGGATTTTGTAATTTTTAGTATAAAAGATTGATAATATTTTTATTAGGTTCCTTAGTGTTATTGCTGAAAGCCTATTCTCTATGATTTTTTTAATAAATTTCTAGATAATAGGAATCTTACTTCCTATGGCACTTCTGCAATATCCTTTTCCATTATACCTGGCCAAAGATTAAGGTTATCCAACATTCCCACTTATTCTTGCTAGTTAAAAATTTTGATCATAATATATAAACACTACAATGTTAAATTATTGACAGACTGAAGTAGGATATTGTGAGCATCCAGTAGCTTCAAAACACCGACACTCCATGCTACAAAAAACCCTCCTCATAAATTGTTAACCCCAGGTAATAGTAAACAACATCTCAAATTCTCTCAAGAGTGGTATGAGTCAAACAGAGTCACTGCGCAACAACGCTACAATCTGCAACAGGCTCTTTGTAATGGTCGTTTGGCTACGATTCGATCACGTCGAACTTCCAATGATATAGATGGAGTACATACGATCAGCTTCATACTATCTCTTCCGGTCGCTTGGTTTGATCTGTCAAGTAGTTGGGAAAATAAGCATGAATCCTAATGTAGAACCAGTTCTGTGCTCAGGTGGCAAAACGTAATAAGTCACTTTTCCCAAAAAATTGAGTAAGTCCCATCCTGGAGTCTAATTTGTTAATGTTTAGAAGGTGGCAAAATGCCGTAAGTCTTTTTCTTTCAGTTTATGAGAAAACATAGGTGGAATATTGTAATAAGTCAAAAACCACAAAACCACATGTTAAATCTTGACTCTTAAAATTGCTGTCACGAAAAATTAAAAAAATTGACGTAACATTTTTCCATCATCTGAGTACAGAATTATTGATTGTTCGAAGTGATTATCTAGCGTGATCAAAAACACTAGGTCTTGCGCTTCGTTAGTCAATCAACTAAATCGGTTCGTATGCCCTCTTGGCTTCCCTTCAAAGATCTAACGACATCCATTCCATACCACTCGCTTTGTTTTTCAACAGGTCGATGTTAGATTAGGAACTCGTGATAACGTGAGCGAATCAAAGCTGTCAACGGAAAGTAAAGAAACTTTTTACCAAACAAATATAATTAGTGCTTTTAAATTCTTATTTTTCGACTAAATTTAATTTGTGCTGTCGAGTATTATAAGCGTAAAAAACGAAACTGTTATCGTTAGCTAATTAATCCTGTGATAGGTGGAAAGAAGGGATAGGGTAAAAGTTAATTCACAGGGAAACGCTTTTCCGTAGTTTTCATCTTTTTATGGCGCAAAGACAGGGTCTGGCCGAAATATTAGTAATAAAATTAAATATAAAATATCTGGTGGATCAGCATTTGAGTCATGTTTTTGTCGTAAATATAGGTAACAGGTTAAACTTAATGAATTCGCTCTGACGAAAGGGGTATTGTTACGTTGCTGTGAATAAAGCAGTGATTTGGAGTTGGCTAAACACCCATCATAATTGGAATACAAGATTTTAAGCATGAAAGTCCATTTTTTCTAATACAGTGATGCTTGTTTAGGACTATAATAAAATAAAAACTTGTAACGTTGGAGAAAATTATTTGAATGGTGAGTGCACTATGCACAATTTGAAGTATAGCAGACTTATAAAAAATTACAAGTCTCTGTATCTACGTAAGAAATTTAGGAAATAAATGGTGGTCCCTAAAGAAAATATAATACTTTCTTTTATTACAGTCTTAAGACGAACACCCTGTACATAATTGTGCTGAAATTCTCTAGTGGTTAGTTTTTGAAGTTAGTAACTCACCCCAGTTTTTGTGCCACTTTAATATAATTAAGTAGTCGTATGGGTTCGGAAAGATAACTTCTCAATCTACAATTCCCATTACGGCGACGTCACATTTCGTTGATTAAGGTCTGGTGGTATTGAAGATGACCAAGGGATGGGAATACCAATGCGTTGTCAGCTGTAATGACAGTGAATTTTAATCAGTGTCAGTCATTCAACGATCAACCAGCGTTTTCATCAAATGCCCGATTACGTAAGTCTAAATGTACGTAAGGTAAATTTATAACTCACTAGAGGAATTTGTTTTGATTTTCACCAGTTCACCATTAAATGTTTGAGAAGATTTTCTATTAAGATAAATGTCAGAGGGTTGGTATTTTCGTCGAATAAGTAGTTCCTGTTTCGTAACTTTGAATGTTATTAGAATGCAATTTTAGCATATTGCAAATAGAGATTTTCAGCATAAACAAACCATACAAAAGACGGAGATTTTTTACTTCCCGTTATAGGTGCTGCACCCGGAGAAATCTACCTTGGTTAGTTGATTTCTGAATAGGTATAAAAGCGCGTTAGGAAAAGGCTGTCTTACCCTTAAGCTTGCATGGACAACACAGCCGTGTATGTTTTCTAACTGCTTATCAATGCTATCGCTTTTAGCACAGAACAATAAACATAAAATCAAAATCCACGACAGTTGTAAAAATTGATTTGCTTACGTTACCACCCATCTCCTAATTAAACTAATAGACTCGTTCAAAAGAACATATGACTAAACTAACTTCTCCCGAGAGCCGCATTGTACCTAAATGCTCTCCCATAATGCCATATCGTGGGGTTAGCGTAAAATGTAATTTATCGCCGTTGTGGTGACGTTTGATGCCAAAATTTGATCCTAATTCTTCTCAACCAAGATATTCATTCTCTTATTTGTGCATTGTAAGGTAAGGTAAGGTAATTTTAACTAAGGGCACTGGGAAGTCACAATTCTTCAAAAAATCGAATTTTTGATTTCAATTGCATTTAATAGAGGGCACCAATACGAATCGATTGATGTATCTCTTATTATGTAAAATGCATTTTAAGTTACTAAAATTTAATTTTGAAATTATCCTTTTTGGTTTCGGTTTTGCCGACGATGGATTACACATTTATTATAATATTTTATATTTTTAGTATATTTTTGTATAAATATACATTTTAATCGATTGGCAATAGGTTTAACTGCGATTGTTATTATATTTAACCGCGAATTTTGTTTACTTGTGCTTTGGAAAGTTTTTATCGATAAGGTAAGGAGATGCTTTTTTGTCGTTTTCTCAAAATGATAAATTTTCATCTTCAGGTGCGCTCTGTGAAAAACTATTAAAGCTATTAGTCTGAAATTTTGCATACGCATGTACTTCTATTAGGCAACTATGTTAAAATATTAAACTATTGAGGAAAAATGAACAGAAAAATTTTTAATGGGTATTTAGTAGGTATAAAATCACAACATTTTCATGAGCTGTTTTAAATTGTGTCTAAAAAATTTTTTCCTGATTATTTTCAACAAAAAATATTTTAATAAATTCAAAAAACATTTCTAGTGATAGGGAAAAAAGTTAATACTCAATATATATTAAAGTTTTTTTACAGAGCGCACCCAAAGTGAACTCACTGTATTTAATTTTTTTTTCACCGAGTTCTATATAAATGCTCTCTACAAAATATTTTGACTTTTAAAATTTTTATTTTTGGCTTGAATTAGTATTAAAATGCATTACAAACATGTGTGCAAAAATTTATATTGATACTTATAATAGCTTAAATTTTATAAGCATTCTAATATTGGTCACATTTTCATGATTTCTGGCCTTTGATGACTTCCCGGTGCCCTTAACGTTGTACTAGAGCAACATAACGGGCAATTGACGATAGTTGTGCATTGTACAGTCACGGTAAAAAAAACAATATGGAATAACGTCCGTTACAAATTCAAATACAAAAGAGTTTCATAAGAGTACGTCTTCTTATCAAATTTTGCACAAGCAACGATATTTCTAAAATAAAATTCCATGTTTTGATGCCATAATTAGATTTTGCATTATTAGTCTAACTATGAAATTCCATGACTCTCCTACCTTTATAAACGAAGGTATTCAATCCTAAAATTTGTGTCAATTTCAGGGATCATGTCTACATAGAAGGTAGCTATTCGTAGATCAAGATTAGTTGTAGTTACAGCTACACAGATTTCAAATTTGAACACTTTTTCACACGCATTTTTCAGCGATCCGAGAATTATTATATGTTTTACGCAAGTGCAGACGATTTGATAATTACATTATTATATTTGCTATGAAATTGCAGACGATCCGACAGTTGTTATCCGAGGGTTTTCAAATGCTTTTTAAACTTTGGTTGTCCCCTAAAATCGCGATAATGAGAGAAATTTAATGCAGCACAAAAACTAACTATCGGAATGAGCTTAAGTTTCGCATGGCCATATTAGAAGTGCTTCTGAATAGATGTCCATCCAAATATAAAAAGGTTCCAATTCATAATTTTTCAAACATTAATTTAATAATTATTATTGCATACTAAAAAGCAATTTTTTAAATAAAATATTTCGTGAATTTTGTTTGGGTTGTTTAACAGTAACATGACATAAAATATCAGCGCTATAAAAATATTATTTAGGAAGATATTTTTAAAATTCTAAGAAACTGATTTAACATGTGTTCTAATCTTTCTGTCCTCCGAAATACGAAACGTTAAGACCTAATGACATCAAATTTGGTATTTGAACTTAAATTGTGATATCGATTTGAAATTGTGTGTTGAAATAGGGCGTTCCTTTTGGGAATTATTAAGTTGGTGCTCAATTTAATATAAAGACGTGCCTTTATCCAAATTTTATTAATTTAATTTAAAAATATATAAGACGTTAGTTCCTATCAAATGCCATCTTTGAATTTTCTCTATTGTTAAAATTGCTCGAAATAGAGAAGTGGTTCGAAGGGTTTTTTTTCCGTGACTGTACATTACAAAGAATATCCAAGAAAAAAATAATTATAAGAAACAAGATTTGAGAATAGTTTTTAAAATTTATTTTGCTATTTACCAATTCTATGTAAAGTATTCTCCTGTTTTTTTCATGGATGACATACTTGTATGAAGGTAACTTGATTTCCCTTTTAGAAATACTTTTCTGTTAAACAGGATCCCTTTTCTGAGTACTGTCTGTTTTTCCACTAGAACTGTTCCTCGCATAAAGGGTAGATTTTGGTAGTATAAATCGCTATAGAAACACGGTTTGTTCACTTTGAGTAAGGGTGATTCTTGATCCTCGTGGATGACTTGATATGAATTATTTTGCTTGAATGTAGACAAGTAGTTTCGGGAAATTATCTTCTCAGTGATGAGTAAAAATCTTGAAAAATATTTTTCCCATTCGTCATCAAGTGCACCGATGTTACAAACGTGAATGCTTTTCTTCATACATCCTGTTGAATCGTAATAATTTGAAAAGTAATCCTTAAGCCTTCATCCCATCATCTTCGCCAGTTGTAGTCTGTTTATTTTTCACATGTTTCAATTTTGCATGGAATGTTCTGCAGGGAATATTCTAGGTGGAATGTTCTACATGGAATATTCTAGATGGATCACACAGAAATATATATAAACGAGTAAAAGTAGCAAACGATGTTTTCTTTTTTATATTCAGAACAAAAGTCAGGTAATATCTTAGTTTTTCCGTGCCAACTTCGTGTCTTTTCGTATTCTTATTCTGAGTGTGTGGGGGAGACAGCAGCGTGCTACGCAATCCATGAGGAATTTGGCCTTAGGTTACAATACCCTTCTTGTGTTATATTCTTCACAGGGAAGAATTGTCCACGTCGTGATTAAATTCATGATTCAACAATAAAATTTCTACTATTACTGGGCGTGTGTGTGTGAATTAATTATTACCAAACGAACTTCGACGAGACTTCCATATATCCAGTATGGAAAATAGGATGTCCGTTTCTGAGACAAGGGCAGACTGTTTCTGCAGCAATTCTCTTTAGACAGATAGTATAATACATCAAAGGGGGAAATGTAGCATGATGTTATAATAAAAATATTATGACTTATTGTGTAACTTTTTTCGTGGCTTTCACTTGTTCAGAAAGAAATAATGCTTTTTTTCCCTTACGCTCTGAATCAGAATTCAGCTTTCCATTTTCTTTTTATGTATACCACCTTGTTTTAAAAAACTTTCATGCGAGAAAAATGTCTCGAGAGAAATAATAGAGGCACCGACCCGAATAATCTTTGGAATTTTTGATATATCTCGGTAAGTATAGGTTCACAGATATATGGAATTATTTTTTACAAGGAAATGGTTAGATACAATGTATTCTTTTTTACTGAAGCGAAATTGTGTTTAATGTTTCAATTTAAGTACATCCTTGTGTACTAAACTTTTAGAATTGAAATGTATGAATAGCATTTAGTATTTGATGTATCATGTAGTTATTCATTTTTATGAAAATTGTTAGATTTTGTCTTATTACATTTTACAGTGCATTAAAAGTTCATGGGTTGAAATTTTACATGATTTAAGTTAACGCGAGTGCAAGCCATTTTTAAAACTAGAATAAAGTTGACTTATATCAACTAGTACTTTTATAATTGTTGTATATAAAACTAGCACACAGTAAAGTCCCGTGAATACAAGAACACAACGGACTTTAAAAATCACTTATTGATTGCTTTTTAAGCGCCTATCACTTTCTTAGTAATAGTAAGTAATGAATGCATTGAAACATACATTGATATAAAGTTTCCAAAACAAATTTCAAATTACTTACAAATTGGAAAGTAGACAAAAAATGAAGATGTGGTAAACTACTCAATTTACAATTGCAGATGCAGAGAATATTCTGTAATGATTTAGGTGTAGGTATTGGAGCTGGAGTAGATGCACTTGAATGTATTGCTAGTAATAAGGTTCAATATGTATATACAGTGGTGCCTTGGTTAACAACGGTCTCAGATAACGACGTACTTGGATAATGACGAGTTGCTGTTTGAAAAAAAAAACTCTTGATTAAAGACACAGGCTTTGGTCAACGACTGTTAATTATGTGAACACATATCCAATCAAAGAAACCATGACGAAAATCAGTATTTAGGCATTTGTTTTTTGTGTGATACCGATAGACAATAAATCAGCGGTTGCGTTTCACTATTTGTTCGTCATCAAAGGCAAAATTACATCATCATCTGAATAATAATCGTTGTATCTATACGCTGCTAATCAGTGTATGTTACGGTAAGTGCTGTATCTTATATCGTCACCTTACAAACAAAATACACGAAGTCAAAAATTGTAGGTTTCGAATTTAACTGTTAACTTTTATTTTTAAAATATTATTATTTTTTCTTTTATTTCGAAAATCTTCTTTTTTTTCGAAAATGTTCTTTTTTTTAAACTTTTATTTTCATGTGACGATATGTTCTTTGTATCCCTTGTCTTAGTGTTGTACAATTTGTAATAATATTTTGTGTATCGTTTTTATATAGGAATTATTTTAAAGGAATTATATATATATAGATTTTTATACAGGTGATTTTTCGTTCTCCCAAGACTATATCTCTTATTCAACCTATGGATTAGCTGATAATTGCAACTTTTGAAAAACTTTACACAAGGGCACTTTTTACCAGGTACTTTGAAATGTGTGAGGCTGTCAACAGGACCCTGAAAAAAATTTCGAAAGAATAATTTAATACTGTCATAGGAATTAGGCTAATTGTTAAGGATTGGCAAGAAGTAACGATGAAATTTCTCAAAGCAGCATGAACAAAACTGTATCCTGCCCTTGGTAATGAAGAAACTTCAGATAAAGGACACAAAGTGGTAAAGAATATTGTGGTAAGTTCTCATGATCTTAACTTGGAAGTATAGAAAGATGTTGAAGAATTATTGGAGATGCATGACCGATAATTGGCTACTTACGAGCAAAAAGAAGAAAAGAAAATGAAAATTTCATTCGAAGATGATGGAGAGATGAAAGAAATTAAGACATGTGAAATCAAAAATGTTTTATCAAAGTGGAAGGAAGTTCAAAATGTTGCTATCAAATGGAATCCAGACAAAATTCTGAGGTTATCAGAACTGCACATCTATTTAATGAAAAGTCCAAAAAAAAACATTTTAAAAGAGGCAAAAGCAAACAACCCTAGATATGTTTTTTGCATGTTCTTTTGTCAAAAATCTCTGAAGGGATTCCAATTATTCTTATGGTGAAGATTGATTACTAAAAACTGTTTGCTACAAAAAAATTAACATTAATAAAAGGAATTGTTCAAGCAAATTAATAAATAAATTATATTTAATATATTTTTAGAACATTTTATATAAGTTTTATCTACATTTTTAATATGTATTATGGTTGTGGGGAGAGGAGCCGGAAGAAACAATCAATTTCCAATTAAATATTATGGTAAATTATGCCTTGGATAACGACTGTTTGGCGTTAGGCTTGGTGACCAAGATAAAGTTTGGGCTTCACACGTGTGTAAAATTTGTACGGAACACCTACGACAGAGAACTAATGAGAAGATATGGAGTCTAAAATAAGGTTTTTAATGGTTTGGAGGGAACCCATAAACCACTTCGATGACTGTTATTTTTGAATTGCGGCATAAACCAAAATAGCGGCAGAAAGTGGAAATATCCTGATTTAGCCTCTAGAAAACGGCCTGTTCCTCACTCAGGCTTAAAATGTTTAACTTTCTCCTAGTCAGCAAGGGGTCAACACGAAATATTTTGCTTATTGTGCCCATGGCGTCGCAGAGCCAAACAAAAACACTGGATAAGAAAAGAGTGGTCTACGAGAGCGAACATGGTAGTTGGAAAAAGAGTCATGGCATGAACCCTTAGTCGGAGAAGACCTAATCATCTTGCTTCTGCTGCAAATAAAGCTAGGGTTAATGAAACAGTTCGTGAAAGTTCTCGATCAGGATACCCTTTGCTTTGGATACATAGGACAAAAAAAATGCCTGGAACAGGTGCAGAAAAATTAAAGCTGGAATGTTTGATGGTCCTCAAATCAGACAGCTCATAAACGATCCTTATTTCGTGAATTACATTAATGCGACAGAGCGAAAAGCGTGGATCTCATTTGTTCTTGTCAAGAATTTTCTAGGCAACCACAAGGCAGAAACCAATGTTGCACTACAGGGGTTGGACTGAACTCCGTCATGGGATACCGACCCTTAGAATGGGTTTACGGAAAACAAAATTTTCAATAACGTAAAGGTGACAAATTGAGAAAAGGAAAAAAAAATAATTTGGTGGGATGCAAACCAGAAATTACAAGTAGAGAAATGCACACGCAGGTGCTACTCTAATAAAAGTTTGCTATGAGGTTATAGAAACAATAAAAGTCTTGTAGTCAAAAAGTGAACCTAAACGGCTTGCTTAAGTTCAAACTCCCTGGAAGCCACAATCGCAAGATTTCTATTATCTTCCTTTGAAGTAACGGATGAACAGCCAGGTGTTTACGCCAAGCGTCGTAGTACTGAGGTGATGGTTCCTTGGTGTGCAGATGAGATGTGATAGGGCAGGTGGTAGCGTAGTGGTCCGGGTCTGCTTCCATACCACAGATGTAGAGGTCATTACAATGGATATTCATCCTAAATAGATACTGTAGGAACGGGCCGTGGGCCGTGTAAAAGTGTGTAAACTCTTGGGTGGAGATGAGGCGCTACATGCAGACCTTGGGAAAGAACCCGGATGTTCTCTGACCTTTGATGGAGTTTATACATCTCTCTTACCAGATGTTAGTTGATGCAAGCATCAGATGAGACGCCGAAAGAGGGAGGTGATGCAGGCGGATGTACGTATTAGCGGTAGCACTTCTTTCAAGATGATCTGCTACTTCGTTTCCTTCAATACTAGAATGTCTTCTGACCACAGATATATAAATTAACATTGATGGAGCTGCCGCTTCAATGATGGAATGTTTTCTTTGTGCCATTGGGTTAGTAGTGAGAAGGTTGGTCAAAAGAGTCACGCTGTACAGACTGTCCGAGAAAATACATGTGTTTTTTGAGCAATTTTGGAGTGCCCAGGATGAAAGTGCCAGGATGCATTGGAAAACTGAGTTGTCGTCGTGCAGTCTGCGTGCCCACTCAAAGATCTTTCTGTTGTCCACAGGAACACAAAAGGCGGTGGAAGTTCCATCTAAATCTATACAGACGGTTTAGATCCATCTGTATAGATTTGGTAGCGTGTTGCTGGGGGACTAGGTGTAACGAATGATGTGTGTTTGTTGCGTGTTGGGTTCCTGCGAAGCCTGGGAGTTTTCGTTTAGAATTGATAGGGAAACCAGGAGAAAAATATGGTAATGGTAATTTTAGTTAACGTCGTACTAGAGCAACACAACGGGCTATTGACGACGGTCCGGAATCAGTCCCTTAAGGGAAAGATTCGAGGACAACACCTCGTAATTTTGAACCACGGTCAGATGACGAAGCAACACCTGAGCTGACACCCCACTCTCCAAACTTCCACACCAACCCAACGTGAGGACTTTCGGCCACGATAGATTTAAGGTGAACCAGCCGCCTCTACACCATACGTTTACAAACATCCATGCCCGGACCAGGATTCGAACCAGGAACCTTCCGATTTAGAGGCTAACACCTTAACCACAATACCGGTTGGTCGGCGAGAAAAATATGGAAACGTCTCGTGAAATGCATGCTTGAAAAGAAATGTTTATTCTAGTGAAATGTGTAGGCGGCGCTGGTGTTTTCGCCTACTGACGCCACCTATACAACGTCGTAAATACGCTACCCAGGTCAGTCGTTGTCGGTGTACTGTTCTGTGAAGCTTTAATTGCATCATGTCAGAGGGAACAGACTTCGAACGATTGCAAATTGTTGGAGCTAGTATGGTGGGTGTTTCCATAAACAAAGTAGCCGAAGTGTTTAGTGTTTCAAGAGGTACTGTATCTAAGATTTATTCCGCGTAATTGAAAAGCGGAAAAACATCATCCGCTAAATCACAGCGCGGAGGAAAGTGTGTGTTGAGTGATCATGACAGACGATCATTAAGGAGAATCATGACTAAAAATAAGAAGACTACAGCTGCAAAAGTTACTGCTGAAATGAATGTCGTGCTCACAAACCCTGTGAGTACCAAAACAATAAGAAGAGAGCTCCATTAGCAGGGTATTTCTGGCCGATCTGCAATTCAAAAACCATTCATCAATGATATTAATGCTTGTAACAGGAAAAAAGTGGTGTTTAAGTCATAACGCCTGGACTATGGAGCAATGGAAGACAATAATTTGGCCGGATGAATCTGGTTTCACGCTGTTTTCCACTTCTGGCCGAGTTTACGTCTGGCTAACGCCATGCGAAGACATAATACAGACTGCTTGTTGCCAAGAGTGAAACATAGCGGTGGTTCTGTGATGATTTCTGCAGCCATATCGTGGTTTTCTGTGGGCCCCATGATTACTCTGCAAGGGAACATTAAGACCAAATATTATGTGAACATTTTGCACGAGCAAGTTCATCCCAAGGTACAAACTTTGTTCCCTAATGATGATGGTGTCTTCCAAGACGACAAAGCCCCTGTTCACACAGCTGAAATCGTCCAGGACTGGTTTTTTGAGCACGAGGATGATTTGTCACATCTCCCCTGGACACCACAGTCACAAGACCTCATTATTATTCAATTTTTGTGGTCTATTTTGGAGAGTAAAGTGCGTGATCGCTATCTACCGCCATCATCGTTATCTGAACTTGCCACCGTTTTGCAGGGAGAACGATACAAGATTCCCTTGGCAAGCATACAGAAACTGTATTTATCAATTCAGAGAAGACTGCAAGCTGTTTTGAATGCCAACGGTTATCCTATACCATATTAGGCCCCTGAACATTTTGGCGATACTAATGAAGTACAAGATGAACAATTTCACCAGGACATAAAGACAATGAAAGACCTATACCAGGGCAGATGGGATACTCATATGATGGCAGATTGCTGTTAGAATCTGCAATGAAACTGTGTAAACAAAATTCACTCGAGAATTGCAAACAAAAGTAGCTTTCAGAGTGGAACAAAATTAATTTTTCCATTTTTGATTTGATTCTTGTCATTTCTAATTTTTAAGTAATCTATTGTAGACTTATATTGGAGTGTTACTGTGTTTTTTTCAATTAATTAAAATATTTTGCAAAATTTATCAAGGAAAAAGTTTTTTAATTTAACGCCTTTTCCCTAAGCCTAATCTAATATATTAACATAAATAACACTACTGTCAGACCTCACAAACAAGAGAAGATGGGCAAAAACTAACGTCATATTTGTTTTAGCACCTGAAATACACATAAAACAGTTTTGAAAAACGCCGGCACCAAATTGTATTTGTTGTGCTGTGTTATTTATGTATTGTTTCATTCTTCATAACCTGCTTTCGATCCATTGATCTCTTTTATTTTCGTCGAGTGGATTATTTGCATTTACTAAAAAGCAGAGTAGAAACAGACAGGTTAAATGGGTAACGTTTTCAGAGAAAATTTTCAAAAGGTGAAATCATTAAAGTAGCTAAAACCAAAGTTTTATTTGTTGAATCCGTCATTATACTCTTTGAAGATAGCGCAGAAATTTTTTATTTATATCCCGTGCCAAACGTCTTAAGCTCTTTTCATAACACATTTTTATACCATAAATGCTTTATAGATTAGTATTTTTTCAAACACTCTTCTGTTCAATGTGGCAAGCTTTAGTTTGTCAAACTGACTATTAATGAAAAATATAACTATGATTTACTAACATTTAGAGAGCCCGAATCAATTTCGAACCATACTTGAGCCACGTCTGCGTCTTTCTCGGTCGATACTGTCTACTTTTTGAAAGGATAAAAAAGAGGCTGAATGCGATTTTACGCAAGTGGGCTGTCTATACTGTATTCTAGAAAATAAAATATGGAATCGGAAATACTTTCTTTCTTTGATTTGTAGTCATCCCCCAAAGCTCTCTATCATGGTTGCTGTCATACAGAGCACAATAACAACTTAATTCTTGACAAAATGAAGTTTCTTTTAAAACAAATAGACTTCCCGCTTAATCCAATTATTCGAAAAAAAGTATAGTCGTCTTTTTGAGACTTTAGGAGCAAAGTCATTAAATTTTGTGTTGGGAGTCGTATATTTTAAAGGTATTGACTTATCTTTTCATCGCAATGTAATTGTAATGAATCGATCTAAACAAATTTATGCATCCATCAGAAGATCTATGGTTATGAATGCTAAAAGTTCAAAAAAATTCAGAGATTAACAGGATTTCATTTATTTATATTCACGCACAGACATTCACAAAAATCTTACTTGAATCTAGGCTACACTTACGAAAGACAAAGCTGGAATGCGTGCATCAACCTCAACATTAAATAGACTGTGTGCGAGAAGCTTCATGTTATTTCTCCCGATCATTCGGTTTAAAGATATTCTGATGGAGGTCACGTGGTATTATAAATCATCCTAATATTGAATAATTGACGATTGTGGTGAAAAATACAACTTTGAGCTTATTTCATCCATTCACGCTACGTCTATGGTGTCACTATTCGGAGCCCTTACAAAAGAGGTCCACTCGTAAAGTGAAATTGTAATTGACAAGTAGTCTCAAACTTTCACACTAGATTACAGCAAAGTTGTAAAAATGATATAAAGAAAAGCTCAAATAATAAAATTTAGAGAGCCCCGATAACTCATATCTGGTTCTACAGAAGAGCCTCTCTTACATATACGGGTGACAAAAAATGTCAGGGTGCTCTTTCTAGACTTGTGAACGGGCACATCAGATCTATATCCTTCATTCACAGTCGTAAAGAATTTCAAACTTACGTAAAATGTAATACTGAAAACGCCTCACCAAACATCTGATCTGCGTTGGTCAAGTAAAAGAGGATCTCTATGGAAGTCATGACTTGGTGTTGGACTCATAGACTTGGTCTAGGTTTTTAGCAATGCCTTAAGGAATCAGTAACAGTAGTTTGTAAATAAAAACAGTCTGTAAGGAATTCCTCACTACGACTTGTAAAATAAATTTACAATTTGACAAATTTATTTAAAACTTAACAAATGTATTTAAAATTTTACAAAATTATTTAAATTTTACAAATTTATTAAAAATTTGACGGATTTATTAAAATGTTGACAAATTTATTTAAAATTCGACAAAATTATTTAAAATTTGACAAAATTATTTAAAATTTTACAAATCTATTTAAAATTTGACAAATTTATTTAAAAATTGACAAATTTATTTAAAATTTGACAAATTTATTTAAAAATTGGCAAATTTATTTAAAATTTGACAAATTTATTTAAAATGTGACAAATTTATTTAAAATTTAAGTAGAAAATGTGTGTTAACCATGAACTATGTTTCAAGCACCTTCTGAAATTACAGTAATTGCTGGTGTGGTGGAGTCAATAATCCGCAATATTTGTTAACCCGCAAATGATTTTGTAAAAATATTTACTGCGTAATTTATTCAGACAAAATATCAGACGGTATTATGTCCATACAGACGGCATTGTCGTCGTATAACGTGATTACAACGGTATAAAATCGTTGGATTCAGTTTAACAAAAGTCGTCTGGTAATGTTGATTTAATTGGCTGTCTCGCTTTGAATTACTTACATTATGGTTGTGCTTTCATAATCATTATAAATTATTTTACAATTAATTATTATTTGTCATTTCCATCTATATTATTTTGCGATAGATATAATTATTTTCTTATTTCGGTTTCATTAATACCTATCTAAGTCTAAAGACTGCTTTGAAAGCGACAGATTTGTTGACCTTTCGCTGCTTCCAAGTTCGAAACTCGATCCAACCAAATACCATTCGTAGGAGGGTTAAATCTGTCATGACCTCAAATGTCCTTACGTAAGGGAGTGATGGAAGCTTATAGGTGCCATCTCACGTGTTGACTTTGTCATTTGACCGCGGTTCAAAATTATGTGACCTCGGATCTTTCCCTTCGGTATTGATTCCTTGCTGTCTCTAACAGCCCGCAGTGTTGCTCCAGTGCAACACTAATTCAAGTACCAACCTACCTACCTTTCGCAGGTCAGCTATTGGCTAAAGAAATCGCTCTCTTGATGTTGACGTCATCACTGTACCATCCATTATCTTAAACATAAAACAAATTAATTTAAAATAGTTACAAAATATCGAAATATAATATTATAAACCGGACTATCATTAACACGGACAACCTTCAGCCCTTATCAGTACATTGTAATGAGGTTCTACTGTATTAATATTTCAATTAGAGAAATTCTCGTCAAACCCCAAATCCAATAACATCGGTATTTAATTACCATTTTTAAACTTCATCAATAACTAGTACGAATGCTGTTTTTAAACCTTAACTATAACAAGGCCAAATTTTTTATATGCGATACGATTTCGTATCACCTGAGCAGACCTAACGAAACTAAGCCACATACTATTGTTATGATAGTAACCGAAGAATATGCACTAAGTGCAAATCAATAGAGCTGTGCACTCTAGGAATGGTCCAGAATTATTGGACAGCGCTGTAGTGGGTTCCACTCTATGCATTTCTTGGAGGCTGCGTCATCCGATTCCATCGTAAGTGGTTTTCTTTCTGGGTAGACTAGAATAAATATTCCTGCAAGACAAATATGTGGATTATGATGCGCGCGGGGAATTTGGTTTTATTCCCTCACAAGAATTGATCAGTCCTGCTGTGTTGGAGGATGCCATAGGTAATTGACAGTTTTACTTTAATGCATAAGGTTTGGATAAGGTTTTAATAACCTACAGACTGCTAACAAGGCTATTGTAAAGAAAACTTTTTTTTTAAACCTTAAAAGGACCTAAATATCACATATCAGTTCTGTGCTCCGATGTCAAAATTTTATGTCACTTTTCCCTAAAAATTTAGTAAGTCCTGTAGTCTGATTTGTTAATGTTTAAAAGGTGGCAAACAGACGTAAGTCTTTTTCTTTCAGTTTATAAGAAAACAAAGGTGGGAAAATTGTAATAAATCTAAAACCACAGAACCACATGTTGAATCTTGAATATTAAAATTGCTGTCACGAAAAATTAAAAAAGTGACTTATAAAATTTTTCAATCTGAGCACAGAGTTTCTCTATTTGTTTTACTTTTGTATAGAAAGAGGTTCTTGAAATAGGCAAGAATCTATGAAAGTCCTCTCTCACAGGGTTTTTCCTGCAAAGCTAAATACAGAAGACACTAATCTTTTGGTAGAGGTGGTGCAAGGGGACAGGCCTCCTCGTGGTGTACACTGGTAAACCTTCCTAGTGGTTGTCTCGACGAGATATTTCGTCATTAGCAAAACTGACCAGATCGTGTAGGATGAGATATCTCATTGGAAGAAAACACTATCAAGACCAGGAACCACCTTCCTAGTGGTTGTCTCGACGAGATATTTCGTCATTAGCAAAACTGACCAGATCGTGTAGGATGAGATATCTCATTGGAAGAAAACACTATCAAGACCAGGAACCACCTTCCTAGTGGTTGTCTCGACGAGATATTTCGTCATTAGCAAAACTGACCAGATCGTGTAGGATGAGATATCTCATTGGAAGAAAACACTATCAAGACCAGGAACCACCTTCCTAGTGGTTGTCTCGACGAGATATTTCGTCATTAGCAAAACTGACCAGATCGTGTAGGATGAGATATCTCATTGTAAGAAAACACTATCAAGACCAGGAACCACCTTCCTAGTGGTTGTCTCGACGAGATATTTCGTCATTAGCAAAACTGACCAGATCGTGTAGGATGAGATATCTCATTGGAAGAAAACACTATCAAGACCAGGAACCACCTTCCTAGTGGTTGTCTCGACGAGATATTTCGTCATTAGCAAAACTGACCAGATCGTGTAGGATGAGATATCTCATTGGAAGAAAACACTATCAAGACCAGGAACCACCTTCCTAGTGGTTGTCTCGACGAGATATTTCGTCATTAGCAAAACTGACCAGATCGTGTAGGATGAGATATCTCATTGTAAGAAAACACTATCAAGACCAGGAACCACCTTCCTAGTGGTTGTCTCGACGAGATATTTCGTCATTAGCAAAACTGACCAGATCGTGTAGGATGAGATATCTCATTGGAAGAAAACACTATCAAGACCAGGAACCACCTTCCTAGTGGTTGTCTCGACGAGATATTTCGTCATTAGCAAAACTGACCAGATCGTGTAGGATGAGATATCTCATTGGAAGAAAACACTATCAAGACCAGGAACCACCTTCCTAGTGGTTGTCTCGACGAGATATTTCGTCATTAGCAAAACTGACCAGATCGTGTAGGATGAGATATCTCATTGGAAGAAAACACTATCAAGACCAGGAACCACCTTCCTAGTGGTTGTCTCGACGAGATATTTCGTCATTAGCAAAACTGACCAGATCGTGTAGGATGAGATATCTCATTGGAAGAAAACACTATCAAGACCAGGAACCACCTTCCTAGTGGTTTTCTCGACGAGATATTTCGTCATTAGCAAAACTGACCAGATCGTGTAGGATGAGATATCTCATTGGAAGAAAACACTATCAAGACCAGGAACCACCTTCCTAGTGGTTGTCTCGACGAGATATTTCGTCATTAGCAAAACTGACCAGATCGTGTAGGATGAGATATCTCATTGGAAGAAAACACTATCAAGACCAGGAACCACCTTCCTAGTGGTTTTCTCGACGAGATATTTCGTCATTAGCAAAACTGACCAGATCGTGTAGGATGAGATATCTCATTGGAAGAAAACACTATCAAGACCAGGAACCACCTTCCTAGTGGTTGTCTCGACGAGATATTTCGTCATTAGCAAAACTGACCAGATCGTGTAGGATGAGATATCTCATTGGAAGAAAACACTATCAAGACCAGGAACCACCTTCCTAGTGGTTGTCTCGACGAGATATTTCGTCATTAGCAAAACTGACCAGATCGTGTAGGATGAGATATCTCATTGGAAGAAAACACTATCAAGACCAGGAACCACCTTCCTAGTGGTTTTCTCGACGAGATATTTCGTCATTAGCAAAACTGACCAGATCGTGTAGGATGAGATATCTCATTGGAAGAAAACACTATCAAGACCAGGAACCACCTTCCTAGTGGTTTTCTCGACGAGATATTTCGTCATTAGCAAAACTGACCAGATCGTGTAGGATGAGATATCTCATTGGAAGAAAACACTATCAAGACCAGGAACCACCTTCCTAGTGGTTGTCTCGACGAGATATTTCGTCATTAGCAAAACTGACCAGATCGTGTAGGATGAGATATCTCATTGGAAGAAAACACTATCAAGACCAGGAACCACCTTCCTAGTGGTTTTCTCGACGAGATATTTCGTCATTAGCAAAACTGACCAGATCGTGTAGGATGAGATATCTCATTGGAAGAAAACACTATCAAGACCAGGAACCACCTTCCTAGTGGTTGTCTCGACGAGATATTTCGTCATTAGCAAAACTGACCAGATCGTGTAGGATGAGATATCTCATTGGAAGAAAACACTATCAAGACCAGGAACCACCTTCCTAGTGGTTTTCTCGACGAGATATTTCGTCATTAGCAAAACTGACCAGATCGTGTAGGATGAGATATCTCATTGGAAGAAAACACTATCAAGACCAGGAACCACCTTCCTAGTGGTTTTCTCGACGAGATATTTCGTCATTAGCAAAACTGACCAGATCGTGTAGGATGAGATATCTCATTGGAAGAAAACACTATCAAGACCAGGAACCACCTTCCTAGTGGTTGTCTCGACGAGATATTTCGTCATTAGCAAAACTGACCAGATCGTGTAGGATGAGATATCTCATTGGAAGAAAACACTATCAAGACCAGGAACCACCTTCCTAGTGGTTTTCTCGACGAGATATTTCGTCATTAGCAAAACTGACCAGATCGTGTAGGATGAGATATCTCATTGGAAGAAAACACTATCAAGACCAGGAACCACCTTCCTAGTGGTTGTCTCGACGAGATATTTCGTCATTAGCAAAACTGACCAGATCGTGTAGGATGAGATATCTCATTGGAAGAAAACACTATCAAGACCAGGAACCACCTTCCTAGTGGTTGTCTCGACGAGATATTTCGTCATTAGCAAAACTGACCAGATCGTGTAGGATGAGATATCTCATTGGAAGAAAACACTATCAAGACCAGGAACCACCTTCCTAGTGGTTTTCTCGACGAGATATTTCGTCATTAGCAAAACTGACCAGATCGTGTAGGATGAGATATCTCATTGGAAGAAAACACTATCAAGACCAGGAACCACCTTCCTAGTGGTTTTCTCGACGAGATATTTCGTCATTAGCAAAACTGACCAGATCGTGTAGGATGAGATATCTCATTGGAAGAAAACACTATCAAGACCAGGAACCACCTTCCTAGTGGTTGTCTCGACGAGATATTTCGTCATTAGCAAAACTGACCAGATCGTGTAGGATGAGATATCTCATTGGAAGAAAACACTATCAAGACCAGGAACCACCTTCCTAGTGGTTTTCTCGACGAGATATTTCGTCATTAGCAAAACTGACCAGATCGTGTAGGATGAGATATCTCATTGGAAGAAAACACTATCAAGACCAGGAACCACCTTCCTAGTGGTTGTCTCGACGAGATATTTCGTCATTAGCAAAACTGACCAGATCGTGTAGGATGAGATATCTCATTGGAAGAAAACACTATCAAGACCAGGAACCACCTTCCTAGTGGTTTTCTCGACGAGATATTTCGTCATTAGCAAAACTGACCAGATCGTGTAGGATGAGATATCTCATTGGAAGAAAACACTATCAAGACCAGGAACCACCTTCCTAGTGGTTTTCTCGACGAGATATTTCGTCATTAGCAAAACTGACCAGATCGTGTAGGATGAGATATCTCATTGGAAGAAAACACTATCAAGACCAGGAACCACCTTCCTAGTGGTTGTCTCGACGAGATATTTCGTCATTAGCAAAACTGACCAGATCGTGTAGGATGAGATATCTCATTGGAAGAAAACACTATCAAGACCAGGAACCACCTTCCTAGTGGTTGTCTCGACGAGATATTTCGTCATTAGCAAAACTGACCAGATCGTGTAGGATGAGATATCTCATTGGAAGAAAACACTATCAAGACCAGGAACCACCTTCCTAGTGGTTTTCTCGACGAGATATTTCGTCATTAGCAAAACTGACCAGATCGTGTAGGATGAGATATCTCATTGGAAGAAAACACTATCAAGACCAGGAACCACCTTCCTAGTGGTTTTCTCGACGAGATATTTCGTCATTAGCAAAACTGACCAGATCGTGTAGGATGAGATATCTCATTGGAAGAAAACACTATCAAGACCAGGAACCACCTTCCTAGTGGTTGTCTCGACGAGATATTTCGTCATTAGCAAAACTGACCAGATCGTGTAGGATGAGATATCTCATTGGAAGAAAACACTATCAAGACCAGGAACCACCTTCCTAGTGGTTTTCTCGACGAGATATTTCGTCATTAGCAAAACTGACCAGATCGTGTAGGATGAGATATCTCATTGGAAGAAAACACTATCAAGACCAGGAACCACCTTCCTAGTGGTTTTCTCGACGAGATATTTCGTCATTAGCAAAACTGACCAGATCGTGTAGGATGAGATATCTCATTGGAAGAAAACACTATCAAGACCAGGAACCACCTTCCTAGTGGTTTTCTCGACGAGATATTTCGTCATTAGCAAAACTGACCAGATCGTGTAGGATGAGATATCTCATTGGAAGAAAACACTATCAAGACCAGGAACCACCTTCCTAGTGGTTGTCTCGACGAGATATTTCGTCATTAGCAAAACTGACCAGATCGTGTAGGATGAGATATCTCATTGGAAGAAAACACTATTAAGACCAGGAACCACCTTCCTAGTGGTTTTCTCGACGAGATATTTCGTCATTAGCAAAACTGACCAGATCGTGTAGGATGAGATATCTCATTGGAAGAAAACACTATCAAGACCAGGAACCACCTTCCTAGTGGTTTTCTCGACGAGATATTTCGTCATTAGCAAAACTGACCAGATCGTGTAGGATGAGATATCTCATTGGAAGAAAACACTATCAAGACCAGGAACCACCTTCCTAGTGGTTGTCTCGACGAGATATTTCGTCATTAGCAAAACTGACCAGATCGTGTAGGATGAGATATCTCATTGGAAGAAAACACTATCAAGACCAGGAACCACCTTCCTAGTGGTTTTCTCGACGAGATATTTCGTCATTAGCAAAACTGACCAGATCGTGTAGGATGAGATATCTCATTGGAAGAAAACACTATCAAGACCAGGAACCACCTTCCTAGTGGTTTTCTCGACGAGATATTTCGTCATTAGCAAAACTGACCAGATCGTGTAGGATGAGATATCTCATTGGAAGAAAACACTATCAAGACCAGGAACCACCTTCCTAGTGGTTGTCTCGACGAGATATTTCGTCATTAGCAAAACTGACCAGATCGTGTAGGATGAGATATCTCATTGGAAGAAAACACTATCAAGACCAGGAACCACCTTCCTAGTGGTTTTCTCGACGAGATATTTCGTCATTAGCAAAACTGACCAGATCGTGTAGGATGAGATATCTCATTGGAAGAAAACACTATCAAGACCAGGAACCACCTTCCTAGTGGTTGTCTCGACGAGATATTTCGTCATTAGCAAAACTGACCAGATCGTGTAGGATGAGATATCTCATTGGAAGAAAACACTATCAAGACCAGGAACCACCTTCCTAGTGGTTGTCTCGACGAGATATTTCGTCATTAGCAAAACTGACCAGATCGTGTAGGATGAGATATCTCATTGGAAGAAAACACTATCAAGACCAGGAACCACCTTCCTAGTGGTTTTCTCGACGAGATATTTCGTCATTAGCAAAACTGACCAGATCGTGTAGGATGAGATATCTCATTGGAAGAAAACACTATCAAGACCAGGAACCACCTTCCTAGTGGTTTTCTCGACGAGATATTTCGTCATTAGCAAAACTGACCAGATCGTGTAGGATGAGATATCTCATTGGAAGAAAACACTATCAAGACCAGGAACCACCTTCCTAGTGGTTGTCTCGACGAGATATTTCGTCATTAGCAAAACTGACCAGATCGTGTAGGATGAGATATCTCATTGGAAGAAAACACTATCAAGACCAGGAACCACCTTCCTAGTGGTTTTCTCGACGAGATATTTCGTCATTAGCAAAACTGACCAGATCGTGTAGGATGAGATATCTCATTGGAAGAAAACACTATCAAGACCAGGAACCACCTTCCTAGTGGTTTTCTCGACGAGATATTTCGTCATTAGCAAAACTGACCAGATCGTGTAGGATGAGATATCTCATTGGAAGAAAACACTATCAAGACCAGGAACCACCTTCCTAGTGGTTGTCTCGACGAGATATTTCGTCATTAGCAAAACTGACCAGATCGTGTAGGATGAGATATCTCATTGGAAGAAAACACTATCAAGACCAGGAACCACCTTCCTAGTGGTTTTCTCGACGAGATATTTCGTCATTAGCAAAACTGACCAGATCGTGTAGGATGAGATATCTCATTGGAAGAAAACACTATCAAGACCAGGAACCACCTTCCTAGTGGTTTTCTCGACGAGATATTTCGTCATTAGCAAAACTGACCAGATCGTGTAGGATGAGATATCTCATTGGAAGAAAACACTATCAAGACCAGGAACCACCTTCCTAGTGGTTTTCTCGACGAGATATTTCGTCATTAGCAAAACTGACCAGATCGTGTAGGATGAGATATCTCATTGGAAGAAAACACTATCAAGACCAGGAACCACCTTCCTAGTGGTTGTCTCGACGAGATATTTCGTCATTAGCAAAACTGACCAGATCGTGTAGGATGAGATATCTCATTGGAAGAAAACACTATCAAGACCAGGAACCACCTTCCTAGTGGTTGTCTCGACGAGATATTTCGTCATTAGCAAAACTGACCAGATCGTGTAGGATGAGATATCTCATTGGAAGAAAACACTATCAAGACCAGGAACCACCTTCCTAGTGGTTTTCTCGACGAGATATTTCGTCATTAGCAAAACTGACCAGATCGTGTAGGATGAGATATCTCATTGGAAGAAAACACTATCAAGACCAGGAACCACCTTCCTAGTGGTTTTCTCGACGAGATATTTCGTCATTAGCAAAACTGACCAGATCGTGTAGGATGAGATATCTCATTGGAAGAAAACACTATCAAGACCAGGAACCACCTTCCTAGTGGTTGTCTCGACGAGATATTTCGTCATTAGCAAAACTGACCAGATCGTGTAGGATGAGATATCTCATTGGAAGAAAACACTATCAAGACCAGGAACCACCTTCCTAGTGGTTTTCTCGACGAGATATTTCGTCATTAGCAAAACTGACCAGATCGTGTAGGATGAGATATCTCATTGGAAGAAAACACTATCAAGACCAGGAACCACCTTCCTAGTGGTTTTCTCGACGAGATATTTCGTCATTAGCAAAACTGACCAGATCGTGTAGGATGAGATATCTCATTGGAAGAAAACACTATCAAGACCAGGAACCACCTTCCTAGTGGTTGTCTCGACGAGATATTTCGTCATTAGCAAAACTGACCAGATCGTGTAGGATGAGATATCTCATTGGAAGAAAACACTATCAAGACCAGGAACCACCTTCCTAGTGGTTTTCTCGACGAGATATTTCGTCATTAGCAAAACTGACCAGATCGTGTAGGATGAGATATCTCATTGGAAGAAAACACTATCAAGACCAGGAACCACCTTCCTAGTGGTTGTCTCGACGAGATATTTCGTCATTAGCAAAACTGACCAGATCGTGTAGGATGAGATATCTCATTGGAAGAAAACACTATCAAGACCAGGAACCACCTTCCTAGTGGTTTTCTCGACGAGATATTTCGTCATTAGCAAAACTGACCAGATCGTGTAGGATGAGATATCTCATTGGAAGAAAACACTATCAAGACCAGGAACCACCTTCCTAGTGGTTGTCTCGACGAGATATTTCGTCATTAGCAAAACTGACCAGATCGTGTAGGATGAGATATCTCATTGGAAGAAAACACTATCAAGACCAGGAACCACCTTCCTAGTGGTTTTCTCGACGAGATATTTCGTCATTAGCAAAACTGACCAGATCGTGTAGGATGAGATATCTCATTGGAAGAAAACACTATCAAGACCAGGAACCACCTTCCTAGTGGTTTTCTCGACGAGATATTTCGTCATTAGCAAAACTGACCAGATCGTGTAGGATGAGATATCTCATTGGAAGAAAACACTATCAAGACCAGGAAGGAATACGCCGGTATACGCCGTACACCCTTTAGTTTTTCCATCAAATTAAGTATACTCTGCTTTTTCTTAAAAACTACGT
The DNA here is from genome assembly GCA_947359465.1 of Metellina segmentata. NCBI lineage: Eukaryota > Metazoa > Arthropoda > Arachnida > Araneae > Tetragnathidae > Metellina > Metellina segmentata. The sequence continues at coordinate 35,290,048 of OX375882.1, forward strand.
ACGCTACTTTGTTTTTCCTGGGAAACATCGCGCAAAACATCGCGTGAAACGCAGATAGCTGTAGAAGCAAAATAAGAGTTTCTATTTCAAGATATCACCTTGGTACATAATTCCAAAATCGTACCTAGCCGACCAACCGGTATAGTGGTTAAGATGTTAGCCTCTAGATCGGAAGGTTCCTGGTTCGAATCCGGGTCCGGGCATGGATGTTTGTAAACGTATGGTGTAGAGGCGGCTGGTGCACCTTAAATCTGTCGTGGCCGAAAGTCCTCACGTTGGGTTGGCGTGGAAGTTTGGAGAGTGGGGTGCCAGCTCAGGTGTTGCTTCGTCATCTGACCGTGGTTCAAAATTACGAGGTGTTGTCCTCGAATCTTTCCCTTAAGGGACTGATTCCGGACCGTCGTCAATAGCCCGTTGTGTTGCTCTAGTACGACGTTAACTAAAATTACCAAAATTACCAAAATCGTACCTATTGATCAAAAGCAATTAATTCAAAGTATTGTCGATAGAATGAAATCCAGACTTTGTTCTGATGTTAATGAATAAAATTGTCAACTTTTGAAGGATCTGTCCAATCTTGATACAGAAAATATAAATACAGGGGATATTCACTCTGTAGAAAAGGAGGTGAAAAGGATCCGTCGACTTTTTGGTGTAGATCAAATGTGCACTATTCAGTGTTTGAGTGACCAATAAAAACTCCCATGTGTTGTTCCAGAAAATTTAAAGCCTCTTAAATTTAAAGCGAGCGCGGGTTTAGTTTAATGAATAACATAGTATAACAGATTTGATATCATCTTTATTGATTTCAAACGTCACCAATCTAATGTTTATTAATGCAAATAGACTACCTATAGAACACTTTCAACCGGAAAAAAAATTTGTAAATTCTTGGTTTGACAACCATTGCTCTTCAGTAGACAATATATCAAGAGTATGCGCTACAAAAGAGACACAGAGACGGATTGCTCTCGTGAAGTAGTTTGGGAAAATATTTCAATGAAAATAATAGAGGTAATCCTTAAAATTTGTTTTAAAAAAATTACATCCTTCATTAGATGTGTTTAAATATTTTTCTCTTAACATTTCCTGTAATTATTTTACATCACAGTTAAATATTAATATAGTGATATTTTCAAATTTGAATATCACTCGATGATAGTCTGCATATTTTGCTTTTTGCATAAATACAGTAAACTCCCAATAACTAAAACCTTGTGAACACGAATTTCTGCTTAGGTCGAAGTTTCTTCAAAGTTCACACAGTTCCTTTCCTGTTCGCCGCATGCCCAAGGGCGGCACGGCTTAAACCAGTCAAAAAATTCCTTTCCTGTAATATAAAATTAATATAGGCTTTTTTTCTCTCGATAATTTGAACTTAGATTAATTCGAACATATTCCCCAGTCCTTTGAGTGGGAGATCGGAGGAGGGGGGGGGGTCAACCCCCTGGCTTATGGATTTTCTATATATACTAGGGGGCCTGCCCCCTGCTCGCTAACGCTCGCCAACCCCCGGAGGATTGCTTCGCAATCATCATTGGTTCGCTGCGCGAACCTATGCTAGCTTCGCTCGCCTCAATGAAGACATGTGTCCTAGCAGAAGGGATTGTTTACAAAATATGTTACCAAAAAAATGTTTTTCAAATCTAAATTTGCTGTATTACAGAAAAAATATATACAGTATCTCTAAAATCAGAATTCAAATGAAAACTTTGTGCAAAATTTGACTCGAAATGTGAGCGTTGCTTTGGAAATTGAATACCCAGCATGTTGTTTGTGTATGCATTTTCCCAGCACTCAAACGACCCACACTTTTTCATTGAGTTTGTTGCCGAAAGTTGTAGTGCAAGCGTCTTGTAGAACTATAATTGTTGGCCCTGAAAAGGACCGTTTTTTAAATGGCCCTGAAAAGATCCTCCACTTTCTTTGATTTCTATTATAAACTAAATGCAACAGCTCATTAAAATTTCCTTTTTTTTTTCAAAAAAATTTCATCCACTAAGACTATAAATTCAATCGATGCGCGAGACTTCGCGATAAACAAACAATCGTACAGTGTTGCCAAAACGCGATTACAAATAACGTCTTTTTTGCGTGCCACGTAAGAGAATTATGTATATAGATATACATGTTTGTTCTGGTGTGTTCATGTTGTTTTGCCCCTGTGGAAAAAGTAAGTAGTAAATACATGTTTCGTATTCGCCTCCCCATGGAAAAAATTCTGCAGGCACCTATGGTATACCCCCTTGGTTTTTTTTTACGACTACAGCACTGATCAGGACCATTAGAAGAAAAGTGACCAAAAACTTTGTCTGAAACTGTAAATCTTGATCTCATGTTCATAAAAATATTTTGATGACGAGACATCTCGTCATTAGCAAAATTGGACAGATCTTGATGGGCGATATATCTCGTCGAAACCACTTGAAGGGTTAATACTAAATCTATCACAGCATTGCAGATTTATTTTTTGTTGTTGTTTGAATCCATTTATTTAGAATCCAACTTAGATATTCACCTAATTGTACTCTAATTCTAGACGACCAATGAATAGCGACCATTAGGTAACACGTACTGCACTTAATGGCTTTTATTGTATTGTTCAGCAGTATTGGGAAACGGAAGAAGGCTAATGACTTGATTGTCAAATGCCTGGCCCCAATTGTGAATAATAAATATTTTCCTAGCTTGTATCATAGCTTCATACTCGTATGAAAATTTTTAGTATGCGTGTATTGAAATTGTATGGCATAGTCTCGGCGGTGATAAATTAAATCAGTTTTTAGTAAGAAGTAAACTTTTTCTTCGTATGTATTTTTTTATACTGAAGTACGCTCTCATGCCAGTAGAAAAGTGGAATTTTACTTTAAAATTTCTTTTGCCCTTTCGAACAGGCAACAACCTAGGTGAATTCAAGTCTGATAAATTAATGCTTCATCATGAACTTGAAAAACAACTTCTTGGAGAATCATGAATTATATTTCAAAGCAGTGCATTCTGAATTCCAAAGAGTGAGGCCCGTGATTTGCTTACCGTATCATCTTATTACCATCTTTAGCGTAGCAGCTCTGAATAGAAGCTAAAATTCGAAAATCCTGGTTTGTTAGCAAGAATAGTGACTTAATGGGTGCCACGTTGTTGAAAGGAGGCTGTGACTTATCAAACAGCTCTTGTTTGAAAAGGAACATTCCTCTTGTGCATTGTCTGTTTTCGACAGACTGCGCGACATGACTTAGAAGTTTTCCATGGCATTTAATTCAATACATTTTCGCTGTTCTTCGGTATCGTGGAATTAATTTTGTACATCGCTCTCTTTCTAAGTGGTAATTTGTTTATAATTGAAAGTGAAGTCGTGGGCGCATTTCTGCGGGAATTAAATTAAATCCCCAAACATTTTTTTCTGATTTGTTAAATCCAGGAAATCATTAAAAGTTTCAGAGAATGGAAGCCTTTATCTGATTAGGAAGTGAAATGATTTATCACATTGATTTATTTGAAACAGGGGTATGTGCAGTGCAAAAATACACATCAAGTTTAAACACATAAGACATGAATAAATTTTGAATACAGGGTGTGAACAAATTGAACAGGAGGTTTATAGACTTCTGTAGGAAAAACTACTGAGTGAATCGCAACCAAATTTTATGCACACAATTTCTATAGTATTGGGTTTTGATTTCTGAAAGAAAAATATTTCAAATTTCGGGCGAAATTTGACTCAGCCGTCCAGGTAATTTGCATATTAACGAATTCATGTAGCAAGTATGTACACGAAAAAAGTTTACGTGCTATAATCTTATTGCAATTGCATATGTAAGTTAAATTAATAACCTATATCACTTATAAGAGCTGTACAATAAATGTATTGCAATTACTTATGGAATCCTATTAACATCGTAGATTTGGTTCTAGTGTGTCCTCCAACACCTTAATCTGTAAATTGCATTCTCTGCACAACACACTCGATAACAGAACGCAACTGAATCACATTGATTTGTGTCACATGTTACGAAATTCTGCCTTTAAGACAACCAAGTTCGGAACGTTACCTTGAAAAACGAGGCTCTTTTAATGTCCCACATCCAAAAAACACAGGGATTAAAATCTGTTAGACGGGATGGTCATGTCGTTGGAAATAATCTTCTAATCACTGTTGATCGAAAAGTTTTGCCGTAAAGAGGCTTACACAGGTAAAGAGATGTGAGGGGTTAACCATCTGTGATGAAAATCGTAGTATCAAGACAATTCCTATGTCGAAATGATGGAAATGCAAACTTCCTAAGTATATCTGAACATCTGTAGACATTAAGAGAACGTATCACTGGCCCCAAGGTCATATATTCATTCAAAGAAGTAAGGGCCAATGTTTAAGAATTTCGTGAAGCCGCACCAAACCATCACTCCCACATTGATGCATGGAATGGAAGTTGTTGGTGAAAAGAAGGATTTGTGTCAGACCTAATACGACAGTTATGAATGTTTACAGCCACATTCAAATGAAAATGTGTCGCACCACTGCACAGTATTCGCCATAGCTATGCATCATTCACCAACCTCTGAGCGATGAATATCAAACCAAATGTTTTCCGAGTATCATAATCACCAGAAAGCAATTCTTGAGTGCGGGATATTTTAAAAGGATGAAACTTCAAGACCATTTCGCAGAACTCTTTCCACTGTCATATACTGCACTTACAATTCCCGTGATACCTCATGTGCACTGCTGCTACAATATGCATTTGCCACTTCCTGCTCTCAACCACAGCAGTCGAAATTTCTTCTGCTCTCTGTAGGCTTACATCGTCGTGGTCTTACAGAAAAAAAAATCGTATGTGTTCACAACGCAAGATCATATTCTGAAGATTACAAATCGTCAGTGGATTTCTACGTAAGTCAATAGTATCGCTATTTCGTTGATAGAATATTTTGACAAGTAACGCGTGATCCGGTTATGGAGCTTCATTACTCTGAGCTAGAGTCGTTGATTAGTGAAAAATGCTGCATGACTCCTCATAAAGATGGATGCTGTTGGATACGTTTGGCAAGATACAAACTATCTGAACTTATTTTTTCTTTTGATATCGAAACCTCGAACTCATGAAAGAATGTATACAAAATTTGGTAGTGTTTAACGAGTTGTTTTCCTAGAGAGAGGTCTGAATACCTCCTGTTTTATTTGGATCATCTTGTGTATTATTTTATTGGAAATAAATTAGTTTTGCAGTTGTGGGCTGAGTGTTGGTACTGTGAGATCGCTCCCCATTTCAACAAGCAGCACATCGCTGAACCAGAAAGAACATATTTTTAAATGATATGCCTAAGACGCTATTGAAGAGAGCTTGCGAAAGCACACTACCTACAATAATGGACCGGACAACAAGATGTGATAGTATAAGGGAAATAATACATGCTTTAATAGGGGGATGGTCCCCCACGTGCTGCAATTACACTAGCAACCCTTCTGGGCATACTTTCAACAAGGTTTTGTTACACAGTTACACAGCTATGGTTTTCTGTGTCCATTCTTGCTTCAAAAATGTCGCCAGCTCTGCTGTAGATTTCAGACGTGGTTCCCTGATCCGTAAGCGTCGCTCTATCTCGTCCCACAAATGTTCTATGGGTTTAGGTCAGGACTCTGAGCAGGCCAGGGAAGACGTGTTTTACATCCATATCTTGATACTACTGCTTGACAGAGGCTGCAACATGACATGGAACGTTGTCGTCCTGGAAGTAACATTTGTCCATTCCATAAAATTACCAGAGCGTATAAATAACCTGATTGTCCAAAATGTCCAAGTAGGCGTCGGCGTTCAATTGACCATGAACAACATGAAAAGGTCCCAGGCCATTCCAAGAAAAAACACCCCCAAGCAAGTAGTTGGAGTTTATGAAAATCTGCTGGCGTCCGGTCCATTATTGTAGGGTAATGTATGTGTGTAGGGTAAAAAATGTAGTTGTGGTGTGGATTTATTGACAATGGAAGTGGCAATTATCGCAAACAGTAATATCCAAATGAGAAGAGTTGAAACAGAAATCGAGATAGAGGAAATGACAGGAGAAAATAGATATTCGGTAGAACCCTAATTATTCAATGTAATGTAAACCGAGGTCGCCTTGGATATTCAGAAACTCGAATAATACGGACATGCAATAAACAGACTTCACGAAACACAGAAAATATTTGTTGCACTACAAGTAACTACCGCTGCGACTAAAATATTCATAAAGGTAGGATTACGAATATATACTCGGATTTATGACGCAGTATGTATTTGTTGTGATAACTTTGCAATTAGTCACTCTCACATTATAACAGGCAATCAATTTTGCCTGTCCAAACCAGACCAACCAGACAAAGTGCACATTGTGCTCGAATCTTTATTTAAAGCTTATAAAACATGGTATCGAATTTGGTTCGGACCACACAGATACTCGGTTAATAAAAGCTTTGCTAATCAAAAATTGACTGTAACCAATTTAGTTCGACTCCAAGCTTCTAACCGCTTCTGAGATGAAGGCGGCGCAAATTTCATTCCCTTAATTTAGCCTGTGTGGTAAATCTGGCCATTAAATGACATTTTCTGTTTCGTGTTTGTAGCAATTTGAATAAATATGGCCCTTGTGCTATATAAACCTAACCTACCTAACTTAGATTTAACTGTCCAGACATTTGAATTTTCAATTTATATTTGAAGGTGGTCTTAAGCGCATAATTTGTTCTTCGTGAAGTTTTTCAATTTAAAGAGGAAATGTCACCTTATTTAAAGTAACTTGGTAAATAAGTTATTCAGCTATTGTAGTATATTAGGATAAGTATCACGCACATACAATTGAATGCAATACATGAATCTATATATATTTCACTAACAGACAAGACACAGAAACCGACGTCATTTGCCTATTATAAAAAGGGCAACAAACTGATGTAAACAATATAAAATTTTTAAAGTGAGTTCATTATTCTTGAAAATTATTTAGCGGCACGTATAATAACCAAACAAATGTTTTAAATTCAAATCTCTTTAGAACATACAAAGCAAAAGGAACCATTTGCAAAAATTGGCAGTGAAGATTTTAAAAAGAAAGTCACTGAATTCAACAAACTTTTAACAGGTATAAGAACGCTTGGATAGATCGTCAATGTGGGATGCTTTTCTTCCACTTGAAGTAACAGTGCATGTAATTAACCTATGATAGGTTACAATGTTCCAAAATTATCGTCAATCGATGGTGATAATTCTTCTTCTTGGCGATTGTATCGTGTACTTGAGTCTAACCTATTTTTATTTGAGATTTAACTTGAATTACAATCCAAGGAACCTTTTTCAAAAATCTTGGATGTCACTGGGCAAAGTCAGAGTTTTCAAAACTGAAGCAGTAAACAATATTGTTGACTCTAAAAATACTTTAATTAGGTAGGCAACTGAAATTACAGAATTGCGTCATTTCGGTATAATTATGAATTCAAAGTTAACTGAACAAAGAAGTACGAAAATGAACTAAGAGAGAGAAACCGAACTCCCAGATGGTTATTAATTATCGTAACTGTCTATATTTTTTTAATTGGATGAGGGAGAATGAAAATTTAGCAAGCGCAATTGAAAATTTAAAGACGACTTGTTTCTGACAGGTTTCATTAGTTTCATCCTAATAAATGTGAACGGGATATGTTCCTATTATTTTAAAGTAGTTTGATTAGCTAATTATACAAGAAAATCTATCAGAGCCAAGAAATTTCCTGACTTAATATGCTTAGTGTACGTTCATTTGTTACGAACAAAAAATGAGACTTAAAAATTTATTTATTTCGCTGTTGAAACTTGCCATAAGCATTAAATTTAATTATACTATTAAAAATGAGACTACATTCCAATTTTTCAAAATGTTTCTGATTAAAACTTATGCATTCGTATGAATCTTCATAAGAAGTTTAAGTTTTATGCTAATATTATCTACAACGTAAGAAATACTAAACAAAGGATAGAGTGGAGTTTAATTCACGACTATTTTCTTAAAAGTGCAAGTATCACTTTTATTAAAATTTCTATGTAAATTTGATGCATACCAAAATGTTACGAATTACCATCAGCACGTGCCCAGTTAGTGTTAAAACCGTTACATCGCAAAAGATATTTATTAAAATTTCTAAATAACATCAAATATATACAGAGGCTGTTCACACATTTTTTAGACAATGTATATTGTATTCACAAAACTAAATTACATAAAATTCTTGTGTTTTAAATGTTCTATATTTGACAGCCCTTATTCTGAACTATCTTTCGACACCGTAATTTCCAGGATAATAATGCCTTTTGAAGTGTCAGAAGAGGTATTCTATCCCATTCCTCCTGAACAGCTTTCCAGAGTCCTTTAAGGGTTGTGGGACGACGTTTGGATAATGCAGATTTTAAAAGTCCGAAAACACAAAAATCCATAGGTGATACTTCGGGAGATTTAGTAGGGATATTAGTGAAGGGTATGGCCTTGATACCGGTTTTTTGTTCCATTTTTTTTAGGAAATTTACGGTGGATTTTGATGTGTGACTGCTAGCTTTGTCTTGATGGAGTTCCACAGATTGATGACACTGTGGGTAAAGCGATGGTATTTCATTCAGAAAAATTGGCGATCAAATATGTTCCTGATAGTTTTTCGAGTTAATCTTGACATTTTTTCCACTCTCTTTATTTTTAACTTGCCATTATATGAAAAACCAGCAACAATCATGAATCCCTTATAAAAACTTTCTTTCGATTCTGTGAACCATGTACTTAAATTTTTTTCTCCCCTTTTATGATAATAAATGGCTCTTTTTTTGCTGCAATCATTTAAATACCACCATGATTCATCTATTGTGACAATTTTTTTCCATTTTTCTTTGGATAGGTGTTTCTCATATAGAATTCGGCAGCGTGTCCTGTTTTCAGCGATATACTTTGGAGAAAGACGATGCACATTGCGTTTTTTCGCTTTCTTAAGATTTAAATCAACGTTTATCATTTTGTTTACAATGGACACCAAGCATTTGAATGATTTTGCAACTGTCCTTTGACTAGGGGGATTTTCTTTTAACATTTAACAACGTACCTTTGCAATAGTCGAAGATGTCCGTTTCTTCCTTGGATACTTGTTTGGAATTTTTGTCCCACTTGAGGCTCCAATTTGACGGGTTTTTTTTTCCTTTCTTGTTGACAATATTACCTTCGACGCTCTAGATATCACAAAACCATGACTCTCACATCGTTTTTGGATAACTCTTCGGAAAGAGCATAAATATAGCCTTCGAAACACTGCTTCGGTAAAAACGCCATTTTGAATAAAAACAAACCTCTCAAGCCGCAGACAATAATTTTGACTTTTAAAAACATAGTACAACTGCAATTATTTCTTTTGCAGCAAACGATTTTTATAACCGCTAACCAAAATCGTCTAAAAAATGTGCGGTCTCTCTATGTACTCGTATACTAGCCACTGCGTGGCCAGCACGGCGATTTGAAATTTTCATTCTATCTTCCCGATTTGTTCTCTACGATCCTAAGTAGGTAGTACCTCTCGCCTTGATGTCGGCGGCGATTCGTCTTGGCATGACACTGGAAGGGATGGGAAGTATCCACGACTCCTGTACAATCTCCCACAATTCACGAAGATTAGATGGAAGGTGGTCTGAGGCTGGGACATCTCTCACAATTGCATCCCAAATTTACTCGATTGCATTGAGGTCAGGCAGGTGATCTTGATGACCAGGAAAGCACGCTCAGGTTTGTGGAATGTTCATCCAGATATTCGGATACAATTCGGGATCGATGGCACGGTCTTGGTGAAAGACAATCTCTGTAGTGGGCTGTCGAAAACGAACATACGGGAGCAGATGGTGGTCAAGGATATCCCGGTAACGTTCACCTGTGAGAGGAGAGACGATGTCCCACGTACCAGGGGTCCCATTTCAGTTAACGTGAACAGTCCCCAGGCGATAATGCCACCTCCACCAGCCTGAAGAGTCCCCTGCTGGCAGGAAGATTCATCGCTTTATGTGGTTTACGCCGTACACGTACTCTGCCATCGGCATGTACCAAAACTAATCTCGATTCATCACTCTAAGCAACAATTTTCCACTTCTCGACGGTTCATCGACGATGTTCCAGTGCCCATGCTAGTCGTTGCGCCCTGTGTTGTGCAGTGAACAGATGTACTCTCGTGTCACGACGGCTTCTGTATATCATTGAGAGGAGATGGTTTGGACTGGTGTGGCAGCTTAACGTTGTTACCAGCGTTAAATCGACGGGTGATCTGCTGCACTGGTAACTTGTTTATCCGCTGTTACAATGAAGACTATCCACCGATCACCTTGCTCATCCACACGCTGTTGTCCGCTGTAGTTGACCCTGGAAGATATGGTTTTACCGGAATTGACGTACTCAGAGTTGCACCCTTGACACAGAGGTGGGTTAAAATCCGAGTGTCTGTACTACTTCCGAGATGGAGGTGACCCATTCGTCGGACCACGACTATTTGCTTACGATCCAATGCGATTAGATCCGTACTCTTATCCATACTGCCTTTGTCTATTGTTCTTACCATGGAGCAGAACTCATTATCTTGTCGAACAGCTACTTACGTCATTTGCAAGCAGCTTCCAGGCCTGCGCACAGCTCTAAATTTGCATCATGCCAGCATTCCTTATTCAATTGCTCTTCAGTGTAAAGGCCTCTCCTCGGGAATAAACAATGGCCTGTTTACATTAAAATGTGTTGCTATATTCGAAACTATCATTGCAAACTTATATGATTCTCTAAATCAGAGGTTCTCAAACCTTTAGAAGTCGTAGCACCCTTGAAATCCTACAAAAATCGTAGGCGCACCATACATAAAATGCTAAAAAATAAGACTTAAAAAAGCCAAGAAATATAGAAATAACTGGAAAATGCTGCATACCTTTGTTCATCGTTTAATTTATGTTGATGAACTTGACGTGTTTTAGCTATTTCTTCAATATTGGGGCGTATGTATGATAAGCAAACTCAAATGTCCTCTCTTTTTGTACTTTAGAGAGGGTTGAGAAGAGTTGATGAGTGGAAAATTCTAATTTGCATAAGAATGTTGGTGAAAATTGCAGTAAAATGGCCAAAGCTTTTTGATATTGACTTGTATACTCAGATTGAAATTCAAAAATTTTCAAGAGAAAATCCCTTAGTTGTAATCTTTAATCCACCATCGGTGGATATAGCAGCAGGTTCTTCTGTTAATGTTAAATAACCATCATCTGAAATGTCTATGAATGGATTTCGAATCCAAATGTATTGTTCAGTGTTAATTGGTGTAAAATCTGATTGAGCAAATTCAATTTATCTTCCAAACTTGTCAAATATTTAACTATTATAGGAAAGATATCATATGCTGGTCTTCTTTTCCAAAGGTAACATTTCCAAATAACTCTCGGAAACTTTTTTCTTCAAGATAAGTAGGTTTTTCTGAAATGCTTTCATTTTTTCAGTAAATATCAAAAATATATATATATTGTTTTCCTTGCATGCTAGTTTTCAAAATATCGAGCCGTTGAAATATATTAGCCAAATACACGGTAATCCGGTAGTTCAAAATTTGCATCGACAGAACTCACAAAAGTTTTTTTTGTTTCGTTTCTTCCAAAAACTTAAGTAGTTCTTGTCGTACCTCACGTACCCCGATTAAGTACTTTCCCTTTTGAAAGTCACCCCACTTTGGTGGCAAAAGCAGTCGTCTGTGTCGAGAATCCATATCGATTCAAAAGTTTTCGAATAAACGTGCCTTTACTGGTCTTGTTTTTATAAAATGTACCAGCTTGATAAAAAAAACTTTCTTAAGTTGTCTCACATCGCAATGCTTTTATCATCAAGGCTTCTCTATGAAGAAAGCAGTGTGTTATAATGACATTTTCCTTTTTTAGAAAGGATGTAAGAACATTAAAGAAGCCTATCATTTATGGAGCTCCACCTGTACAAATGTCTAAGCAAGACGTCCATGGTATTTTCCATTTGCATAGTTAATTATAGGTTGAACCATTTGTACTCACACTTAATCCTTTTCTAAAAAAGAAACTGATTTACAATTGTATCTTCATCAATAAAACGAATAAAGGCTAAGAGTTGTGCTTTGTTGGTATTGTCTGTTGACTCATCTACTTGTAATGAAAGATCTTAATACTGAAGTTTATTGCTGCAAACATAATTCTCGATATTATATCACATATCTAGAATACGTCTTTGGATTGAATTGTTGGACAGAGCGATCTCATTTATTTCTTTTGCTGCTTCATTTCCTAGCAATGTTTTCACAATCTTCTGACACGCAGGCAGAATGAGTGATTCGACCAAAATATGAACTTTTATTATTTGTGAAGTTCATGTTTGTATCAGTTCAGAAACATCGTAAGAAGCAATTTGAGCTTTCTTAGAAACCATCATTATAATTTTGAACGAGTGTGGCGCTTTTGTCTGCTGTTCTAACGATCTTTTAAAATAACTTTTAACTTTGCCATATAAGAGTTGTTGAGAGTGCTTGGTTTTAAAATGCTTGCTCAGTTTACTAGGAACCAATTATTCATTTGACATTTTAAATCAAAATACGGCAAAGAATCATCAACGTTTCCGGTCCAATAGAAACCAAGTCCTAAGTAACTTTCGTTGTATTTTCGAGAAGACCGAGTTTCGACTCTCTTACCGAAACTGTTTCCTACGCTTAAACTGTGTTCACTTCCGGAATCACACTCCTCATTGTGTAAAACCTTCTTACTACTGTTCTTTCGTGCACTCCATATTTCATACACTATTAACAGAATAATAATAGTCTGCCGCAAAGAATATTTTAATGCTGAAATAAAGATATGATGTACTATATATAACTATAAATTCATTTTTATATCCCCACACATATCAATATGGGATCTCTAGTGAAACGGGGCACACCCTTTGAGAAGCACTGCTCTAAATATTTCTACCAACTTATTTACATCACGGTCGGTCTATCACAGGAATTCCGTAAATTAAAAACGACTTCCAATCAAAGATAACATCATGCATGGAGCCCTGTCAAAACCGTTACTTTAAAGTGTTCAGAATTAAATCCCATTATAACTGTGAGCTTGTCCGAGTATTTTTAGCAGTATTTTAAAGCTTCGTAGGTAATCGTAAATTGGCCCGGTGCAAACATCCGATTTTTCAATGTGCGGCGCCGGTGTTGCACCGAAGCTCAACTATGCACACACAACCGTGAAATGACGCAAGTACTAATTTCGCGCCATTTCCGATAAATATTCTATCGAAGAAAACGTGTTTATTTCGCTCACTTGGTGTAAAAAAAGTATATTTCGAAAAGTTAGTTAGACGTTACTGGATACAACCTTTTGTTAATTATTATTTAAATTCTATTTATTTATGAAAACAAGGTACTTCAGACCGGAGAAGCGTGTGCGGCGCCGTGGGGAACTGCGGTACAAGTTGCACCGTTACATGCGTCGCCGCTGCGGCGCCGGAGGCATGTGTGCACCACTACATTGGATCTAATGTATCTCAGACCGCAGCAGCGGCGCCGCACGTTGAAAAACCGGATGTGTGCATCGGTCCTTAAGCGGACCGGCATAATTGTAGAATGAATTCTGTCGTGGTTTATTTTTTTTTTTTAATTTGTTCCCATAATGTTGATTCCTGCACCACGTGCAAATACCTTACTTATTAAATTGTTAACTTCCAATATCAAGATCTGAATAAGAAAATTCCATAAAATATTCAGTCATATAGAACATTAAAAATATAAAAACCTTACGTGATGATTCCTCTTCCTAACGCGCATCTTTGAATAATATGAACATCAAAGCTTCATCGAAACAACTTACTTCTCGAACGAGCAAAATAAGGCAGAAGCTTCACCGCCTTCATCAAAGAGTTTCAAACACCATCGTCCCAAATGAAATCGTGAGAGTGCGGCATAAAAGCCGTTGAAAGGACCTGGACATTTTAACTTTTCTGCAGAAGAAAAAGTTATATAACTTTGAGAAAATGGTTGAATTACGAGAGTCATAAAGATATTGATGCGGAATTATTCTAAAACCCCCTCGAGTAGTGGTGTTTTTTTTTTTTTTTGAGGGAGGACAAAATGCATTTTTCTTTTTATATTTCTGAAGAGTTTTATGGGCCATCTTTTTCAAATCACTTCTTGCTTTAGAATTGCATCTTGTCTTCGCTAGAATTGAGTAAAAAGAACTTTACAACCTTGAAATGTTTTTTTATTTCGTATTTTTATAACACATATATACAGATGCATGAGATATACATGGTAAAATTTATAATTCTTTGGATGAATGGAATTTACTTCGAGATTTAAATCTATCACTTTGGCGAACGCTTGAAATATATATTTGGCCAATCTGCGCCAAACACGAGAAATGCAACGTCAAATAATGGACAAACACACAATGAAAGTTTTACTGACGTAAAAGAGAAGATTAGACCTAGGTTCGATTCCTCATTGGATATATTTCTCTCTTGTGTCAGTAAAACTTTCATTGTTGTGTGTTTGTACATTGCTTGATGTTGTCTTTCATGTTTGGTGCAGCTTGGCCAAATATGACAATTACGCCATAATGCAACCGACTAACCAACTTGAAATATAATGATTCAATGTTGACTAGGTTTGCTAACAATTTAAAAGCTGTTCTAAAGGTAAAGATTTGTTGGAACACAACAATTTACACTAACTGTAACACTCTGGTTTGGGAGAAATGATTTTGAAATATTCTTAGCAAAAGGGAAATACTGGTAATTTAACTATTTTATTTCAAGAATATTTGAATGGATTTTCAATTCCTTTACAACCTCCTCCATGTCAGGCAAAAAGGGTTAACTCAAAATGGCTACTTCTCAGAATCTTATTTTAAATATTTCTCTTTCTCACAAATATTTCTTATATTTTAATATTTCATATATTTCAAGCATGTCATAATACAAATAATTGTAATTTAGATTTTTTAGGTTCAATCAATTTTGGTTTTAAGCGGGTATTATTTTTCAAAAATTATAATGGTCCACTTGCCTCCTTTGAACCCGCCAAAAGTTAGGCTTAACCCTTTTTGCCCTGACACTGAAGATATATGATTTCGAGCAACCTAATGATAAGTCAGTTTTCTAATTTTTCAGACCAGCAATTTTTTCCTTTTTAACAAATTCAAAATTTATAATGGTTTATCCATTATTTACAAGAGGACATGATGTCTTAAACTTACAAGTACCTCGTAGCAATTCAAGCAACCAAAAATTCTTTTTATCTCCATTTTTTAATATTTGCTTTTATTTTTTTTTCTTGCAGAACATATTTCTGTGGCTTATCTCCAAGTTGCCCGGAGCTTTTCATACCTTATCTCTAAATGAATCTGAAAAAAAAACTGTATTACCGAAATTAAAAGTAAGTGAACACATTTTTAAGGAAAATATCTGTTTTTGACCTCTGATAAACTTTGCAGTTAATTATCGTAAGTGTATAACAATTTAACGTTATCCACATTTTCATCATATGATTCCACAGAAAAATTCTTTTTAAGGTATTGCACTATCAGAGCATCCAATCTCATTGAATATTTTATGTTTAGAATATCTTCATTAAAAATAATGATTTTTACGTGATAGTTGTTTTGTCCTTTTACTTTAAATTTTGATTATGAAATATTTATTAGCGTGAGATGCAGAGGAAAGATTAAACCGTTTTAATACTCCACTTCTCTTCATTACAAACTTTGCAGTTATATTTTCTTTTAAACTCAAGCATCTTATATCAATACATCTTACATTTTCCTATTTAATCTTACTCTGTCCTATAAGGATCTCTATCAATCATTCTTCATCTTTAGTAATGGAATTATTTATACATAAATGAGAAAAGGAAGAAAATTAAACAAAAAGAAACTGAATTTAAAGCTGGTTAGGAACGAGATTGATATTAGATACAAATATATCTATATATATTTTTGGAATAATCTACTTATAAATTAGAAATTGTATGAAAATAAGAGAGATAGTACTCGTCTAAGAAGAAAAAGTAATCTTAGATCATATATCAAATTCACTTTTGGTGAATAATTCATTGTTTTATTCACCTTTAGCTGCAGCTTTTGATTTTTTTTTAATTTATTACATTCAGGATACAAAATTATAAAAATATTCATTCACTAAATATTTTACAGAAAATTTATTACGAGAAAAAACGAGACAGATGCACGTAATTTATGTACTACCTGTAAAGAAAAACTGCTCTTCAGGTAATTAACTTAACCGTTATCAACCTAAAACATGAACAACCTCAATTGCTTCAATAACTGTCTTACGATTATTACGAGAAAATAAAACGAGACTGCTGCATGTAATTTATATACTACTTGTAAAGAAAAACTGCTCTTCAGTTAATTAACTTAACCCTTATCAACCTAAAACATGAACAACATCAATTGCTTCAATCACTGTCTTACAGTTTAAGTAACTATAGTTACCAAAGTAGGTGATCGTTTTAATGAATCCACATCATATAATGAAACTTCATCGTTTCTACCAGTTATCACAAAACCAATGTTATAACAGTTACTTCCAGGAATCACAAAAACTAATGTGATATCTGGATGTAACTGTATAACTCTACCCATTAACGAAATTTCTGTTTTACGATCTTCTTCCATGATCCCAAGATGTTCGGTAAAACTATCACCAACTGCAATTTTGGTAATTTTAAAGGGATAATACCACAACGAAGCTTCAAATGCAGACGTATTTTTTTCATCAATGAGAATCGCATTGTAATTTTTTTCACTAATGCGATGTATTGATACCCTCAGGGTATCTTCTTTAGGTGTGTACGAAATTCAGCGAGGTACTCTAGTAATCTTTACTATTTCCGTGGTGTTTACTGTGTTTGGCGCAGTTTCGCCCAATGTGGTTGCTTGCGCCATAAAACCTAAAAGCAATCAACCAACGGGGTATTTATTAATAGCAAATATGAAAGAAGAAGGAATAAATTCAAATCAGTGATCCCCCCAATATTTGCGCATCCCAGGGTACTAAGATTTTAAGTGGGCTTCACAGAAAACATGTAATATTTCACCAGCCAAAATAGAAAACTTCCAAGAATAAATAAAATACTCCATTTTCCTCAATTATTTTATATTTTAAAATCTAAATTTTAGAATCAAAAACAATTATTAAGAAATTCCAACATTTATTGACTTGAAATTGACGCCAAGTTGGGAATGGGAGATAAGATAAATGAATTAACGTTACACTGGAGCTTGGCGATTGTATGTAAACCAAAAGGAAAGATCCAAAAATGTTGAGAATTACTTAATAATCAGACATGTATTAAACCAAACATTTCTGAGCTAACTGCTGAAGAACAGCTGCATTTTTCACATCAAGAATAAATTATATTTTGATGCTATATAACATTTTTGCAAATTGTCTTTTGATTTTAATTCATTTTTATCAGTAAATAAAAGTTTGTATGGTATTAACTGTTTATTTTATTTAAGTTTCTCTGTTTCAGAAGTTTAAAATGTTATAAAAAATCCTACATGGAAATTTTAACGTTTTGTAATCTATTTAATATATATATCTATATGTAATCTATTTAATATATATCTATATGTAATCTATTTAATATATAATATATATTGGGTTTTTTTAATATCTTTGATGATAATTTTACTACCTTTAACATGAGCAAATTTTTAATGTTGCCCAAATGTCCTGTTTTTAGTCTACTCATACATGTTTTTACACTTCATCTACCTAATAAGAATTGATTTCCTAAGATACAGTGATAACGTACATTAAATTTTATTAAAACATGTATTGCATGTTTTACATTTCTTTTACCCAATAACTTTAGTCTTAAAAAATAATATTTTTTAATCGTTATATTAAAATACAGGAAAGCTTTTCTTTTTTTTTCTTCTGGATTCTTACATTCATGAATAAAAAATCCTGCTTCAATAATCATTAAAAATATTTTATTTGTCTCTAAGGATAATAATTATTGTTACACATTTTAAAAACATGAGATTCCCTAATTTATTCTAATAACCTGACATATATTTTCAGCTAGAAGAAATTTAGCAATGTAAGAAGAAAAGAGAGAGAGAGGTTTACACACACACTTTAATAAGAAAAAATCATTAATTAAACATAAAATCCTTTTAAAACTAAAACTTTGCAAGCGTCCAACTCAGCACTAATGGAGATTTTCTTTTAGTAATGTTTTTATAACTGTTCGTCATAGCAAAATTGAACGGTTTCGATTCGTTAAACATTCTATTAATGGAAAATTTAAGTGATTTTTATTTACTTAGAGTTTTACGAATTTGAACAAAATTATCCACTTTCCATATTTTATTTAATATACCATCCAATCACTAGTTCATCACAAAAGAACCACAATAAAGGATATTTTACTGTGAGTAACACAAAAGCAATTTTAAAATATTAAAAAGCAATTCCAAACTTCCACAGCACGCCAACATGAGGACATATGACGTCACAGCAGGTTTAACGTGTATCAGCCGACCATATACAAGGGTTGTTCAAATGAAAAGGTAGGAAACGACACTGTATGTATAAATGAAGACTTTATTCAAAGTATACACCATAGACCTGAGCACAACGATCCCATTGATTAACGGGCCGAAGGATTCCTTGTTTCCAGAATTCCTGTGGCCGTTACGAGACCCAGTCCTTCACAACGTCCTTGAGTTCGTCGTCCGAGTTGAAGCGATTCCCTTTCAGATGTTTTTTCATGGGACCAAACCCATGGAAATCGCACGGCGAGATGTCCGGGCTGTAGGGCGGATGGTCAAGCTGCTCCCACTTGAACTTGGCCAGTTCCGCGTGTGTGACCCCGTAGACGTGTGGACGCGCGTTATCATGGAGCAGAACCACACCCTCCGGGAGCAGCCCCGGTCTTTTGTTCTTGCTGGACCTGCGTAGGCTTCGGAGTGTCTCACAGTACATATCGGAGTTAATGGTTCTTCTGTGCTCGAGGAATTAATTCAACAAGTTTCGGACCTTGGACATCGAAAAAGACAGTGAGCAACACCTTCCCTGCTGATGCCAAGGCTTTGAACTTTTTAGGGGGAGGTGACGACGCATGCTTCCACTGCATGCTGTCCCGCTTTGTCTCTGGCTTGTATGATGGCACCAGCTCTCATCACCTGTGACGATCCGCTCCAAGAAAGCAGGGTCTTCATGACACCGAAACAGATGTTGAAGTGCTAGCCCCACACGCAGTTCCTTTTGCTGGTTGGTGATCTGCTTCGGAACCCACTGCGAGCACACCTTCCGATAACGCAACCTGTCGTGAACAATTGTCCACACTGTTCCAACGCTGACATCCACCTTCACCGCCTACATTCGCAATGTGACACGCCGATCACTTCTCACTAGGTCGACCACCTTGTCGATGAGATCGGCCGTGATTACTGTGTTTGCCTGGCCTGGTCTCGGGTCATCAACCAAACTTTCACGGCCTGCACGAAAATGGCACTCCATTTTATCACTGACTTGTCGGACACACAGTCTTCCCCGTATACGGTCACCATACGGTGAGGAATCACGGCCGGTTTAACATCATCCGCTGTCAGAAATCGGATAACGCCTCGCTGCTCCTCAATAGTCGAATTTTGCAATGTGAACGCCATCCTGTTCTCACATGCACTAGGGATGCGACATCGACAGCAAAACATCGATGTTCAAAATTAAGACATCGATGTTGATAATACATCATCCGAAAACATCGATGTTTTTAAAATTCAGTGTATTCAAAGTTTTTCCCACATTTCTTAAAACTGGTTTAGCAACTAGTGATGTTACATCGACAGCAAAACATCGATGTTTTGAAGCTTTGATGTTCAAAATTAAAACATCGATGTTTTGAAGCTTTGATGTTCAAAATTAAAACATCGATGTTGATAATACATCGCCCCCAAACCATCGATGTTTTTAAATTCAGTGTATTTATACTTTATTCCCCATTTCTTAAAACTGGTTTAGCACCTAGTGATGCAACATCGACAGCAAAACATCGATGTTGATAATGCATCGCCCCCAAACTATCGATGTTTTTAAAATTCAAAATATTCAAACTTTTTTCCCCATTTCTTAAAACTGGTTTAGCAACTATTCTTGAGACATCGACAGCAAAACATCGATGCTCAAAATTGAAACATCGATATTGATAATACATCGCCCCCAAACTATCGATGTTTTTAAAATTCAGTGTATTTAAACTTTTTTTCCCCATTTCTTAAAACTGGTATAGCAACTAGTGATGCGACATCGGCTCCAATACATCGATGTTTTTTATAAAACATCGACATCGATGTCGCAGCACTACTTTTCAGACCCTTCACCCTTGGTCACTTTTGTCTAAAAGTATGTTCAATTTGGTGATTATGAAAATTATGCTACTTGGTTATTTTTTAAATATTTATAACGGTACTTTTTTTATTTAAAAATAAAACATCGACAACGTAAAAACATCGACAAGTATAAACATCGATGTTGCAAAAACATCGACCCCAATACATCGATGTTAAATAAAAAACATCGATGTTTTGAAAACATCGACATCGATGTCGCATCCCTAACACGCACTGCCGCGTCAATTGGACGGCGCTCTTTATAAGAGCCTCTGCTCTCGTCTGCGCATGCGGGCGCCCGCGCATGCTCCGATCCACGCTGGAGATTCCAATCGCATCCCTAGATGTCTTGCTACGTTCTCCCATAGCGGCATAGGCAAATATGTTAACGGTTACGTTGTTACGACATATCGTACCTTTTCATTTGAACACCCATTGTACATTACGATCTTTGGTTAGATCGAGTTTCGAACTCTCACGATTCTGTCAACTGGGCCACATCTACCCTCTTAAAGTTGAATTTTAGGACTTTTGTTCGACTAAGATTAGGTATCATCTGCATGGAGCATATTGCTGGTTATAAAGCAGGAAAATGAGCTTACTTACTTTTATAATTTAGAGTCTATAGTTAGTTTTAATACCCAGTTTTACCTGAGAGGTTTAACTGCTTCATAAAAGTCAAACAGCTTTTTTCCCCCAGCAGCTTCATTGAGCTTTCGAACAGCATTTTGATCTCGGAGCACTTCACGTGATTGCGTTCTTTATCTAATTACTCGGTTCGTGACAACTTCTGTCGTTCTGTGTCGAATGGTCTCATCTTGCATAATGTTCTATATTGAACTGTACTTCTGTGGCTCTAAAAGAACAACGTAGTGAGCTGAAAATAGTAGCGTTGACCTATAAATTCCAGACAGTATAAATTGTTCAACTAGCATAACGCCAGAGCGCTTTGTTCGCGTTTTCGCTGCTTCAGGCTAATATATTTTCTGTTAAGATTTCATCATCAATTTTTTTATTAATTAGAAATACTTGCTTTAAAATTTCAAAAGAGTTCTTAAATAATTGTTTTGCAATTTTGTGGAATTTCATAACATCTTCATACGTTGTTACGCATTATAACGCAAAACTAATGATGAACCAAAATTAGGCTGAATGTTACATTTTTAATACTTACCTGCTGAAGTCCTCAGTTATCACTCATTTCGGGATTTTTAATTCATCTAAGAAACATTAAATGGACGAATATTTGTCGCTTGAGAAACAGGTCCCCCTCCCATCAACAAATTCCAACTTCCGATTGGTGACCGCACGAATTTGTAATCAACGCTCACCCATAATCGCTTTTAGAAGCCTTTTCTTTGACAGATTGAGGTGCAAAACGCATCTATTTTGGAAAAACGTGCCTTTTTAAATGGTTTGAAGTTCAATTGAGTAATGAAATATATATCTTAAAGAGAGATTTTTCCTGCCCAGTTAAATGTAAGTTGTGGTATTGCTTTTATTGTGGAAAGGGGGGAGAGAGCTTTCCATGCTTATTCTGAATGTGGTGTGCCTTGGCTTTAATTTTTCCTACACGATTTCAGTATATCGTCAATAAAAATTCCAAAGAAAGAATTACAAATTTAGAATGATAGTTGATCAGCGTCAGTTAAATCAATCGCCGAACGTCGCACAAACAGCGAAAACTACATTTTAAGCTACCCTTGATAGCATATTGATAGAGTATGTAAAATGTTCACTTTCCATGTGGTTTGTATAGATTAAAAATCATTCTCATAACTTCAAAAAAGAGTCACATTTTCAAATTTTAATATAATCTTCAAAATAATGGAGATACTTTTTTTCTCACTAGATATTAGACAGAGCAACCTTTGATCACTATTGTGCTGATGATTTCGAGGGAAAGGGAATTTTCAGGCTCCCTAGGTGTTTGTTCAGTATTCCCTTGGTCAATCATGAAGTGTTCCTTAACATTCTTCCCAGTGAAAGAACTGAAGTGTTCTAGAAACGTAGTGAAATAGTCCAAAAATAAGTAATGTTCTTATGCTGATAACAGAAAGGATTTCAAGTAATATTTTAAAAAACTACTTCGATGTCAAGGATAACGACTTTGGTCCTATCTTAGGACTCAAAAGCTTCCGAGGTGTACCAGAATCAATCCTCACGACATCCAAATAAACTGCCAGCCTATTCGCAGAAAAAAATAGCTTGATAAATGGCAGCAAACTATTGGAGAATTAAAGATGACGGAGACGAACATACATCATCTCTCCGCTAGTCAGGTTTCACATTGATGAATAAGGTGTAGAAATACTTGCTTCCGCGAGTCAGCAAAACTGTCAATTTGAAGAAGAATGAGAAGAAACGAACTTATCAGAGGAAAGAAGCCTTGGCTGTATATATATATATATATATATATATATATATATATATATATATATATATATATATATATATATATATATATATATATATGTATAGAGAGAGAGATTTCGCATCCGATGAATTATAGTCAGTCCATAGACGCAATGGATGGAATTATCCTGTATGTAAAAATACTTAAGTAATTCTTGTTTTAATTTTCAAACCCGCAAATCATTTTCTTAACTTTCCAAATCTTACGGTGGGCCACCCTTCCCTTCGGAACTGATCCCGGACAGTCGCCATTTAGTCCCTATTCAACTACCTACCTACATAATATTTCAGCTCTTTTTATCTAAACGTGTCTCAGCGATTGCTTTACAAAAAAGCTTTTTTAATAAGGTAGTTTATACATAAAAAAGCTTTTTTTATTAATTCAAGTATTTGAAAATTATATTTTCATTACAATTAAATATTTAGGTAATTTTATTTTAATTTAATCAGCTATTTAAATTGGGTACATTTCTACATCATTAGCTACATCTCTCTGTGTGTGTGTCGATTTAATTGTATTCGATTAATAGTATTTAGCTTTTATAGTTACTGTTAAAGAAGAAAGCTAAATCTTATCATTCAATTTTTAAGTGTCATAAAATTGATTTTATGACACTTCTAAATTCAATGGGAAGATTTAGCTTCCTTCTTTATCAGTTAATAAAATTAAGGTTAAAAATTATTAGAAACAGAGATTCATAGATCCGTTTCGAAGTTTAATTGCAATTTGTACTTTGATAACTGCCAATACTGAAAATAAACTCAAAATATCATCATATTTTCAAAGCTAGATTGTCAACCATTATCCGCCTCGGATTATCCCGACAGCGGTCTCAACTGAAGAAATTATTTTCATAAGAAATAATGCAGAGGTTTTGTAAAATATTTTCATCAGAAAAAAATTGAATAGCTTGAAATAACCATAGAGAGATAAACGAATCCAACGAGAAGCTTTTAATGTTTAAACTGCTTGCAGGTACGCATTTTGGATGCGACGGGATTTGGTTTATCTTTCGAATACGACTCTAGCACATTGCCAATAAAAATTCTAAAAAATTAATTTCGAATTGAAAAGTTATAGTTAATTTGTAAACCCTAATTAGAAAAAACCCGCCAAACTTCGCCAAAAGGGAAATAAAATTAATTTTAAGGTAACCCTGTACGTATCATGATAGTTATTTTAGGTATCAAGAAGTAAAATCTTCGTTTTCTATTTGGCTTGTTTGCGAACATTCCAACTTCTATAAAAAAATTTCTACTTCCTTTTATATCATAAAATATAAAATCTAGAAAAAAAATGTGAATCGTGTGTCCTCTGACGGACACAATGCGGTTCCATTGGGAATCGCAATACAGTTATCTGCTGTAAATAAAGAACTCGATGACATTCAGTGACAAAAAAAAACATCATAATTCGTCGTGCGTTCCATTAAATATATTGTCTTTCGAGCTTAAATTACATGTACTTGATACTAACCTTAACTAGTGTATGGTTTATTAAATGTGGCTATATATCAGTGAATCTTCCAAAAGTAAGTAAATATTTCATAAAATGTCTCAAAAACATGTTAATTTTGTAAAAAATTTAAAAATTTTATAGCTTTTTTTAGTGTGAGAAGAATAAGATTTATGATAGTTGTAGTAATCTGTTTTCCAAACGACGAATTGTTAAAATTTAAAATTAATTTTAAAATTGTTACTTTTTAAAAGTAGTTAATTGTTTTTAAATGTTTGGAGCCGAAAAGGAAAATCAATAAGCTAAATAAAATTAAAGTTTCAAGTAAATTTCTAAATAAGATTTGATTCATCGTTCTAAGGTATTTCCTTGTTACACGAGGGCACAAAATTAGGAAAAGAAAATATATATTATATTAGCTAAAACGTGTGCAATTTGAACATATTGAGTACGCTGAATGACTATCTTCATCATTTCGCACTCCAGCAAGAAAATTGACACAACCCAAAATTGCAGAATTTGAGAAACACATCAACTTAAAGGATACTATAAAACTTATACTGAAATAGTATAAGCTTCTTTTAAATTTTAGATATTTATGGTGGTAACTTCTATTATTTTCTATAGAATAGTAATATAACACGCTGGGACATCTCATACATATTTTTCAATGACATAACATCAAACTTTTTATTTTCTGACTTGTGTCACTTTTCTTGCCGGAATGCGATTTGTCTACGTCAAAAAAAAAACCTCACCTATCATACAACACTGATTCTCCCACTTTCAAAATAAAAAAAGGGCTTATATTTGCATCGTGTGTGTTCTTGTGTGCATACATATATTCACTTTGGTAATAGAGCAGTAAAGTGTGTGTGATAAAAGTTAATAATTTTCATTTAAACATTAATCTATTAAAATTTCAATAGTATTTTTGTGAAACGTCTATTTATTCATTATTTCGTATCTCAATTTAATTGCCACAGGAGCAAAATAATATTAATAAATACATAAATTACAACATCAATAAAAATCGTTTGAAAAACTTACATCAAATTTGTAACTTTAAATTAATAATTATCATCTGATAAAATGTAAATAAAGGTTTTTATTTTTGAATAAAAATATCGTTTGGTAAAATATATTCCTGTTGTTTTTCTTAAAACAGATGTTTTTAAAACTTTACATTAAATAAGTCATAACCACTAATTAGGGCAGTAAACTCTCTTTAAGAATAGCACTGAAAAATGCTTCGGTTCTGTTTGCTATGATCTAGATGTGTGAACCAGCTAGCCATATTTGCTTCGCACTTTACATTCACTTCAAGTACTTCCTGGAATCCTTAATGACCCTTGAAGAACACCAAATATTGTGAAATGTACTCTTCCTCTTCTCGAAAAATAAATATTTTCAGAGGCACGAAAGCACTTCTCAAATATTTTTACGAATTCTTATTCATGCGGTAAAATTTTCCAAGCTATTGCAGATTGTACAAAATAGAAACTATGTCATTTGAATTGAAACTCAAACATTTTAAGATACATTATCTACTTCAAGAAGTAAATGATAAATTTTTTAATTTATTTTGTGGTGATGACTACTTTTAATTAGTTTTGCAATTCCATTCGCGTCTGTTGTCCTTAATATGTACACACACTTATCGTTCTCTACTTAACCTCAAAAGGCAATGTTCATTTTTGCATTTGGTGTCCTTACTGCATTTACTGCCATCAACGAGCATACTCGTGAATGCAGTAAATGCATTTCACGAGTATATTAGTGGTAAGTAGGGTGGAGGTTTTGGGTTTGCCACCAATTATCGTTCTCTTCGTCCATACCTCAAAAAGCAAAGTTTCTCAAGCCATTTTGTGTCATTAAACATTGTGTTGACAGTAGCCCAAAGCTCCATAGTGATTATCAAGTTAATTTTGAGTATAAATGAAACTATTATATTGAGTCTTTTCAAAGAACCATTTTCCGTAAGAAGGTTCATCTACGATTCTCCAATCATGAGGCGTAACACAATTGTGTAGTTTCGTTTTAAAGCTTTTATCCATGATATTATAAGCCGTAGAAATGGTTTTTTTTCCTATATTAGTGTTTATTCAGGGATCCTGGCCCCGTAGGGGCCTTAATCCCTTATCTGAGCTTGTTGACATGGCGGAAAAACAAGCACGTAGTATCTTCTGTTGAGAACATGGGAATGTATTGTTTTACTAATGTAGGTAGGGAGATTTTGTTGGATGAGTTTGAAAATAAGTCCTTCAGGACCAGATTTTGTCAAATGCTTTAGAAATATGAATGAAAGTGCAGCAGTAGTTTCTTTTTGTTCTAAACCTGAAGTAATATAGTCGGTCACTCTGTAAAGTTGATGGGTGGTTGAGAGTTGGGTTCGAAACCCGTATTGTTGTGGGATGAGGGTGTTATGTAGGCTTAGGTATTGAGTCAGTCTATTGGCGATGATTTTTACAGTCATTTTACTGAGTGTAGGTAGGAGTGATATAGGTCGGTAAGAGCTTGGTATGGTAGGGTATTTTCCAGGTTTCAGAATGGATATAACAATAGCTTTTTTCCAAAAATCTGGGAAGTACCCGATTCTCATAATGGAATTGATTAGATTGGTGAGTTGGAAAATGATTTTCAGTGAGAGATTTTTGAGCATTTTGTTAGACATCGTGTCCTGGGGATCTTTTAATTTTATTTTTTCTGATGTAATCAGTGATTTCAGAGGGAGTGGCGGGGGTGAAGTTGGGTGCGGCACTGCAGTTTGTGGTGAGAAATAGTTTTACAGTGTCATGGATGTGTTTTTCCTTGTCGGGGTGTGTCATGTCTTTGATGGTAAATTGTTCGATCAGCCAGTCTGCAATGACTTTTGCCTTGTCTTTGTTGGTGATAGCAATGCCTCTGGGTCCATTAATTTAGATTTCCTTTTATTTGGCGGATTTGAATCTTCTTGCAAGATTCCACATTGAGTTATCCTCCGGGTTAAGGGATGCTATGAAGTTGGTCCACTGCGTCTGGGAGAATTCTTTAATTTCTCTTCTGATTTTGGCTTGGAGTCTATTTTTATTGGTTTTGTCATCAGGGTGCTTATTGAATTGCCACATTTTACGTGAATGGTTTCTCTGTTTAATGAGTTCTCTGATCTTTGGTGGAATGTAGTTAGGTTTGTTGAGTGGCGATGATTTGGAGTGTTCTAAGAGTGCAGAGTGTATTGAGTTGGTAATGTTGAGTGTCACATTTTCAATGTATTCAGGGGTATTGATTTGTGGTAAATGAAATGAGTTATTATTGTGTAGTGTGAGTGTGAAATTTTTCCAGTCCGTAACCAGGGTTCTTTGTGTTTTTGAAGGTTCTATTCTAAGGTCAAAGTTTATAAGCACAGGATTATGATCAGAGCTAAGTTCGTCTAGAGCTTTGATGACATGTGTGAAGAAGAATCTACGGATGAGGGTACGGTCTAAGGCAGGGATGGGTAAACTACGGCCCGCGGATTCTTCTTTTGACGCGAGTTTAAATATTATTGATTGCGTATGGAAAGATTGCGGACATAGCATCATTGTGAATAGTGGTGAAAGTATTAAAAGTATAGCGTAACTAATGCTTGTTTGGGTTATTCGTAAAATATTTCAACCCCAAAATGGCTACTAAAAAACGTAAAGTTGCCGTGCTTTTAATGATGAATGGACCTGGAAATATTTTTTTACAGTTGTTAAAGATAAACCAGTGTGTCTCATCTGCAATGAAGCTGTAGCAGTCTTCAAAGAATATAACATTTCCCGTCATTTCACATCCAAGCATAAGAATTCCAATTACGAAGCAATGTCCGAATGTGAAAGAAAACAAAATGTAGAAAGTCTTTGTAAAAAATTATTAGGCTGACAAAATTTTTTCAAGAAGGTAAACACTATCCAAGAAGCAGCTACACATGCAAGTTACATTGTAGCATACAATATTGCTAAAAATAATAAAGTTCTCAGTGATGGGGAGTTTGTTAAACAATGCATGCTCCAAGTTTGTGATGTTTTGTGTCCAGACAAAAAAAAATAATTTTGAGCCTGTAAACTTATCTCGAAAAAAGGTGCCTTCTAGAATCGAAGCCATCGATAAAAATTTAACATCACAATTAGAGTCAAAAATTGACCAGTTTAAATTTTGCTCCATAGCTATGGATGAAAGCACTGATATAAATGATACTGCTCAATTAGTATTATTTATAAGAGGTGTTGATGAGGACTTTGAAATTACCGAGGAACTGGCGTGCATGCGTTCTTTAAAGGGAACTACAACGGGATGGGATATTTTTCGTGAATTTCAGGAAGGGCTTTTAACTTTGAAAGTGCCTATAACAAATATATGTAATATTACGACCGATGGAGCACCAAATATGACAGGAAAAGAATCTGGATTTCTTGGACTCTTTAATCAAAACTATCCCGGGAACAATGTTGTTTTTCTACATTGTGTTACACATCAAGATGCTCTGTGTAAATCTGCATTGAATATGAAACCCGTGCTTGATGCAGTCGTGAAGCTTGTAAATACTATTCGATCTCGTGGGCTTACTCACAGGTAATTTCGAGATTTTCTTCAGTCTGTGCAATATGAATACTCTGATGTACTGTATTACACGAAAGTAAGGTGGCTTAGTGCAGGATGTGTTTTCGAGCGAGTTTGGCAGCTGAAAGACGACATTGTGTCGTTCTTCCATGAGAAACATTGTTCTGCGGAGTGCGAAATGTTAGAAGATACAGAATGGCTTTCGAACTTTGCATTTTTCACAGATCTTCTTTGTCATATGAGCAACTTGAATGTCAAGATGCAAGGGAAAAATCAATTTATCGACGATATCTGGGAACATCTCAAAGCTTTTAAACTAAAACTTAACCTGTTTGCTGGGCAGCTAGCTAAGAACGACCTGTCTCATTTCTAGAGGTTAAATTCAATACCCTCAGTAAATGAAGAAAAGCTTAAGAATAATGAAGATGGCTTGAAAAAAACAGCATTTTGAGTTCGAACGCAGATTTCAAGATTTCAGTACCATTCAAACAGAATTGGATATTTTTACCATGCCTTTCAACGTAAATTGTGAAGCAGTGCGGTCAGATTTGCAGCTTGAATGAATTGAGTTGCAATCTAATAATCATCTCAAGCAGTTTTTTCTAAATATGCCAAAGTTTTACAAATCATTATCGAAAGTAAGTTTCCCAAATTTAATATCTCACGCCCAGAAAATTAGTGCTATGTTTGCTCCATCTTATATATGTGAACAAATGTTTTCAACTATGAACCTTAGAAAGATTTATTTCAGAAGTAGACTGACAGATGAGCATTTAGCCTCGTTCCTTAGAATCAGTACACCTCACTTCGAACCTCAATATAAGGAACTTTTAAAAATGAAATCGCAATTTCAATAATCTCATTAACATATTTAAATTGTAATACTTGTGTATATTGTTTTTTAAATTTTAGAAAAATTTATCTTGGCCCGCCAACTTTTTTTTTTTTTTTTTTTTTCCCGATTTTTGGCCCGTGACCGAAAAAGTTTGCTCATCCCTGGTCTAAGGTGTTGGAAGAGTTTTTCCCATATCTGGTGGGAGTTTTGGGGGCAATAAGGTGAACATTTGTATGTGTGATAAAGTCCTGGAGAATTTTACCATAATCATTGATGCTTTTGCAACCCCAGTCTGGGTGTGTGGCATTAAAGTCACCACATAGAATGCTATTGAAGTTGATGGCATGTAGAGTTTCAATGTCCGCACCGAAGAGTGACTTGTTGGGTGAGACGTAAGCGGACACGACTGTAAGTTTGGGAAGTTTAAGTAATGTGATGGTGACACAGGTAGCTTCAACATATAGAATGTTTGGAGTGGGTTCACAGTAGCGTGGGAGTTCGGACTTTATGTAAGTTGCAGCGCCGCCTCCGTTTCTGTTTTGTCTGTCATTCCTGTAGGAGGTGTAGTTTGGAATCCAGGCATTTTGATTGTGTTTTAAATGGGTTTCTTGTATGGGAAAGATGTCGGGTTTTTAACTATCTACAATGTATCTTGCTTCGATTATTTTAACATTGATCCCGTTTGCATTCCAATAGCACATACGGAGACCGGGACACGAAGGGGAGAAGGTCATTTAATTGAAAGTGTTTCTAAAATTCGACAAATTTTATTCGCGGGTGAAGAATCCCCTCTTTTTAATTCCATAAGTAAGTTTTTGAGGTTGTTGCTGCCTTGGAAGATCTTAGCGATCTCCTTAAATATTTCGAGAATGGTAAACATATTTTCCCCTCCAAGTAGGGGTATTTCAGTTCGAGTCCCAGTCTCGTTCTGTGAGTCGTGAGGAGCTGTTCTGGGGACACTCTCTTTGGAGTTAGTTCCGTTAATTTCTTGCACAGTATTATTTATTTCGGTTGGCTTAGATGACTGGGTAGCGTTTGCAAAGCTGATGCCCTCTCTGACTTTATTTTTAATTGCATAATTGGGGGGTTTATTGGCTACTGTGGAAGAACTCGCAACCCCTCCAGGAGGCAACTTGGTTTTTCCGCAGTTGCAACATCTCGGTTCAGTGCTTGCATCTTTTCTACAATAGTTTGTTTTATGTTCCATATCGCATTTGACTCATCTGAGTTTTATATGGCAATTAGTTGTTGATTGGCGTAATACCTGGCAGTTATAGCACTGCGAAGGGGCCTTTATTCCTAATGAATTTTTCAATTTTTACACTTAGATAACATAGTTTTTCGATTTTATATATATCGGCTATGTTTGCCGTGTTTTTTAGATCAGCCATAAAAATGGGGAGCGGGTTTTTAGTTTTGTATTGCGTAAGTTGTGACACTTTATTTACCAGAAAATTAAGATTGGCAATTTCGTTTTCGATTTCCTCAGTAAGGGTATTTTCAAGTAGTCCTTTAATGACTACTTTAATTGGCTTGTCTTCTTTGCCTTTAAGCAAAACGAATCCTAGTTTATTTTCATTGAGATGTTTGGTGATTTCTCTATGCATATATGCATCCTTAGGGAACACTCTGATATATTTTCCAGAGAGCGTTGCTTTTAGATCAGTGAAATTTTATAATATTTTTTTCATCAGTTATGTGGCTATTAAAATGGGAAGGATTCTTAACTGCCTCTCACGACTCAGCTACAACAGCATACATGTCAATATTCAGGCTATGGAATTTATTGGTAGTTGTTTCATCCAGAATAGATTTAGTTGCGATATAGCCATAGGTTTTGCCGTTCGTTTAGGCATTCGAAATTCATTAGAGGTCGAGGGCCTCTTTAGATTGTTAGCAGTTTGTTTCGTATTGACATTGTTAACATTATCCCCGTTATCGGGGTTTTCAGAGGGGTGTCGCATATCAACATTTGAATCATCATAGTATACAGTAAATACATTATTAGCACTTAGGTCACATTTCATGTAAGAGGGTATAGGATTGCAGAGACGTTTCGGAATTTATTTTGTAGGTATTGAATGTGTGGATTCCAGCTGAGTTTGTGATCGATGATAAGTCCAAGATATTTGGTTTGGGTAGACCAGGGTATGGGTTGGCTATAAAGTTGAAGCATCATTGGGAGTTTCAGAGGATTACTGATGGATTTTTTCAGAAGCCGATTTACTTTTTATAACAAATATGATTGAAAAGTGCGCCAATACCAGAATAGATTGGCAAAGGCTCAGCCAACAAATTTGCAATTTAATCATCTGTTAGAGGCTTATTAGAAACTCCATACCTTTACAACTAGTTACTAACCTTTACTCCACGCCAATAAAACGCCAACACCTAACATATAATGCCAATTGAAGCGGAGAATAAATGTTGAGGTGCATCTCTTCCCGCGCGAACGCGTGACTTTGTACTGACACATCACTCCACACCACGCGTTGCCTCGTGATTGGCTCTTAAACGTGTTGAATAAACGCTTTGAAACAATACTCGACTAGTTCATTTTAACTCTGTTCTCTCACTCTACAAGTACTAGGCCTACTATCCAAAAGGACAGCTCAATCAAATCTGAAAGAGAACCTGGGTTTTTTTTTTAATATAAAATTATGCAGCTTGCTCAGTTAAACAATATATCAATTTTAAAAATATAAAATCAAAATTGAGGTTATTTAAGTGATTACACTCTAGCGTATCATTGGAATAACAGAGAACTACAACTCCATTTTAAGAATTTAATATGCATTCACTGGAAAGGCAATATTTCCTTCTAAGAAAAGCCCTTGATGCTCCTTATTTCGTCTTTTGTGAAGAATCGATAAATACCCAGTCATGCGCCTCCAACAAGGCTTAAGGGATTTGAGAGCTTGGAGCTGCAAGTGAAGCCATCCAAAAGGTATCCCCAACTACCTTAGTTTCCAGAACACTGCATCCTATCCACTTTACTCGTGCTCCACTCGTGATAAGAATTGAGAAACATTTCGTATAGAACAAACAATGCAACTCAGACTGAGTCTCTCGCGTAACGAAATTTTGGAATTTGGAATGTTCATTGAGATCCTGTTTTTTAAAAATACTTCCCTTCTCACCTCAAGTGGAGCGAGAAATTTAGAAATAAATGTAGAAGAGCGCAGAATTCCTTCCACGCGTGAAACCAATATCTTGCAGGGGAATTGGAAGACCGAAGATGCCGCTGTATAATGCAAACTGGCTGGAACGCCATTTTGAAAATGGCACATCCTTAGAAATTCCACGTAAATGGGTTCATGGTGTGTGAATAAATATGGGCCGGGACTTACGGCAAATCTGGTGTTTAATAATTAATTAAATTTTCCGCTCGGTTAATTTTCACGTTCTAAGTGGTTTGTAAGAAAAAAGTTTTTCAGTGAATTAATAAGAATTTTATCTTAAACCTAAGAGTGTTCTATCTGAATAGGTTCTACCTATTACTTTGCGAAAAGTAATCGCTATATATCCCACGAAGCTCTGAAGAATCAGATAACTTTGCAGAAAGGATTACGAGCTGAATTGGAGATGAAAATTAAGCGAGATGCTTCAAATTTAATTCACTTAAATGACTAATTACTGCGCTTTCGTACGTTTGCATATTCTTATTTGCTTTAATATTTTCATCATTTTCTGTCTCAGGTTATGAGAAAATGCTTAGAACTCTCCACTCAAGCTATATTTATTCTACACTTGTTTCTCAGTGAAGTTATTAATAGGCTCTCTCACACCTTTTCTTCATGCAAAACATTTCATCTTATAAAGGTTATTTATACATATAATTCGACAAAATGTTCTAAGCGAGGGATTTTAAGAATAAACAAACCAGACGAAATGTGGAGATAGTATTTCCACTCCCCAAATACTCTCGTATGATGCATATAGCGATTACTTTAAATGTAGCTTATAGCCTTTTGGTAGAGTTTGGAGTTGACCAATCAACTACCATATTTCAATTTGGAATTCATACTTTGGAATGTGTATAGGCGAAGTGCTGAAATAATATTCGAAAAAATTCACAGTCGTTATGCGTACAAGAAACAAGCTCCACCAAATAAACACCATCGCCACCGACATTTAGCTTGGTAGAGAAAATGTCTCTCATGGTAATAAAACCGTGTACTATGTAGTTTCAGGAAAGAGTTATTGCCTTATAAAATATTTTAATTCAAGAAATAAGGCATAATTTACTCTATCTACATTTGAATACATTTTGAGTATAATCACAGAAAATATAACTTTTTTTTTTACAAAATGAACCTAATGAATTCATTTACAAATAAATATTGGGAACATAGTATTCACTAAATTTAATATCTTAATAATATTACCATTTAATCTATATTTGACGTAGAATACGTCTTATCTATCGAAACCATGGTACCATGCTTAATCTTTGAGTGTCACTAAGAACTAAGTGCGAAAATTTTAATAACTTGAAAGTAAAAAGGATACACAAATGAACGATATCGCGATCAAAAGAGTATTAAACAAATAATATTATAAATACTCATTGATCTTGCATTGGCGTCATCGACTGATGCAATCGCTGCGCAAATTTGAGTCCCGAAAGTACCACTTATATTAATACTGCCACTTATATTAATTTAGTCTAGCTCCGGCGTTCCACTTACGAGCACGCCGTTTGATGTGCCATTTGTTTCGTCTCTTTGAACTTTATAAATTATAATAGAAATAAAGCTAAAATATCTAATACTTGTTTGTATATCGGACTTCAAAGGGTAGAAATTTCGCAAACATTTCAAAATATCTAAATATATGCATAATAAACACAAGAAAAATTATAGAAACGTCAACAGGAAGAAAAATCGAGAGATGGGAAATCCAAGAAGGCCCAAACCTTCGATGCTGAGCGCCAACGGGCTCTGCGGGAGCGCCTGAAAGTTGAGGGCTGATCACATAATTTAGTCTAGCTTCGGCCTCCTTTTGCAGGAGCAGAACGTTTGAGGTGTCATTTGTTTGCCATTTATTTTGTGTTATAAATAATAATAAAATTAAAACCTAAATATTTAATACTTGTTTAGATATCGGACTTCAACAAGTGGAAATCGCAGAATTTTCAAATTGTCCAAATATATGCATAATTACCATCAGAAGAATTATAGAAAACGTCAGTAGGAAGAAAGATCGAGAGACGTTGAATCCAAGAAGATCCGGACATCCTATGCTGAGTGGCAACGGACTCGGAGGGGGTTCGTGAAATTATAGGCGTCGCACCTACAAGATGAACAAATTCCTGACACGACCTGCACCACTCAGTTCAACGCATATAGCGTATCTGATGACAAAATGTTTTATAATTGAATGAAGGAGTTCAACCCCTAGAGGTCGGTAGTGAGCCACAATCTTCAACATCAACAGCGCCAATTGTGATATATTTGAAGAACGATAAACATTAAGGGGATGCAGTACCTAAAAATAACTCAAAATATCGAAAAAATGTATAGTTTTTAATTAGAGCTAAAATCTTTCTAAATAAGTGTGCAAATTTTTTAAACTCGTAGCTGCATTACTTAAAAAGTTATAGACACTTTTCTGATCCAAGACACATTAAAATTTACGCGCTTCGAAGTCGGTGTGCGACCTTCAGAGACGAAATTTTTGGTTTTTAATTCAAAGTGTGTTGGCAAGACTATAATGAATATTCCTAGTGCTTTTACCAAGCTGCATTGGCTCATGGTTCCTCCTGGTTCTCATATGAAGCATATTAAAACACCAATCAACGAATCGCATTTGACAAAAATATTACCAATGGCTTGCTTCAACTGAACTGTTCAAACGTTCTGTAAGGTGTACCACACAAAACTCTAATGTAATCCTGCACAGTGTTGTATGTACACAGTATGCACACAGTGTTGTATGTACACAGTATGCACAGTATGTACACAGTTTGAGTAAGCGCTCAAAGCAAAGTTGTGCATCACTGCAAAGTGTCATGATTGCTGTTTGTGATGTTATCACAGAATTCAATGTAGATACTCTAAAAGATGTAAAAGGTTTTTAAAAAACCTTTCATTGAGTGTGCATTCTAAACATCTTGCTATCTATAAAGACTATCGTAGAATATAGTTAAGAAATAGAAAGAAAACAGCAGTTTATTTACTAGATCAGAAAAAAAATTAAAACTGCACGGCCACATAGACAAAAAAATTGAACTAATAAAAGAAGGAATTTTGAATAAATCTGGCTATTTTTAAATGTACACACTGATTAATGCTTTTTAATTATATTTTTCATTTGTGTAAAGTTATTATGACCTAGATACTAAAAAAGTTAATGTTCAAAACTGGTATATTTTGTATTGATGAATTTTTCAGTTCGCGTCGAAAATTAAATGTTTTTAAACTTCAACTAAATTAACTTATTCTTACGCGTTATATTTTAGTTAAAAGATTTAAATTTGAATGAAAAATACTTTAAATTGCTTTAATTGGTATGGAAATCAACATATTAATTCCAAATAGCTCTGAGTTTTGTAAATAATTTTTTATACGGGTTTTAAAACTTTAAAAGCATTTTTCTCAGCTTTGGTTTTTTTGGCACTATAAGGTATTAAAAATGCTAAGGCTTTTTATGTATCAAAGAAAAAGCTTCCAAATTTTTTCCACTTATTCTTATATGTCTTTTAAAAAAACTGTGTATGAATTTACATCTAAGTGCTATATTTTTTTTTAAATAATTAAATATAAAAAGTTTTATTTTTTGGTTGTTTTGGTATCATTTTAGTTTAAAAAATCGTATAAAATTAACTCTTTTCTTGATTTAAAAATACATACACAGTTTTGTTAAGTATATTTGAAATAAAGTGGGAAAAAATTTGAAGCAAAATAATAAAAATTGAAAAAAAGTAGCATTTTTAAAGAATTAAAAAAAAGTTGTAAAAATTGGATTTTTTTTTATTGTTTATTTGACAAAAATTTTTCTTTTAAAATCAACTTATTATTTACATAACAATAGAAAAACAACAATATTTTAATTCTATTATAAAAAATGAAGAACATTTTAAAAATGGTACCGCGTCCCCTTAAATGTGTGAAATTAAAACAGTCTAGAACTCATTTCTTTCACTTTCAATTCACCATATGGCCTCACTGACGTAATTCTACGCCTTAAACCTAAAGGCCGTCTCACGAAACAGCCCGTCCGTTTTTTTCCGAATTTTATGCACTCAATTTATTATCTAAAAATAATTTAGGATTTGAAAACGCTTAAAAATTCCCAATTCAATTTGAATTTTCAAGGAAGATAATCTGTTTTCAAATCGATAATCATAATTACAATGGGTCATAAATAAACAATGTTTTATAATCGCACATTCAGCAGAAAGCCAGACAATTCTTTGAAGCAAATATCAATGCAGATGTACACAAATTCAAAGTCGGGTTAAATCGTATTAAACCAATTCGAGAAGCAGAAAAGAAGCGGAGAAAAACGAATTGGGTTGCTTTTATCTCAGTGTAGGTAGGAAGGTATTTAGTTGAATTAACGTCAAGTATGGAGCAACACAATGGGTAAATGACGACTGTCAGGAATAAATCCCGAAGTTTATCTGCAGGTTAGTCCAAATTTTGGTCAGCGATCCAGTAACTTAAAAAATGTTACAATAACCGTCCTGTAAAACACAACTCTTGTAATTGAAATGCCAAAACAGAACAATTGAACACACAGATTAATTTTAATCAGTTGGTCTAATTACAGGGTTATCTAGTGTTAACTAATGTTAGCACAATGTCAAAATGTATTCCATAATATTTAATCGTAGTTCTATTGATGGAATGTAAATTTTAGTTCAATTTGTATCTCACTGGGAGTAACACAATAGGTTATTTGTCCGGGATCCATCCAGAAGAAAAATATTTGAAGTAAGTTTGAACCAGTCAGTTGTCGAGACGAACACCGAGCGTGAGGACATTTGACGCTACGACAAATTAAGTGTGCACCAACTTCAACATACACGACAGTCTTTGATTGGACCGGTTTCAAATTCGCAACCCTCCGTTTCGTAATCATCGACTTAGCTACCGCGGCAGTGGTATTACACTAACTGCCAAAAGTTAAGCACGAAAGGTAAAATGCGGAAAAAACTACAAGTATAGCTTTGATTGCCCCGAAATGAGAGAGGAAAGTAGCAAAGAGGCTCATGCATAAAACTAAAAAACACAGATTTAAACACAAAAGTTGAAAACAATACTGAATTTTCATAATTTATAAGATGAAGTCATATTAGAGTCATTAACAAAATGTTGTTTAAATCCAAAACAAATTAACAAAGCCGACATTAATAGGGTATGTGACCACCTCTCATCCTCACACAAAGTTTACAGCATGTGACCATGCTTTCCATGAGTTGATCAACCACCCTAGAGACAAGTAATCGCAGTTTTTATTGTAGAGCAATTTGCAACTCTGAGAGTAGCTGGGGCTGGGAAACGTACAGACACACCACGGCCGACGGCGTACCAAAGATTTTAAACGGGATTGAGGTTGGGCGAGTACGCCGGTTAAACCATACGTGTAATCTCCTCACTCTCCAGGTAGTCGTCGACGATGCCAGCTCTTTGGGGACGCGAATAATCATCCATTAAAACAAAAGAAGGACAAACTGCTGCAGCGTACAATCTCACAGTGGATTCTAAGACTTTATCCCGATACCGAACAGCCGTCACAGAACCCCGTCTATAGATGTGTAGGTCGTTGCGATATCCCAACGAAATCCCGGTCCACACCTCCATGCTTCCACCTTGGAATGCTCGATGATGTTATGGAGCCGATTGCATGTGACTTGTTCTCTCCAGACCCTTACACGTTTGTCATCTGGCTCCAGGACAAATCTCGACTCATCCCTCAACATAACATTAGCCCAATCAGACGCTGTTCAATTGACATGTTGTCGACACCACTTGAATCGTGCCCCTCTGGATTGGACGGATAGAGGAACACAAACTCGTTTACCCGAACGTACAGTCCATTTATATGTAGCCTTAGGAGCACAGTAGTGGCAGATATCATCTTACCAATGCACGCTACAACCATAGGTGTGGAGGTCGGTCTTCGATTCCGCTTCGCTACAACAGCAATATATCGATCTTCCACGGAGATCATAACACTTGGGTAGCCGTCCACAGGTCTTCGGACCACTGTTTGCCTTGTTTGGAATTGTTTCCAATATCGTGAAATGACGGAATGATGAATGCCGAAGAAAAGAGCAACATCAGTGATTGGTTGTCCTGCTTCAAGGCGTCCCATAGAACGCCAGCGTTCACTATCTGATGTCGAGAAATAAGCAAAAAAGGCAGTCGTATAAGGCCCGGTGCCCACATCCGGTTTTTCAATGTGCGGCGTCGCTGCGGCACCGAAGTCCAACTAAGCACACATAACCTTGAAATGACGCAAGTACTCATTTTGCCCTACCTGTGATAAATATTCTATCGAAAAAAACGTGTTTATTTCGCTAACTTGGTGGGAAAAAATATATATTTTGAAACAAAATAGAGGTTACTGTATACAACCATTTATTAATTATTATTTATATTCCATTTATTTATCAAAACAAGGTACTTGAGATCGGTGAAGCGTGTGCGGTGAGCTGCGGCGTCGTGGGGAATTGCGGTACAAATTACACGTTAGTTGGACGTGCGTTGCCCCGGAGGCATGTGTGCACTACTCAATTGGATTTAATGTATCTCAGACCGCACTTGCGTTGCGGCAGCGGCGGCGTCGCACGTTGAAAAACCGGATGTGTGCACCGTGCCTAAGAAGCCAGCATTGTGACGGGTTAGAGGAGTTGCATGTAAGTGCTGATAAAAAAAAATGTTTAGAACTTTCGTACGATTAGTTTTCAAAACAGACGTATTTCTATGGCTTCCAGAAGACGAATGGCAGATACTGAGTGCTTGCGTTCTGTGGGACGCCTTGAAGTAGCGCAATCAATCACTGATGTTGCTCTTTTCTTCGGCGTTCATCATTCCGTCATTTCAAGCGTTAATGGAAATAATTCCAAACAAGGAAAACATTTCTCCGAAGACCTGTGATCGTCCTCCCAAGAGTTACGACCACCGCGGTAGAAGAATATATTGATGTTGTAGCGAAGCGGAATCGAAGAGCGACCTCCACACGTCTGACATCTATGGTTGCAGCGTCCATTGGTAATACGATATGTGTCAATACTGTGCGCCGAAGGCTACACATAAATAGACTGTACGCCCGGGTACAACGAGTTTATGTTCCACTATTCGTCCAATCCAGAGGGGCATGATTCAAATGGTGTCTTCAATATGTAAATTGGATGAGCGAGATTTGCCCTGGAGCCAGATGACAAACGTGTAAGGGTCTCGAGAGAACAAAGCACACGCAAGCGGACCCAGAACATCATCGAGCATCACGCATTCTGAGGTGGAAGCGTCATGGTGTGGGCCGGGATTTTGTTGGGATATCGCAATGACCTGCACATCTATAGACAAGGGTTTTGTGACGGTTGTCCGGTGTCGGAATGAAGTCCTAGAACCCACTGTGATATTGTACGCTGCAGCAGTTTGTCCTTTTGTTTTAATGGATGATAGTTCGCGTCCCCATACAGCTGGCATTGTCGACGACTGCCTGGAGAGTTAGGGGATTGCGCGTATGGTTTGGTCGGCTTACTGAACGGATCTTAATCCCATTGAAAATCGTAGGGATGCCCTCGGTCGTGCTGTGTCTGCACGTTTCCCATCCCCAGCTACACTCACAGAGTTGCAAACTGATCTACAGAAGGAATGGCGATTACTTTACTTTGTGATGATTGATCACCTCATGAAAAGCAAGGTGATACGCTGTAAACTTTGTATGAGGATTAGGGATGGTCACATACCCTATAATGTCGGTTTTGTTTATTTGTTTTGGATTTAAACATCATTTTGTTTAAAGACTACAATATGGTTTTATCTTATAATTTATAAAAATTCAGTATTGTTTTCATCTTTGTATTCAATTCTTTGTATTATTTCATACATAAACCTATTTGCTACTTTCCTGCTGCATTACGTGTCATTCAAAGCTGTACTTGTCGGGGTTTTTTTTCGTAGTTTACCTTTCGTGCTTAAGTTTTGGCAGTGAGTGTGGTATGAAAACATGGGTAAAAAATCCAATTTCATTGTTTGATTAGACCTCGAATACTTATGTTTAAAAATATTGTTCTTCAATTTGTAAAGATTAGGTTGGTTAGTTGAGTTTTATAACTCAGGAGCCATATTTGGTCAAGCTGAGACAAACACAAGGATACAACATCAAGTAATGCATATACGGACGCAAGAAAAGCATTACTAAGAGAGAAATACACACATGGGCAAGTAACAGGAAACGAATTTATGCCACCATCTACAACTCGCAGGCTGCTGCAAAGTTAGGGTTGGTTGGATTTTATGGCACAAGGGCCATATTTAGCCAAACTACGTCTAATACCAGGCACATAACGTAAATTAAATAGACATACATCCATAGTAAGGAAAGTTTTACTGACACAGAAGAGATATATACTCAGGCCCGGGAGCAGAAAGTGCTTAAAACTGCGACGTACGTCGCAAAACAAAGTGTTTGCAGAACAATGTTTCCTTAGTTTTTGTCAAACTTTTGGCCGATTTTTTTCTCGATTATACGTTACGATGGTCTGCAGTGCAAAGCGTGCTTCTTGCCAAACCTTTTTCCTTTCTTTTCTAGCTACAGAAAAACCTCCCTACACCGCCCAAATTACCACAAACGCTTTATAAATAACACATCTTCTATGTCAATGATAAAAACTTACCTTCAAAAGTTATCGACAGAGTAGCAAATAATTTTGAAAGCATGCCTTGGTTTTAAATAAAGCCAGTTAATTCATTTTGATGTTTTATTATAAATATGACATATTTAGACGATAATTGTGTCTTACGCCTGTTTTTAACATTACTGCAGTTTTCAAAATTCGTACAAAATGCCTGCAGAACAATTGCAATTGCTTGGAGTTGTGTTGCAGTACACTTAATATATAATTCTGCACCTGGGTACTCAGGGTACAGAAATCTAAAGTGCGCCGCCTACAATATACAGGATACTAACATATTCGATCAACCTACTGATCCATGGAGGTCTCTGTTAAAGTTAAGGAAACGCTGGACTATTTGTATTCATTTAATCACGTACAGACACCCAGAACTTATACCACTACACGCAGAAGACACACACACCCTTTCCATGTATCCGATAAAGAAAAGAGGGCTGAAAAAAATGAACGCACTAGTTCTTCATACTCCGACCAGTCAAAGCACGAAACAGCCTCTGGATGGAATTTGTTTGCAGTTTTTTTCCTTCTTAGAGTTCCTTCCAGACATTTTATCACTTTTCGCCGTGATGCGAGGAATGTCAATAACGGCACCCAATCCTTCCCTGGGTTGATCTTACCTTTTAGTCGCCATTCCACAGGGACTTCTCCAGACTGGTTGATGGGAAGGACTTCAACATCCATCCCGTCGCTAAGTATCCCTTTAGAATGTTTATAAACTAAACGTCGCCCCATTTGACAGTACTAAGGGCGTTCGGGTGTTCACGGTTCCTTTGGTTTGTTTTTCCAAAAATCCTATCTCGGCTTTCAGGTGGAAGATTTCAGGTGAAATGTCTTTGTTGCTGTCGCGTTGTTGTGAGAAGTGCGATGAATACCGTTTTCTCTCCGGAAGTGTTGTACGGCCTAGAAACTGAAAAGTATAGCATTATTTCTGGTACTTTCATTTTGGAATAGAGGTATTTTGACGTGGAAAAATATGTCCAAGAAAACTTTACTTATTCTTAAGAAAACTTATTTTATTCTTTATTATATTTTTATACGAAATAGTCAATATATTTACTCAATTTTGTGACCTAAAATGTTGTAAATATTTATTATTAAAAACCTAATTTTAAAAATACTATAGCAAATATGGAAGATTTAAACTTTTTAAACATTATATTTTGTCTACGTGTTACCATTCCTGTAAAAATTAAGTTCAAATTAGCATTTATTGCACATCGTTTTGGGCTTTAAAACAAATCTTTATACGGTGTATACTCAATTATGGAAGCCAGTATACGTACATAGAAGGCGAGCTTTGTGGTAATGTGGATCCCTTTTTATCCTGTTTCTAACACGCGGTTAAAGTCAATTAAAATATTTCAATACTTTAATAAAAATTGCTTGCTTACAAAATAAATATTTCATAATGACACATTAATTTATAAAATAGTATAAAGCTATATGTCTACAGAAAATTAGTGAAAACGCGCTTTTGCGATTGTATTAGTGATTGTTATTAATGAGTATGTAATATTCTATACATGGAAATGTCAGTAATATACTTCATTTTTTGGTTTTATTTAAAATTACTAATTGAGATGTAGTGTATAGGATTGGACTGGATATGGGGCTTATGGCGTAGGGTTCAGAAGCGAACAGTTTGTACCGGGGTGTAGTTTTCAATTGTGAGTTTCATTGCTCTATATTACTAAGATTCTATGATATTATTGCTGAAAGTGAGGTAAGCGTTTTTCAGTAGTGAGATTTATCAATTGATTTA
This sequence comes from Metellina segmentata, assembly GCA_947359465.1. Lineage (NCBI taxonomy): Eukaryota > Metazoa > Arthropoda > Arachnida > Araneae > Tetragnathidae > Metellina > Metellina segmentata. The sequence continues at coordinate 35,333,371 of OX375882.1, forward strand.
CCATTATGAGTATCTCAGGTTGTAAATATTTATGAGCAATGATGCATAGTGGAGGAACGTTTCAACGAGCACCGTTATTTACTATTACTACGAGAAAAACCATAATAACCGCCAGGGCCCGATTTAGAAAATTTGGTATAGTAGGCACAACACGCAGGAAGGCCCCCCCCCCATGTTATTTGTTCATCACTAAAACTAATTTTATAACAATAATTGGTACTTACGTATTTGACTGTTGACCGTTTCACAGATGTCATCAAAAAGTTTGAGAAAATCGTGACATCACTTATAACTCTTGGCAAAACAAAATAAAGCAGATGAAAATCAAAAATATAATTGTTAGATAATTAATGTAATTACAAGAATGTGATAGTGGGGGAAACGGTCGACGGACATTTACGTAAATACCCAATAATTTATGTAACTACTTAAAACTTTTTAAATTTTTTAGATACTTTTGAAACTTAGGGGCCCTCTAAATTATGGGGGCCCTAGGCCCGTGCCTCACTGGCCTAATGGTAAATCAGGGCCTGATAACCGCTTGAATAAGTAAGGAAATCACTTTTATAAGTGATTTCTTGAGTCCTTATATCAACTGGCTGTACATCAAGTTAAAGAAATGAAGTGCGTCCAGAGCATCTGAATAAGGTTGGTTGGTAGTTAAATTAACATAGTAACGGAGCACCACGACGGTCAGATATCAATACCGAAGGGAAAGATCCAATGACAGCACCTCGTAATTTTGAACCACGGTGAGAGGACGGGGTCAGCACTTGAGATGGCACCCCACTGTCCATACTTCTACACCAGGCAAGGACATTTGAGGCCAAGACAGATTAAACGTACACCAGCCCCCATGTACACAACGGTATTCGGTTGGGTCGAGTTTCGAACTCTCACTCCTCGGGTGGTTAGTCCGCGGCTCTTCCTTCCGGTCTATCTTAGCCCTAGTTGAATAAGAATAAGGATAGTCAAAAATTTGATACACTCAATTTACTTAGCACTTTCCAGGTCCTAGGTTCAGAAAAACGAACAAAACCATAACTTGACCACAATTATTTTTATATTAATTTTGTTAACCACAAAGAGATTTCATTTTCTCATTTAACAATCAATAATTTCCAACCCACCCTGGTTGCGATGTTCATTCTCCGAGCATATATCTATTATTCGATTAGAAACCCCGAAGTTTGTCATTAAGGACAACATTTTTATTCTTACACCACTATAGGGGATATTCCCCTCAAAAGTACTTTGCTTGCCCTGTGGGAAAATAAAATATTTTTTACCCTTTCTCCCAGGCTTGATTAAATTCGACGAATTCATGAATAACGAATCAACTCCTTTTTTAAATATTTATGAACGACGTTTCCCCTCTCTGAAGTCATCGTTACGCCTGACTTTTCATTCCTGATAATGTTGCAGTACTGGAGGTATGTATTCTGGTAGAGTTTTTAAAGGAGCGGTCTCTTTAACCAGAAAATGCACAGAATCCCTTTGAGGCCAGCAGAAGATATTCTAAAAATTCACGCAATGGTTTTAGTATACCCTCGTCTTTTTTTAAAATGTTGATATTCGAATGTAAACTGAATTTATTTATGCTCATTTCGATGCTATAGTTTCGATTCACGTCTTTTGTTTCTCCTGCTAAAGCCTATTATTTTAATGAGAAAAAGGACTTTTTCAGCTTTCCTGATACGTTTCAAGCGATACGAGCTCTGATCGCAATGTATCCGACCAAAATGTATCCGTATAAAATGTACAGGGTGTCCCAAAAAGATCCGAACAACTTCAAAAAATTATTTTAAGAAAAAAGAATAGGCCTACAGCAAAACTAGTAATAACAACAGATAGAACAACTCAGAAAGATTTTTTCTACAGTATGTTTCTGATTACAGATAGCGCTGCACAACACGCAAACGATTATTAAAGTATTCAGTTAGTCAATATGGCGGATCCCGTGCAGATAGCTCAATGTGTCTCATAGCATGGCCACCCCGGTCTCCTGACATTACTCCACTCGACTTTTTCTTTAGGGGTTATGTAAAAGATGCTTTGTACCAAACGAAAGGTAACAGTGAATTGGAATTGAAACAAAAGATCCAAACAGCTGTAGCCACTGTTGATGTTAGTATGCTGAAACGTTCGTGGATTGAATTGGAATATCGTCTTGATATTCTTCGTGCTACTAAAGGATCTCATGTGGAAATTTACTAAGGTAGTAGAAAAATCTTTTTGAGTTATTCTAACTATTGTTGTAATTAGTTTTGTTGCAGGCCTGTTCTTTTTTTTTTTTAAATAAATTTTTGAAGTTGTACTGGTTTTTTTGGGACACCCTGTATTACTTTCATTTTGCAAGCCAGATGCAACGTGAACACATGACAACCTTGTACTCTACTAAACATTTGTGATATTTTGCTGCTAGGAAATCATTATTGATGGGTATGTAAAGTGTGCTCGTCACATTTTGTGCTGAAAAGAACCATTTTTACTGGGCATACTAGAAAACGTCAAAATTCATTTCATTAGAATAAGAACAACGGCCCTAATTTTGCTTAACCTTTACACTGCGTCAGGTAGACATTTGTTACTACTATAGTTTCGTTTACACCAGTGGCATGGTATAGATATGTGTACGGTGAATGTTATTCCCCTTTTAAGTGACCGCTGGCATCGATCACCATTTACGAGCGGTCAGCGACTGACCTTCTGGAGGATCCTTCCTTTTGTTCGGTATCCTACCCTGTCAACCGTGAGGTGTGAACGCTTTGGGGGAAAGGCAGAAGGTCGCTCGCCACACAATACTATGAAAGGAAAGCGTCAGTTGTAAATGCCACTCAAGGCTTTATCGCTCAAGTTAGGAAAAGAGGGTTGGATAAGCAGGCGAAAGAGCCATTCCTGAAGACAATTGAAAAATCTAAGCGGCGCAGCGTAACGTTTAAAAAGGAAATTAATTTTTTTGGTTTTCCTAATATGGTTTCAAATTGTACGTTGTTACAAACTGTCGTAAGTTTGATGTTTTATGGCCATATTTAAACCATGCTGATTAAAAACGAGACATACTACGTCAAGTAATGGTCAAACACACAAGAAAAGATTTACTGACTCAGAAGAGAGAAATGCCTCCAGTAAAGAATCGAACCTGCGTCTGCTGGACCCCTCCTAATACTTAATATTCACAAAGACGTATGTTCTTCAATTCTGTATTGACTTATTGACTTTTTTGACAGATACTTTTTATCCGATACCGAAAACAAACAAATAGTTATATTAAAATTAATTTTAAATTTTTGTGTTGAATTAAAGCAAGTAATATTAATGGAATACTTCCACGACAACACGTTTAGTTTAAAACAAGATATTACAAAAAAGAATTTAACGCTATTACGGAGCATAAATTTTGAAAAAAAATTTTAGTTCTCATCTAATTTAAATTGTATCCCGGTGGAAAACCTTTAAGTTACATTATAAATATAGTGATTATAAATATTAGTCTTTCAGATTAATATTTATGTATCATTATTATTGTTTGCTTAGTTAATTATACGAAGGATTTTCAGTGCTACAACAAACTAGATCGCGCTATGATTTTACTTCCGTTACTTAAATGCTTCGAAAATTACACATCGAGGTTACCTTACAAAGTTCTTTATCGTTGTCTTAGAGACGTTTGGCGTTTATATCTAATTTGCGTTGACCAATCAAGTATCATAAATCCTTTCGAAATTCATCCTTAACGTCACGTACGGAACACGAATAGAAACACGTTCTATTACAGGAACACTACTACCACTTACTTTTAGATTAACTGAGAAAATGTGTCTCATCTAAACTAATACTAAAATAAGGAAATAGTAATATGTGATTGGCAACGAAACCATTAACTAAAAGAAGCAAAAACTAGTTGCATTCTAGATCTGCATATCTTTTGTTAGCCAACAATGAATTCAATATAAACATAAAAATGATTAATTAAAAATCAATTGGTACAAGATCGCAAAAAAGTAACCAACACAACTGAATAAAACAACATTCGAATGTATTGTGGTAAACAGTCCTGTTCTAGAGTAAGTTCAGTATTGTCTGATTAATGAGCTAACCGCAACGAGAGTAAGCAAGACTGAATTAAGCCGATCAGTTACAACGAAATCAAGCAACTAAAAAAAGAATTAAATTAATGGAAATCCTAACAAGAAGAACAATCTGTGGCATAAGTGAGGAAAAACGCAAAATGGTGTCTATCTATCCTTACGTAAAACGCGTAACTCTAATCCTCTGACAGAAAATGTTGTTTGTGCTGAGGGATCGAAATGCTGTTAATTAACAGCGTCGTTTAGAAGTTGTTCTTTAGAAGTATCTAAGATCCACTGACGCTGTTTCTTACTGCTGAAGCAAGTCTCTAGGAAGAACGATAAATTTGTTCGCGCAAGTACCTACAGACGATGGCGGATGCACAGACAAAGGATCAGCTGATACCGTGAAGTTTGTAACTTTCTCTACCTTCTTTTGACGTAGAATACGTCTTACCTTTCGAAACCAGGGTAACGCGCTTAATTTGTGACTGTCCCAAAAAAGCGTGTGCAAAAAATTTAATAATTTTAAATAGATAAATGGTACATAAATGAACGAGTTCGCGTTCAAGAGATCATTAAAGAAATAAGGTTATAAATGCTCATTGATCTTGCGCTGATCGGCTGATGCAATCGCAGCGCAAAGTTGAGTCACGAAAAGTGAGAACGACGTTTGAGGTATCATTTGTTTCGTCTCTTTGGACTTTATAAATAATAATATAAATGAAACTGAAGTATTTAATACTTGTTTAGATATCAAACTTCAAAGGGTGGAAATTTCGCAAATCTTTCAATATGTTCAAATATATCCATAATATAAACACACGAAAAATTATAGAAACATCAACAAGCAAAAAGATTGAGATGGGAAATCCAAAGAAAATCTGAACATCTGATGCTAAGCGTCAACGTGCTCGGCGAGAGCACCTCAAAGTTGAGATGGCGCTCAAATAATTTTGTCTAGTTATGATGTCCTTTGTGCAAGCACGACGTTTCAGGTGTCATTTGTTTTGTTTCTTTGCGGTATATAAATAATAATAGAAATAGAACCTAAACATTTAATACTTGTTCCATATCGGATTTCAAAGTGTATAAGATCGCAAAAATTTCAAAATGTCCAAATGTATGCATAATAAACCCCAGAAGAATTAAAGAAAACATTAACAGGAAGAAAGATCGAGAGATATAGACATCCGATACTGAGAGTTAACGAGTTCGGAGGAAGTTCTTAAAAGTATAGGCGTTGCAATTTCAATGTGAACAATTGCCTGATACGAGTGCGACAAGTACCTATACCGCTCAGTTTGACGCAAATAACATATCTGATGACATAGACGTTTTATAATCGAATGTTGGAGTTCAATCCTTAGAGGTCGGTAATGAGCCACAACCAACATCAACAGAGAGTGCACCAACTGTGCAGAGCGATGAACATTTGATGTGTGAAATTAAAATAATATTGTACTAATTTCAGTACTAGTTCAATCTAGTACTACTTACAATCAACAGTATGGTACTAATTTCTTTCATTCTCATTCACCATATGACCTCACTGACGGATTCTACGCCTTAAACCTAGAGGCCCTGTCCAGACACTGCCACGTCCGTTTTTGTTTTGTTTCTTAAACTTATGTTTGTCTTGTTTGAAGTAATTTTGTATGTAAAATTTTTAGAGTCTATATATATGATAATAAGAATATTAAAGAAATTCACATTTTTTAAGAAACCATCCATAACTTGTAAATATATCCTCTTAACTTTACAACCGTAATACCATTGACCTCGTTTAGTTAGTGTACGCGTACTTGTATACTCAAGGAGATTTGATAATATGGTCGGATAGTAGGAATACTATTAGTCAATGAATACTTGTTTATATCATCGGCTTGGATCACAAAATTATTTTGGATAGAAAAATTATTTTTACTGTGTAGCTATTGAAAGACTTTAGCTTTTAAAGACTTTAGATCAAAAATAAAACATATTTTGGTAGTGTTTGTTATATATAATTTAAACTAAACCTTCACGAATTCCAAAGCTGTATTTTTGTGGAAAGGTAATATAGTAACTTAAAAAACAAACACGACGTCTCAAAATTAAACATTTGAAGATTTTAATTTACACATTAAATACTTGGGATGAAATCCTTTCAAGAGCTACCAGAAATTTTCTACTTCAGAGTCGAAACAACATCACAGGGTTTTCACATTAAGGAAAAGACAATAATGAGCAAATGAGAGATGTTTTTTGTTAAATTAAATGTAGGTGGTAGCTTTGTTTCTACGCTGCAACTTGTTGCCAGAAGATATTCCTAAAATGCTGCCACTTACCTTGTTTTTCGAAAACGGTTTGAGCACTTTGCCAAAAAAAATTCTAAAGAAAGAATTCTGAATTGATGTATGACAGTTTAATTGTCCAAGCTTTTTATATTAAACTACAAACGTCTCTACACTACATTCTAAGTTAGCCACGATATATATCATGTGAGAGCATTTGGGTGGCAGAAGTGAAATCTCCGCATCCAGTCTGGTTTGTTTGTTCACCCTCAAACTCCCTCTAAAACCTTCTCTTTGGAAATGGCCAATACGTGGTAGAGGTATACAGAAAGAACGTTTTATCATGTTCAATTAAATTTATAAAAATTTATTATCCGATGAAAGCGCAATGTTTTGCATGGATTTACAATTTAATTAGAGCTCAATAGGTTTATTGATTGCTTTCGATCTGCGTAATTTCATTCGCTTACGAGAGACTATAAAACTACGAATGATTTATAAGTAAAATAACTAAATCTTTTTATCTTCCGGGGTAATATGAAATAATAACGAATAATGTATTTTCTAGGCTCTGATTCAAATTTTAATTGAACATTGCCTGAATTAAATCCAATAACTTACCTATCTTTCTTGATGCTGAAGTTGAAATATCCAATTAGTATAATGGGCATATCATTATTTAATTGGCAACCGAAATCAAACATATATTCTTGAAGGATGATCAAATGGAGTGATAGAGATTTTTGGTGTAACAAACCAGACGGAAAGAGAAATTTTTTACTCCCACTGCCCAAATGCTATCACAGTTAACATTGTTCATCAAATGCTCATTGCCATTTTGACGATGTTTGACCAATCAATTATCATACATCATTTTGGAATTTTTATTGACGAATGCTGCAATTGTATTTCAGATAGCGTCACATCTTGAATACTTACAGGAAACACATTCCACCGTAACACTAACGCCATCTACATCTAAGCTTAACAAAAAAAATTCCTCATACATTTAAGCTTTAATCACTCACTTTACAGATGAAGCTGGTTTTTCAAACGTCATTTAAAATAGTGTACAATGATATGTCATATCACAATATCTAAGTAAAAGTCCAATTTCATTCAAATAAGTATAAAGGGGATTCCATTATTTATATCGGGTATTGCATTCATTATCGTGAACAACATCATTAAATTTCAGAGTGGACATGCACTCTAAGACAACAAAAAAAGTTGCACTTGGAAGGAGTAGACCGGTATGAATTAAATATGGAGGAGAGGTACATCTGCGTTGGAGATTCAAATGATCAAGTTTACAGAATCGTTTGAGGATGCGCTAAGCACAGGGTAGGTATCAAACACGCTGCATACTGGAGCATAAAAAGACATCTAGTAGCGCAGCAAACTAATTTCGACGCATGCAGTTGTGTTGGTTACATCGTTTCTCATTGAGTTATGCCTCGAAAGAAAGTTCTTCACAAGTAGTTTAAGCAACTGGGAGAGTTTGACAGAGGTCGAGTAATTGACCTCCGAGAAGGTGGATTGTCTAATCGACGGATTTCGTAACATATTGGTTGTAGTCACTGTTACTGTTGCACGCTGATGGTAGCGGTGGATACAACAAGGCACATACCAGCGTCAGCCAGGCTCAGGAAGGCCTAGAGAAAACGTACCGAGAGATTATCGATGTGCTTTAATACATGCACGTACTGGTCCATCAGTCACTGTTGCAGACATTCAACGAACAGTGAGAACCGCTGTCACTCAAACAACAAGTGATCGCACCATTTGTCGACGGCTTCACGGCGTGGGACTAAACTTACGTAGACCGTTAGGACGACTGCCTTTAACAGCATTGAATCGATATCAAAGACTGGAATGGTGTCGTAGCAGACGGACATCGGGCGTCAAATGGCATCGAGTGGTATTCACTGACGAATCCAGCTTCTGTCTGGGTGGAGACGACGATCGAATCCCTTTGTGGAGGGGCAACGTGATCAGCGCCAAGATTCACGGTTTGTTGTGCAGTGTCACACGGCCAGAAGACCTGGTGTCATGGTGTGGGATGCAATTGCATATGATGCCAAATCACCCTTGGTATTCGTTACGGGCTGTTTGACAGGTCAGCGTTGCGTACAAGAAATTTTACAGCCAGTTACGCTCCCATTCCTGAACTCCCAGGTTCACCCGCTTTTTCAACGAGACAATGCTCGACTCCATATTGCTGCCGTCTCTACAGCTTGTCTACGACATAACGATATCTTACCATGACCTAGTATACTCACAGGACCTGTTACCGATCTCAAATGTATGGGATGCCATTGGAATATAAGTCACCACTCTACCCATACGCGTAATCTGCTGAACTACGCGACAGGGTTCAAGCAGCATGGGATGGACAGTGGCAGAGATTCAAAAAGAACCTGTATAACTCACTGACAAGGCGCTTGGCATGCTGCATTAGAAATAATGGCGGTCATTCGCCATACTGAATGATACAACTTCTTTGAATTTTCTCAAAAAAGTTTGCATATTTCACTTTCAAATTTTATTCATTTACTTATTCGTAATCACTTTAGCACCCTTGTAAATTTCATTGAATTCTGACAATTCCTTCTAGGTACAACTTTTTTGCCTTAGAGTGTACATTCAAGTTAAAAAAGGAATGAAATCCCAAATGTACACTCTTAAATTATTGTTGCAAAAAAGGTTCTCCCAAAATGACTGTAAAAGTACCTGACATGTTGTGTGGCATAATCAGGTATTTAATTCTAAAATTAACCTCGCCCATTCTCGTATTTAAATAAACGCATTGATGAATTTCAAAACGGTTACCATCTATTGTGTTGACCCTAACACGACATGGTGTTCTAACAATGTTTCTGTGTTATAACAATGTGGCGGTCAATCAAATTAAGACCTGCTCCTGAGTCAAGGAGTGTTCTCTGTGGTTCATGAAAAATACGTGTTACAATTTTTAACAGTGAATAATTTGAATTTTGACAAGCACAAATTTCCTGTACCAAGAATGGGGACTCTTCCAACAGTTGTATCGTATGTTGACCCGAATTCAGTTTAAATTCCTTTTTGGGGGAAAGGGCGGTAACTGATATCTCTCTTGTGGGGCAAACTGTGGAGGGTTGTTCTCGATTAGTGTTCCTATACTGTTCATACCTTGGCCAACTTGGCTACTGTGGAGGGGGCCTGAATATTTCCCTCGTCTACAATCTCTACTGAGATGTTCTACTCTACCACAGTTATAGCACGTCCTTTTTTTTATACTCTCTGTGTTGTTCCCTACTGTCTCCTCCTGGGTCTGCCTTCTCAAACTCTTTACTTCAACTGATAGATCCCTAACCTGGTTCGACAGGGATTCAATCATCTCACACATTTTTTATTGATCTGATGGTTGAGCGAGGGCCGTGAAGATCTTTGTATCCTCAGGAATGTCACTGTGGTTGGTCTATGTATGGGCTGTTTCTGCTTTGTAAGCTAACCATCCGCATTCCTCTCTCAGAGCCACTTCTATTACCTGGTCTAAAGTTTGTGGGTCAGCCGAGATAACTCCCCTTCTGATTTCAGGACAAGGACAGAAGTTCACTAGCAGCATGCTTCGGAACATCCTATTTCGATATTGCTCCTCAACCTCTTGTTGACTTTCCCTAGAACAAAATGTTTTGTAAGACAGCGCATCAGCACTTGCCATAAAAACTGCTACTGGCATCGAGGGAGGTTGCTTGAATGAGAAAAACTCATGCACTGCCAAAGATAGGTCTGTTTTGTGAGCATACCTGTCAATCAGGGTTTTCTCTAAGGATTGGAAATCAGTTTTCACATGCCTCTGCATCATAGCATTGGCCTCTCTCCTCAATCTGAGTTTAGTTGCCACAAATAGATCCTTTGAGGACCATCCAAAATGACCAGACGTTTCTTCACATTCACCCAAGAATTCCCTAACACTTCCTGAGGAGCTCCCATCAGCAAATTGGGGGAGTAATTGTATTTTGTCAGCGGTCAATCCATCTGCAACAAAAGTCCCAACCACTCGTTCAGATTCCATGACTTCCCCATTTTGTCTGACGCTGTTTGTTGTTCACTTTTCCTTAGTAAGGGGTGATTTCCTATTGAGTACCTCTTCACAAAATCACTATTACACTCAATATAAAAGAATCTTAATCTAAAGACTTAAACTATAGAAAGAAAAAAGTTAAGCCCAACCTCCCGAACACAGCACCATCAAGAACTCAGTCAGTAGAAAGTCACGGCACCAATTTTATTGTGTCTTTTTATTAGCTTAAAGTTTAAGAATTAAGAATAATTCCCAACAAGCGTGGCTTGGCCTAAAATGACTCTTGTGCCATAAACCCCAAAAATTACCGTTACTTGTGAAGTAAAATTAGATATTTCTTTTAATGTTGGTAGTTTGTATAGTTTAGCGCGATACGTTTAAATTATAACATAATAAATAGTCGTAGTATTTATATTGGAATAATAAAGACAGTTTCTTGCGTGTATATCCAATTTCAAGCAATCAATATCGGCATATTCTGCTAATGCAAAAACGATTAGAATTCCATTCGGTCAAAATTAATTCCGTGCCTTTCATTAACCGGTTTCTTTCAATACCGAAATCATTTCTTTCGAATCAATTTGAAAGATTAATGTAATTCCGTTCGCAGATACATGCCTAAACGGAACTTAATCGACCGCGAAAATCGATTAATTGACTCGTCCGATAACAGCGCTAAACTATCCATGTTCAATATCGATTCAATTCGTATCGGTTTCAAGGCAAGTTAATGGACACAGTATTCGATTCTTTTAACTCGATTTCGAGCACCAATGGTATAAGTCCGTAGCTTTTTGAATTTCCTTTTATAAGAGTCCGTCTTTTTTAACTTCACCTTCCTTTAGAAAAATGGCAGAAAAATTGCAAAATCTGTACCCACGGGAGCACCTATGTCTACGCTACCAGATTCTATAGAAGACGAGAAATATGTTTATTTAATTAATTTTCCTTTTTACAAACTGTGCATCATAAAGGTGTTTTGATATTTTTTTTTCTCCCATTTACCAATGCATTGTCTTTTTTATTTATTATGTCAGAGCAAAAGGGGTTGTTCTATTTTTGAGGGGTTCAAAGGAGTCAAATTCATCATTTTAATTCAAAAATAATATATGCTTAAAATCAAAACTAAATCAATCTATTAATCAAAATTACAATTATTTGCTATAAACATGCTATTACAAAGCTTCTTTTTTGTTCTTAAATATTTGTGAGAAAAAGAAATATTCAAATTAAGATTCTTCTAAAACATTTTTGATTGTTGCCATTTTAGATTTGCCCTGAGACGGAAAATTTACTGTGGTTGGATAAATTAATTGAAAATTTCAAAATTGTTCCTTAAAATGATGGTGCATTTTCCCTTCAATAAAGCTTCAATTTGTCTTGAAGTAAGTAGTCACTTTAAACTAATCACAAGGTAACCAAGTTTAAAACTAACCATTAGGTTACGTACCTTGAAACTACTCTCAGAAACACATTCTAAAACTAGTACGTGGATAACAATCTCTAAAATTTAGTCTAGGTAACACATTTTAAGCTAGTCTTTAGATAACACGCACTCTAAAACAAGTTTTTAGGTAACACTCTCTGAAACTACTCTCAGAAACACATAAAAAACTAGTCTTAATAACACACTCTGAAGCTAATCTAGGTAACACACTCTAAAACTAGTCCTCACATAACACACTCTAAAACTAGTCTTCACAATACACACTCTGATACTACTCTCAGAAACAGATAAAACTAGTCTGGATAACACATTCTAAAGCTACTCTAGGAAACACACTAAAACTGGTCTCCATGTAACACACTAAAACTAGTCTTTAGGTAACACACTCTGATACTACTCTCAGAAACACATTATAAACTAGTCTGGATAACACACCCAAATGCTAATCTAGGTAACACACTCTAAAACAGGCCTCCATGTAACACACTCTAAAACTAGTCTTTAGGTAGAACACACTCTGAAACTACTCTATATTTCGAAGAAAATTTTAAATCACCATCAATAAAAAGCGAACGAAACAATTGTATCCTGGTGCGCCTCTATCTATGTCGTATTGGAGAAATATCGAATTTCAAATAACCATATCGCAACTTACATTTTAGGAAAACTCCTATAACGTTCCATTCTTTGGCCACTGCAATCGCTTTATGGCCGGCAAAGGATGTGCGTTTACTCGAGGGCCAAAACTCGTAAAAAGTTTTATGTTCGTAAGTTGTGATATTTTAATCTTTCGGTGACATTTTTAGCATTATAATCCCCTGCGAGAAGAGGACTTAAACTCGGGAGTATTTTCTGAGTGAACGAGTTTAATGTCGAAATTGAATGAGTTTTACTACTTGTCGGTTGTCAACTGAAGATTTTAAATTGAGTGTAGGGATTTCGCTGAAAAGTTGTATACCTTGAATGGCAGATAGCTCTTCTACATGAACATTTGGGATGAATCTAAAGTCCTGTGATAGTCTATTATCTTTCCATAAATATGTGGGATAAACTTTTTGTTTTTAACGATTACTTGCTTCAGGAACATCAAATAATTCCTAACGATACAATTTCAAATACAGTAATTAGTACTCTTAGAACTTTTTTTATCACTTTAGACCTCTACAAAGGCTGTTTGTTTACCTATACACAGTAGAAGGGTTAGAAAAAATATATACATAAAATTATAATAAATTAAAAGGTATAGAAACTAGTTAACATTAAATTGAAAATATACTATAAAAATTTGACTCTTGTTCCTCTTTTATGTGTACAGAAAAATATTATCTATGATACATTTATTCCCAATTGTAACGACCAATAAAGTCTAAGTATATATAACTAACTAGGGGGCCCGCCCCCTGCTCGCTAACGCTCGCCAACTCCCAGAGGATTCCTTCGCAATCCTCATTGGTTCGCTGCGCGAACCTATGCTCGCTTCGCTCGCATCAATGAAGACATGTGTCCGAGCAGAAGGAATTGTTAACAAAATAGGATATTCCAAAAAAATAGTTTTCAAATCTAAATTTTATGATGTTTATCAGAAAAGATATTTACAGTACCTCTGAAATCAGAATTAAAATGGAAACTTTGAGCAAATTTTGACTCGAAATGTGAGCGTTGATTTGGAAATTGAAAACCCAGCATGTTGGTTGTGTGTACATTTACCCAGCACTCGAGCCACCCACGCTTTTTCATTGAGTTTGTGGTCGAAAGTTGTAATGCAAGCGTCTTGTTGAACTATAATAGTTTGCCCCGAAACGGACTTTTTTTTTAAATGACCCTGAAAAGATCCTCCGTTTTCTTTGATTTCTATTATTTACTGCAACAGCTAGACTAAAATTCATTTTTTTTTTCAATAAAATTTCATCCGATAACGCTATAAATTCAATTGAAGCGCGAGGCTTTGGGATAAACAAAGAATCGTACAATGTTGCCAAAACGCGAAAACAAATAACGTCTTTTTTGCGTGCCACGTAAGAGAATTATATATATAGATAGTAGCAAAATTCAGATTTCTATTTAAAATTTTACAGGATAAATATAGATTGAAATATATTGAAAAGTAACATGTATGTCAATGACAGTTTAAATAAACATTTTCGTATCTTCCCGATTCAGATAAAAAAAGTAGTGAAATAGTTCTCATTTAACATACATATATAGCTTTTGGATGCATTAGATGCTTGAGATAATTAACCTATTTTTCACTGTTAGACTTGTTTAAAAAAGGATGTATATACGTTAAGCATTCTTATATCTAAATTTTGAAATTTATCAAAGCAAAAAAGTGTAAATTACCCAACTAAATTTTTATGACTAAGGTTCTTTAGAAAAAGTTATGTAGCTTTTTTAGATTAAATTCGTTTCGATTTGTAATCCAGTTATACTTTATACATACAATAGACAAATAATTAACTACAAGTTCTTCTAAACTGTCTTTATTGCCATATTCATATCATATAACCAGCAATGTGTAATTATGAAAGTTTGTCAAATGTATTAAGTACTATGGAATCATGTGAATCGAAGCAGTTTTGAATTTCACAGCAATATTAAGCCTTTTTCTTGCACACTTAAAATTATGATTAATACCTTAAAAATCCAGTGGTGGTCTATACCCTAAAAGCTCTCATAGTCAAAAATTTTTAATTTTTGACTGTAAGGGTAAAAACATTTTTGTTAAGCCCTGCTTCTATTTATCATCAAGTCCGTACGATTAGAAGCAGATACCTGTTTTTCATTGTTTTGATACTGATTTCTAGCTTGGTGATCAAAAGCAGTTATTGTTTTTTTTAAAACATTTTTAAAGTTTACAAAAAAAACTTTAAAACACCATCAATAAAAGGTTTATTTAGAAAAAAAGGAAACTTAGCTGCAACAAAATTGTTTTGCTTCTCTTTTTCTTTCACTTTTACAAAGAATTGCATTCTTAAGTAGGACCTACCATTTAAAATGGTAAACTATCAATTATAAATAAAATAAAAAAGTACAATCAGTCATAGAAAAATACTAGTTGACTTTGCCAAATCGCTTGAATTAAGTCACTAAAAACGTTTTAAGGCACGTTTGCACAAATTCTAGGAACAAAAAAGGAAAACCAAGGAGTTTGCAATTTTTTTTAATTAGAAAAAAGAAGAAAACGACTAGGTACCTACAAAATATTATAAAGTTGGTATCAATAAAAATACCTAATGACAAGTCATGATTGCACAATTTCTTCAAATCAACAAAACAAAATTTTTGTGTTTATGGAGAAAAAAAATTTTCTGCCCACAACGAAGTTCTATGGGTGTAAGGAGCATCCCAAAAAGTTTATTCTCCAGTAATGATACAGATGTCAGGGACTTCGTAGATGGGGGGGAGAAATCGTAGATGAACCACTCTTATTCCTTCTTTGTATTTTTAAACCTCAAGAAGGTCGTCACAAATCCTTCTATATGCCTAAAAAATGACTGTTTTGTTTTTTTGATGATGAATTTGGATTTGGTTTTGGAAATTTGGATTTGGAAAGATGTTTGAATTTGAGTGGGATCGAACCGAAACACCGTCATAGTTTGCGTCAGTTTCAGTCAAATGGTGAATTGATTTTGATCTATTTTTTCGTATGAAAGATATTAAATAGTATTTCTTTTTTCATTTTTACATTCAACAGGGTATGATATAAGCCACAGCAACTTTTTCTGGAAAACTGCTTCGATTCACCTGATTCTACGTCAATCACATATAAATACTTCACTTAAAATTCTGAAATAATTTTAACGAAACAGTTCTCTTTTGAGTTTTGTTTCACAAAACTGTTTCCTTTCTTCATCTATGGGAAAACTAATCTACAGGGTGATTTTACGGTCATGGTACAAACTTGGAGGGATGGTACAGCCTACCAAAACATACAATATTCGTATAGGAATGTATGGTCGGAAGTGACGTGTGGAGGCATGAACACAAAAAATGAGACATGAACAGAAAAACGTTGTTTATTTACAACATCCTTGCAAAGTGCTTCTTTGCAGCAATGTTTACAATAAATGCTTAAAATTGCGACTACCAACAGTAATACATGCTTGGTAGCGTCATAGGAGTGATTGGCGAACAGTTCCAAAGGTGTCAAGCATTCGTGCACGCTTACAGCCACAATGGATAGTCGAGCAACGAGGACCTCAATTGAGTCAACTGGAGTCCCGTAAACGAAGGTCTTCGGATGCGCCCATTAGAAGTAATCAATGCTAAATAAATCTGGCGATCGGGGTGGCCATTGGACTGATCCACCACACCCAATCCATCGCCCCTCAAAACTGACATCCAGGTGATTGCGGACAACCACGTTGAAATGAGCTGGCGCACCATCATGCTGAAACCACACACAAACGACAGTCGGAACATCTTGCAGCAATTCTGGTAAAACCCTTTCCAGAAAAATACGATAATGGAAGCCCTTGAGTAGTGTTGGTAGGAGATATGAACCTATGAGGAAATCGATCACAACACCCGCCCATTCACAGAGAAGAGTTTTTGGAATGCATGTGGACGTGTAGCGTGTGGATATTCTGTTGCAGCCACATGAGTATTGTGCACATTTAAAACACCTTCCTGTATAAAAATCGCCTCATCTGTGAATAGCACAGAAGCTCGGACATCCTACTGAAACACACACTGCTGCAAGAACCATTGGCAGAATTCTACGCGCATCTTGTAATCACTTGCCTGCAACGCTTGGACTCTCTGAATAAGGAATGCCATTTGCATTACCGTTGGTGGTTGCAATTTTGAGCATTTATTGTAAACATTGCTGCAAAGAAGCACTTTTGCAATGATGTTGTAAATGAACAATGTTTTTCTGTTCATGTCTCATTTTTTCGTGTTCGTGCCTCCATACATTCCTATACGAAAAATGTATGTTTTAGTAAGCTGCAACACCACTCCAAGTTTGTACCATGATCATAGAATCAACCTGTATATAAAGAATGGAGGTGTTTATTTTTGTGCATTGAATATTTTGGATACATTTCAAGTTTTCTACCCGTTTTGGGTTCTTCTGATTAAAAATCCGTCTCTTGCGCGTTTGGTGCATGTCTGTCTGTCTATCTTTTTGTCCATTTGTGTGTGACTTGCTACGTGATTGTTGAATATATTTCCGTGAAACTTTGCATACTGTGCGGGTGAGTACTTGAGTATTTAACATTCATTTAATGACTAAACTTCATTTAATACTGTGAGTACTTACATTCATTTAATGCCTGAACTTCATTTAATACTGTGAGTACTTACATTCATTTAATGCCTGAACTTCATTTAATACTGTGAGTACTTAACATTCATTTAATGCCTGAACTTCATTTAATACTGTGAGTACTTACATTCATTTAATGCCTGAACTTCATTTAATACTGTGAGTACTTACATTCATTTAATGCCTGAACTTCATTTAATACTGTGAGTACTTACATTCATTTAATGCCTGAACTTCATTTAATACTGTGAGTACTTACATTCATTTAATGCCTGAACTTCATTTAATACTGTGAGTACTTACATTCATTTAATGCCTGAACTTCATTTAATACTGTGAGTACTTACATTCATTTAATGCCTGAACTTCATTTAATACTGTGAGTACTTACATTCATTTAATGCCTGAACTTCATTTAATACTGTGAGTACTTACATTCATTTAATGCCTGAACTTGGTTACGTGAGTCTGTCTTTCCGTCTTCTCGTTCTAGGTCTGATTTTGTGTCTGTGTGTTTGCACACGCATCACATAAAATTTGTTTTATGTAATATTCTATGTTTTATAAATTGTATTAGTTAGTGAATGCGCTATTTTACATTCCTTTGCTTACATATTTAAATAAGTTTCATGTTAAAACATCTGAGTAGCTATACTTGAATCAACCATAATTTAGTAGTCTGGAAGGTACATTGAGTATTGCAATTACTTTTAGCAATGCTGCTGAAAATTCAATTATTCTTCAATAACTGTTTTTACGGAATTTAAATTCTGATACTTTTTTATTTGAGTCTTATTTTTCCATTAAAAAAATATAAAAATGTTCTGAATGTTTGAGACAGATGATAAAGAGAGTAAAACATTGTAAATAATATATACAGAACAAGACTTTTTAAAATAGGACTGGTAGCTAAAATATGGTAACTGTGGTACTTTTATAATTAAAAATCTTAAAATGAAATATGCAGAACTATAAGACCCGGTGCACGCATCCGGTTTTTTAACGTGCGGCACCGAAGCCCAACTATGCACACATAACCGTGAAATGGCGCAAGTACTCATTTCGTGCCATTTGCGATAAACATTCTATCGAAGAAAATGTGTTTATTTCGCTTACTTAGTGTAAAAATAGTATATTTTGAAATACAAAATAGACGTTACTGGATACAAACATTTATTAATTATTATTCATATTCCATTTATTTATGAAAACAAGGTACTTCAGAACGGAGACGCGTGTGCGACGAGCTGCGGCGCGTGGGGAACTGCGGTACAAATTGCACGCAAGTTGGACGTGTGTCGCCGGAGGCATGTGTGAACTTCTCCATTGGATCTACAGCCGCGTCCACACCGGAGAAGCAGAGCAAAATATGGATGATTGATTAACCCCGGAGACAGGTTTGGTGAATCAATCTCTCTGTTTTTTCTGGTTTGACAGGTCGGACACAAAATGTTCCATGTGCTCGCGATCAATCTGGTTGGTTGTGTGTTGAAGTTAAACTGCAAACTTATTGTTTGAAGCAAATTGTTTTAAGGCCCCGTTCTTTACGAAGTCGGCGCATAGTCGCGAGTGCAGCGTATATTATCATTAAAGATTTATTAAAGAGAAATAGGAAGAAAAGTTCCCAAAAAAGGCGACATTTGGTGACACCCGTGATGGAAAATATTCTCATGAGCCAAAAGACTGAAAATGTATGTCTTTTGCTCACACGCAGTAGAAATTACGCTTTTCCTACTGGGACACTTAATAAACCCTAAACTAATAGCCGCCTCGGAAAATAATCTACTTTATCGTTAACCCTGTACAATTTTGAACAAACCGTATTTTCAATCCTGCGACGGCGACAACCACTTTTTTAATATATATAACAAAATAAAAATTTCTACTGAATATTTCACTCATATGTTCCAACATATTGAATGTCTCTTTCAATTCGGCATTTTTCGGTAAAACGTATTAATATTGCAGTGCAACAATTTTAAATTTTCTTTAATTGCAAAAAAGTTTAAATGCATTTTAAATATCCACCTCTTATTTATCTTAAACTAGCCACTGCGTGGAGATTGCTAAGAATTCCCATTTGGTTTGCGAAGCCTATTGGATAACAGCAATCATGGCATTGGTTTGCCTCACAAACGAAATGGAAATTCGTATCCTATTGGAATGGATTCCCAGCAAATTTTAATTTGATTTGCTTCGCAAACTAAATTATGAATATTATGAACTATGATTTGCTTCGCAAACAAACACCTCGTCATTGCCAAATTCGAATTGCGAAGAGATCCAATCGGCGTGACGTCACAATCTCTTGCGAAAATATAAATATTTAATTGAAAAATTATTTATTAAAAGAAAATCAAATGGAAAGTAGAGATTTAGGGGTTTAGATTTTATTCAGATTTCAAATCTGTTGAAATTTTCATCTGTCTTTAACGATCCCGATTTTACAAATAAGTACTTAACAATGCCAGTCAATATGGTTTTTTTTATTTGTTTTGCTTTTCTTCGCTGTGAAATGGTTTGAGCGTAGGAAATGAAATCTGTGATATCTCGAATCAAACGAAAGTCATTCTTAACAGAAAGTGCCGTTCGTGTTGGAAAAAATATGAGTTTCAATTTAAAAGTATTCATTGATCGAAAATCATATTTTTAGGTATAGGTATAATGTGAAATTTTCCGCAGATTTCAAATCCGTTGAAAATTGTACTCTATCTTTTACGATCAAGGAGATAAAAAAAAAACTACGTAACTAAATTTTATACTTTATTTGTTTTTTAAGTCTGCTTACAAATCTTTCTCCGCAAAATGAAAACGGAAGCGGAAAAAATACATTTAGAATCTGCTAACTTTTTATGCAACTGTTATTCCAAAGAAGACAATAATAATTAAATTCCAATAAATTATTTTTTAAATGTTTTAGATTAAATTTTAAAATTCAGGCTGGACACGAAAATTGCAAAAACTTCGGACTACCCGTGTGCCAAATTTCATTATTGTAAGTGAAATAGATTCGTCCGGACATTGCGTAGTGGAGGTCGGACACTTCATTTTATAATAGCAGAGATTTAGACGTGCAAAGTTCCCCAAGACCACTAATATAGACCATCTAAATACACATGGATGGACACATCAATTTTGATACTAATATGGGCAGATTACATTTTCACAACTGAGTTTTAATCGTCAACTATGTATAGCAAAACACACAATGCTTACAAATAGACTACTTAAATAATAGTATCACTTTAAAATCCGAAGATATATAAATATTTCTATGTTCCGATCCCCGACCCGTTTCTTAACGATGACCCCGGTGATTGATTGCACGTCGAGCAAGGGAACGAAAAAACGCCGTCCAAATAGAGCGAGCACGAGCACTTGCTTTCCTTTGATGTACCGACAAGAAGCGGATCATTTTGCTAGTGCTCAAAATGTTCATTCACCGTCTACACTGAACTAGCTGCCAATCAAACCTGTCTCCGGGGTTAATTAATCATCCATGTTTTGCTCTGCTTCTCCGGTGTGGACGCGGCTTAATGCATCCCCGACCGCATTTGCGTTGCGGCAGCGGCGCCGCACGTTGAAAAACCGGATGTGTGCACCGGGCCTTAGAGTAATAAAATTTACATTGTGAAACATATGCTTGTTTGTAATGTGTTAATTGAACAAATGTTGTATGGAACAGTGTGTGCTCCATTTCATTCTGTAACACTGCACCCCATCTGACATAGCTTGTAACAAAAAAAAATTTTATGACTACGTAATGTGAATTCAGATTATCCATTTTAACTCAACAGAACCTAAACACAATTAGCTTTGTACTAAAATATTATTAATTGTAGAAAAAGCACCACTCATGAAAAAGAGAATTTAATTACAAACATAAAATTTTACTTTTAACATGCTAAAATAGAGATTTGCTTACAAAAAATGTAACTAATGTTGCAAATTCTTCAAAAACACATGGATTTCTGGAAAACAAGATGGCTAACAAGATTATAAACAAATTGAAGCTAATTTCCAACCACTTTAAAATGAAATTGAATGTAACACTGTACCCCATGTAACACTTCTAATTTAGCACATCAAATGTTCATCGCGCTGCTCATATATCACAAAAGGTGCACTCGTTGATGTTGAAGGAAGTGGCTCTTTTACCGATCTTTTTTTACTTATATAGCCCGAAAAGGTAAAATAAAAAAAATTCAAGTTCGCACTATTAACTTCATCTCAAAAACGCTAGTTTTCCTACGACGATTCTTATGACGTCACTGTGCCCCAGGCATCGACCTTAAAAAATGATATAGTATAATGTCCAAACTTCCACACCAATGTGAGAAATATTGAGGAAATTACAGATTTAACGTGCACCATCCCCCGTATACACGACGGTCTTTACTGGACTCCGGCTGCTAATCCGTTGCTTTTCCTTCCAACTGGGCTACCGCGGCCTCGAAACTCCTATTGGAAGAATCTCTGAATTTTGACTTTTGAAAACAAATGTTACGTCTAGAATAAACTTTCTTTGAAGGTGCACAATCGACTTATTTCAGTCAAGGTCAAATGAAATGTCTGATTAACTACAAAAATTCTCGATCTACGGATAGCATAGTGCAATGTAGAGATGATCCCTGAAATGGACAACGGATTTAACATTTAATATCTCCGGATATAACAATAGTAAATTCATGAAATTTCTCATTTAGTCTAATTTGACGATGTAGAATCTGGTTAAGGAGTCCAAACATGATGTTGCCATAGGAAATTTTATTGTTTATGCAAAATTTGTTAAGACGGTTCTTTATGCAAATTTTGGACGTTAATTTATACTTTTGAATTTGCTCTACTATAAATAGTGCTCGAAATAGGGGAGGGTTCGTTTCTTTTTCTGTACATTACTTGACATTGTCTTGTTGGCGCTACTTGGCCAAATGTGTCCCTAGCGCAAACTTGACCAACATATAAATTTCCACGCATTGCTAAAGGCCACAGAAAGTAATAGGTGCTAATCTTAATTGGCTCTCGTGTTTCAAAAAGTGGTCGTAGAGCGGTTGCAAATGGGACATCTTTGGTCACATGAGATGTCTCCTTTGTATTGAAAAAGGACAATGTACCCCAAAGTTTGTGGAAAGAATACTTGCAGGGTTTTTATTAATAATAAAAAAAAAATTTGTTTAATAAAAAATAATAAAAGCTTTAGCCATTTTCACGACTAAAACTTGATTGTCCTGTACGTGACTAACACAAGCACATTGCTCCGTAGCTATTACCGAATGACACTGAACCAGTTGAAGAGGCATGGCCGGAAATTGGCAAAACAGACCAGATGGACCGTCTCACCCCAATGACAGTGGAATGCCCCAAAATTGATAGTAACGGGTCACCCTACTCGATTTCCATTAAATAAAACTTCCTTGTGGTTAATGAGTGGTTAACGAATTATGATTAATGATAAATGTCTGGAGAGTAAGGAAAAGAAATGATTTAATTATTTCACTCTGTATTCTTAAAGCTAACCTTCTTACCGTAACGAGGTTTCCTAGTAGTGTAAGTGTAGCATTGTTTATAACCTACATCACGTTTAATGACTACATAGTCACTTTCATAGGTTGAAATAATCCTATGAAACATCTAATTGGTCAGGAAGGTCAAAACTGGTTAGAAGATATACAGGTAAGGTTGCAGGTTGCCAAACGTATATATGCGGATGCATACTATCAGAGAGTTAATCTGTACATTATATACAGGGGTTGGACAAACTAATATGAACACTTGTGAAAAATAGCACATGAAAGAAACCTCTCGTCTACTCCTGCACTCTAGTGGTGAAGGGTGCCACCTAGCGGATGAGAAAGTACACACATCATTCTGCTACTAGCAGCGATAGAAGTCGGATGCGAAATCTACTTCTGCGTTAAAATTGCGTTATGGCTGACCTCTCTGATTTCGAGAGAGGCATGATTGTTGGGGCCCGTCTTGCTGGAGCCTCAGTAATGATAACGTCAACCCTTCTAGGTGTTGGGAGAAGTACAGTGTCAACAGTAATGTCAGCATATTTGAAACAAGGGAAAACATCATCTAAAAAGCACTACAGTGGTCAAAAATCGAAGCTGAATGACAGAGACAGAAGGGTTTTGAAGCGGATTGTGACAAAACAACAGCATCCCAGATAACATCTGAGATGAACACAGATCTACAGGAATCAGTTTCATCAAAAACTATCCGGCGTGAACTGCATATGGCAAATATTTATGGCAGAGCGGCTATTTCAAAACCATTGATTACATCATGATAGTCATGATTACATCATGAGCCTTGAAGCGACGAATATGGTGTCGCGAGCATAAAAATCGGACACAATAACAATGGGAGAATGTAATATGGTCAGACGAATCGTCGTTCACATCATTCCCGACAAATGGACGTGTTTACGTTTGGAGAACGCCACCAGAAGCATATCAAGTTGACTGTCTTCGGCCTACGGTTGAGCATGGCGTCGGTTCAGTGATAATCTGGGGTGCGATATCCAGGGCCGATCCTATTAGGTGTGCAGCGCTTGCACCGCACGCGGGCGGCCAAAACAAGGGGCTGCCTCAGGCCCTATATCGTTCTATCGATCAAGCAAAAAATTTTAAAGCTTATAATAAGTCGAATAAATATGCTGAATTTTAAATAGTTGTTTAAAAATCAAAATAAGTCCCGATTTCTCGATAGCATAGCATAGTTTCAGAAAAATAGAATGTTAGTGCATAGTGTGTTGGTCCATTGTCCATTAATGTCTACTCTTTACACACATTCTTCATTTGATAGCAAAATTTGTGGCAGAGCCGGCAATATGGCATTGAAAAGGATACCAAATTTTAAATTTCTACTTTATAAAATAACCAAGGGGCATTTTTTGAGACGCCTAAGAGTGTTTCGTTCCACTGTGGGGCGGATTTTTTATGTATACCACGGTCGGCACGCGACTCGCAGATCAATGGTCCACACTACTTAGGGCAGCATTTTCAAAATGAAATAATTAATATTTTAGCCGAATGTATTCGTAATGAAATAACACGCATAGTCAAAAAAGCCAAATATTACACTATAATTCTCGACTCTACACCAGATATTAGCCACACAGAACAAATAACGTTTGCAATTAGATGTGTGAACACTACTGATGGTAAGGTAGATATTTTAGAATTTTGAACATGAAGGGGAAAAAATGGGGCTTCAAAAACGAATTCTCAAAATCAATACTAGAGCATTATACGTGCCTTGTGCGGCTCATACATTAACGGCCATATTCACAAGTCTCGAGTTAACTCGAGAATCAGTTGATCCGCGCGTAAGAGTTAACTCGAGGATTATCAAGAACGGTATTCTCTTCTCAAACGGCGTGTTAAGTGATCCAGGGATTAAAATGAAACACTCGCTGTGATTGGCTACTACTGTTTCCTCACGATCACGTGATATTGTTTATATTGGTTACGACACCCGAATCTGCATTCATACTGATCAAGCACGCGCTTCACCGTAGAATTGATTCCAAATTGTGGTTAAATAGAACGCATGCGGCACTTTAATTTGGGTTTGGGAAAAGAAATGCAAAGGTATTTAATTTTAAATGGAATTTTTATGGAAACCTAAATTTTTCAAGAAAGAATTGTACACAATGTTTTAACAAATGAATGTAATTCGATTATCTTTGTACTTGTCGGTATGTGTGTGTTGGTGGTATGAAAAAAAAAACTTGCATTGCCAATTTTCTTTCATTCGTAATAAATCAACATAATAATTTTTATTCTACGACGAATTTGTATCTGACATGGTCATATTCTACCTTTCACTCTTACCGGACGGAGGTGCCGCCATCTATCTCTTCACCAAACGTTTTTGCAGCTTCCTTTATTTCCATTTTTTTTTAAATTTCAATAAAATTATGTGTTAAAATTTTCCATTTTTGCTATATTGTGATGAGGAGATGAGCTGCTATATAGAAGGTGCTCCGTAATGACAGATCCAGTCCAGTCGCCGCAAAAATACTGTAATTGAGCATAGAATGAAATGTGTCATCCATTTTGTTTCTTCCCAAAAAGATAGTACTGCGGATGCTTTAGATGTAACTCGCGAATTAACTCGCCAATTTCGGAGGATCAAAATGTAACACCGAAACGGCAGTTTAAACCACGGATCAGGACTTGTGAATGCGGTTTTTTCGATAACTCGGGGATTATCGTTGATTCTCGAGTTAACTCGAACTTGTGAATACGGCCGTTCATCGCGTCGTTAATGACGCTGCCAGCTCCAGTGGCTCCAGTGGTGAAATTTCTGGGGGGTTTTTTTGTATGGCACAAGAGGTATAAAATTATTTTTCTGCGTCCCCATATCGACAGGATTTACTGAAAAAACACGTGAAAAGTCTAACTTTAAGACCGTTAAGTGAAGCAAGGTGGGAGAGGCATATCAATGCTATTAGACCTCTAAAACAAGACCTAAAAAACATTATTGCCGCATTAAATGTCTTTATTGAAGGTACCACCAGACACACGAAAACAAAAATGGGTGCTGAATAAATAATTAAAAGTCTTGAAACATTTAAATTTGTGTGTTCAATTTTTTTTTTTTTTTTGGCATGATTTATTATCAAGAATTGATGTATTGAGTAAAATACTTCAAAATCCTAAATTAAACATCTCGGAATGCATTGAAGGCTTAAATAATCTTAAAAAATATTTAGTTTCTCAAAGATCTGACGATTATTTTAAAATATTTGTCGATTCAGCAACAACACTTGCTAGAGATTTAGGTATTGATCCCGAATTTCCTATCTCGAAGCTCAGGAAAAAGGTCCGTTTATTTGATAACGAGGGCAGTGAAGAACCTCTTTCAAATCCCTTCCAGTCATTCAAGATTGTTTTCTATTTTGCAATTCTTGATCACGCGATCTCTTCGGTAAATGAAAGATTTACCTTATTTTCTGAGTGCCATTCAATATTCTGCTTTCTGTATGAGTTTCACAACATTTCTAATGATGATCTCATAAAGCCTGCATGGACTTAGATATTAAGTTACAGGTACATGAGGAAGAAAGTATTGTGAAAGATATAGACGGTATACAACTCTTTAATGAAATAACTTCATTCAAAGATATTTTTCCAGGTAAAAAACAGCCAATTGAGATACTAAAAATTATAGTAAAAAATGATCTCATTGCCTGTTTTCCAAATTTTGCTCTAGCAATAAGAATTTTTTTAACCTTACCTGTTTCTGTGGCTTCAGATAAAAGAAGTTTCAGTAAATTAAAAATTACTTGAAGAATAATATGACACAAGAAAGGCTTTCAGATTTGACCATTATCTCTATTGAATCCGAAATCTCTGAAAAAATTGATTTCATCGAAATTATTGACAAATTTGCTTCTCAGAAAGCCATAAAAGTTATTTTATAGTTAATTATTAGGTAGTTTTTGTAGAAGAACTGATTTATATACTTTTCGTTTCACGAGATTTATGCTTTAGTACTTTTTTTATTAGTCTATATTTTCTGAGTAAATACTGTTGTTTTGCATTTCTAATAATAAAATGTCTATTTTTATATTTCAAAGGTAATATTTTTATTCGTTTATTATTTTGTTAAAGTATTTTGTCGCTATTATAACCTATTAGCTGGACAAAAAATAAAGTTTTGCACTTCAAATTTTATTTGCATTTTTATTAATGTTTTATTTTTTAATCTTATACAGGTAGATGAGTTTATAACGTCAACGTTAAGTATTAGTCAAAATATGAAAATTTTTCTTGAGGGGCGGCACATTAGGTCTTTACAAGCGGGCGGCCGATTTTATAGGATCGGCCCTGCCGCTGTTTCAAGTTATTTCGTGCAGTGCTAGGTTTGAAGATGTGTCACGTGGTTGTGGGTAAAATCATGAATTCTAAACTATTAGTTGATTAACGTGACTGTCCACAGTTATTAAAAACACTAGTCTGCGCTTCCATAGCCAATCGGATAAGTCGATTTGTGATTTACCCTTCAGAGATCTTACGACAGCGACTCCGCCCACATGATCCGTCTATTTCATTTTAAGGTCGATGGCCTCATGATGGTCTGTTTACTTTGATAGCGACGTTGAAATAGCTAGAAAAAAAATTTATATTGATTATTTAAAAATTAAAGAGCAAGCAATATGAAATTTCAACGCGCTAGGCAAACGTAAACATTACATCGTGATGCACAATGACGTCAAACCAATCACGTAGCGTTTTGCGGTCATGTGCTTTTGTCGTACTTTTCGGTAATTTAAAACTTGAAATTTTAATTAATTAAGTCCATTTTGTGGGTTTTAATTATCGTTTTCGAATATTTTGACGATCAATTTATTAATAAAACACAGAAAAGAGCATTTCCTCAAGGGGTGCAAGTTCCTCATTCGGAAAACAATTTTTTAAAGTTTGCGATATTATTTATATTATTTCATGCCAATATCAACGTACAGTTCATAGAAGTAAACACTACCCGAATAAATTATTTTATTTTACAAATGTAAATCACTCATCTGTGAAACGTAATGTTTCTTCCTTTAATTAAATGTGGAATAACGACCTCACAGCAGATAGAATCATTTTCACCTTTTATTTTCAACTAGGGGGCCTGCCTCCTGCTCACTAACGCTCGCCAACCCCCGGAGGATTGCTTCGCAATCCTCATTGGTTCGCTGCGCGAACCTATGCTCGCTTCGCTCGCCTCAATGAAGACATGTGTCCTAGCAAAAGGGATTGTTTACAAAATATGTTACTAAAAATTTTTTTCAAATCTAAATTTGCTGTATTACAGAAAAAATATATACAGTATCTCTAAAATCAGAATTTAAATGAAAACTTTGTGCAAATTTTGACTCGAAATGTGAGCGTTGCTTTGGAAATTGAATACCCAGCATGTTTTTGTGTGTACATTTTCCCAGCACTCAAACGACCCACACTTTTTCATTGAGTTTTTTCCGAAAGTTGTAGTGCAAGCGTCTTGTTGAACTATAATTGTTGGCCCTGAAAAGGACCGTTTTTTAAATGGCCCTGAAAAGATCCTCCGCTTTCTTTGATTGGTACAGCTACACTCTACGTTTATGACTGATGGCAACGGCTTGGCGATTTTTTTGGCGCACTTCTAAAGTCGCCAAGGAAAGAATTATCTCTTAACTCTTTTCCTGTCACAATTTTTTTCTTTTTACAACACACTTTTTAAGCACATTTCAGAACGTTTTAAAAAGTACATTTTAAAAAAAATTTCACAAAAAGTAGTAAGCTTAATCACATATCAAAACACATTTGTGAACCAGCAGAGAAACTAAGCTACGAATGGTAAGAATACCCTGAAACTTATCAATTACACTAAATACAGTGAGCATGTTGAAAAAGAAAAAGATTTACAAAAGAAAAAAACCAAGAAATAATACCTGATAACGTCAGAATTCTCTCGTAAAAAAATAATGAAAACGAAAATGGTCAAAAAAACAAAACTCTTAATCCTGTCGTGAAAACTATTATAACAAAATAAAAATTCCACAACTGTCAAAATACAAATAAATGGACCAATGGTATCACAGAAAACGATTTAAAAGGACCAATGCAATAAAAGGATATTTTAAAAACAAAATAACCAATGGGAGGAAAGAAAAAATTTCAAACGAATCAATGAAATCAAACGATTTTAACGGATTTTGGAAGAACTTTCTAGAATATTCAAAATGAAAGTTTCCGTTTGCCGAGGTTGCCGTGAAAACCACAACAACAGCAACGAAAGATGGGTTGCCTTAATTTATCGTAACTCGCTACTAGAAGTGCGCCAAAAAAATCGCCAAGCCGTTGCCATCACTCATAAACGTAGAGTGTAGCTGTACCCTTTGATTTCTATTATAAACTAACTGCAACAACTCATTAAAATTTCCTTTTTTTTTTTTTTCAATAAAATTTCATCCGATAACGCTATAAATTCAATCGATGCGCGAGATTTCGCGATAAACAAACAATTGTACAGTGCTGCCAAAACGCGATTACAAATAACGTCTTTTTTGCGTGCCACGTAAGAGAATTATATATATAGATGCCTTTTCTATGGCAGAAAATATGCTTAAACAAATGCTCTTGGGAAAGCATAGTCTAAGGTTTGACGTTACTACCAGTCTTGGTTACATGATCATGAACACATTAAAAGGCTACCATAGCTCACTCTCCTTTTATGGGTCTTCTATGGTTGGCACAAATGTACTGTTTAGCCCACGGCCTATAATGCTCTTAAGAATGGCTCTAACTCCTTCCCGAGAACGCCCACTGATAAGACCCGAATTTTAAACTTTTCGTTCTGCAAGTGAGAGATTTGTGACGAGAATGCGTCTTTAATATTGCAGCCATAACAAATATATATTGACTTTGAATGTGATAACTTGGAAAGATTCTATCAGGAAAATTGTTCCCAATATGACTAAGGTATTAAAATTCCCATTAAGCTTCACGGGGATTTCAATGTTAATGTTACTCCAAACAAATCGCTTATAGACCAAATGTAACGTTAGTTCAACTTTATGTACAGCCGTCAAAACAAACGGCTCAACCGATCGCAATTACACGATTTACATCACAGAACAAAACGAAAGGTAGCAATCGATAGGAATTAATGTTTTCTACAAATACCGATACTTAAAATTTGTCGAAAGGGCCGTCTTCGTATTAAATTGGGTGCTCGCTCCGATAACTTCCATACGATATGTACAGCCGTATGTACAGCCTTGCTCCGATAACTTCCATACTTTATGTACAGCCGTCAAAACAAACGACTCAACCGATCGCAATTACACGATTTACATCACAGAACAAAACGAAAGGTAGCAATCGATAGGAATTAATGTTTTCTACAAATACCGATACTTAAAATTTGTCTAAAGGGCCGTCTTCGTATTAAATTGGGTGCTTGCTCCGATAACTTCCATACGACCCCCCCCCCCCCCACCATATCTTTTATCACACATTTGGATTCTACACAAATTTCAGGCGAATTTGATGAAAAAATCATATAAAACGGCCAAAAATTGACCGAGAAAATCCATAAAAACCATTGAAGGAGCGTATAAATGTTCGGAATTCAATCAAATTATAAATGCTAATAAAGACGTGTAGTGGCTGTCGCAGTCAATGACCTGTTGCAGGCGTCTTGGGGTAGACTCCATTAAGATGGTGACAAAGTCAGAATCCATTCTGACTGAATCCCAGGACCTGTTGGCAGAAATTTATGTTTTCACTTTGTGAACAATCCCCAGTAACGATAATAATCATCGAATTTTGCAAATAGTCTCACTGCGCTACTAATTATGCGCGTAATGAGCTGAAATTTGGAATTCCGATGTTTCAGAAACAGTTGAATCACATGGTGTCAAAATTTTTCCATGTTCCTATTCATGATTTTTATGAATATTAATTTCATAATTGACAAAAAAATAGCAAATTTAGTTTGATAGTTAAAATGTGATTGTGTTTGGATTTTCGGGTAGCAAAGGAATGAAAAAACAATTTCCAAGAAAAATTAATGTTTGTAGCAAATATAACAAAAAAGTGAAACACCAATTTAACATTAGATCTAATTTTCAAACATTTACAAATCGATGAACTTTTTTTTTAATTTTCTTGTATGAAATAGTGTGTATAATCCAAATTTGTGATAAAAGATGGGGGTTCGTTTTGAAATTATCGGAGAAAGCATCCAATTTAATATAAAGACGGTTCCTTAGACAAATTTTAAGTATTGATAGTTGTAAAAAAAATTAATCTCTATCGATTGCTACCTTCCGTTTTGTTCTGTGATGTAAATTGTGCAATGCCGATTGGGTGAGTCGTTTTATTTTTTTTTTGACGGCTGTACCTTTCTTTATCTCTAACTATGCACAACACTTGTGTAAATTTAACCTTTGTTTGAAACATCGATGTAAATACTAAGCCATATGTATCTTACTTCCACTATTATCCGACTTGATAAATAAAATTATACTTCGCTTAATAAACCAAGACTATTCATATACATCAAACTCTCCTCTAGTAACACATAGACGGATTCATACCAAACGCGATTATATTGTGTACCCGCATACAACATGCTCATTTTTGTTGTGAGTGTTTCCACAACGGAATATACTTCCTATACGTTTCCAGGACGTCACGTCATTTGGCTTCTTTTTACGTACAATACGAAACCAGGGTACCACGCTTAATTTATAAGTGTCACAAAAAAGCGTATTTCCGAAATATTTAATTACTTGAAATATATGAATGATGCATAAGTGAACGATATCGCGTTCAAAAGAGCATTAAACAAAGATTGTTATTAATGTTCATTGATCTTATGCTGACGTCATCGGCTGATGCAATCGCAGCTCAAAGTTGGACCTCGAAAATGCACACAACCGCTCACATTAATTTAGTCTAGTTACGGCCTCTTTTATGTGAGAACACCGTTAGAGGTGTCATTTGATCCATCTCTTCGCGCTTTATATAATAGAAACAAAACTTAAATATTTAATACTTGCTTAGATATCAGACATAAAAGTGTGGAAATTTCGCAAAAATATTCAAAATGTCCAAATATTTGCATAACAAACGCAAGAAAAACTATAGAACCGTCAACAGGTGAAAGTACTGAGAGATGGGGTATCCAAGACGATCCGAACATCCAATGCTGAGCGTCAACGGGCTCGGCCAGAGGGTCTCAAATCTGAGAAAGCACTCAAACTAGAATTCCAAGAAGGGAAAAAGCCTGAGATGACCAATCTCTACTTTCAAGATTTTCGTACTTAGGAAGCCGGGAATGGGATCGAAAAAAACAACCGTATAGGGAATCTAATTCTTGCACTCATTCCTTTTCCAAAAAAGTCCGGGGTAGGATGGAAAATAGTTATAACATGTGGGGAAGGGTAAGCCTTCACCAAATTCTCTTTGCGTTATAAAATAATAATAGAAAAAATATCTAAATATATAATACTCATTTAGGTATTGGACTTCAAAGAGTGTAAAATCGCAAAAAAATTCAAAATGTTCAAAATATATGCATAATAAACACCATACGAATTATAGAAAACGTCAACCGGGGGAGGTTCTTGAAAGTGTAGACGTCGCACCTTCAGGGTGAACAAATGCCTGATACGAGTTCGCCTAGTACCTCCACCGCTTTTATAATCTAACGGCGGTAGGAGTGTATACCCCCCCCCCCCCGGCGGAATAAGCCATATACCCTCTGATTTTTCCAGCAAATTCCGTATAATTTATGCTTTTTCTTAAAACTACGCACAGGCTTTCCTTGAAAACATCGCACGAAACATCACGTGAAACGCTGATAGCTGTAGAAGGAAAAGAAAAGTTTCTATTTCAAGATATCACCTTGGTACATAATTCTAAAATCGTACCAATTAATCTAAAGCAATTCATTCAAAGTATTGTCCATAAAATGAAATCGAGACCTTGTTCTGATGTTAATGAAGAAACTTGTCAACGTTTGAAGGATATATCCATACTTGATGCAGAAAATATATATACAGAGGATATTCCCCATGGAGAAAAGGAGGTAAAAAGGATCTGTCGACGTTTTGGTATAGATGAAATGTGCACTTTTCAGGGTTTGAGGTAACAATAAAAACGCCCATGTTGTTCCAGAAAAATTAAAGCCTCTTTTAAGAACAATTGAAATATTACCATGTTCCACGGCTGAGTGAGAGCGCGGGTTTAGTTTAATGAATAACATAGTGTAACAGTTTTGAGATCATCTTTATTGATTTAAAACGCCTGCAATCTAATGTTTATTAATGCAAATGGACCACCTATAGAACACTTTCAACCGAAAATTTTTGAAAATTCTTGGTTGGCCAACCATTGTACTTTAGTAGACAATAGATCAAGAGTATCAGCTACAAAAGAGACACAGCTACGGATTTCTTTCGTCACGCAGTTTGGAAAAAATTTCAATGAAAATGATAAAGGTAAACCTTAAAATTTGCTTTTAAAAAAAAAAATACGTTCTACTTTATATGTGTTTAAATATTTTTCGCTTAACATTTCTTGCAATTTTTTTTATATAATAGTTAAATATAATATAGTCGTATTTTCAAATTTGAATATCACTCGATGCTAGTCTGCATATTTTGCTTTGCATAAATACAGTAAACTCTCAATAACTCCAGCCTTGTGAACACGAATTTCTGCTTAAGTCGAAGCTTCTTCAAAGTTCCACAGTTCCTTTCCTGTAATATGAAATTAAAAGAATTTTTTTCTCGATAATTAGAACGATTATTTTCGACTACTTACATTTTCCCCGATCCTTTGAGTATACCTCATGAGCGCTAGGAGGAGAGGGGGCGGTCAACCCCCCCTGGCTTATTGATTTTCTATATAATTACATGATGTGCGTGTGTGTACATGTTTTTTGATCCCCCGTTGAAAGTGTAAGTAGTGAGTACTTGTTTCGCCTACCCATGGAAAACATTCTGCTGGCATCCATTTACGACTGCAGCACTGGGTGTGACCACTGCTCACTAACCCCCGGAGATTGCAACGAAATCCCATTTGGTTTGCTTCGGAATGAAATTTTTACTCTATGTTTGACGATCTAGGAGATAGAAAAAAGAATTACATAACTCCGGTTAAAACTTTATTTTTTTTTCGTCCTGTGAAAAATCGTTCCTCGCAAAATGAAACGGAAACACGAAAAAAATAATTTTGTTTCTGTCATCTCTTTATGATGTTGTCATTCTAAAGAAAACAATAATAATATTAAATGTCATCAAATTCATTTTAAAATGTTCTAGATGGAATTTTAAAATTCGGGCTTCGTTCAAAAATTGCAAAAAAAATTCGGACTACCTGGGTGCCAAATCCCATTATTGTAAGTGCCATAGATTCGTCAGGACAGTCCGCACACGCAGACAAACACTTCCTTTTATAATAGTAGAGATGAGGAAGTTCAAAAAAGAGGTTGGAAATGAGCCACAACCTTCAACATCAACAACGAGTGCACCTTCTGAGATATATGTGCGAGCGTTGAACATTTGATGAGTGAAATTAAATCATTGTAGTTCTAATTTGTTCCACTCTCATTCACCTAATGGCTTCACTCTCATTGACGTATTACGCCTTAAATCTAGCGACCGTGTCCCAAAACAGAGCCGTACGTCCCCCCCCCCCCCCGATTACGATTTTAGCATCGACGACAAAAATTACAAAGAATGAATTGCACATTGATATGATTGTTGATAGTTCCATTCCAATTAGTTATTAAACCAAAACCGTCGCTAAAACAGCGATAAACTACATTTTAAAGTTACTCTTACTCTGATACATGTATCAGAGTAAGAACATATATGAGAGTATGTATATATATATGAGCCCCATTGCGATAGTAAGAAGTAAAATCTTCGCTTTCCGTCTGATTTGTTTATGTTCACTAAAAATCCCTCATACTTAGTAACATTCTTTAGCTTTTGTGAAATCAAGAGGAAATGTTTAGGGGGCAATGTGCCTCATGTAGCTTGTTAGCCTTTGAATTTTGCAGCGCTACTTAGTAAATAATAACTCTTTAACAGCGATAAGTTGATACTTTTGATTACAAAACAATAAAAATTCGTTTCAGTATTATATTGAGTGCTGATATTTCCAGGCTTTTCTCACAAAAACTCAATCTTCTTAAGCAATAAATGTATTATACCTCTATGCAATAATCTTGTTCTCGGAAGATACGTTTTCTTAAAAACTATTATTATAAGAGAAGAGAAAAAGAGCGAAAAAACAGCACATTTCTCTATTGAGATCACTTTTGTTTTATAAAAAGGGAAAAGGGAAAGCATCAAAAGAAACCTTAAGAAAGTATTGGAAAAATGTTTTTTTCCGAAGACGTTTATTCTAGGAAAGAGTAATTACTACTTGTGGAAGGAAAGCTGGTAGATAGATCAAGAAATTATGTACTAAAAAAATTCAGCCGTCAAAAAAATTTTAATGTTTTTGTACCCTGAGGTCAAAATATGAGCTGATTAAGAACAAGGATCTAATGTAGCAAAATAAAACGAAAAACCAACGTCGAAAAAATCTAACTGAATAATTAATTGAACGCCTTTTATTTTTATTTTAACTTCCCTTTTATTGATTTTACAAGTTTCTTTATATTTTATAAACACATAACGAGGAATCAAATGAATACAAAAGTCGTAAGGATGTTAGAAACCATATCACCCCATTTCTTTAAACCTTAAGAAAAAGGCAAACTAGTAAATTACTTTCTGAAGTATTGAATCATATATTCCTGCTTAACAAATTAGTGTCTAATTAAATTACTTTTAAAGTAGTATACAAATATAACTATAAAAAATCATTCTTACGCATAGGTTAATTTAATTTATTTTAAGTATTGAATTTGTTTTATTTTTTCCATTGCAACTTGGATATAACTTTTTTGTTGTAATTGTACTTTGATTTTAATTATTTATTCCTCCGAGAATTATTTAGGGTGGGGGAATCTAAAGGAAAGAAAGTTGATCTGAAACAGTGGTAACCATGGCTACTCTTTTTGAGTTAATACTGAAAGACGATGATTTTATTTTCATGTGTGAGCACTGATATTTTAACTCATTTTTTAGCCTCATCAAAAGCATCTTTTCAAAATCGCAGCTAATGTGAGGATTCAACATTTTAAATACTTTAAAATAGACTTTCCTTTTTGCTTATGTAACCTCGATGTAGAGTATAAAACTAGAATTTAAATTTTTAAGAATAATTTAATACTATAAAAAGAAGTGTTTGTTTTTTTCGCGGTCGCAAAATCCTGACGATTCTATGGCACTTTCAGCAATGAGATTTGGCACACAGGCAGTCCAAATTTTTAGCAATTCTTCGGTCGCGGCGAAATTTTCAATTTCAATCTAGAAGATTTTTAAATGAATTTAATAGTTTTATTCTCTGCCTAATTCTTCAAACGCGTTTCGTCCGGACGAAAGAAGAATAACCCCCAATCTTGACTTTTCTACCCACGTGACCTTACAGTAAGCCTTGGAATCATGCCAAGTTTTTTCTTTGCCCCGTAGATCGCTCAGAAAATTGTTTTTTACGTTTCAACTTTCATTTTGCACGCTGAGAAAAACAAAAAAAAAATTTCGTTTCCGCTTTGATTTTGCACGAAGGAATGTTTACTCAGCCAGACGATAAATCTTTTAACTATAGTCACAGTTCTATTTTCTATCTCCTAGACCGTTAAAGAGTAAAAATTTCAACGGATTTGAAATCTGCGGAAAATTTCAGTTTCGATTGATACCTAAAAATATTATTTTCTTTATATAAATAATTTTTTAATTGAATATATCTTCAATGGATTTGAAATCTGCGGAAAATTATACACCAGATTAATACCTTACATCACTTGCACGGGCAACGCCGGGCTAGCCATATATATATATATATACTATATATATATATATATATATATATATATATATATATATATATATATATATATATATATATATATATATATATATATATATATATATATATATATATATATATATATATATATAATGTATTATATATATATATATAAAAATATATATATATATATATAAATATATATAATAATATATATATAAAAATATATATAATTATATATATATATATATATATATATATATATATATATATATATATATATATATATATATATATATATATATATATATATATATATATAAAAAGTTGCCGCCGCCGCAGGATTGAAAAATGTGTTGTTAAGCTCGATCTTAGACGGTTTCCCGATGCGGCTATTAGTTTAGGTTTTATTGAGTGTTAAAGTTGAAGTGAAATATTTCTTCCGCGAGTGAGTAAAACACATTCAAATTTTCAGTCTTCAGTCGTGAGTTTTTTTTTAAGAGTACCTCTCAACGTAAATTTTTGCAGGCTCGTCGAGTTTTTTTTTAAATTTCAATTTGGTTCTTGATAATATTTTTTTGAAATTCGGGAAAAATCGGGACATTTTTGTTATTTTATTTTAAAACTGCCGTATCTATATCTCATTACTATTAGTTTTTAATTTTTAAAATATCGCAGTATACCTCAGAATGTACTCTTTCTTACGGTGCTATTATTTTTGAAATCGGTTAATAATTAAATTGGATGCGATCAAAAGTTGGTGATACAAAATTCGGAATCTTTGGATATTTTCGCTACTTTTTGTCACAACAGTTATATCTACAGAAAAAACCATTATTTTTTAAATTTGAGAACATCACTGAATACATTACATTACACTCTTTCTTATGGTACAATTATTTTTTTAAATTGGTTATTAAATAAAATCGATGCAATTAAAAGTGGGTCATACAATTTTCGGAACTTTCAGATCGTAATTTCCGATACAAAACTAAAACTGTCATATCTATATCGTATTACTATTAGTTTTTAATTTTTAAAATATCGCAGTGTACCTCTGAATGTTCTCTTTCTTACAGTACAATTATTTTTAAAATTGATTCATAAATAAATTAGATGCAATCAAAAGTTGGTGACACAAATTTCGTAATTTTTATTTCGCGGAGCAAATTCGCGGAGCATTGCATTCGCGGAGGGTTGTATTTTTTACTATCGTGTTTGCCAGATATCAAATTTATCGTAGCACCAATTGCCATGAAAACGATTTCTTTTTATTTGGCGAGGAAAAAGGCTCGCTTTTTTCTCTCTGTTTTTCAGACGGTTTACCGAGAAAGTACAAAGTACAGATCGTAAAGTTTTTAGATTAACACGGTTTACTTAAAATTGTACAGGGAACAAGATGCAGAAGATTTTTTACTGATGCGGCTATTAGTTTAGGGTGCATTAAGTGTTAAAGTAAAAATAAGTGAAATCACTTGCGAAAGAGGTATTGGTTTGCGAAGCAAATCAAACGGGATTGCATAGCAATCCCCGGGGGTCGGCGAGCAGGTTGCGAAGCCCTCGCTGTGACGTCATGGACCGGAAAGTGAAATTAGGATAATACAAATTATTCAGATGGTTTCACTGTGCGAAAGGAATGTTGGTTTGCGAAGCAAACCAAATGGTATTGCGTAGCAATCCCCGGGGGTTGGCGAGAGTAAGCGAGCAGGGGGCGGAGCCCCCTAATATATACATATATATATATATATATATATATATATATATATATATATATATATATATATATATATATTATATATATATATATATATTATCGATTGTATATATATATATATTTATATATATTTTTTTTTAATTGACTCAAGTTGAATGTCTAATAGATTTTTTTTTTTTAATTATTTTAAAAAATCGTTTACTTTCCTAGTATTATGAGGGGCTTTTTCTGGCATGCTAAATAAAGCTGAATGTAGTGTTTTTTGTGGCGAAAAAAATTTCCTTTCTGTACGTAACCATTATCCCATACCATTATCCAGATCCATTATCCAGACTTGACGCCACAAAGGTAGTTTTCCGAATACGATATATTCACGTCACAAACAGAAATTTCTAAAAATGAATTCCAAATTGATGATTGATTAATAGCTGATTGATCAACACCAATTAGATTAAATGACAAATGTCGCCAAAACGGCGATAAACGACAGTTTAAAGTAACCCCGATAGGTATCGTTTGATACCGTAACTTTTTAATTTCAATGTTCAATTTATTTTTCATTCAATTACTGCTTTTTTTTTATTGGGATTATTATATAGTATTCCAAATTTGTATTTTGGGATTTAAAAAAATTATATGCATGTTTTGAATCTGACAGCCCTTAAGTTTTCCGTCCCCTATGGAATTTTTCATATACACAACATAGCCTTTCCTGTTCTGTGTTCTACGATTGTTCAGTCTCCATTTTCAAATAGGCTAAAACTATTTTAAATTGCGGTCCTTCTCACCGTATCGATTTCAATTTGAAGGATCCAGGATTAATCTGTCTGACGGGTCGGTCCTTCGAGCCATGGCAGCTCGAATGTTTCGAGGGGTGGCGATCCATTTATCAGTGACAATGTCAAGAAGTGTTCCGATACATAAATTCCTTTCGCAGCATTTAAAATGTGTCAGAGATAAATTCGTTCCCATTGTCTTAATGTGCCAAAGCGTTGGAACTTCGAACTACTGTCTTTTGTGATCATTGCAACTCACTTGGCAATCCTTAAAAGTCTTCCACGCCCTGAAGACCTTTCACGGAATTAAAACATAATTTTACTAACAAATTTTCAAACAAAAATTGATTGAAAACCACGAATTATCAATATTCCTAGCAGCGATAATACAACAACCTTAGAATTATTTGTAAATATTAATATTTGTATTGTTTTGTGATTGTCTGAATTCCATGTAGATGAAAAGTAAGCCTCGCTTAACTCTTATATTCGTAGAGATTACATTAGACATTTTACTCACTTCTGTATCTTTTCATGGTAAGTTACATTCCGATCGAACACTGGCTTCGGAGAGTTTCAATTTTCTAGGCATATATTTTTTGGTCTCAATTTTCTAATTATTTGTAAATTTTGCATTTGTGTTTCATCTCAGAGCTAATTCATACATTTTATTCCGCTAGCATTATATTAACACATATGGCACATTTCGTCGCTTTAAGCAAAATCACGTGTGACCAACAAGACACTACAAGGTATATTGTGTTCCAAAAATGAAATCGAATCTAATTTTTTAAATTGTGGCTTTCATCAAATGCAACACATAAACCATCTTGGAGTTCTGCTGATAATAGTTTTACATATTTATAAAACGTTTCAGTGATGAAACCAAAACATTATTTAATTTAACGAGGTCTTTTAATGTTACCTAATCCTACTCGCAACTTTACACTTTAGCCCCTCTATGGTACTAACTTCTAACTGTGTTTCAGTTTCGGTGCTGCTCTAAAACTGACATAATCGAATTCTCGAGCACTAAAATGGCGATACGAAAAGTATCAACGCTCCAGCAAAGAAAAGAACATTACGGTAGAGTACAGTGCACTACATCCGTGAAGGTTTTAATGTACGTAATTTGATTAAAAGAGTTTTATACCAGCAGAAAGAGGCAAAACGAAGATCGAAGGGTTTTAAGTGCGTATTAAAACTCGGCTCATTGATATCTTGCCGCTGTATACGTGAGCTTGAGCGCAAGTAATTTTACCCTTTCGAAATCGAACCTAGTGGACCTGTCTGGTTTTCCTGTGAAACATTGATGCCGTTTTTCAGATTATGGTTTGCGAAAGTGCGAGGGGATGTGTGCTTCGAGCCCGATAACGCTTGAGTTAAGAGTGTCATCAAAGGAGCCTTAGTGCGGTCGTTTTAAGATTACATTTCGAGTGAGGAAAAACGCGATTACAGAGAAATGAACAGCAAAGGCAGCTTGCTCTCTTTTTATTTCCCAATAGAATTTTACTCGACATTATCAGATGGATGCCGCTTTTTTGTGTAGTCGCCCAACAGAGAAAAAATATTAATGTGCTTTTGCCTCATTTTCAATCTTAGAAACGGTTGTTTACAACACTGTATGGATTTTAGTTTTTAAACGTTGAAATAAAGTTAACCATTTGAAATGTACCTACACAATTTTTTTTTAAATGTTGTTGTTTTTAAAGTTTATGAATGATGGTAGGTAGTTGGTAGTTGAATTTAAGTCGCATTAGAGTAACACAATTGGCAAAACATAAACCACCACATTATGGTTTATGATACTTTATTTTACCAAAATTGAAAAAACTACGATATTTTTTTGAAAAAAATAAGTGGTTTATATAAATATATATTTTTTAAAACGAAATTGAAGTCAAAAAGATCATTTGATAAATAAATGTTTGTCCCATGTAGGTAAAATATCAATTTTTAACCGAAATTAATAATGGTTATTAATGAAAAAAATATTTAGTTCTTTCTTGAAACGAAATGACAGCATATAAGGTTCACTTTATTTGGAATGTCCAATAATGAATACATATATGTAGTAGTCTCGGAACTTATTGATCAGTCCATAGAAGTATTACTAAGAATAACTGAGAGATCCAATGAACAGCATTTATTTATATGATGACGAGATCTTATACACGGGCAGTTGAGGGACATGGATGTCAGACGTAAGCCGCGTCCACTGCATAGCTACCATGGAAGTAGGAAAGATAATGGAAGAGCCTTTACTTTGAACTGTTGAAGCCAAAACCATAATCGCGCCGCCATCTTGGTGCTTTAAAAACATTGTGTTCGTGCATGTTAATCAACGTGGTTATACCGTTTTTGAACTTCCATGGTTTTTTATTGACGATTTTAACCAAATAATTAGCACAATTTTCTTAGTTTTGATTTGAATATGACGTCTTGTATCGCCTACGGGAGTACAAACCGAAATACAAAGAACATCCCTGGAATATCGTTTCATAGGTAAGTTTAATTTGATGTATCTTTAGGCTGATAGCTTTTTGACCTGTAACTTCTAAGTGTCCAAGCAGCATTATATTCAAAATTAGACGTATTTATAAACATTTAAAGAATTATTTTGAAAAGTTGACTGCTTTATCCAAAGAGATTATTAATTTTATTTATTAATTAACAGAATTGTACGATTTTGATT
The DNA here is from genome assembly GCA_947359465.1 of Metellina segmentata. Taxonomy (NCBI): domain Eukaryota; kingdom Metazoa; phylum Arthropoda; class Arachnida; order Araneae; family Tetragnathidae; genus Metellina; species Metellina segmentata. Next base: position 35,375,105 of record OX375882.1, read on the forward strand.
TTTTAACCTACCAGTTGTAATAAGAGTTAGAAACTGCTTTTTAGGAAAGTTTAATTTTTATTTAATTAAAAAGCATTACAATCAAATAAACAGTAGCGGTATTTTTAATACATGGTTGAAAATATTACCTCATGTTACATGATTTAGAATGAAACAGCTTTAGCTAAGTGGTTATAAAATTCGAATTATAAACATTACTTTTGGTTTTCTAAAACTCAATTTGCTATTGAATGAATTCCATTAGTGTTCCATTTTTTTCGCCACAATTTTAACTCGCCTGCAACTAAACTAAAACGTGTCGTTTCTTCAGTTAGATTCTTGTTCTTCTTTGCAGCATTTAAAATTTCTGAATCTTCAAAATTCCAAAGTTTGATGGAATTAGACCTTCAAGTGGGAGTACCCCTTAAAAGTCTCTACTGAATTTGGAATCAATTTCCAGAAGAGGTTGTCTTCACAATCGCTTTGGCAATATTTAAAGGAAATTAGCACACACAAATATACAATATACATACACAAATACTCAATATTATTAAAGCATGGTTTAAACTTGAGATTTTTTAAAATTATCCAGTACTTTCAGTAAATTAAAAATTAATACTTCCATTCAACTTACTTTTAGGGAGCAGTTTCGAGTAGAAGAAAGCGTTTGGCACAGGATACTCCCGCTTTTACCGATGATTGAATAATTTATAAATGATAAGTTCAGGGGTTGTAACAGGTTTTAAGGTGTAAAAAAGTAACTAATCAAACAAAAAAACAGTGAAAAAAAGTTTATTAAAAATTACATTCAACTTACCTTATTACGAGGGTCGTTCGGAAGTAATGAACGTTTAAGCATGCACACCACTATGACAGTGGCAGAGGCACCGGTCAAGGTCAACCAGTTTTAGGGACTCGTGTCCCAGCTGTTTACTGAATTACATCGCATTATAACGGTAATTGTTGTTTTGGCAAATATACAAACTGTCCAAGAAAATCGAGCGTGCCGCCAAATGTGAAGTGATATCTTTGATCCGATTTCTAAACGCAAAAAATGTGCGACCAAGCGAATGCAATCAAAGCAGTGTATGGTGATGACAAAATTAAGGAAATCGTGTTAAAATAATTCTGTATAACTACGCAGAGCACAAAAAGAACTTAGATATGTGTAATTGAAAGGATAATGAAACGTGTACGCAATATTCGGTTAGGATAGAAGCAGTGTTGGATTTGTATTTAAAAGCGAGAAAAATAAACACATATGAGGAGAAACAAAATAAAAGAAAGTTTACCCTCAAACATTAAAACCCATATTTATATTTAAGAAACAGACAAATGGTTGATACCAAATCGTAAATGCTTTGCTGGATAGCGGATGCCAAGTAACTGTATTAAGAGAGAAAACATCCTTCTCAAGAATAACTCAAAAGCTATAGGTAAAATCCATCTAAAGCCAGCTTTCGGTGAGACAATAGTCGCGGACTTGATACTTGTGAATTTGGAGATCCCATATTGAAGTAATACTAATGTGGTGCACAGAGCAATATTATATGCGATCACACCCCACATTTCTGAGGAAGCTATCCTTAACCCACAAATAGTTAATATTTCAGAGGGCAAAAATGACCGTAACGAACCAGCAGTAATCGAGACTTGCGAAGTAGAAATGGCAGGGTATAGAGAAATAGTCCTGGTAGGAAAAGAGGTTGGAGCTGGCGACAAAACGGTGGAAAGAGAAAAGGGACAGAGACAGCCACACGACGACGAATTTCAACGCACAAAAAATGCAGGCTACTCACTGAGGAGTGAATGGGATTTGACAGCGAGGGGAAAAGGAAACTATTCCGTTCAGGAACGTAAGCGTCGACTATGCGATGCCTCCTCACTCCGGATTCCACCATTCCTTTTCGAATGCATACCGATTCATCAAATTTAGCATTTTCTGCTTGTTTATCCCAAAAGGACAACAAAGTCCATTTTAAACGAATTGGGTTCGCAAGTCAAAAGATATCGGACTCTCAGAGGAACTAGTCGACGATCGAGAAGGAAGCCTATGTAGTACGGCTGATATGTGCAAAAAATTGTTAGAATTGTGCCTTTAATGATAGAAGCATACAACTTGGGGTACATATACTACACATATGAAGATTTAATTTTGGATATGAGGCCATCTCAGATTTCACCTATGGCAGTAATGGCGGACATTCAAAATGGCGGCTTCGGAACATTTTTTGTGCTCCTTTTAAATGTTATTTGATGATGTTAAATGACAGCTATTAAAGTAATGGCGAGTAATTGATGTTTTGTGCATGTACTTAGCTATTTTTAATAATATATACTTTATTTTATATATATATTCTATTTATAACAAAATGGCGGACATTCAAAATGGCGGCCTCTGAGTATATTTTATGTGCTCCTTTTATACTGTCATTTGGTGATGTTAATAGCGTATTATATGTGATTTTGCATGAATTGATGCTATAAACATACGTGCATGTCATAATTATATTTTTTTTGTTAATTATTAACTATATTAATTAATAGGAAAATATTAATTTTTAATTATTTTCATATTAACTTTTTTCACAGGTGACACGATAAGAAGAAAAATAAGATAAAAATACGGACGTAGTGCATAAAGCTGATTAATCCATTCAATACTGATACATCTGGACAGTTCAAAGAAACAGATTGGAACAAGTGTTTTACCTGTCAAGAAGACAGTTTTGAAGTTCTTCGGTGTCCAGCACACAGTAAGTAATAGCAGTAAGCGTAAAGAAAAGGGAACTGGTTATAAAACAATTTCTGATTTACTTGTGGGGTTTAGTATTCCAGGGTGTTTACCAAGGACAATAAATCTGGAACATCTCGATGATGCAGGAAGTGGTCGATGCAACATTGGTACAACATAAAGCTCAGTTTCACGAATCATGTAGATTGCAGTTCAATAAGACAAAACTTCAAAGAGCTCAGAAATGGAAGATAGAACCTGCGGATAATGCAAATAGTTCTACGAAATTCACCCGCCAGAATGTTTTGGTAAATAGTTCAGTGAATTCAAAAGCATTTATTTTTTTGTGTGTGTGACCAGCCTTGTCAAGCTGGAAGTTCATTATTTACTGCATCTACATTCGACCTGGATGTGTTCCTCACTGTACCCTTAAACTGGAGGACAAGCCTTCGCTTGCGAAACTGAGTGTCGGTGATCTTATTGCATTAAATGCCTTGTATTATGTTCGATGCCTCGTATCATTATACAACAGAGCAAGAGACCAAAGAACAAACAAGAAACTGAAATAGAACAAACTAACCATGGTATTGCATTTGCCGAACTTGTATCATACATCGAAGATGCTCGTAGTGACAATGAAATCACACCCATATTTAAACTTGTTGAGCTATGCAAACTGTACAGCATGAGGATGAAACAACAAGATATTGATCAAGCTCTGAAGAAAGCTTGTGAATACTATGCAGGTACTATAGTGACGCTATTCATCTTGCCAAAGTAGCAAATATAGTTAGAAGAGACATTTTAAAATGAAAAACCTCTTCAATGGATTTGGAGAAACCTGTCAGGAAGATTCCGTACCAGTATCTCTGTTAGTTGTAAAGCACAGTCAAGTTTTTTAACCCCAACCTATCCTTACTGTTACACAGTTACTAATGTGTAACAGTTTGGTGAGACGTCGGGAGTGTCATTCTGGAACAGTCTACAAGCACAATCGAGAACAATAAACACATTTGCCTATATGCTTAGGTATTTTAATTCATAAAAATAACTCGCAAGCGTGAACTAGTTTAAGATCTTTTGAGCTCGGATTAAGCATATTATAAGACCGAGTGCTAGACCTTTCATCAGAACTTGGAAATGAAATATGTCATCTGTATCACATGGAAAATGCTGTCGTTCCTCTTCAGTTAAAAAGATTGCTTTTCACAAGTAATACAGTTGATAATATTGACCACAATCCAAGTTCTACTACAGCTCATGATTCTTTCCATGGTACAGGAATATCCCTATTTCAACATCCAGATGGTAGTTATAGAGGAACCTATCGAAATAAAACTTCAAGTACTTTTGAAGAGAAAGCAACTAAACATCTGCCTGAAAGCTACACAAGTGTTACCCCTGTGCCTTCTATTAGAACTGACTGTCCTTTGAAAACAGTACAATAAATCTTCGTTGACTACCAAGTTTAATGCAATAACATCACCGCCACTCAGTTTCTTAAGCAAAGGCCGGTCCTTCAGTTTAAGGGCACAGTGAGGAACACATACAGGACGAATGTACAAAAGATGCAGTTCTTGAAGAACTTCCAGCTTGAGCAGGCAGGACACAAAAAAATTGCTTTTGAATTCACTGAACTATTTACCACAACATTCTGGCGGGTGAATTTCGTAGAACTATTTGCATTATCCGCAGGTTCTATCTTCCATTTCTGAGCTCTTTGAAGTTTTGTCTTATTGAACTGCAATCTACATGATTCGTGAAACTGAGCTTTATGTTGTACCAATGTTGCATCGACCACTTCTTGCATCATAGAGATGTTCCAGATTTATTGTCCTTGGTAAACACCCTGGAATACTAAGCCCCACAAGTAAATCAGAAATTGTTTTATGACCGGTTCCCTTTTCTTTACGCTTACTGCTATTACTTACTGTCTGCTGGACACCGAAGAACTTCAAAACTGTCTTCTTGACAGGTAAAACACTTGTTCCAATCTGTTTCTTTGAATTGTCCAGATGTAACAGTATTGAATGGATTAATCAGCTTAATGCACTACATCCGTATTTTTATCTTATTTTTCTTCTTATCGTGTCACCTGTGAAAAAAGTTAATATGAAAATAATTAAAAATTAATATTTTCATATATATATTAATTAATATAGTTAATAATTAACATAAAAATCTAATTATGACATGCACGTAAGTTTATAGCATCAATTCATGCAAAATTACATATAATACGCTATTAACATCACCAAATGACAGTATAAAAGGAGCACATAAAATATACTCAGAGGCCGCCATTTTGAATGTCCGCCCTTTTTGTTATAAATAGAATATATATATAAAATAAAGTATATAGTATTAAAAATAGCTAAGTACATGCACAAAACATCAATTACTCGCCATTACTTTAATAGCTGTCATTTAACATCATCAAATAACATTTAAAAGGAGCACAAAAAATGTTCCGAAGCCGCCATTTTGAATGTCCGCCATTACTGCCATAGGCGAAATCTGAGATGGCCTCATATCCAAAATTAAATCTTCATATATGTAGTATATGTGCCCCAAGTTGTATGCTTCTATCATTAAAGGCACAATTATTTCACATATCAGCCGTACTATAGTGTACTATTCTGGTTACGGAAATTCGAACATTGGATTTTCGGATCTGAGATACTACTTTGTATATGGACCATAATCCCCTAAAATAGCTATCAGTTACCACTCCGAGAAGCCCGAAGTGGACACGTTGGGCATTGGCACTTCAGCAGTATAACCTAATAATACGACATACTCTAGAAAAGGAGAATGGGAGTGCAGATGGGGCCATATCGAGATTAGAGATGGCATAACTAACACGCAGTTATGAGTGTAAAATTGAACAATGCTCAAGAGTGATTCTGCACATATAACATGGTCTTGTGTTAGTGAATTTAAGTGGCATTATTTCATGTTGTGTAAATATGTTTTGTATTACGTCTTGCATCTTATGAAATAGGCCTTTCGGGCATGTCTCACTCTTAAGTTGGGGGAATGTAACAATCTCCCGACAGGTGATTACGAACACAGATAGGTTATAAGAACAATTGTTCTTGTGTTCTGGTTGCTACTGTTCTAGTGGACGAAGATCGGTGTATGACAATGCCTGTGTTCTGATACGATCAAGAATACGAAATGTTGGGTGCTGTTCTAAAAAAGAACACGAATAAGCCAGATGTGTTGTACACTTGAGAGGAGTGAGACGTGTTTGTGCTGCGTATATATCTGAAATTTTGTATTACGTATATTGTAAAAATAAATGTGCGTGTCCAACTTAGGTATGCATTGTCCCTCTGTTCTTGGCCACTACTACACACATTGTCCATCAAATTAGACATCACTCGGTCACTCTTGACATTCATCAAACAAGATCGGCGTGTGGCTTCGGATGAAATTCATGATAAATTTGCACGTGTCTTCCATTATCATTTATAAAGTGGTAACAGATCACCTCAAATTCAGGAAAATTTGTGCAAGGTGGGTGCTACGCATGCTCAATGACGACCACAAACGTTTAAAGATGTTACTGCTTATCTCAATAGACTGGCGGCAGATGATTATGACGCTGGTTTTCAAAAGCTCGTAACAAGATACGACAAATGTTTAAATTTGCAAGGGGACTATGTAGAAAAGTAATATGAAGTATGAAAACGTAAAACCAAAAGCGTGGTTGAAATTTTTAGTTGGTCTATTTTATTTAAAAACGTTTATTACTTTCCAAACGGGACCCTCGCACATGAAAAGTGTCACAACTCAAAACTTCTTGATTGACTCGTGCACACCTTCCAATAGCAACGCTGAAGTGACACTGTTCTTGCCGTGACGAATCATGAATTAGTCTAAAATAAAACTGACACAACTGCCCTCAGGTGGATAAATACGAGTTATGCTTATAGAGAAAAACGCACGTCCAAATTAAGAACCATTGTATCCTTTCAGTTTCCTGTAGAACGTGTTTCCTTGTCCACATCCATTTACTGCAGGAAAACAAACTTTAGATATTAAAATTGGGGCTTTGAGGGGCACTTTTAAGATTACTTGCGTGCCAATTTTCATGATTGTTTGTGCTACAGATTGGTCTGAAGGCGGGAAAGTAATAACCTATGTTTTCTGTAGTGTTCTAAAGTATGTGTACAAAATTTAGTGTGGATTGGTCAAACGGTGTATATTTGAAAAGAAAATACACACACCCATACACATCCTTTATATATATATATATATATATAGATTAAACTATTTTTATTTTTATTCCTTTGTACCACATAGATGGTAAAGTCGAGCTTAAAAATTATGCAGCAACTTTTGAAGGCATAATACAATCATGGGTGGAACGTTTTCAAGATGATCCAATCGATGACATTATAGAAGAATTAATTGCAAAGGAGGTAATTCATTTTACATAATGTTGAAATTCATATTCTGTAACTAGTATTGCATATTATGTATGGAAGATAATAAATGAATTTATTAAAAAAAAAATGTTTTAAATTATATTTATATAGTTAAGAATACCCATTTTCTAAAGAAGAGTCTGTAAGGTGTTTATTTTGTAATTACAATCATGACACCGCCATGAATTTAGTTTTGTGTAGAAAGACTAAATACATTCTTTCCAATGCTGCAAACCTACCACAAATATATACTGCTGTTTGTAAAAAATGCAACACCATGTAGGAGGCATCAGAATTAAAGGAAATTTAATACACAAACGGCTTGTATCAGTACAAATAAATGTATAAATTTTCAAATAAAAAAAACAATATTAAGTGTCCGAAATCAGTATTTGGTGTAGCCACCACGCGTTGCAATAAGTGCTGCTATACGACGTGGCATGGAGTGAAACAGATGTTGAATGTCTGCTTGTGGAAGAGAATTCCATATTGTTTGTATGCGCACCCAAAGTTCGTCTTTTGAAGCTGTAGGACGCGGATCACGAGAGAGACGCCGACCAACCAAATCCCACACTTCCTCAATAGGCGCCATATCCGGCGAATAAGCAGGCCAAGAAAGAAGTTGCATGTGTTGGGCTGAAAAGAAGTCTCGAACATTCCTTGCAACATGTGGGCGTGCATTATCCTGTTGAAAGATAGCTCCAGGGATGCCTTGATAGAAGGAAACGACTTCGGGCTCTAGCACTTCACGTACGTACCTGTTGCTATTCAGATTACACTCAATTCGTAGCCGCTGAGATCGTCCATGATACGAAATCGCACCTCAGACCATAACTCCGGGTGTTCGGCCACTATGACGTTCGCTAACGCACTCTGGAAAGCATCGTTCACCGACATATCGTCTAACACGAATGCGGCCATCATGGTTCCATAAATTAAAGCGGGATTCGTCATAAAAGACAACTTGTTGCCAATCACCCCGCCAGGCTCTGTGCTCATGAGCCCATTGCAGACGCAGCCGTCGACGGTTTTAACGTGAGGGGGATCCTTTATAAAGGAATCCTTGCACGCAGTCCACGTTGCAGCAGACGTCGGCGAATTGCCGAAACCGACATTAGTACACCTGTAGCAGTAGACCAAAGTGCTGCCAACTGTCTGGAGGAAGCGGTATGGTCATTCACCGCCATGTGGACCAGGTGTCTATCATCGCGTCAGGTGTCTATCATGACGTCACCTTCCGTCGTCCACTCCCAGTTTTTCGAGTTGTCCGGTGCTCGTCGGTCCACTGCTTCCTAACTCGCATCACTGTGGAACTGTTCCATTGCACACGAGCTGCTATTGCGCGATAGGAAAATCCTCCTTCACGAAGGCCGATGATTCTCCCCCGTTCAAACATTAAGTTGATCAAATTTCACTATATTTCGTCGTGAAGGCATACTTAGGTCTCACTAAACGTTCGCCACTAAAAAATAACCATGCACTATTTTCAACGTCCCGCTACAGCCCTCTATTTATACGCTTTTAGCATCAGTTCAGAGGGCGCTGCTCACACCACGCATGCGTGGTGGCTCTGGAAACTTTACTACTTTGCATAACATCCTATAATTGACATTTGCTGCAAATTTCATTTCATTCGGGTGATTCCTTCAGGGTATTGCATTTTTTTAGAAACAGCAGGGTAGATTCCTGTAGAGGGCAGTCATAAGTTTTGTAGCCTGTGTTTAGTCTTTCTACACATGAAAATAGAAATATTTGTTGTGGCAGTATTGTAGTTGTGTGGAATAAAGTATTTTTAATAGGTATGCCTACTGTGTTGGCTGTTCTTCAACTTCATTTGGAAACATAGTAATGTTACCTGTGGATGTATTTATCCAGTTGTGATGCTGATTCAGAATGTCTGAATCGCTGTTTTGTATTGCATAACAATAAATATCTATGTTTTGGAGTAAAATTCAATTTCCAACATTCATTTTTATCTCACTTAGTAAAAATGTAAAATATACATCACTGATTTTGTTTAGTCAAAATCTCGATGAGATCCTTCTAATTACAGTGCTTATAACACGGAAAATTTTTGTTCTTTTGTCACCTTTTTGAGATTTTTCAGGTGTTTAAGTTCTTAAATTCTACTTGGACAAGAACAATTTTCAGTGCAGTTGAAAAAATTTATCTTTTCCTCTAAAAAAAGTCAAATGTCAATTAAATTTTCAAATTTAATTGACATTTTTTTTTATTAATCTAAATTTGAGGTTTATTGGTGAAACCTTTCAATCCATCAGCAATATTTAATCTCGCGTTTAAAGTCCGCACAAATGTTGAACCTGTCTTCCGTCATTATCCTTGCACACCTAGAATAAAATCTTTCAACTTCTGCATTACCATGGGAAAGTGTCAATGTAGCCTTAATGACCATCGCAGCATTTGGATATTTAATAGTACCATCCACAGCTTTACATTTCCTAATGAGACCATTAATGGTCAATTCTGATATCATGCTTCATATCTTCAAGTTGAATTAGTGTCCACTCATCCATTAATTTTTTCTCCTCATATGGTATGAGTAGAGAAGCTGCCATTACCCCAAACCTTTTTTGACTTAGCTTTAATTTTATCTGATCTGGTTTCGAGACATCCGAAACTTTTCAAAATTTTTGAGGATATAACTGTTTTCCAATAATGTACTTTCCTGCAGTAACATAGTGTTAAGATGTCTGTGAAATAAACTCCTCTTTCTCAGACTGTGATAAATGAGCAATTAGGGCTTTCATTTCACCACTGAAGGGCATATATTTCACAGTCAACAAACAATCAGCATTGAAGTATCTTCAGAAGGAAATTTTGTAAAACTCTGTATAGCCTGTTTTACATGAATGTCCCATAATAGAAATAACGTCTTTTATATGTGCATGTAAAACATGAATTAAAGGCTCTTGCCTTTGATATAAGCCAGTGAAATTTGTGAATAGGAATGAGCTCACACCTACAAATTTTAACTCTGCTTTTAAAGTTCTCTGCATCCACTTTCTAAATGAATCAAATATCCACGTGAAATTAACGACTCGGCACAAGTCCGAATTTCTTGCTGTTTACAAAGATTGCAAAACGTCTGGCAACGTGATGTTCTTCAGTGACGTCAAATGCCGATCGACAACCCCTCACGATGAGACATCGAATCCTATTGGATGAAGGAAAATTTGCTTTCCCAGGCAGAATCCTTTTAAAAAGCTGAGAAACGCGGAAAGTCGACCAAAAAAAATTAGTAAAAACGAAAATTGAAACTAGTTTTGTGAAAATAGGGACCATAGTCGAAAAAAAAAGGGACTTTTAGACTTCAGATTCAAAAATGGACTTTTAGGGGAAAGGGGACTAGTTGTGAGCCCTGGACGTCCGATACGGATTTGTATGTACGCGTTCGCATTTAAAACAATGTAAATTATAAAATCCAATCCATACTATGCGGACAAGTGTGCGCTTTATCGATAGATAATAAGGCTGCAGTTTATTCTGATTGCTGTGCTTTGTTTGAAGTAATTTTAACTCGTTACGATTAAAATCGAAATAATATGAGCCGGAGAGCTTAGGCCTTCCATCTCCTTCTGACTGGAACTGAACAAAAATTAGTTAACATTGGTATATGGTAATGATCCAATGAAGTCAGTCAGGCAGGAGTTAACAAAGTGAGTCAAATTTTAGCTATTCAGCTGATGCTATGACAGAATCAAAGCATAGAAAATAAAAAAGATTTTAAAAATTATTTAAAAATGACCCTTGACCTTTTATTGAAATCTGGTTGACGAAAATCATATCTAGGGATACACTGAATAATTGGATCAATATTGTCCAGATTCGAGTTGAATTTAATTGCAGTTTTATTGAAGAATTTTTTCATTTTAACAATGTTATCGTTTTGGTAGTACTATAACCACCGAATACACGTAGAGTAGAATTTTGAATATCAAGTTAATTAATGTTAGTTTTAGCTGCATATCCCCAGACATGACTGGCGTAGCTGAGTATTGGTCTGAGCATGATTAAAATATTTCCATTTAAAAGCAGATTCTGTAAATCACGCCTTAGAAGGCAAGCTTTCAACCGATTTATTGATCTTGCAAGAACAGAATTTTGTTGGCAAGTTTAGAATGACACTTCATTGAGGCACTTGCACATAAATATGAACAGTTTACAATATGTAAGGTCCAAACAGAACGTTGTTTATGTGTGGGCTGTTGTGGCCTCAAATGCGCATGGTGTGGAAGTTTGGGTGCCACCTCAAGTGAGGACCTCGTCATCCGACAGTGTATCAAAATGGCTTGTTCTAGGATTTTTCCTTTAGGGATTGATTTTAGACTGTTAACAATAGCTCGTGTTCCAGTGCAAGCTAAGTAGTTAATTCAACTACCTACATGAACACCAATGTTTTAGATTTATTGATTGTACATAATGCTGTTTTAAAATTTATGTGAATACCGATTGAGTAAAATATGTCAATTTAAAAATTATTTTTGAAAGGAAATCATATTTTTAGGTATCAATCTAAACTAAAATTTTCCGCAGATTTCAAATCCATTGAAATTTTTTACTCTATCTTTAACGGTCTAGGAGATAGAAAAAAAGAACTACATAACTAAAGTTAAAGATTTTTTTTTTATCCTCTGTTCGAAAATCATTACTCGGCGCAAAATGAAAGCGGAACAAAAAAATAATAATTTTCTCCGCGTTCTGCGGATGAAAAAGACTTGGCATGGTTCCGAACCCTGACTGCAAGGTCGCATGAGTAGAAAAAGTTATCCGCGTTTAAAAAACCCGATGGAGAATAAAACTATTAAATTAATTTAAAAATCTTTTCTAGATTGAATTTTAAAATTCGCCGCAACCCAAAAATTGCAAATAATTCGGACACCTGTGTGCCAAATCTCATTGCTGTAAGTGCCATAGATAGTCAGGATTCTGCGGCCGCGTTTCAGACAGACAAACAAAAACTTCTTTTTATAATAGTAGAGACACTGGAAACCGTAATGTAAACACACACGACATCATAAATCTAAATGCCAGGAAGAGTAATGTATAAAAATTCCTGATTAACAGCACTCACAATAGAAACACTTAAAGGAAGTATGCAACAGTTATAACTAAAGGGGTAACCTGGTTTCATTAGCTTAAAAAAAAAAAAAAAAAAATTAAATAAAGTTTTTTGAGGCATGTGTCAGTTAGCTTATTCTTGTGGTGTGCAATAGAGAGTAAAGAGTCGGAATATACATTTTCACACACACACACAGCCACTAAAATGTCAGCAGGAAGAAAGAATCAATATGAATTAAAAGTAAGTGAAAATTCATTTATTATTGCTGCTCGGCAGTTTTATTATTAGAATTTACTATAGTCTGATTATTTCTCTGTCCTCTATTCTACTTCTCACACAATAGTTTAGGTCTGTCACTTAAACTTACTGATAAATTTGTTAACATGATGATGTAATTTACTCAAGAAAAACTATGTAGGATGTCACTTGTGTTTAAAGTTAAACAAAAGTTAAGTAAATATTGATTTACCATGTCACAAACTTAATTTTTTATTTAACAAATTTACATATAATTATTGTAAAGACAGTGTAAAATGCCAACAGAAATTTAAATTTAAAAAAATCTAATTTAAATAAAAAAATCCGATTAATTAAATTTTTTTTAATCACGATTTTTTTACACCCTGGAATTAGTGAATTAGAATGATCCCACACTAATATTATATTAAACGTATGGGATCCTTTACCAAATAATTTTATATCAATAAAGAAACTTGCTAATGCTCTTTTAACGATGTTTGAATCCACATATTCATATAAAAAATTCTTTTGTCCCAAATGACACTTTTTAGAAATTAAAATATCTTTATCTGCATCCATTTTGTTCCAAAAACCAAAGAGCGCGGAAGTACAGAACGGAATAACACAGCAAACTAAACGGGCGAGTCAAGCGGGTAAAGCTTCAGTTTCCTAAGAAAGCGTAGCCGTGATCTAGCGGCCGTGATCTATCGGTGGGTGACGTCACTATAACGTTGTTTATACTAACACATGGTGTTGGTTTCCTAGAGAGCGGTGTTTGTGAGCGTAACGAAAATGATCGGAGCCGCCATTTCCATGACTGTCGTCACAACGGTCTCAAACAGTTGGAGAACGTTTTTTCTCTTGTAGCGGCCACATTTCATTTCCTGCTCCAAGCGATTCGAACGAAGAGGAGAGAAATAAATAAACATTTTTGACTGCCATTGATTAATTCGTTTTTGTAAAATCGGGATCGTTAAACACAGAATGAAAATTTCAACGGATTTGAAATCTGCGGAAAATTTGACACCAGATCGATACCTTAAATGTGATTTTCTTTAAATAAATAATTAATTATTTAATAAATAATAAAATAATCAAATGGTAAATAATTGAATAATAAAACTGTTTTTGATATCGATCTGGCGTAGAAATTTACGCTGATTTGAAATCTGTTGAAATTTTCACTCTACCTTCAACGATCCCGAAGTTAGAAAGTTTAAACTAGAGAATAAAAAACCACTTTATTTTGTTTCTCTAATTAAATAAACCACGACAGCCGTCTGTGTTGCCCATTCTCCAACGTATTCTGCGTTGACACGTTTCGATTTTTGTTTAGACGGCCGTCTAGTTATGCCCGCGGCATCATGACGTATCACGGCTGTTAGATAACGGCTCCACTTTCTTAGGAAACCAAAGCTTTAGCGGTTCAAGCGGGGGAAAGAATTTATAATTAATTCCGGAAAAAGCGGGTAAAGCAGGTGCAACTATAATCGTACCAATACAGTTTTCGCTACTTTTCCTCCCCGCTCAACTGCCGCGATAAAGCGGGAAGCTGGAAGCGGTGCACTATGGACGTACCCTTACGGCCGTATTCACAAGTCCGAGTTAACTCGAGGATCAACGATAATCCGCGAGTTATCGAAAAAACCGTATTCACAAGTCCTGATCCGTGGTTTAAACTGCCGTTTCGGTGTTACATTTCGATCCTCCGAAATCGGCGAGTTAACTCGCGGGTTACATTTAACGCATGCGCAGTACCATCTTTTTGGAAAAGCAAAATGGAGGACACATTTCATTCTATGCTCAATTACAGTATTCTTTCGACGACTGGACTGGATCTGTCATTACGGAGCACCTGCTACATAGCAGCTCATCTAATCATCATAATATTGCTTAAATAGAAAAATTTAAACATATTTTTATTGAAATTCAAAAGAAAAATGAAAATAAAGGTTGCTGCGTAAATCTTAAACAAGCAGCTTAGCGAAAAGATAGATGGCGCCACCTCTGTCCTATAAGTCGGAGAGAGCGAACGGTAGAAAACGACCGTGGCAGATACAAAAATTCGTCGTAGAATAAAAATTATTCTGTTGATTTATTACGAATGAAAGAAAATTGACAATGCAAGTTACTTTTCACGACACCAACATACACCCATACTGACAAGTATAAAGATAATCAGATTACATACATCTGTCAAGACATTGTGTACAATTCTTTCTTGCCAAATTTAGGTTTCCATAAAAATCCAATTTGAAATAAATACCTTTGCATTTATTTTCCCAAACCCATATTAAAATGCTGTGCGAGTCCTATTTATTCACAATTTGGAATCAATTCTACGGTGAAGTACGTGCTTGATCAGTATGAATGCAGATTCGATGCGTCGTAACCAATGTAAACAATACCACGTGATCGTGAGGTAGCCAATCACAGCGAGCGTCTCATTTTAATCCCCGGATCACTTAACACGCCGTTTGAGAATACCGTTTTTGATAATCCTCGAGTTAACTCTTACTCGCGGATCAACTGATTCTCGAGTTAACTCGAGACTTGTGAATATGGCCGTTAGACCCTTAGGGCGCCTTCACGCGAAGGAGATCGGTCGCTCAGACCGGTCTGAAAGCGACGGAACTTACATAGAAATCATAGGAGCACTTCACACGAGAAGACTAGCAGGAAGCTGTTATGAGAGACTAAAAAATAGTCACCGAGGAAGTTCAGTCGCCGGCGACTTTTTTTATGTCGTGGTTTATTTTATTCGAGAAACAAAACAAAAAAGCTTTTATATTCTCTAGTACATGTTTGTATATTCGCGATCGTTAAAGATAGAGTAAAAATTTCAAGGGATTTGAAATCTGTGGTAAAGTTTACACCAGATCGATACCTTAAATGTGATTTTCTTTAAATAAATAATATTTTTATTGTAACTTTTATATAAACGTCAAATGCGGCTAAATTCGTAAGACCGGTCTGAGAGATCGATCTCCTTCGTGTGAAGACGCCCTTACACATAATTTTAAGCTTTCGCTCTTCTATTAGGCGCGCCTTCACGCGAAGGAGATCGATCTCTCAGACCGGTCGCTTCATATAGACACCAGGAAATGTTTACAGATTCATTTCCTGCGCATAAACTATTCGAGCGAAGAGAAGCAAAACAAAATTTTTGACTGGAATTGTTTAGATTTTTTTTTTGTAAACTCAGCATTGTTAAAGACAGATTAAAATTTTCAACGGTTTTGAAATCTGCGGAAAATTTTACATCAGATCAATATCTTTAATGTGATTTTCTTCAAATAAATAAATTTCAATTCCAACTTTTATATTTTCGCAATATGAATTTAGCCGCATTTGACGTAAATATAAAAGTTACAATAGAAATATTATTTATTTAAAGAAAGTCACATTTAAGGTATCGATTTGGTGTAAAATTTTCCGCAGATTTCAAATCCCTTGAAATTTTTACTCTATCTTTAACGATCGCGAATATACAAACTTGTACCATAGAATATAAAAGCTCTTTTGTTGTTTCTCGAATAAAATAAACCACGACATAATAACCACGACCGGCGACTGATTTTTCTTGTGCCTTCCGTTTTATATCTTCTAAATAGGCATTGTAAGCTTTACATGCAACCCTTCCATTTTTTATCCATTACTTTTGATGTGATCGTCACCGAATAAGGTTGATTATCAAAATTTGCAAAGCTACTTTTGACCGTCATCAATGTATTGAGTGCGCTTACGGACATTAATGCTGTCTCCTGTCAAAGCTCTTCCTGAGACTGAGAAGCCATGTTCAATGTCAGCACTACCATGAGAGAGCATATTTCACTAGCTTTGATTCAACTGGGTATTTAAGATCCATGCCACTAATGTATCGCAGTCTGAAGAACTGGTTCCAGTAGACATCAATAGTACAAGTGCAATGCGTATTACACCCTCACAAAGTCTAGAAATGCTTCCAGGACTCTTATCACTACATAAACAAGTGCAATTAAAGGCAATTTTGTGTTCGCAACGCCTCGTGGGTCTATGAAAATCGTCCTATGAAATGCCTATGTTGAAAAATGTTTATCTTCAGGTAAAAGAACATCCCTATCTATTAATGAGATCTGATTAAATGTTAAAGCAGTTTTGCTTTCAAGCCAAATACAACATCTTTCAAACTTGAGAGGACTGGAGATTTGTCTAAAGTCTGATCAGGGGAGGTGATGAAATTTGGTTCACAGAATAGTTCAAAAACATCCATGGCGCTGGTTCAGGTGCTTTTTGTCCAAATCAAAAAATAAAGCTAGCTTTCTCTCTAGGTAAGATGACCACTGCATATCAGGCTGAGGTTCTAGCGATCTCTGCTTGTACTTACAACTGTCTCCATAGGTCGGTTTTGTTGAGAGGGTCATTAGATCTCTGACAGCAGTCATTGCTTTTCTTCCAAAAGCAATGTGGGAATGTCACACTGTTTCTCTCGGCCAGACCCACAGGTGCAAAGTGTCTCTTATCTGGGTCCCTGGTCATGGAGGGTAATGAAGTGGCAGATCAACTAGCAAAACGTGGATCTGAAATGCCATTTATTGGACCAGAGCCTGTTTTGTGTTTATCTTACAGTGGTAAGAAAGATTATCAAAGGTTTACTCCTGGCCGTCTTACCAAACATGGCTTTAATCTAATGATCAAAGATAAGCCAGAGAGCTCAATTAACAATCTCCCTGTAACAGATCAACAGAACTGCTGAAACTGAGCAGAAGAGAAATCAGGATAGCTATTAACTGACCAGTGTGTTCTAAATAGTTGTTTGTGATTATTACTCTGCCCAACGATTTGAGTATCTGGGATACCATTGTATCGAACCCTGGGGGGGGGGGAACGCGAAACATCCCAATCAGGTACATGCCGAAATTTATTTCGGCAATCAGTCTTTAATAGATCTGTAGAAAGTTTCAGTACAATAGACTACTGTTCGAGTTCTGCCGTTCTTTAGAGTCACCCCACACAAAGTCATAAACATTAATAGCCCGCGGTTAGTCGCGCATTGGTCATTTCCCCGCAAGTGCATGCTCTTTCTGTTGTATCTTCCCGTACTTTTTAAATAAAGAGGAATGACATTGTGTAGCTGACCTTCAAAGTGTCCTCTAGCACTTCCCCCCGTTTGGTCACTTTCTTGTGAAATTCCTGGTTATGATATCCGAAAGGGAAGTTCGGTCAAACTGACCGCGGCGCGCCTACTGACGTTAGTCCAAATAGGAAGGAGAGTGCATATTCATTTCTCCACGTTTTTTCGGTGCTGGCTGGCTGGCAACACAAAAAATAAAAAAATGCAACAAACATGTCGCGATTGTTGCAAATATATTTGCAGGGAACATGCACAAACAGTTTGTACTGAGTGTTCTCAAATTGACAGAGCAGAATTGGAAATAGAGTAAAAAATATTTATAAATTCACAAATATAAATTCATTTTTTTTCTTAATCATTTTTAAATATTTGTTATTATATATAATTCATTACTAATTATTAAAAAAAATTTAATTGTTTAATTTTACATAAAAATATGTTTATTTGTTTACATTATCTTCACATACTTTTAAATTAATTTCTAGAATTTATGCATTTGCCACTTGATTGCCATCGCGATTTATGTTTAAAAATAACTTTTTAAATACTTTTTAATGATATGTATCCATAAAAGTGTTTGCTTATTCCAGAAACAGTTTCTATCTGTTATAAAACATTGTTCGGTCGAAAAGACCGGCGCGCCTACTCACGTTACAAAAAGTGGCGCGACTAACGCCGGGATAGGCTTCATTCTAGATCCTCAGGGATTATAACAGGTTAAGGTCTTAAAAAGCGACTAATTGAACAAAAAAGTGACAAATAACAATATAATGCTAAATATATTCAAGTATAGAGATAGAAAAGAAAAAGATCCTCCTCAGTCACCCCATCGTTTTCTTTCCTTTCTTTGGAAGGATATTTTATTTTCTTCATTTAAAAAGTACATCATTTTAAAATATTAACATAAAAATTAAAAAAACTGTAATCATGATTTTTAAATTCGTTCATTTTTGACACAGCTTGAAGAATTTCTTCCTTTTCTTCGAAAGATTATGTCTCATTTTTTTATGTCTCAGTCTGAAACAGTCTGAAATTGATTTTGTATTTTGCTTCTCAATAGAAGAATGTGCATTTTTTAAAGTCTGTCTTTGTTGACCAGCATCATCTGAGACTTTTGTCGCTCTTTAAATCATTGCCTAAGCAAGTGCTGCTTCCTTAAAATCTTTATTTTTTCTCGCCTTCTTGAGCCTGTCTCATTGGCTTCCTTTAACAATTTTGAAGCACTGTCCAACACCTCATCCTCTTCCTTATGCATAATTTTAAGTTTTCGTTCTTCTTCTATCACCTTTCTTTTCTTTGCCAGCTGCTTTAAATTTTTTTTCACCTGCTTCCGATCTATCTTTCTCTTTCCTGTCCTTCTCTAATTTTTCTTGCGCCTTATGTTTTATATCTTCTAAATAGGCATTGTAGGCTTTATATGCAACCCTTCCCATATCCATTAGCTTTGATGTGATCGGCACCAAATGAGGTGGATTGTCAACATTTGACAAGCTACTTTTAACCCTCATCAATGCATTGAGTGTGCGTTCTGACATTGATGCTCTATATCCAGTCAAAGCTCTTCCTGAGGTTGAGAAGCCACGTTCAATGTCAGCACTACCATGAGAAAGTGACAGAGCAGCCTTCACTAGCTTTGACACAACTGAGTACTTAGGATCCACACCACTAATGTCTCGCAGTCTGAAGAATTGGTTCCAGTAAACATCAACAGGTTTCATTCTAGATCCTTCTTCAAATTCTTTTTGGAGTAATTTCCACTCATCCAGTAGTATGTCTGTCGGGACACCCCATGGAATTGCTCTTGCAACTTCTAATACCTGTCTCACACTCTCGCCACTGAGTCTCTCAAGAGGATCAAGACAGGATAAACTTTTAAGGAGAGATGAACTGAAGGAGGACTTCTTGAAAAGATATTTAACACTGGCAATGTTATACTTCTGAGTCTTTAGAAAAAAGAAATTCATTTCCTTCTGTTTCACATTCTGAAGCGCTCTAGAAATTCTATCTCCAATCACAATATCAGCCAGAGGCAACAGTTTCTGAGGACATATATCTTCCAATTTATCCATTTTCAAATCTCGAATAAATTCCTCTTTGTAGATCCTTCCCAAAATTTTTCTTGTCAACAATTCAAGTTGAGAATGAGGGTTATGTATTAGAGGTTCCTTTTTCTGAAGAAATTCGGTCACATGATTACATATACTTGCACTTGATGCGACAGATATCACCTCAGCCTTCAACTCTAAAGTAAAAATTTCACCTGTAGAATTATCACACTCATCTTCAAGAATCATATTCAAATTACAGGAAGCCATCAGATGACGCCGATAGTACGACATAATGACGAGAGTGTAAGAGAGATGTATATAAGGAATGGTAGCAAAGAAGTAAAATTGTTCACAAGCGTTCTGTAAGCCGTTCAGTGCCACAATCGAATAGTTATGGCACAGAGGATCATTGTCGATGATTTTTTATGTGGTAGAATTATCGGCCGCCTGGAATGTGGGCGTACTCAGACGGAAGTTTCAGGGGAACTTGGAATCGCCCAAAGTGCCATCTCTAGGCTTTGGCAACGATTCCAAAATGATGGAAATGTCAGTAGACGTTACAGTACAGGTCTCCCTCGAGTTACAACGCCGAATGACGACCGGTATTTGGCAGTAACTGCAAAAAGAAGCAGACGGAGCGCAGCATCCGACCTTTCTCATCAGCTATCTTCAGCCACGGGTACGACAGTTTCAAGGCAAACTATTACAGACGTTTGGGACATGTTGGTCTATATGCTCGCAGGCCTGTCAGATGTGTTCCGCTCACGGCAACTCACTGTCGCCAGCGGTTAGCCTGGAGTAGAGAATATGCAATGTGGACATCGTCACAGTGGGCTTGTGTGATGTTTTCCGACGAGTCCAGGTTAGCTTGCAGTCTGATTCACGGCGGACGTTCATATGAAGAACGCCAGGTACCCGCTACCACCAAGACAACATTATTGAAAGACACCGTTAAAGGTGGTGCAGGATTGCTCGTTTGGGGCATAATTATACTGGACTCTAGAACAGATCTACATGTTCAAATCGGAACCATAAGAGACCAAATTTATAGGGACATCATTCTGGAACAACATGTACACCTGTTTAGGGGTGCCATGGGCGTAGAATTTGTGTTTATGGATGACAACACCTGTCCTCACCGTGCAAACATTGTAAACGAATGCCTTGAATCTAATGATATCACCCGCATGGAATGGCCAGTAGTCTCACCTGACTTGAATCCGATAGTGCATGTGTTGGACATGCTTGGCCGACGAGTTGCAGCCCGTCAACCACCTCCTACATGTGTACTGGAACTTTGGAGAGCATTGCTTGCTGAGTGGAGTGATATTCCCCAAGATCAGCTTGATAATTTGATCCTTAGCATGACTAGGCGTTGTACGGAATGTATTTCATCGTCTGGGAGACATGCAATGTATTAACCATCATCCCAACCATGTCATGTTAACTTTTTGTAAGGTTGATATTTTTTGTAATTGCTCCAGAGAGAGAGAGTGAGCAAAAATCGTAGTTTCTATGAATGGTATCATACATACACCATCTTTTTTGTTCTTTATCTTTTGTTTAATAAATGGGCTTTATGAATAAGTCATGTTTGTTTTGTTTCTGAATCTTAATTTGCCGGAGCTGGCATTATCCTTAATTTATGGACATGAGTGTAGTTCAGACACATCTTCCACTATCTCTTTTAGACCTTTAAGAAAAGCATTATGTATTGTGTGAATATTACATGTCCCAATGTTAATTAGTTCTTTTTTTCGGGTAGAAAGTAATGAGTCATTAATCTTTTTTAAAACTTACTTTCACTAAAACATCCTCAAGAATTTGTAATAATCAACTTAGATGATAACAGACGATTTTCAATACGTTCGAAACGCTCCTTCAATATTTAACCCTCTGGATACAGAGCCGGACGAAATTTTTGCAATCCCTGGTTACTGAGGGGTTTGGAATCTTTCAGATCTCAAACTCCTGAAGAAACGACTGAAGTCCATTAAGATTTCCATGCCCTCATTACTGTGCCACAAAGAGAGCAGCGCCTGAATAGCCTCCGTTCCGTAGACAGGAATGTCGGGGTTCTCGATGGGGAGCTTCGAGTGCTTAGAATGTGTAAGAGGTTGATGATCTATCCCCTTAAAAACTTCCGATAATTTACACTTGAAGGTGTCTTTGGCATACATATTAAAGATTCCACCGTCCTTTCAGAGTTTACCCGCGACATATCTACACCTTCTAGACATAATCAGACCCACAATAGAAACTGCAACATGTGTGATGACAAAGGTACTAAACGCATTACCTCTCCTCCTGGGTTAACGTTGAGTTAGTATCAGCTTGATCCGTCCGGTCTCTTGACCTCTCCATTGTCGTCTTATTCCAGAATCCGAAAAAAAAAACGGATCTGTTGAGACCGCCCTCAGATCTGTGTATGGAGGATGTTATCCCCCCTTTTAAGTGACCACTGGCATCGATCACCATTTACGAGCTGTCAGCGTCTGACCTCCTAGAGGGTTCCTCCTTTTGTTCGACCCTGTCCACCGGTGATATCTATCTTGCGCCAAATGATACGCCACACAATGCTATGAAAGGAAAACGTTAGTCGTAAATGCCACTCAAGGTTCTATCATTCAAGTTAGGTAAGAGGGATCGGACATGCAGATGGCCCCGCTTCCCTTAAACTTCGCCGCTACGTTTTGTTAAGTTTCGTTTTACTGATAGCCTTTTCCCGTGGGAAAATTTCCAGAATTTGCTGCTAATACACCGCGGGCAACGTAAAATATCCTTTTACAATTGAATAGATACGTTTTTGAATCCATTCTTGTGGTGGAACGTAGCGCAAATTTCAAATTAAATTTGTGCAAACCGTTTTTTTAGAAAAAATAAATTTTTTTAACTGTGCACCAAAAATTTTTCTTCTCTAAATAGAATTTAAGAACTTAAAACCCCTGAAAAGGTGACGTATTAGGAGCCCTGTGTAATGCTTCTGAGCCCATAGGAAGAAGAAATTACCTTCCCTTCTCTTTCATATTCTGAAGCGCTTTAGAAATTTGATTCAACAGTTTCTGAGGACATATCTTCCCTTTCATCCATCTTGAAATCTCGAATGAATCTCAGTAGATCCTACCTAAAATTGTTCCATCAACAATTCAAGCTGAGAATGAAGGTTATGCATTAGGGGTACCTTTTTCTGAAGAAATTCGGTCACACGATTGTATATACTTGTACTTGATACAATAAATACCACCTCAGCCTTCATAGTTTCCTTCTACGTAAATGAACAATTTTCGTATAGCCTGGTCATTGTATCATGTTTGGCTTCATTATTGGAATGTTGTGAAGGAAATACTTTTACGCAGCAATCTACTGTTCCAGCAACCTATCAGCAGCTGGCCAACTGGTTGAACAACGCTTGATGAAATAGTAAGTGGGAAGCTTCACGTCTCCTTGAATTTGTTGTATGTTGACCAACGCTTAGGTCACCGATTAAAAAATAGGTGAATAGAAAAAAACTAGTTCAGACACATCTTCCCCAAGCTTCAAAGCAGACTCTCCCATTCTTAATATATCGAATTCCTTAGCACCAGGCTATGTGACCAAGGATGTTGTGTGGAAATTCGACGGAACAGCGTTCCACTGCCTTTTTGGAAATTACGAAGGAAGGAAACTTCTGCTGCGCCGTATTTAGAGGTAGCTATTGGTAATTTAATAAGATTATCTTATTTGTTGATACTCGAGGCTCCAAATCATTTTGCGAACCGAAACTAATTAATATTATAGCAGCTGGCGCTAGCCGTAGCATCATATTACGAATGCCTCAAAAAATATTTGATTCTGGCGGAAACACAGGCGTTATTCAGAAGTGGGAGGGTAATTCCCCCCCCCCTTCTGTATGACGCTCAAATGGCGTACCTGCCGTGGAAGAAACTAGTCTGGACAAGTTCAAATGCAAGATGAAATTACACAATATGTACTAGGTTGACATTCGACTTTTTTTTTGGAGGAAACACATACTTTTTTTAATTGCACACTAAAAATTGTGTTCCTCTCTAAATAGAATTTAAGAACTTAAAACCCCTGAAAGTGACAAAAGAACAAAACAGTGACAAGTTGTAAGCCCCGAGATTATTCTTCCTCAAATCCTCTTTTGAGTAATTTCCACTCTTTGGTGGGAATAAGTACTTTTTCAGAACTTTTCAAGGACTGTCGTAAAAAGTCCGAAATTCACTTCATTCAATTAAAGTTGAGAATGAAGGTTATGTATTAGGGATTCCTTTTCCTGAAGACATTCGGTCACACGGTTAAATAAATTTACACTTGATACGACAAATACCACCTCAGCCTTCATAGTTTCTCTTCTGAGTAAATGAACAATTTTTTTGTAACCTGGTCATTGTATCATGTTTGGCTTCTTTATTGGAATGTTGTCAAGGAAATACTTTCGCACTGCAATCCACTGTTCAAGCAACATTTCAGCAGCTGGCTGTAGGCTTGGCCACCTGCTTGATGAAAGTGAGTGGGAAGTTTCAAGTCGCCTTGAATATGTTTATATGTTGACCAATGTAAAGACCACCAATTAAAAAACCTGTGAATTGAAAAAAAACTAATTCAAACTCACTTTCCCCAGCTCTTTTAGACCTTAAATTGTGTGAATATTACATGTCCCAATGTTAATTAGTTCTTTATATGGGTAGAAAGTAATGAATCTTTCATCTTTTTAAGAACTGACTTGTTGACATTGGGCCCATCCGAGCCAATCATGAGCAGTCGAGATTGTAGGAGGTATAACTCACTCAGAGCTTGTAAAATCTTGTCACAAAATATCTGCCGTTCCAAACCCGACCATTATCTCACACCAGTTAATTCACTCTTTCACACCAAGTTCTGTAATTTTCAAAAACTTTAAACTGCCTCCAAGTTGGGAAAAAATATTCAAGGAATTTTCAAAGACCATGGGAACCCTGCCTAAAGTCATCATCATTGGGGCAAATAAAAATACTGAAAGAAATTAATGTCAAATTTTGATTTGTTCGGCCTTTTCCCATGAATAAAAAATACATAAGCACAAAAAAAATATTTAATTTCTAAAATTTAAATGACGTTAAAAATTTTTTTAGAGGAAAGAAATTAATTTTTTTACTTGTTCACTAAATTTTTTTTTTTTTGTCAAATAGAATTTAAGAACTTAAATACCTGAAAAAGTGATGTTACAAGCCCTGTAAGCTATATATATATTCAATTGAGTGATATATAAAAATTAACCTATCAAATTAACTTATTCCGATACATTCTAAATGACAAAATTCAATGTTTCACCAACTTAGTATAAGTCCCCCTCCAAATCACTAATGTTTCCAGTCAAACTTTTCATACTAGAACCCCTCCATTAAGTTATATATTAAAGTATTACAATATCTACATTAGTTTTAGTTATTCTGTGTCTTGTATTTTGTTTCTAAACAAAGCAACTGAAATATTTGCATCATTTTACTTTATTTCTTAACCTTTCTCGTCTTACATGTTATAGTTACATAAAATAAACCTTTTAAAGGGTCAAGATTACAAATCAATTAGGAGTTTTTAATTAAATTTGAAAGCAATGTTTCAGGTTTAGATGTCTTAAAACAGCTTCTCAAAACCAAACACAGAAGAATCAAGTAATGACAAAGACAAATTGAAATGAAAATATTTTATCACAATTCGATTATCCATGTGTCATTCACAAGTGCATTAAAAATAACAAAATCTTAATGATTGCAACCTTTGATTTTCCAAAATTCACTGGAAAACATGAATCTCTTTATGTACAAAAATTATGAAAAGGTTAACACCATTTAGCAAATTCCTTTAAAATGTCAACAAGCATAAAATTCTCCATGCACATTTAAACAGTGTAATACATTTAGAATTTAATCACTGTAAAGAAAGTTTCAAATGCATCTCATTACAAAAATGCATGCTATTTGCAAATATTTTAAAAGGAACAATATCAATCCCAAACTCAGTTATGGTAGATCAAATAATCAAATGGTTTATTCATATTTTTTTATTTTACAATTCACGATTTAAACTTTAAATTATCACAGAACCAAGAAAGGCAAATTCTCTAACACTAACTTCAAGTCCAAAATTTACAAAATAAAAAGCTTGCCTTTCATGGTTTTTATTTATAACAAATGGTAAATACTTTACAATATCAGAAACCAGAGTAGGCAAAATATTGCAATATATGGTTCTCACATTATTCAATATCTTTGGATAAGCTTATATTTTTATGGTAATATTTTAATGGTTACTTGCCAATAACATTATCTAGAAGTAAATTAATGGCAGGCTTAACAGATGCAAAACATAAGTCAAACTGGGTAAATATTCAAAACTTCCAAACAAAATGACCAATAAAGATTAAAAACTCCTAGAAAATCGTCAATTATCATTTCAGTGGAGCAAGAAATCACAACAGAAGTGACGTCACTTCTGTTCCGATGTTGAACACCTGCTCCATCGAAATGGCCATTGGCGATCTTACGAAATTATTAACCTTTTGACTATGGCTAAATATAACAGGCGCGATTCTTTCTTGGCGCTATTCTTATAACTTTCAAGGTACAACTGCTGTACCACCCAGTCTAAAGGTTAATCTTTATCAGTCATTGCTTTGAAGATAAACTTTTTTTAATCAGGCATAATAATGCAAATAGTTTTAAATTTAAACAAGTGCATATTAAATGAGTTTCCATATGCAAAAAAAGAATTTTTAATTCTGAATTAGTTCCATTGCTTTGAATTGTATGGGAAAATAAAAATCGCACTGGTCTAATGAAATATCACAACTATATTTTAATGCTGATAATATAAAACTTATTCAGGGACTAGAGGGTCTCAACATTACTTTTAAAAAGTACACTACACATGTGAAGTATTCTCACACAAACTGATTCAGGTGTGCGCGAAAAGCACGGAATTAAAACCGATTGAAATGAGCAGCTAAAATATGTACAAACTTTCGACATGAATGAAAAAAAATGACATGAATGAAAAATACTAAGATCAAATGTAAAAATTAGATTTGTCAGTTAAAAGTTGCAAAATTTAAGACAAGTTTAAAAGCAGCTCGTAAATATTCAGCAAAGTTATGCAATTGATAATGTACCAGACACCAAAACGCATTTAGTATTTTCATCTGTTCCCCTATTTTGAAAAGAAATACCCACTCGCGTTTTGTTTAAAATGCTAGTCAAATGTGAAGTATACATGCAAAAAAGAAACTAATTACGACCTTATAAGAAAAAATTTTAATTCAATCACTTAAACACCGAAATATTGATTAATTTTTAGGTTTTTTTTAAGTTTGGCATTTTATTTATAAAAACATTTCAAAGCAGCTATTACATTGAAAATAACTCCATTTGGATATTTAAAAAATCAATAAGAAACTGGCAATAACAATTTCTACTGTGGCGCAAGATTTAGAAGTGAAATGGAAAATTTAGAATTTTGTGTTACGCCCAAATTTACCCCCAAGTGTCATAAAATCAAATGCAATAAAAAATTTATCTGTGAAGAATATATAAAAGAAATATATATTGTCTGAGATAAGGCCTTATATGCATTATAGGTAATGCAGGAATAATAGGGTTCTAACTAAATAATGCAATACTTAGAAAGCAAAAAGGCTTTAAAAAGAAAAATTGGGGTAAAAAACCATAATTAAATTTTAGAATCTTTAGAGGATTAAGTGCAAAACTAATTTGCATTTTAAACTTAATTTCAACTACTTTGAACTACTAGTCTCTTTGTTCAACAGTGTTCCCGACACCAATCGAGGTTTGGCTTTCAATATAAAACTAAATTTATTTGAACACACCAACCTCCTTCAGTTAAACTACCTAATTGTTTGTATAAAATTAAATTAGACTTTTTTTTCCACTTGATCAAGCAATGTGGGATGACAACTTTCCATTCCTAAACATTCATATCAGCTTTGATATAGTGTAGACTTTGATATTGAAGCAAACAGGCTGTAACTAACTGATTGTCTACTGACAAGTTACTCTATTATAACAAAACGATTTTGTGTATGTACAAGAATGTAGAATGTTCGACAGATATCATTAAAATATTTTTCTAACAAGCTTCCATTATGTTAACCAGGCAGTTACAAAATAGCTTTATATCACAACACATTGGCATTCCAAGCACACAACTGAGTAGCAGCAACCGTTTGAAACCAGTATAGCATGGTCTAAATATATTTAAGTTAAAATTGCCTAGGAAGTATTGTTGAACCTTGTAATCCTGGTTGCAAGACTATAACTTGTTATTGAAAAAGTGCTTTTATCTATTTTAATAACCTATTCATAATTTAACCAAATTCTATCTGTAGGTTTAGGCTCCTATATACTTTAATATTTTTAGAATCCTAAAATACGAAATTACACTTATACAATTTGAAAATCATCAGAAGTAAGAATGTTGTACAATTTAGAAAATGTCAACTAAAATTCTAGAATTTATACAGGCAATGTTCTGAACATTCAGGATACATGGTGTTATACTGTACTAAAATCCTCAGCCCTAAATGTAACAGTGATTGTGAAAGTGGTCCGTCAAAAATTTAAAAATATTTGGTTTATTGTTAAATGCAGAGCAACTACTAAATTCGTCAAAAAAATTGTTAAACTTTTTACATTATAATAGTAAATATTTTCTAAAAAAAAAATTGCAAAAACATATTTCTTAATTTGGCCAAATGAAAAATAAGACTTTTTTGGACCATTTTCAAAATCCCAGCACATATTGAAAAAACTTCCTGTGTGAGAAGACTGCTTAAATTAATTTAGAGTATCTCAATACGTGAAACACAAACGAACTTCTTGGCATGTCCTAACTTATCTAATTGTAATTTTAACTCTAATTGGAAAATTGTGTCACAATCAATTCGAAGGGGAAAAGATATCAATTTGTACTAATATTAAATACCCTACAGTCTGATATAAAGCACATCAAACAATGCAATCATCTACTCAGAATGTGCTATACCATCTCAACTAATGGGATCTTAATTCAAGTGAAATACATTGCTAAGAGACAACCAGAATGCACCTTTAAAACTTAAGATTTCAACTCTAGTGACAGTTCCATGATTGAACATTAATGAAAAGAGAATTAGTAGCTATGAAAAAGATCACATATCTGAGAGGACGAAATTTTGGCATTTCAAGATGACTGAGAGTAGGATACGAGGTCACACACATTAATGTTGGAGAAATCGACGGGTTCGTCCATTTCCGGCGGCGCAAATTCCATGTTAAGGAGCTCTAAGTCCACCTCAGCAAACTGGGCACCAGCCCTGCCAAAGACACAAACCACAGAGATTAATAACAATTCAGTCGCACACTTTAACCTCCGTGACTTGTGCTTTTTTAACTTCCAAAAAAGTGCATTCTGGCTGAAACTTAACTGCATGCATAAGTGCACATACAATAGTAAGAGATGCCAACCAATAACGATTTTCGACTCAAATTATGGGGAAATAGTGAAAAGATGGAAAATTCGATTTGATGAAGAAATAAATGGTGGGCGCCCCAAAACACTAAGTTGATGATATGCTGTCCCTTTTACACACACTAGATCACCAAGTTGGCACTAAAAAATCCATATTTATCTGCAATGCAATGTGGCTTACTTTTCAGCCTATTGTCATCGTTTGGAAGTAGCTTGGAGACAAAGAAACTGAAATCCCGAGACAGACATAAATGTTTTTGGATTTTACCAGAATTCAAAGTTAAAAAGAAAAATTTTTGAACTCCCAAGCAGGAATTAATAGAATTGGGGCACAAGAGCCAATGGCAGAACTGACCTTCTGTGTTTAAGTGGAAAATTCCTATAAAACTGCTGCAATTTTAACATGAAAATTAGTTATTTTCCCCCATTGCTGTATTTCATTACACGATTCAATGTACCAATAAACGGAACGTTGCATTATTCTGTAATACTTCCGAATTTAGAAATAAAGATAAGTAATAAAATGGGATGAGAGTTACCAAACTTTTGCAGTTGATGCATCTTTATCTGTTATGTTTAAATGATGGTATTAAAAATGTTAGCATAGTACCGAAATTCTACATAAGCATTACTGGAAACATAACGGAAATTCTGTGTATCATTATTGAAAATCAATCTCATTACTGATACGTACAGCCAAAGGTTGGCATCTCTGGCAACATATACGTTTATTCATCTACAAAGGACAAATAAAATTAGGAAAAACTGCCTGTTTAAGAACAATGCAGCTTGGCCAATGTAGTAATGCTGTTGGTTGAGCAAGTAGGAAAAGAAGCATTTCACAAGGAGCAGAAATCAGCATAAATAAAAAAGGTCCTGCTGATGCATGTTGGAGAATCTGTAGCTTATAAGTCTAAAAAGAACACAGAAATCATGTTCTGAACACAATTTAAAATGGTTGTGAAACAAAATGGAAACAAAAACCTCTATTTAATCCCACAAAGCTGAATAGATAAGCACTCTAAAGAGTGACATGGAAATGAGAGGAAAATAGTTTAAAAGGTTGAAGTTTTTCTATATAAAAATAAAGTGTTATTTTATATGCAAATTTTAAATATGAAAATGTTTTTATTTTTAACTATTCCAAATGTTTAAATACCAAATATTGGTACAAAATATTGTTTGCTCTGATCAGTGAGTATAGCATAACTAACAATGGAGTTGTAAAAAATGAGTATACAATGCACAAGTAATATTGAGCATGAGTGGTTGAAGGAGCCTTGAAGCTTTTAGGTTTCTAGAACACTTGCTCAGATCATTAATGGGAATTCAGGAGTATATCATGGAAAAAAACAATGAAAATGAGCATTAGAAACTATTGGTCTCCATAAGATTTTAGAATTCAAAACAAGTATAACTTCGCGAGTACTGCAAAGTAAAACTGAGTAGAATTTAAGAAACGTTTCTCACAATCATAAGCATGAAAAATCACTCAAGCTTTTTGCTCCCATGAGAAAAAGTTAACTTTTAACCCAGCAGATCAAAAGAATCTTATTTTCCATGCAAAAGGACATGCAAGAGACAGATAACATTAAACTACAAATTCCAATGAACACAAATGACAATAGTTTCAAGTTATCAGAAAGAATGCACTTCTGTGTGTCGCACAATCACGGATAAAGCCTTTCAGAGTAGTTCATAAAAATCAGTCATAAATCCAAAATGATAAAACATCACTCACGAAATTATAATTCAGTATCTAATTTCTTTAAGACAAAATGCACAAATGAAAAAAGACCAACATGCTTGTGTTATGAATATTTTAGTTCTTACATATAACAATAAACTGAGAGTATTCGGAGGACTATTAATTTTAATCACACATCAATGCAAAAACAAATTGTAAGTGAAAATTTATTAAAACAAATAACTATTAGTATAAAAAAACAAGAAAAAATTACTTTCCTTTTTAATAACCTCTCAGACAAGTACACACATGAATAAAAAAGCACTTCAGAATACATCACAAAAATGTCCTTAGTTTTTACAGCAACTTTAGCAACCTCAATATTCGAAGTAAATACTTTATTGAAGCCAAATTGCTCTTATGTTAGTTAAAACCTTTTACTTTGTAATTTTATTACCTTATTCACACCAAAATTAAACTTAAAAAAAAAATAGTGAAAAACAAGGGATTACGATGTTGTAGAGCATATTCTACTTCAGCTTTTTTTCCCAGAAAATGATAAAAATTGCATGTTTTAAAATAATGTACAAATTTAAATAATTTTCCCAATTTCTAAGAGCAGAACTAGGAAATTTAGAGGACTAAAGATGAGCATACATTCACTCAAATATTAGTTCAGTGCATTGCTTCGCCAATTAATGGCATATATTGATGATGTACAGTTGCATACATTAAATTTTATTGATATGCAGAGATCCATGGAAAACATTTTTGTAGTATGATTTAAAGCGTCGATTGGTCCTCAAATCCACAAGAGTTAAACGAAACCATTCAAAACTATACTTACATAAACTTCTAAACATGCAACCCCTTATCACATAGCAAGAGATTCATATTTAATCATTAAAACAATGTAGCAGGTAAAAGAAACACTTTAGAACAAAAGCAAAACCTTACTACATACACATAAAGATTCTAATTTACAAACTAGCTACATGGAAACAATGACAGCATGAATACATTTGGTATTTTTACACAACTGCAAACTCTCAAGATTTCAAGTTTAAAAACAAAATCACACCAAAACTTTGAGATCACAATATCAACACAATTCTTGATTAACATTAATGCATGCTTAAATTAGAGTAAGTTTTTAAACTTCTATCCAACAGTGATAACGAAATGCATAAAACACCATTACAGGCATAAACTTATCTTAATTCATCCGACATTATAGCAAAAAATAAACTTTACACAAAAGCATAGGCTGTGGTTAAAAAAAAAAATGTTTACAAAACTATTAGTTCGCCATGTTACTTTCAAAACCCAAAAATTATAACTTTTTGTTTAAAATGGCTGGTAAAAGTAAATACTCCAAACCTCATGAATCAAAAGATTTTATAAATTGTTTTGGTGAAACAAGCTTTTAAAATTGTGAGTATAGGATTCAGTTTTTTTATTATGACGTATTGTGATGAAGGTTGGTTCAAGGTTGAGTAGACACATGTATAAACTCTAATAAAATAGTCTTAGCACTAATAGAAATAGTGCATGTTAGACCTTTGAGTATCTATTTAAGAAAGATCTTATCCACATTCAATTTTCTCTCGTGCCATCACATTTGAAAGCGAGAGAAATCGCAATAGAATTAGACAAATTCTAAATTGTATCTAGAAAATTGCATTTAGAAATTCAAAAGTCAGCTTAAGTACTGGTTAGTTTATGAAATAGGAGAAAAAGGTAAAAATGCCAAGAAAAAGCATTTGAATATAAAAGAATATGCACTCTTTTCTTTAAAAAACATGACGTTAACCTGTTTATATTTGTTACAAATTTCATTTAACTCTGTAATACTAGAAGTTAATACAGGTCAAACAAAATTTCACAAAAATTTTACTTTAAAATACGATTAACATCATGGGAATGTTTCATTAAAAGTATCATTGCTTAATTTAAACATTTTCAATTCTTCAGCTTAAGGAAATTTGACTTTTCAAACATGATTGGTAATAACTCATTGAATGAATTGAAATCCTTCTCAATCAAATTTAGTTAATATATTGCTGCTTTAAAAAAATGTGCAATTGTTTAAAAAAATTTAAGTAAATCATACAAAAATTGTATGATTTACAAACATTTCCTTGTTTTTGCTATGAACTTAAGGTAATTTATAGTCAAGCTGAATGGATGGACTTGTGACTATAGTAACTAATAAAAATTACTCAAGACCCAAAGATTTATCTGATACTGATTTCGACACTTTAAATTATGGGTCATGAAATTAGGCTACTTTAATTATGCATCATAAAAAGTTTGCATTGAAGATATATTTGGTCCAGTATAAAGGCACTTATTCTGACAATTTCTTAATACAGTTCAAGAAGACTATCTTCTCTCCCACTTACTGCATATCTGAGCTATGAGGGTCATGGTATCCAGGATCAGGTGATTGGAGGATAGACGATTGTGGAGTTCCAGGATAGCTGTTATAACCATAGCCTCCTTCAAGGCTGAAAAACAACTTGTATTTAGTACAAAAGAAAAGGTAGAATGCATGAGGTAGGCCAATTCAATTTCAACCATTTAGTTGAATAAACAGTCAATTATACCTAAGAACACCATTCCTATCAATTTGAAGGAGCTTTAAGCAAATTCATGGAGTTTTCAATTTTTAGAGGATAAGTGGTAAAAAAATCTTTATGTATACTACCCTACAATAATAGACCAGACAGCAAGATACTTGATGCAAGATACAAAATGTGATGGCATGGTATAACGAAACGAATACATGCTTTTATAGGTTGCTAGTGTAACTGCAGCACGTGGGGGATGATCCTCACGTGCTGTAATTACACTAGCAACCCTTCTCGTCATACCTTCAACAAGATTTTGATACACAGCTATGGGTATTTGCGTCCATTCCTGGCTGCAGGAATGGACTTTAGGAACAGGGGTTTTAGGTCAGGACTCTGAGCATGCCAGGGAAGACGTTTTACATCCATATCTTGATACCACTTCTTGACAGAGGCTGCAATATGACACGGAGCGTTGTGATCCTGGAAGTAACATTTCGCCCATTCCATAAAATTGTCAGAGCGTAGGAAGAACCAAATTCTCCAAAATGTTCATGTAGGCGTCGGCATTCAATTTACCAAGAACAAGATGCAAAGGTCCCATCTCAGGCCATACCACAAAAAATACCCCTAAACAAAGTCAGATTTTATGCAAATCCACTGTCATACGGTAAATTATTGTAGGGTAGTGCATATATAAAAAAGGATGCATGTATATTTTTTCCCATACAAATCTACAGTTTGTACAATCCACACCAAATTTGGTACTTATACTTCAGAACACTCCCCATTCTATTTGTCACAGGGCCTAAAACAATTCGAAATTGCCTTAGAAATAACATTGACCATAAAACGATTGCTTCACACAGTTTAGGTTGTTTAACCAGTGTTGATCGAAAAACAATTATTTTCATAACAAATTAAATTATAATATTTATGTTTGAACTGACTTTTTATTTCTTCCCATGAGTACATAAAAAAATTACCAATATTTGACTGTTGAAGAATGTTTTAAAATATTTAATTTTGTATAACTTACAATTTGTAATGGAACACGAAAAGCCCAAAAGAAAAACTCATTGATCATAAAAGCGTAATTTTGCTATTCGGTATATGGCAGCACCAGAATCAGTGTTTACTTTTCATAAAACTTTGTAGAACCTTCTAGAAGGTTGGGGAAACGAAATAAATTCAATAGAGCTTTCTGGAAATCATTATGCCCCAGTCTTGGACACATGATGTTCAAGAAAAGTCCAGCACCCACTCTAAGCTTCCATTAAATATTACCATCTAAGTTAACTCGGGAAGTCTTCTAGTTTATCACCTTTCAGTGAATACGAGTTTCATTTTGCTCTTTTAGTTGATTGTATAAGTGTTACCTACTAACTTTATTGAAGTGATAATGTGCACTTGTGTTTAAAAGTTCTTTAATATTTTTTATTTCTGTGAAGAGTTTTATATTTCTACACAAATGTAAGTACATAATAATTTAAAATTTGTTTTTTTCCCCCTCTTAATTTTACTTTTTTATCGTATTCTATAATAGATTTCATTGCTCAGCAAGAGTGCCTTGTTTATTTTTTAAGTAGCTTTTTTGCAGGATCAGAAAATTAATATTTTTTGAACAATAAAAACAATATTTTCCAATTTTTTTTTTTAAATTGCTCTACTTTAGAAGTTGACACACACTTAGGAAGTACACACTTAGGAAGTTGAAATTCGGCATTTTGCATATCTTTAGTTATTCAGAATTCAGCATTTTTTCATCAGAATTTGGTTTCTGTTTGTATTTATTTGTCTAAGTCTTTTACATATTTCAATGTATTATTAAGGAATAAAATGTATTTATTTGCATCCGAAATAAATTGTAGGAGCTATGAAAAAATCAAACAGGGTTCCCACTATTTTTTCTAACAAAAGTAAGAACTTTCTAAGGACTTTACAAGGACTTAGAAAACATAGTAGAGGCCATATTATACAATTTAATACCTAAATTTCAACCAAGTACGGATGCTCTTACAGATTAGTTAATCTTATAAGAACACAGTAGTGTGTAAAAAATTTAATATCTAAGTCTATTGGAAGATTCTACCTTATTAGTCAGTTCTGCTGAATATTCCATATCTGTAATATCAGCTTGAAGGAAAGCTTTTCTAGATTTTAAATACAAACTGCCAAAAGTTAAGCACGGAGAGGAAAGTGTTACTTTCCAGAAGCCAATCTGAATTTGAGAGGTTGCAATTTGCTGCAGAGGTTGAAAGTATGCAAATGTGTTATGTAACAGCCAATCATGGTTTCATGTCGAGAAACATGCAAAAAAGGCAGTCCTATAAGAAGCCAGCATAGTGAGGGGTTAGAGGAGTTCCATGTAAGTGCTGCTAAAAAGTTTGTGACAAAAGTGACAAATGGCAGATAGTGAGCACTGGAGTTATGTCCTTAAAGCAGGACAATCAATCACTGATGTTGCTTTTTCTTTGGCGACCCCCCTCCATCATTACTGCACCCCTCCACCCAAGGGTTATGACCCACACGAAAGATCAATATATTGTTGTTGTAGCAAAGCGGAATCAAAGAGCAACCTCCACATGTGTGACATCTATGGTTACAGCATCCATTGTTAAGACAATATCTGCCACTGCTGTGCAGGGGCCATACATGAATGGACCGTATGCCCGGTATGTGTTCCCCTATCTGTCCAATCCAGAAGTGCACAATTCAAGTGGTGTCGGCAGCATGGGAATTGGACTGTGTCTGGGCTAACGTTATGTTCAAGGATAAGCAAGATTTGCCCTGGAGCCAGATGACAAACGTGTAAGGGTCTGGAGAAAACAAGGCACACGCAATCGGCCCCAGAACATCATCCAGCATCATGCATTCCGAGGTGGAAGCATCATGGTGTGGGCCAGGGTTTCATTGGGTTATCGCACTGACATGCACATCTATAGACAGGGTTCTGTGATGGCTGTCCGGTAACGGATGGATTCCTAGAACCCACTGTGAGATTGTATGCTGCAGCAGTTGTTCCTTTTATTTTAATGGATGATAATGCACATCCCCATAGAGCTGGCATTGTCGACGATAACCTAGAGAGTGAGGGGATTGTGCGTATGGTTTGGCCAATGTGCTCGACCGACCTTAATCTCATTTAAAATCTTTGGGATGCCCTCTGCCATGCTGTGTCTGCACGTTTCTCACCCCAGCTACTCTCATAGTTGCAAACTGCTCTACAGGAGGAATGGTGATTACTTGTCTCTGGGGTGGTTCATCAATTCATGAAGCATGGTCACATGCTGTAAACTTTGTGTGATGTCAGTTTTGTTTATTTCTTTTGGATTTAAACATCATTTTGTTAATGACTCTAATGACTGACTTCATTTTAGAATTTATGAAAATTCAATATTGTTTTCATCTTTGTATTTAATTCTTTATTTTGTTTCATGCATCAATCTATTTGCTACTTTCTTGCCTCATTTCGTGTCAATCAAAGCTGTACTTGTCGTTTTTTCGCATTTTACCTTTCGGTAGCAAGTGTAGTATAGTTCTTCTATTTTCCTTTTTCTAAACTTTCCGATTTTCAATTTTAGACTGTTCTTCCAAATGAAGGAAATATTTTGCATTGAAGAGAAACTTTCTCATCTCTTGTAATAGTTGCAGTGTGAACATCATTAGAATTATTTGCATTCTCATAAATGAGCCTCTGAGCAAAGTAAAGATTGGATTGGATTTGGAGATTTTATGGTGCAAGGTCCAAAAATGGACAAGCTTCGCCACTGAGCGAAGTAAGATTCTTTTGAATCTCTAATGATTTATTTACGCGGAACCCACTATCTACTGTAGCTTGTTCATGTTGTGACATTCGGCCACCCACATTCTCTTCGTGGATACCCATTGCAAGGCTTGGCCACCCATGATGACCACTTCCTACGGATATAAGGCCAGCGTGTCATCGAACGTGGGGGAAAACACAGATTTAACTCACATGAAGCCGAGCCGAAAAGGATTGGGATCAACATCGATCGGGAGATTGCGACTAAAAAACTTTGAGAGTGCAGACCTGATTCGAACGTCCTGTTCATACGCAGAAAACCCGAAAGCTTCAAGCCGAGGCAGACTTCGCCGTTAGCGTCAGATAGGCGCAAATCCCTTGTGGCCAGCTACGAGATGACCATCCAGGTCAGATAGCCAATATTGGCAGATAGGCCAGATTCTTTGAGGCCTATATTTTCGGTAGACACAGATTGTGCTACCAGATGACCATGGCGGTCAGAATTAGGACATCCCGTCCTACGCATAGCAGTCTTCGCCATTAGCGGCAGATAGGCCAGATCCATTGTAGCCTAGAATTATTCTTGTATCAAGATACTTATAAATCTTGTTAAGCTTTTACCGGAGTTTTTCTGTGTGTGTCCGTCACCAGATGCCACAATGTGATAAAATCATAAGAATTTTCATTATTCTTCATAATTATTTCATTTGCTACTTCAAATATTAAAAAAAAAAAAAAAAAAACACTTAAAAAAAATGTCTAGTCTGCCAGATTTAGGAACAAAGTTTTTGAATAATGCCGAGTACTTTGAAATTGTTTCTAAAAGCTATTCAAGCATTTTTATCGCTGATCAAACGCTAAAAAGAGGTCAGAAATATCGTAAAAAATACTGTCATTTGAAAACTGAATTTTGTTTTCAAAGAAACTATGCACTTTCTAAGGACTATTAACGAAAAATAAGTACTTCTAAGGGCTTTTAGAAATGGAAGGTTAAAATAAGCACTTTCTAAGACAAGGTTTTCCAGATCTGTAAAACTTATTTTCGGTACAACTTAAATTATTGAATTTTTCTATTACAGAAAAGTGATTCTAATTCACTTTTCAATCAACATTTAACCATTTCAACCCGAGCAATTCAGTAAGTTGAAAATAAAACTCCTTTACTTACCCTGGTATCTGAGTGACCAAAACAGGCTTAACATAACCATTAGCTGATTGGGCTTGATTTTCTCAAAAGAAAAAAAAATTAATAATAATATAATAACAATCTGCACTTATTTTTACACAATGCATTTTTATCAGTTTTTTAAAATAACTAATATCTTCAAAATCAAATTTAGGATTTTAACAAATATCGTAATGTAAAAACATTGCATTACACCAGATGTTTACATTGGAATTACTGGTAAGTAGTTAAGGGAACCTGGTATAGAGCAGTTGTCAAGGCAGACTTACGGCCAATTGAATTTTCAACAGGTATGAAAGGTAGGATATGGGCTGCCATACCAAAATGCATGAGCTGCAATTGCTGTGGGAGGTTTCACTCTGCTAACACATTCTAACTGGTATCATTAATGGCACCGAATGATAAACAGAAACAGAAGCCATGCTAAAAACACCAGTTGTGAAAGATTTATTTACGTTCCAACCTATCACTTTGAAGAATACTCCACCTAAACCATGCGAATGTCTCCTCACTATGCCAGACTATACATTTGAGAAAAAGGAGAAATCAGTGTACCCATAAACCATCTAAATACATAATATAACATTTGTGTAATTCTTTTATATCAAACTTAATGGATATGGAATCGCATATAGGCAGAAAGAAATTGTATTTCTGACTTGTTAATGATTTGGCTTTATTTAACACCACTTGAAAGCCAAAAGTTGAGAAAGAACACAAAACTTTTACAAAAAAAATAACAGGATATAGGAGTTCAAACATTTGCATGAAATAAAGCATTTTAAATGAGTGACCAAATAAACCCAATTTTTATGCAATTTTTAATTAGGACCAGGTTTTCAGCAAAGCATTGTGTAAAATGTTGACTGAAAAATGTAGATTTTTGTTGGTAAAAGTTAAATGTATCTTTTATTTCTTATTCTACATCAAAATTTGAGGTCCATTACATAATTTGAATAGCACGTAAAATGTCAAGTTTATTGTACAAGTAGAGTTTGAGAAAAGTGTACCCAAGTGTAAGAAAATAGTGTAAACATCTAATAAGCTTTACATTGTCATAACAATTTATCGCTGAATAACTTGAAAAGTTAAAAATAACCCGTAAAAAAATTTACCAAATAAAAAAAGATCACCTTCATAAATTTTGACACCTATGAAAGTGGGTGTAGCACCTTTGCATTTTTAAGAAAAAGCCCTTTTAAATTAGAAAAAACCTAAAACCCACACATCAGTAATCAGAAGAATGTCCGCTTTCAACCTAAAGCAAAATCGATTTCGGAGGAGCTTTGTACCAGGTTCCCTTAAAACAAAATGAAGGGAATGAAATAACGTAGAACTTTTTTCCATGTTGAACTCTGGTCTGCAGCATTGCAATAAAGATCAACTTCAATTCCTTTTTGAAGTATCAAAATTAAATTGTACAGCTTATTAAAAACTTCAATGAGCCATTATTAAAATTTAAACGTGTTCTAAATCCAAGGTAAATGAAGATTAAAATCTAATAACATAAAAAATAGATTTGATGGATTTCATAAATTTAAATTTTTTTGCATTTGGATAACAACTAAAAACAAATGTGAATGACAAACGATTCTTTATTATTTTTTTGCATGGAAATATTTTAAGATTATTTAATTTAAGCACATTACAGGTTATTAGAATTTTGTTTGATGCATATTATCCCAAATCTCTTAATACTAGTATAAGAGCTCTGGTAAATAGCATGTTCATCTTATTCATAAATGAGCAAGCATCTCATATTTAAAGCAAACTAAAATCTAATTTTATGCTGCAATAATTTATGCTACAGTAACTATCAAGATTAAAAAATACAGTTCTGTACGTAACAGCCAGTAAAAAGGCAAAGTCATACGTAATTCTAATCGGGTCAATAAAAACGTTTTTAATCTATCTATTAAATATCGTTTTATTTGAATCCAATTTTTATGCTTTAATATATTATGCCATAAGAACTTTCAAGTCATGAGACATACAAATCAGTGTAGTTTCTAAATAGTAGTTATTAAGTTATCTTAAATGATTTAGGAAATATAGGACAAACTTTTGAAAGACTAAAATTATTCTTGGTCCTTATTTATTGCTTTTTTTTTTCATTTGAATTCTATTTTACAACACTAAACTATAATAATTGAAAATATTTTCAAACATTTTAATAATGGGGGGGGGGGGGGTAAATACATACAAATTTTTATTACAGTTTAATTTTCCCCATCTTTCTGTTACTCAACTTATTTCTCAAGTAAAAACTGCACAATTAAAACTGTTTTGTTAAAATAATCTTTCTGTAGACACAGATGTAACTGTGCAAGATGGGCTTTATAAAAGAGTCTTTGTTTTCTATAAATAACTAAAATCTAATCAAGCTTCCCTATCCCAAAGCCATCAGTTATTCTAACACGGGCACCAACTTCTTGCCAAACGAGATAAATATCCCCAATGAGTAATCATATCTATAAAAAACTAGACATCTGTGGTTCACTAACAATATTTATAATTGCAAATTACCAAAATATCACAACATTTTTACTTTCTCAATAAAAGCTAAATTTTCTTGACGTTACCCCGTGCATTTTTTTGGCTTCACAAATGCCATCTCACACATTAGTCACAAGTAAATATTTCATGTTTGTCATTCAATTGAGTGCCCAAGCAGATAAAATATAAAAGAAATTTCATTACCTGATGGTGTGTAATATTTGCCAAATGCAGTGTCCTTGGGTATGTCAGGATACAAATACAGTAAATTTTTTAGATCATTGATACGATCTGCTACAGATCTAATTGCAAAGTCCCTGGCTGTAAAGGGCTGGACCATAAGAACTTCATGCCCTTCTGAAAATTGAAATATTCAAATAAAAATAATCAGATCTTGCATTTAACCTTTCATCTACTTTCAAAAATTTGTAATGCACATATAAAAAAATATCTCTACTTCATTATAGTTATTATCAATTAATGCTTTCAATAAAAAATGAATCAAATACTTGGAAGCAAAAGTTGTCCAATTATAAGCTTTTGATGTGGTTTCTCCCCACAGAAAACAATAAAACTGATTAGAATATCTTGTGGCAAGTGATTTAATTTGCATTCAATCAAGTATTCAATTCACCTGTTCTATTAAAACGCATAACAGGATTTTTACTAATTTTACCAACTAAAACTTGACATATTTCAATTATCATGTATTGTGTTTTGAAAAAGTATAGACAGCTTCTTATGGAATTTTAGAATAGTTATTAAATATCTGACCACAATTGAACAATAACGTCAATGATCTGAATTAACTAATTGGTTATATTTAATTGAAAAGAAAATTTGAAACAGGCAAACTAATGACTCGTATAGTGAGAATTTGAACTGAAAATTGCAAATCCAAATTTATGTTCTCTAAAGATTCGTAAACTAAAATTATTTTACATGTATACAGTATGACATTTCAGTCAAGTGCATAAATTATTTTTAAAATGCTCAATTCTTAATCCTTGTTATATATTTTTAATTACTAGGGGGCTCCGATAAGCATTATACAGACTTAAATCACTTTGAAAAATTCCCTGAAACATTTAACTTTAAACTGTGTTTTCACAAAATGAAATTGTCACTCGTACTCTTGGCTTCTCATACCCTTGTATGTATTAGGGATGCGACATCGATAGCAAAACATCAATGTTCAAAATTAAAACATTGATGTTGATAATACATCGCCCCAAAAACATCGATGTTTTTAAAATTCAGTGTATTTAAACTTTTCCCCCCATTTCTTAAAACTGGTTTAGCAACTAGTGATGCGACATCGGCTCCAATACATCGATGTTTTTTTCTAAAACATTAATGTTTAGAAAACATCGACATCGATGTCGCCATCCCTACTTTTCAGATCCTTGGTCACTTTGGTCTAAAAGTATGTTCAATTTGCTAATTATAAAAGTTGTGCTATTTGCTTATTTTTTATAACGATACTTTTTTTATTTAAAAATAAAACATTGACAAGTATAAACATCGATGTTACAAAAACATCGACCCCAATACATCAATGTTAAACACATCGATGTTTTTTAAAAAGCATCAATGTTTTGAAAACATTGACATCGCATCCCTAGTATGTATACATTCATT
Organism: Metellina segmentata; assembly: GCA_947359465.1. Classification (NCBI taxonomy): domain Eukaryota; kingdom Metazoa; phylum Arthropoda; class Arachnida; order Araneae; family Tetragnathidae; genus Metellina; species Metellina segmentata. The sequence continues at coordinate 35,417,588 of OX375882.1, forward strand.
AATTTATTGAACATTTTATAAACACCAAAAATAAAAAACAGTGCATAAACTATAATATACTTGGTTCCAAAACTAAGTTCCTTACCACGTGTTTGAGAATCAGTCACCCAAGCGATTGTTACCCCACCAATTTCAGAGTCACTAAACCTGATCAAAAAGGTGCCATTACATCTCTTCAAAAGCATTTCTTCTGCTTGGTGCCGTCCAATAAATCCTATGATAAAGCTGTAATAAAGTAATCATTAGTACATAAAAATGTAAACCAACACACAATGAAAAATAACAGGTTTTAAAGGCCATTCAGGGTTTATATCACACGCACAGGAACAAAGAGTTCTGTACCGTAAAATCAGTCGAATTAGCCCTAATACACTAGGCCAGGTAGAGCAGATGAGCAGGCTCTTTTTAAGTCAACTTATCTATTGTCTCATGAAAATGGTATTTCTTTGGAATGAAATGATGGATGATGTGAAATGATGCATAAAACTCAACTTTAAAAACTTAGAAAAATTAAAGCTGAAAGCATCTTCATTATGAAAAAGAAAGAGATTTATAGCTAAATTTAAAAATAAATTGGTGGTTCTGGCCAGTTTACACGTAATTTACTGCAGGATTGGACACAATTACATTTTTTAAAGTTTCCAAAAGTGCACTACTGCCACCTGTGGACAGTGAAAAATTCTCTCAAACAATGCTGGTCCCATGGGAAACAGGAGGCATTGAGGAGTAAGAGTGGGCGATAAAATGTTATTAATATCTAAAATAATTTGAGCAAAATCTTATCAGGGTGGCTACAAAAATTGAAGTAAAAAGTTCCCTGAGTTTTCCCTGATTTCCAGAGTATTTTTCATGAAATTCCCTGAGTTTCTTAATCCGTTCTTAGAACAACTCTTCGGTAATAATGATAAAATTGACACTTGATGAACTAAAAAACTATAGACTAATAGATGAATTAAAATAAGATGAGTAAAATATATTTTTATTGTTTTCCATAATAGACCAAATTATATAAAGTTATAGATAGAATATTTAATTTTTCATTTTTAACTATTTTCGCAAAAGCAGCCATCGGCCCCTGAATCCGTCAGTGGCTCCAGCGCTGGGTACATCTCTACTATTATAAAAGGAAGTGTTTGTCTGTCTGTCCTGTACGCAGTGTCCAGGCGAATCTATGGCACTTACAATAGTGAAATTTGGCACACAGCTGGTCCGAATTTTTTGCAATTTTTCTATCGCGCACAAATTTTAAAATTTAATCTAAAACATTTAAAAATTAATTTATTGGAATTTAATTATTATTATTTTCCTTAGAATGGCAACAGTATAAAGACATGACATATTCTAAATTTATTTTTTCCGTTTCCGTTAGATTTTTCTCAGCAACGATTTTAGCGGACAAACAAAACAAATGAAGTTTTAACTGGAGTTATGTAGTTTTTTTTTCTATTTCCTAGATCGTTAAAGATAGAAGAAAATTTTCAATGGATTTTAAATCTGCGGAAAATTTTACAACAGATCGATACCTTAAAACATGTTTTTCTTCAAATAAATAATTTTTAAATTGTAACTTTTATATTTTTTCCAATACGAATTTCGCCGCTGAGAAGAATGACCTTCGTTTGATTCGAGATTCATTCGTTTTGAAGAGTAACGTATTTGGGTGAAGCAAAAGAAATAATTAAAGTTATGACTCTCGTTTTTTCTTCAGTGCTTTTTTCTATCTCAGCGATAGTTTTAAAATAAAATAAAAATACCAACGGATTTCAAATCTGCGGAAATTTTTACACCAAATAGATACCTTATACGTTTGATTTTCTTTTTTTTAATAAATAATTTTTCAATTAAATATTTCTATTTTCATAAGAGATGGTGACGTCACACCGATTGGATCTCTTCGCAAACGATTTGACAATGACGAATCCATAACGAAAAGAACTGTAACGGGCAATGCCGTGCTGGTATTATTATGACAGCAGACTACCCTATAAATCAATACAAACTCGTAAACTTTTCAGAAAAAAAACATCAAAACTTGGAAAATTTTCGAAAAAAAATAAGAATTTCTAACACATATGTATTCAAAAACATATGCATAATCAAAATGAGTACTTTTCCGTTAGCCGGGCGCAACTTTGGACCAAAATCAAAATCGCCAAACTAATAGGAATATGTTTTTTTATTTTTTTATGTTGATTCAATTGGAACCGGATGTTTAATTTTTGCAAGTTTTTCCGGCCGTTAGTATTTTTTAAAGTCGCAAGGCGCTAAACGTTCCTATTATTGACATTAGGGAACGTGGCACAGCTGTAGACTTCGGTTACAGGATTTCCGGCCGTTATAGGTTAAATAAAACAGTATACAATGTATACAACTCTTTTTTCTGGATGTTTACATAAAAAATACACTTCTCATTTTCGGAATGAAAACAAAATTGGCGACATTTTGATTCGAAGTGGCGCTCACATGGCTAACGGAAAAGTACCAAATGAGTGCCATTTGCAAAACGAAGTTCCAACTTTTTCCCTGAGTTAAAACGAAATTTCCCTGATTTTTTCCAGAAAATGATTCTTCCCTGAGAAATCCCTGAATTCCCGGTTCTGTCGCCACCCTGTCTTATCCACTTGACCATACACTCACTGCAATGATGCAGTGTCGCAATTACACATTGCGAGTGATCAGTACAAAACAAGATTGAAGTTTTGTAAGATTTAGCCTATTAATTTTGTTCATTAGTGATTACTTTTTAACTTAAACTGATTTGATCGATATTTAATTAACAACAATAGTAGCAATTTAGTGGGTTTATGTGCAATTTATTGACATCGAATTCAAAGATAAAATTTTTCAGATACCTAACGTATTCTATAAATTCCTAAAATTTGCACAAAGGGCCATTATTATATTAACTTGGTCACCTATTTAATAACTTCCAATAAGAACCCCCTATAACCCCAAAATATAATTTCAAATCTACATAAAAAATTTACTTCAGATACCAAATTTCATGTGATTAGGTCTTACCGTTTCAAAGTTATGAGGGCAGAAAGATTGCAGCTTCTAATGTTAAATCAGTTTCTTGGATATCTTCCTAAATTATATTTCTATAGTGATGATGTTTTGCACCATGTTACTGTTGAACAACCCAAACACAATCCACCTGGTATTTTATTTAAAAAATAGTTTATAGTATGCTATAATAATTATTAAACTAGAGTTTGAAAAATAATTAATAGCAATCTTATTATATTTTTATGGGAATCACTTTAGAAGGACTTCTAGTATGGCCATGCAAAATTTCAACTCATACCGATAATGAGTTTTTGAGCTACATAAAATTTTCACAATTATTGCGATTTTAGAGAAACCAAAAGTTTATAAAACGTTTGACAAACCTCGAAAAACAGCTGATATTCATTACAAATGGGTTTAAGGGTAATAAATGTGATTAACACTGGCCATAAATAATTATTTAAATATTAGCAACTAAGAAACTTTAGTGCAGTGCTATGCACTGGTCTGATAGTCACAAATAATGTCAATATAGATTACGAGTAATTGCATAATTTCTCACCCTTCAGCCCATAAGTTTCGCAGCTGTTCTCTGGTAATTTTCAGAATGGCATAAATCCATTCCCAAAATGTGAAACTTCTGTCTGGAAGAGGCTCCTTGCAGAATTGTGACCAGCTGACCATTGAGCAGTTGTCTGTGTATTGTGAAGCTAAGGTAAAACAAAGGGTTTTTTTAATATTTTTAACTTTTTATATCCTTAATAAATGTTATGTCTAGGAACATCAACCAAAAGATCTTCATGATTAGCAAAACAGAATTAGACTCAAAAATCATTTCAATTTTTTAAGCAGCATTTCTGCATTTTAGTCCTGCTGGAAAATATATGATTTCACATCTCCTGTTATGATATATTCTCTTCAATTATTCATTAATTATAAATATTGCAAGTTCCACTCCAGAAATCTGAAGAATGAAAAGGTGCTTTTTAAAACTATGATTATTTTATTAAAATGTTATCTCTTGATTATTCTTTTGTTTTCAAGAAAAGGATACTACATTCCTTTGTTAGGAAAACAAAAATATTGCAATAATTACAAAAATTATTTCAAAAACTTTAAAATTTGTCCGGGACTATGAAGAAAGTTAATTTTAAAATTTAAGAGTGTCAAAGGAAAAAGCTTTAAAAATCAATACATTAAAATATATTATAAACAATTGTCAAGATTCCAAGATTCTCCTTCAAGATAAATTTTTAAAAACAGGCGTTTCCTGAGAGAAAACCAATATATTTTTAAAGCTCCTTATTTCTAACAACAAATTCTTAAATAGTCGGATGAAAAGAATCGAAAAGCACCAAGTTCATGATAAATACATGCAACTATGCTATGTGAATTTAACAAATCCATATTGGCGATATTTTAATTCAAAAGTGCTAACTTAGGGATTTGTTGAAAATGTTCTCAATTTTTAAAACAATCCAAAAATATTTTACCTGTCAGAAGACCAGAACAATCTGGAAAAGACGACAGATATGCAATTGGTCAACTGAGAAAAGTTGGTCTTGGTTAAATTTTGATTCAAAAATTAAGTTTGAGTTTTTAGTCCTTAAAAAAATTAGCACTTATTTTTTAAAAAACGCATTTTTAAGTAGAAATGTAAATCATTTTCGTGCTTATCATTGTATCTTAAATAACTTTCAATAAAATAACATTTAAAAATTATATATATGACAGTTACAGGATTCATTAGCTAATTTTGCAACTTAAGTTTAAATATTTGAGCTATGCAGCAGCATAATGTTGCTAAAACTAAACAAAAGCTTGCCACTAATGAAATTCTTCAGCAATCTGATGACAGAAAGCAGTGAAAAATCCAGAAGCTAGAAATCAGCACAGAAAAGCAAATACAAGAAAATAGGTCTACCTTAGTCTAATGCAGAATTGCCTTTGAGCAGGAGAATCTGAATGCCTACTTTAATTTAATCCTAATCTAACTGGTAGCAGAACTGAGGGATTTACTTTCTAACGTTTTTTATTGAAAATAGAAATTAACACCATAAAAAGTAAGCAAAACATATGTAATATTTTTGACTTTCATATTATTTAAGGGAATGAAATAACATAGGAATGCTATATTCATTTTTAATGGATAAAAAAGATATGAATGTCAGTAACGATACTTTGCCATCAATACATACAAGTTAATACGCAAGTTAAATACAGATGTTATGCATAGGGTCTGCTAGTTGCAATGAAAGAAATACTTACAACGGAAAACTTTACACGCTAAAAACTGAAGATTATCCTCGCTAAGCCCTCTGTTAGTTGCAGCCATAAACTTAGTGCTTAGTACATCAGCCACTTCTTTCCAACTAACTTTTTCAGGAACTTGGAACGGCACACGTCCCTAGAAAGCAAAAGCCAATAAAGCTTAATGGAATTCTAGAACTGAAAATTAGTTTGACTACATAAAAAAACCAAAAACGAGATGAAATGCCAGATACTCTAATTGTTATTTATATAAGTTAAACTCAAAAACATGGTACCAGAGCCAAATGACACTAATTTAGGAAAATGGCACCTATGCAAATAGCCATTTGATAACTAATGTCAGTCCCCAATTTGGAGACGGACTGGCACTGTGTCGTTGAGTTTAAATATATTTGTAGTGTTTGGAATTTAAATGCAAAACTTTCATTAATATTATGTAATATTTGCACACAATTAGATATTATCCAACTATATTCAACACAAGAGTAAAACCTTAAGGTGATACAATAACCCCTCAATACATCATAACTTATGAAAACAAGATTTAAAAAAAACGTGTTACGAGAACATAATAGCAGATGAAAAAATTTGCCAATTAGAAATGAAAATAACATTGGGAACAAGTAGAGAAATGCAGCTGAAAGTGTAACACAATGGATTAACGTACATGTGTATACATTTTCAATTCAATTTTAGTATTCTCACTCATTCATATTAGCTTGCTAAGGTAGATGTACTTTTCAAAACTATACATATTTACAATTTTCAAAAGTTTGACAAGAAATTAGATTAAATTGGCAAAACAAGCCGATTCAAATGTAAAATTCAATACCCAAGGAATAAACCTTCTCATATAATTTTAGAATAATCACTCATCAGATCACAAACACATCCCTTAAGTTATAAAATTGATTAACTTAACATTTCATATCAATGAAAAACACTGGTTTTATAAGTCAATTTTCTTCAGTAATCGAAATGAATTTTTACTATAACTTTAACCAGACTATTCAAAATAACACTATTTTATAAAAAATACAAAAAGTAGAAACATCTCATTACATTTACTTTAAAGTAAAGTGCATCTTTGAAAAAAAACTAATAATATACAAAATATTAAAATTTAATACTTAAAGTATTCAAAAATTGTCTAAAAATATTCAGACACCTACTGTACAATCTTATAAACATGAAACCTATACAAAAAAGGCACTTTGAAATAAGCATCCTTTTAACATGCATTGAAACTTGTTGTGACATGCTCATGACCCTAAGGTACAAGAGCATGTTAAGAAGACGTTTAGAACATACAAGTTTTGAAACAATAGGAAGAATAGAGTTAAACATAATTATTTACTTCAGATTAGTTATTTCTACAATTTCAGTCCACAATTTTACAGTGACTGAAATCTTAGAAATGGAATTAACACATTCCTTATTGCCTAAAAATTCCATACCTACTTTTCCAAGTGAGATCTCTTGCAGTAGATGTATGATGCATATCCAAAGTTTTTCCATGTTTTATTTTACAAGCTAGTATAATTTAATATTGGAAAGAGTAAAAATTTCCCAATAAACAAAATTAATATTTTACTTTGACAGAAAAACTGCACACAATATGGGAAATCAAGAATCCCAGATCGAATATCAATTAAGCTTAAGTTAAGCATATAAAAAAAATGTAGTTAAATCCAGACATTTCCTTCTTAAAATCAAAATTGTGAAGTTGTACAACTGATAATGAGTACAAGTTGCTATTAAAAAACAATAGTTTTCAAATATTGTAATTAGGAGGCTTAACTAAAATACCAAATAAAAAAATTAAAAGCATGATTTTATTAAGTAAAGCATGAATGTGGAATTACAATGAAGACAAGTTATCTTTAAATTTAAATTCATGGCATAAGCTTTTAAATTTTTTTAAAAGAATGAAATATGTACATACAGATTAATAAATTGAAGGACCTGATTTTAGTATGTATAAAGTATATCGTCACCCAAAAAATTTAACCAAAATGAAGCCCAAGTCCAAATTTTAATTAATCCTCCAAGCATCACATACGAACAGTTCTGACAGTTTAGTCCCAAGACAGCGAGGAAACCAGTGAAAAAAAATCTCAATTATTATAAATAAATACATTGGATTTTATTTAAATAATTTTTTTTATTCAAATCTGATTTTTATTAATTCCTTTCCTGCACAAGTTCATATTCGTTGGCCTGAGACATACAAATTATAGTGTAGTTTCTAGATAGTTTTGATTTATTTCAGTGCTTCTCAAAGGATGTGCCCCTGGAAAATGGTACTGTTACATGCTGCATCCTATGAAACCCCAGACAGATATGTGGGGATATAAAAATGAATTTATGGTTATATAGTCAAATACAGTAAATTATATCTTTATTTCAGTGTTGAAATATTGTTACAGATTATTATTATGTTGAAAAGAGCAGTGGAAACATATGCAGTTCAGCAAAGAATAGTAGCAGGAAGGTTTTATACACCTAGTAAACTTGTACCAACAAAGCGCAACTCTTAGCATTTATTCATTATATTGAAGATACAATTGTAAATCAGTTTCTGTTTCGCAAAAAGTTAAGCGCGATTACAAAGGGTCTTGACGTATTCAACTTTTTGAATAATTACTTGAGCAAAAGGCAAATATCATGGAAATTGTGTGTCTGCATTTGACAGATGGAGTTCCATCAGTGTAGGCTGCTTTAATGGCTCTTACATCCTTTGTAAAAATGAAAATGCCATCATAATTCACTGCTTTCTTCAAAGACAAGCCTTGATGGCAAAAACATTGCGAGAAACTTGAGAAAAATTTTTAATCAAGCTGTTGAAGATTGTAAATTTTATAAAAAAACAAGACCAAGCAAAGGCATGTTTACTCTAGCAGTTTTCTATCGACATGGATTCTCAACAGATGCCTCTTTTTTGCACACCAAAGTGAGGTGCCTTTCAAAAGGAGAAGTACTCCATTGGGTATGAGCTACAACTACTTATGTTTTTTTGAGAAGTGAAACAAAAACACTTGCGAGCTCCTTCAATGCAAGTTTTGGACTACAAGATTGGCGTATTTGGCTGATGCATTTCAACACCTCAATATTTGGAATCCTAGTATGTAAGGAAAAGAAACTATAAGAAGGAAAAAGCTTGTGTCCTTTAGTAAGGTTTCCTTTGGTAAATAAGACCTGCATAAATATTTTTCCTATAATAGTTAAACATTTAACAAGTTTGGAAGGTAAATTGAATTCTTATTTTCCCCATCACTGGACACTTAACAATATGCTTGGATTCAAAATCCAATTTCAGATGATGCTGGTTAACATTAACAGAAGTGGCTGCCATGAAAACTGATGGAGGATTCAAGATTAATTAGGATTTTCCACTCTCACCACCAAGTGCTTAAAGAGACCAATCTCCACCCCATAATCTTTTTGCACCATACCCACTGAATTATCAGATGAAATTTGGAATGTAAAAGTTAATTTATCAATTCCATAAGTATTGAAGTTATTATAGCTGTAATTCTAAGGGATCAATACACAAAATTTCCCAATGAATTTAAATTATTCAATACAATACACAAAACGAAATGAAACTATTACAGTTGTAAAAATTTATGTGCAAAATTGGAATGCTTTAGCAATACAGCATAAATTTTTTTCATTGCCTACATTATTTTATGAACAAACTACATTACTAAATAAATAACTAGATTGGCTAAATCGGCCCTCTCCCTGCCCCAACCTTCTCCACCTCTCCCTTTGCGGAACTCCAGGACTTGCATAAAATCTCAGTTCAAGAAACAAAGAAAACTGCAGTATCAGAGGGATATACAGGGAAGGAGTTGGGATTGCCCATTGAATAACAAGGGAAGAATCCCTACTGATCTACCAAGAGGGATGGGAGTGGCCCGTTTCCGCTTATTAACCGGACATGACTATCTCCAACAACACCTACATAAGATTTGGGTGGCTACCTCCCCGATCTGTCCGCTTTGTTGCGATGGTTTTATGAACAGACGACACCTTGCTGAGTGCTCTAGTTTACAGGACATTGACACCAGGGATACTTCTCCCCAAGGACTTTATTCACTATATTGGACAGCAAGACAGCATATTGCCAAAAGGCCTTGAGCTGGGCATAGGATAAAAAAAATAATAATAAATAACTAGAACTTGAAAAATAGAGGAAGTTACCACAATTTTAATAATTTGAGTAAATATAGTTCAAGCATTTTCAATTTCACATGAATGGTTTAAAATTGATCTTGTGTGATTTATAGTCGCACGGAATATTTCAAAAACTCGTACGAGAAGGCTTGCGAGTGATACTTGTCGATCAATGATCCAAAATGGAAGTACTTCTCTCGTAATTATGATCCCAATCAGCAAATACTGTTACTTAATGTTTTCAAAGGGAGGGGCGGATTTTCAGTATAATTTTGGGGTGAATTCAGTACAAACAAAGTTCTAAACTTATTAGAATAAAATATGCATCTTTTTGTTATTTCATTTTTAATACTATTAAACATAACACAAAAAAATGAAATTTAAATTATCGATTAAAATCAGTGATTTTACTCAATTTAAATCAGAACACCACGTAGGAAACATTACTTCACTGAAAACAATCCAGAAATACTAGGGACACCTCAACTGGCCTCCCAGATATCTTGCCAAAATATTTCGGGTCTGATAGCCACAGCACAGAAATCTTTCAAAACTATATTTGAGTGTGCTGCTTGGAGGGCTAAGTCCATGAACTTCCAAATTTAAAAATGTTGGGGTTTTTTTGTTTTTTTCTTTTTTAATTTTTACAGAATGCTAAGCAATAATTTAGGCTAAAAACACATTCTTCAAAAAATTTAATCCCTAAAATATATTTCCAATTTTAGTTTCTACTGCCAAAATTTCAATGATAATTAAATACAATTTTATCAAACCAATAAGTGTAATGATTAGTTACAAAATACCAGAAAAATAAAGCAAATGCTACTTCACAACATAAAAGTCCAATGTTATTATTTGAAATACTGATCTAGGCAAAATTTTGACAACCCTAAGAGCCAATTCTCAAATATATTTATTTTTGCTAGGTGTTTTATTTACATGAATACAATTAAAGTATTTTCCGAAAATTTGAAAATTAAATTGGTTTTAAAAAATAAAAATGAACTTTTTAATTTTAAAATGCTATTCTTCTCAGTTTATAATATTTTAGTTTGATATTTTTAACTATTCACCAACCATTCTTTTAAACTCTTAAGAATGGGATTTGGGAGATATACTTCCTCCAAATAGTTTTTTTAATTAAAAAAATTCTAAACGGAAGAAATTGCCAAAAAAAAAAATTGGGACAATTTAACCTTTTCAAAAATGAACTTTTCAATAAAAAGTTTCTATTCATATTGCAGTGTTGGTTTTATTACTTAGTTCCAACTCTATCCTCCGAGTTTTATCTCAAAACATTGCGTCACAGAAGCTTCAGGTAATTTAAAGCATAAAAATCTTAGCATTTTAACTATAAAGAATGTAAAAAAGACAAAGCAATTTAAAAACCTGTCAAAAAATAAAATGATAAACACGAAATATTTCATTCTTTTTTTCAAATCATAATCATGTGTTTGTCGTCTTTTTTTAAGTACATAAAATTTTTGCTTTTTAAGTGCTTTCAGAAAAACTATTAGCACAAGAAATTCATGAGAACCAAAAGAATTACTAAGTTGATCTATGCTCTTGCATCAATCTGTGATTGAGATCCAGAAAATATGAAAAATGGCCTCACTAATTGACATTTCACACTACAAGACCCTAGCCTTAAATACTCAACCCTACAATATTTGGTTAAGAAATTTTGAAACTCAACAGCCGTGTAGGATTGATTAATAAACAATTGGGGTGAGCCAATTTGTAGATTTTTTGAATCAGTAAAACTGGAAAGCACACATCTTAAAAGTTTTTGCAGGGTAAAAAATTTGCAGAAACATTCAGTGTACAAAGTATAATATAGGAGGAAAATATTAATATTGTGACCGACTTTCGAGTGCCAAGACGTTCAAAGGAATTTGAACTGTATTTTTCTTTGCCTGAATCAAACAAGCTAGTCTTTAAGTTTCTCTTTACAAATCATATAACACTAATCTAACATTCAATATAAGCATGTAGCTCACAAATCATCTGCAATCATAATATTAGATGCAATGAGGTAAATTAAGAGAGCTTAAGTAATACATAATCTGTTGGGGGAAACAATTTTAAATACAATCTGATCAAATTGCAATAACAAAATATGACTGATAATACTTCATAAAGTTACAGTTAAAAAATGACACTAACTTTAGTGAACTATATTGATAAATATTTCACAGAACAATAAACATTTAATATTGGTGAAAAAAGTCTGAACAAAATTCAAATGATTTTTAATATTAAAAGCTAATCAAAGTATCTAAATTCCAGTTTTAAACACTTTCAAAGTTTCCATCAACCTTGTGAACTGAGCAATGAACACCAAATCCACTAATTGAGACAATGGCTTTAGCAAGCGCAATCTGAAAAATAATTCAACTGTTTAATCTTCACTCTACATGAACACCTAATGTCATTAATAAGTTCAAGTTCACACTTAACATCCGAAGGGTAAATGACACACAGGAAAGAGCCAGAACACTGATTTGAACGAATAAATTAACATCCACAGATGCAGGCAAGTTGCCACAAGGTTTCTCCATAAAACACAAAACACAACATCAAGAAATTGAAGTGAAAAACATCAACAGAGGTAAGGAATGAAAACTTAACTTGTGCAACAATATACTGAACAAAATGAGGAACACCAAAGATAAGGGAGTATTTCATTTCCAGTTAATACTTAATAAAATTTACATTTCTGAATCGAATCTGCCACGCCTTGAAAGAATGTTTAAAACAAACCAAAACTTTAACATAAGTGAATGTGAATAAATATAGATGGATGTTGGTTAGCCAGATATGCAGGGTAACATTAAACCATAGTGTATTGCATGCTATTGAGTCTTAAGCTCTCAAATTGTGTACAGAAGATCACCAACCATTTTTGTACATTGGTTTTACTAAATAGCAAATTACGTAGGTTCTCATTTTGAGCTACTAAGCTTGTATTGGTCAAGGAAATACTTGAGCAGCAGGCAGATCATTTGATGTCATCTGTGGGCAGACACATCATATTGAAAATGTCAATTTGTATACCCTGAAGATACATTTTAACTAGCCAAGACTATCTCAAGATCTCCATCAATATATCAGAAACATCATTTCATGAATAAATCACTGACAACTGAATAAAGCTTGTAAATGAAGGAATAATCCCAAGACCACAATATTTTCAGACTACCAAATGTCAATCAACAGCCTCCAATAGAAACAAAACTTGTCACAAGACAGCACTGTTATATAACAAGACCATTGTTATATAACAGACAAGCTAAATTTTAGAAGGTATGCTCGTAACCAGTTACTTTCTACCTGCTAAAATTACTGCTTTAGGAGATTTTTATTGATGAAACTAAGAAATGAAATAATTCCCAACTTTGTACATCTATTATCATTTCAGATATTAAAAAAAAAAAAAAACTGTATTAATCTTTTCATGAAAAAACCTGCTTGCTAACCCTCCTTGATTAAAAGTCATCAAAGTCAAGTTGGTCATGATTTCAACTCCAAATTATCTTTATCAAAAAATTTGAACAGTTTAAGTTCACACGTGTAGCTACCGTTTTAAGTAGCAGAAATCTCTACCATCATAAAAGGAAGTGTTTGTTTGTCTGCGTGTACGCATTGTCCTGTCGAATCTATGGCACTTGCAGTAATCAAATTTGGCACACTACCTGTGTGCCAAATTTTTTTTTGTGAGCCTGAATGTTAAAATTCGATCTAGAACATTTTAAAATTAATTTAATGGCATTTAATATCATTATTGTTGTTGTCTTTAGAATGGCAACAGTATAAAGATATGACAAATTTATATTTATTTCTTACGTTTCCATTTGATTCAGCCAACGAAAAAAGAAACAAAGTTTCAAATGCAGTTAACATAGCACTTATCTAGTTCATTAAACCAAAGAAAATGTTTGCTCAAAATGCAATAAAATTTCAAGTTGATCAATCCAATACCTTTATAGATATCACACCAACCAGTCACTAAAAAGTTGTTCTGAAGAAAATGCATTTAAAGTTTCGGTAGTAAAAAAACTTAAAGTATTTTTATGCTAACCGGTGCAATATTTTGACTGTCATCTTTTCATGACAAATCCTTGTAAATTTGCTTTATCAAATTTACATCTCTATGAAGTGGTGGATGCTCTGAATTAGTCATTTGTGTGTCAAATCTATGTATGGGCTCATGGCTTATAACCAAGCTAATTTCACTCATTTCAATTTAAAATTTGGCACCTGTCCTTCAAATTCTTAAAACATTTCCTGAATACAAAATAAATTTCATTTGAAGTAAAAATAAATATCCTAAATACAAGGACATTTAAGTAATGACTATACCATACCAGCTATGGTACAACAGTTATCCTTCACAATAAATCAGAATAAAAGATGTATTTAAGGGATGGCAGGATAACAAACCCCAATAGAATCAATCCATGAGTAAATTATCAAAAAATTTAAACATCCAAAACTTATGTAAACTCATTGAATATCAAAAGCTAAAAAAGCTAATGCTGCTGTTACATCACATAAAAACAATACACTTCGATACATCTTGTGTTAAACTACACCTTTACTGAGCAGGTGGGTTAGACCCAAGTACAATCAGTTCAAATACTCAATTCTCTCAGACAAAACATGCCAGAAGATCAAGTATGTTATCTTGATAAGTGATATTTTGGAAAAATGGGGAAATCTAACTATTTTGGAAAAATGGGGAAGAGATGGAAGATGAAACCAAAATAGATCAGATCATGCCACACTTGTCCAACAGATTTCCGAAAAACTTTAAAAGATGAAAATAACTCAATTAAAAATTTTAGAACTTGAGTACTGTGAAAAAGGATCAAGTACATGAATCACTCGAGATCATACACTGAAAGAAACAACAAAGCAGACATATTTAGTAAATACAATTGGACAAGAACATGCCTTTTCTGTAAAAAATATATATATATATATATGCTGGAATATGTTAAACATGCTAAACGAAGGGAGGATCAAATTCACAGGAATCCAATTCAATACGCAATTTAAAATAAAACAATTTTTCCTAAATCAACTTGTAAGAAAAAAGTAAATTTTTTATATGGAGCAGAACAGACAAGTCATACTTCAATACTAAAATGCTGACAAAATTGGAACACAAATGCAAGTCAACATTTATGCATGCATAGTGCATCACCCCTTAACATAACCTGTCCCAGTATCACTAAACAGTAATTCATTCCAAATTTAAAGGTTCTTATAAAAATATCAATGGAGTAGTAAAAGGAACTTTTGACATATATAGCACTAAGAAAAAATTCAACATTTTGCAAGGCAATTTAAACTCTAAACTAGTGAATTTTCAACTGTTCATAATTATAACAAAATAGTTGATGGAACCAATTAAAAACTTTTAAAAACAATTTAATTAACGACAATTAAAAGTAAAGTGTTGTAAAGGTTCTACCAAAACCCCAAAATAATCACGAGTACTTTCGACAATGCTGTAATTTATAGCTTATCACAAAAATGTTTTAATTCAACTATATTATCAGTTAAAATTGAATACGTTAAATTAAGCATATTTAAATCCAAAATATACATAAACACACTTGAGTAAAATTCTAATACCATTAAGCACTCAACTTAAAATTTATATGTATTGTAAAGAACCAAAATAAATTGGATTAGTCTGTTGTACAGCCGTCAAAATAAAACAGACTCACGCGATCGCAATTGCACAATTTGCATTGCAGAACATAACGGAAGGATGAATGTTTTCTACAAATACCAATATTTAAAATTTATCCAAGGGGCCGTCTTCATATTTAATTAGGGGCTTGCTCCGATAATTTCAATACAAACCCCCATCTTTTATCACAAATTTAGATTTCAGGGGGGATTTGATGAAATATAATGAAAATCAACTTAAAATTGACCAAGAAAATACATAAAAACCATTTAGGGAGCGTGCAAGAATTAAACTCAGCAGCAGAAAGGGCGGATTCCGATCACATAGTCCGACTCCGGGAAATGTGTCGCTTTCAGTGACTGCTTGTTAGAGTGTGACAGATAGTGTAGTTGTGTCCAATAAGTGGATTGTTACAATCCGAACTTTCATTAGTATAAGTAGGTTGTTAAATTAGGTTTCAGAAATATCTGAATTATGAAGAAATTATGCCTAGCAAAGAGTGATAAATACACAAAAGCTCTATAATAAATCATTTAATAATATTATACAATCACATTATAAAAGAAAATCATTCTTATTGAATCCAAGGATATGTTGGCAGAAATTTTCGTTTTCACTCTGAACAATCCCCAATAACGATAATATTCATCGAATTTTGCAAACAATCTCACTGTGCTACTAATTATGCACGTAATGAGCTGAAATTTGGAAATTCAATGTTTCAGTAACAATTGAATCCCATGGAGTCAAAATATACCCATGTTTCTCTCTATTCATATATAAATTTTATGAATACTATTTTAATAATTAATAAAAAATAGTAAAATTTAGTTTGATAATTAAAATTTTTATAGATTGTGATTGAGATTTTGGGTACCAAGGACGAAGAACAATTTACAAGGAAAATTAATGTGTTTAGAAAATATAACAAAAAGTGTGAAACACCAATTTTACATATGGAAATCCAATTTTCAAACACTTACAAACTGGTGAAAAATGCAATAAAATATATTAACTTTTTTTTGTCTGAAATTGTGTGTAGAATTTGTGATAAAAGATTAAATATATATTGAAATTATCAGAGCAAGCACCCAGTTTAATATGAAGACAGCCCCTTAGATAAATTTTAAAAATTGATATTTGAAGAAAACATTTATCCCTATGAATTGTTACCTTATGTTTTGTTCCATATAAATTGTGCAATTGTGATAGGGTGTAATTTTTTTGACGGGTGTACACACTTTCTTTTTGGAACTCGGAAAACAACATCTCGTTTTCACGTCTTTATTTACAACCTATGGATTCTAATACTTTGTTTGAATAATGAAAAATTAAATTTATAGTACAGGATGAAAAAGGTAAATTTAGCATACTAAAGTATCTTGTTAATAATCTGTTGATTCGACTGCTTTTTAACTCAAATGTTAATTTAGCTAAAATATAAAAAATTCTAAGATTTTGGAATCTGCCGACAGTACAAATAGGTGTAAAAATAAACATGCTAGAAAAGAGAATCAAGTAATTTTGAAATTACATACTGGTTCGGCAAATGCATTGTCCCAAGTGATGGTAGCCCACGCATGTGGCTCTTGATTCCCATGAACAATAACAACCACAGGTAAAGATAAAGTCTAAATAAAATGAATGATTGTTATATTAATAAAATTATACAAGTTGCTGAAATGTTAGTTATTATATTGGCCAGTACACTTATCTGAACAATACATACAACACTCATATGCATATTTACAACATAACATATATAAAATGTGTGATAGAAAATAAAACATTCATAATTTCAAAATCAAATGTCATACAAAATAAACTTCATTTAATGAATTCAAGCAAAGTAGTCAAGTCTAACCAAAGTGTGCCCTATTCAAGCAAAAAAATTAAGGCCTTCTTAATGCAGGGTAGCCATTTTACTATACATATAAAATATTTGCTTTAGTAGCCTAAAAAGTTGAAAATACTAGTCAAAATAGTTTCGTCATGGCGATAATTTAGTAGTCTTCTATCAACCATTATAAACCTTATAATAATAATAACATTAATATTTTTTGTCCTATCTTATGTCACGAATAAAAAGTACAATTAAAACAAAAAATTTGAATGCTGTTAACTTATAAAAATATTTAGTCATAAAAAAGTATGATGAAATATTTTCTTGATACCAGATAGGACGCAATTTCAAGAAAGTTTTACTTTCGAAATCGCTGTTGTCATTTTTGTTACCAAAGTTATTTAAAAAGGATTTAATGAAAAAAATTTATAAAAATTTCTGTCCCTTTTTTAAAAATAGTCACTTATGGGTCTGTTTTTGACAAAAAAAAATTGCCAGTCACCTAAGGTTAAAAATAGTTGCCTTTTTTAGTGGCCAATGGCAACCCTGTTAAGGCTACATTTTACAGATTGCAATAGATTAATTTATAAATGCATAGGTAAAGAAGCTTTTGCAAGTGTTAGTTGCGAGTTTTACCGATTAACGATTTTACCTAAAACATAAATTTTCAGCTAATCTATATACATTATGCAACACTTGACCTTGGTGTTTGAATGCAGGTGAAATGTGCCAAGGTTTAAAAAAATTAAGGACTTGCAGAAAATATTACTGTTTTTAAGGCCTGAGAGAATAACTTTATTTGCAATCTGGATCAATAAATTGAGATTACAAGATAGTAGTGTGGTTCTGAAATAAACTAATTAATAATTATGATCGCTTTATTTAAAACTCAATGCAATATCATTGATTTTTCAAAACTTGTTTGAAAATTGAAAATGAATATCTTTCAAAATAAATTACCCAAACTTGAAAGACGAGTTCACCACCGCCAACTTTGAATTGCGATTGAAACAGCAATGAAAATTTTTCATCCATAACAGACTGCAAGAAAATACACCTTAATATTATTAAAGATTATTCTAAAAATAGATTTATACAAATTTGAAGACCATACTGAGAAAATTTCTCCATAAATCACTAATCTTAAAAATTATACTGATCCAAAGGAAATTTTTTTTTTTTTAAATTTCAGGCTGTGAGAGGAAAGAATCAAACAAGAATCAAATGACCAAAACTTTTGAATTAATCCTAGTCTGGGTAAAGAACAAAGATTGAAACCATTTCTCTTGCTAACCACAGCAATGCATCAGCACCCAATATAGAAAAAATTACGAGTTTTCTATATATAAAATCACAAGTGATCAAAAACTACTTAATAACCATGTCATCTACTGCTTGGGAAATAGATTCGGGCATTCATTTTGAAGTGATAAATATAAAAGAAAATGTCGTTAATTTTAATAAATTTGAAATTATTATAAAGTAAACTATGTGCAACTTTTCAGAATAAGTCCTTCATTTCATTTTGTATACATGCTAGTATTGTGGGCAATTGTAATGCAGTAGCACTGAACTTCTTAATGCAACTAGTGAATTTTTAAATTCCAAATTTCTAGACATTTGAATTGACGACATTGAAATTTATGACGCCTTGAATTGAAGTTAGAGAAAAATTATGAAAAGTTTACCTCTGTTCCTTTCTTTTCAGCTCTTTTAATTTTTCGCAGTTGCTAGAAAAGAAATAAAAAATCAACCCTTCCAAATAGATCGATAAATCAGCTTGATTATAAAGTTTATTTAATTTATACTTACCATGTTTCTAAAACTGACACTTAACTGCCTTGTAGCTTGATGGTATTCCATTGTTCCTATATTATTTAATATCTCCCCACTTGCTTCACTAAAATCATACATTTAAAATTTTTAAAAACAATATTTAAAAAAAATTTTAAATGAGCTTTGATATGAAATACATATAAAACAATTCAAATCTAGATAAGGTGACTTAATATAAAAATGCCTTCTATTAATTTAAATATCAATAGTTTACATAAAAGTATACCTTGAAAACATTTTAGCATATCAAGGTTTCAATAAATTGAATTATTTATATTTGTTCTTACCAAAGTTCAATTTTCGATAAGTACATTAAAAGCTGCACATACAAATTTGTACTTCACATATTTCGCCAATGTAAATGACACACATTAGCATTAGGTTAGTGTTGAAAGACAACCGATATAAGCAATATAAAATCAAAAGCTACAGGGATTTGTTTGTAAAATATAGTTTAAATATACCCAATTTGAGCTATGGAGCTGCATAATATTACTAAAATTGCACAGAAGAGTAGACCTATCAATTGAAATTCTTCAGCATCCTAATTACATAAAGCAAAGAGAAATCTGGGAGATAGAAATCAGTGCAGACAGAAAAATAAGCAAAAATAGCTTAAGTATCGAAAACTGCCAAACCGCCTTTGAACAAGAAAATGGGATCACAATAAAGCAGGCATTCAGAATCGAATTACAGTAACATGACTGAGGTGGGCTTTTCATCATGAATTTTTTGGAAAGAATTAACATTAGTGAAAAAGAAACCGAAATGCTGTTAGATATTTTAGGATAATTTTATTTAACTTAGAAATGAAATTCACTATTGCGGTTGGTTGGATAGGCATTTCAAGATTATACAAAAAAGCCATATTTGGTCAGCTGTGCCAAACACAAGACAGACACTGTCGAGTAATAGGCATGCACAAGGAAAGTTTACCAAAAGTTACCATCACCAAATACTATTGTATTTGCTAGTTTAAAATGCATTTGTACTGTCCACATTTGTAAAATTGAATTTCTAATTTCCATTTCATGAGTTTGAATTGCATGCATCCCATTTTTCTAGCTTGAAAATTTAAATCCTTGATCAAATATCATTTGTTGAACATGATTGCCCCCATCATAATAGTTTAACATTTAAAGGAACGACGCAATTTCGGTAATTTGAAACCTGGGTTAATATTACAATGATTTCATATAACCATGATTCTAAGCTTTTAATCAATGACCCAAGACAATAGATTTCAACTATAACTGAGAATATTACTTAAACTTGAATGTTAAATTAAATCTTTAATTTAATTTGTTAAACTAACCAAAATCGAACAAATTATCAAAAATAAGCTTACCCAGGTCCAACTTTGTCATTTTTCAGTAGTGCAATAGCCTGTCCTTCACTAGAAAAATCAATGAACCATTCACTTTAGTAAATTTAAAACAAATATTTTATTTTAAATATAAAGTGAATGAATATTCATTATAAAATATTCAATAGTAATAAATGTTCAAAAATCTTGAATGAAACTTAAGTTAACTCAATATTGCCAGTAATATATAAAAGCATATAATAAAAGGAAGTGTTTGTTTGTTGGTTTTCTGCACGCAAAGTCCTGACGAACCTATGGCACTTGAAGTAATGGGATTAGGCACACGAGTAGTCAGAATTTTTTTGCAACTGTTGGGTCGCTGCAAATTTTAAAATTCAATCGAGAACATTTTTAAATGAATTTAATGAAATTTAATTATTACTGTTTTCCTTAGAATGCAATAGCATAAAGGTCATTGATTCTAAATTTATTTTTTTTTGTTTGTTTTTATTTTGCGCCAAGGAATGATTATCAAGCAGATGATATAAACAAATAAACTTTTAGCTGGAGTTACGTAATTCTTTTTTCTACAACCTAGACCGTTAAAGTTAGAGTAAAAATTTCAACAGATTTGAAATCTGTGGAAAATTTCACATTAGATCGATACTTAGGCATTGTTTAGTTCTTTTATGTTAAATCAGGGTAGCTAAAGATAGATTAAAAATGTCAACGGTTTTGAAATCTGCGGAAAATTTGACACACCTTATACATATGATTTTCTTTTAATAAATTAGTTTTCAATTAAATATTTATATTTATGCAAGAGATTGTGATGCTATGCTGAAGTTAGGCTGGTGAAATTTCAAGCACACAAACTAAAATAGCATCAGACAATAAATTTAAAATAGAACTGTAATTCCCATCTAACACCAAAACAGCGTACAACATGTGTATTCCATTTCTGTATGGAAAACAGGTCCAGTATGCATGCTTCAACCAATTTAGTGCACAAAACCAATAATACTAATTTATATAAAAAAACCTGTGTGCTTACCTTATAATTGTTACCTTAACCTGAGGAGGCGTCATGTAAACACTCAACTTTGAACCAACCAAAAGGCGAACAGTAGCTGTAAACCTTGTGTTAGTTTTCATTACTTGGGGAGGTTGTTTTTCAATAATAAAAGTACTGCAAAAATCAAAACAATTTATAACATCAATGCAAAAAAAATGCCCACAAGATTTCCAAACTAGTAAATTAATAATCTTGTCATGAGATTAATTAACAAATTAAATTATTTAAATGCAAAAAATTAAATAAATTATTTTTTTTAATACAATTTTTAGGTAAACATGACCTGACAAATGAAAAAAAATTGAGATTGCAATAAATTTTAAAACATTTTCAATTATTTCATGGACAAATTAAATGTACAGTAAAAAAGCTACTAAAAATAGTTATTTTCAATTCATTCTTTTTTACTCCAAATAACAATGTATTTAATAAAACATGAAAAAGTAGATAAAAGAAATCTTAGGAGTCAATGCATTAATTAAAATAATTTTGCTAACTATTTGAATTTTGAAACAAACTTAATAGAGACAAACTAGTTGAGCAAATTCAATCAAAATAAAAAAGTATTACCTTGTCACTAGAGAGCTCAAGAGACTGGTAATTTGGTTATTCAGGAGAGGCAACTTTTCCATTACATTTCCAGGAACATTCAAGGGAACTTGACTCACCAGATTTTCCACTTGTCTTATCTGCTGTCGATTTTGCCAGATAATGTCAGCTAATGCTTCACACCTAAGCATATTTTTCGATTAGTAAAAATGAATGACTATATTCACACACAATAAATTAAATTCAACAAAATTTATGATAAAACTTAAGGTAAGACTAATGATTTAAAAGTAATCCTCCCTTTGTGATTAAGTTCTATTCTTTTACTGAGTCGTTGAGCAAATTGGTTGAAAAGCGAACTTAATCATTTTAATTCTGAATAAGGAAAAGAGCTAAAGAAAGAAGGGTCCAAGGGTATAAATAACTAGTTTCTTTTAAGGGCCTATTCATAACTTGGGAATTGCTGAGTAATCATGACAGGAATTCGCCGATGTAGGATAAGCAAGGCACATCGATAACAAACAGAACATTAAGCTACGTTTACGCGGGAGTTGCAAACACACATCCGACTCCAAACATCGAAGACATTCCGAGAAACTGCACTAATTTCATAACCAAGATCTCGTATTAGGGTGCCGATTTGGCATTTTTGCAACACCAATTTTGTTTTCCCACCAGGAGTCGGTAAAGATCAAAGGACTGCAACATTTTGGGGGGACAATTTCTCAGCAATGAAATTTGGGCTCCCCTATTTCATCCCTTTTCGGTGTTGCAGACAATCACCTACTCCCCTCTGGCCTTCGGTGCACTGTGGTCACTCACACCGTCTTGTTTGCTCTGTGACATTTTGCCCTCATCCCTAGTATTTCATCTGCAACACAAGGGGGTGATCACTCTTCTCTACAAAGGGGCGAGAAGTGTGCTCAACACCCCCCCCCACCACCACCACCACCACCACCACCAGACGGTGTTGTTGTCAAAGCGTTCACACCGGAGTGGGTAAAAAAAAGTCTTCAACACAAAATGGGCAGAAAAATGTTTGCAACTCTGGAGTAAACATGAATGCATGAAATATAAGAAGAGAAGCAAGAAACTTTAAAAGGTGCAAAATACGATTAATGACCGCTAATTTTAAACCCTGCATATACAAATTAAAAAAGGGCAATTGTTTCATACACACAATTTTTTTTAATTAATAATACTTCAAACTACCCAAATCATACTTTTTTCGGATGATCCGTGATATAATGGGAGAAAAAATGTGTTTCAATTGCAATTCTACTATTTAAAATACGTAAATTAAACAAAGGATTCAGACACAAGCAACAGTATATAAAATAACCAATAACACGTGAAAATGAATTAAAATTAAAAGAAAATAGCTATTCTAGTCTCGTGGTTGCAATAACACCAATATATGTATAATCATTACTAAATGTTCTATTTTAATATGTTAGGAAACTAATTACCATTCTTGAATTTGATCCAGATTGTTTTCAAAATGTACACCATTTCCATTTAGTTGTTGACCCCTTTTCCATCGTATGAGTTCAGTGTCCAAAATATTCTTTTGGAGATCATTAAGTTCCAGAAAAGTCTTTTGGTGGTGCTCAACAACACTCTGAAATTTAACCAAAGATATTGAGACAAAAATTTCATAATTAAAATATTGCTTAACCTGAAAGCATAGAAAATTACAAGATCTGACAAATATAGGACAAATGGATAATAAACTGAATACCATAGCTTCACACAATGTTGAAAAAATAGATACACAAGTACAATTACAAACCTAAACAGAAGACAAAGAAAAGTTCAGAGTTTTTAAATTCTTCAGACAAAAGAAAACATTCAATGATAGATGGTTGATTTTGGTTTTATGGCGAAAGATCCAAAAAAGCACAAGCTGAGTTACAAGGGTAAATGAAATAATTAAAATGTTTCAATTTAAATGGTAAAAAGATACAACAAAACTATACATACAATCCTTAAGTGAATTAGGTCCTGAATTTTTTGCCGCAAAATATTATCGTACAATTCTTTTTCCTTCTGCAGTTTAGTTACAGCGTCTACATTCGTTAATTGTTGCAGTTGAGCTATAAATAAAAACAGATAACTCTTAATTGTAATTGATATTTCTAGATAAATGAAATATTCATAAAATAAACAAACCTCATTCTTTGTTAACAATTAGAAAATTTTATTAAACCATTAATGAAAAAATTAGCTGCCAAAATGTTTTTAGATAAACTGCAATGAGCAGGTAACTTCTTTATTTGTAATGCAATTTACAGCACTTCACATGACTAATATTTTACTCAATAAACTTGTTTTAAATTGAAATACCTTGCCGCTTTGAACATTCTTGGTACTGAATAACAAATGCCTCCTGACACTGAACCATCTGTCGAACTTCTTCAGCTGTCTCCTACAAAACAAGGAAATTAATCAAATAATTTTTAATTGCACATCAATGCAAATTAACACAATAATTGCCGTTTCATAAGATAATTCCATGTTTCATCATTCAATTCATTCTAAACTAGCTATTGCCAAACACTTTATTATGTCGAACCCACACCAACTACCCTTTGCATGTTACTTACACAACAAGTCATGTTAGCCACTATAAACTCTAAGGATCCCAACAAAAAGGCTGTTGTAAACCTATAAAAAAAGTATAATTACGCATACAAAGCCCAACTGAAAACATGCCATGGTAATCTTTATAGCTCCAATCTACTTTCAATTTTAAATGCAATCGGTATGTTAGCAAAGATATGACCAAATAAATAAGGATCTGAAATATCAAAAAGTTGAATGTATGAATAACTGTGGACATGCAGATCCAACAGGGTTTTATAGTGCAAGGACCATACTGGCCAAGCTACAAACAATTTCAAGTACATGGACATGCATACAAGGAAACTCACTGATACGAAAGAAAAATCAGGGAGAAATTGAAATTGTGCTGCCAACCAGATCTAACAGAGATGTAATCCAGAAGTGAATTTTTCAATTTTTTAGTACACTAGGGGGCTCCGCCCCCTGCTCGCTTACGCTCGCCAACCCCCGGGGATTGCTACGCAATCCCATTTGGTTTGCTTTGCAAACCAACACTCCTTTTACATATGCCATTTGGTTTGCTTCGCAAACCAACATTCCTTTCGCACAGTGAAACTATCTGAATAATTTGTATAATCCTAATTTCACTTTCCGGTCCATGACGTCACAGCGAGGGCTTCGCAACCTGCTCGCCGACGTCCGGGGATTGCTACGCAATCCCGTATGGTTTGCTTCGCAAACCAATACCTCTTTCGCAAGTGATTTCACTTATTTTTACTTTAACACTTAATGCACCCTAAACTAATAGCCGCATCAGTAAAAAATGTTCTGCATCTTGTTCCCTGTACAATTTTAAGTTAACCGTGTTAAATCTAAAAACTTTACGATCTGTACTTTGTACTTTCTCGGTAAACCGTCTGAAAACAGAGGGAAAAAAGCGAGCCTTTTTCCTCGCCAAATAAAATGAAATCATTTTCATGGCAATTGGTGCTACGATAAATTTTATATCTGGCAAACCCGAAAGTAAAAAATACAACCCTCCGCGAATGCAATGCTCCGCGAATTTGCTCCGCGAAATAAAAATTACGTAATTTGTGTCACCAACTTTTGATAGCATCCAATTTATTTATGAACCAATTTTAAAAATAATTGTACTGTAAGAAAGAGAACATTCTGAGGTATACTGCGATATTATAAAAAATTAAAAACTAATAGTAATACGATATAGATATGACAGTTTTAGTTTTGTATCGGAAATTACGATCTGAAAGTTCCGAAAATTGTATGACCCACTTTTAATTGCATCGATTTTATTTATTAACCAATTTAAAAAATAATTGTACCATAAGAAAGAGTAATGTAATGTATTCAGTGATGTTCTCAAATTTAAAAAATAATGTTTTTTTCTGTAGATATAACTGTTGTGACAAAAAGTAGTGAAAATATCCAAAGATTCCGAATTTTGTATCACCAACTTTTGATTGCATCTAATTTAATTATTAACCGATTTCAAAAATGATAGTACCGTAAGAAAGAGTACATTCTGAGGTATACTGCAATATTTTAAAAATTAAAAACTAATAGTAATAAGATATAGATACGGCAGTTTTAAAAAAAAGTAACAAAAATGTCCCGATTTTTCCCGAATTTCAAAAAAATATTATCAAGAACCAAATTGAAATTTTAAAAAAAACTCGACGAGCTGCAAAAATTTACGTTGAGAGGTACTCTTTAAAAAAAACTCACGACTGAAGACTACAAATTTGAATGTGCTTTGCTCACTCGCGGAAGAAATTTCACTTCTTCAACTTTAACACTTAATAAAACCTAAACTAATAGCTGCATCAGAAAAAAATCTTAATAATTATCCAGGGAATACGATGAAGAACAAAGCATGTTAATTTCATTTTTTTCCGATCAGTACTTTCTCGGGAAACCGTCTAAGAATCGAGCTTAACAACACATTTTTTAATCCTGCGGCGGCGGCAACTTTTTTTTTAATATAGAGAGATATTCTTCATATATTAAACAAAAAAATTACCAAGTTAAAAAACATTAGGGAGAAAAATTTGAACTTACTTGTGTCTGATGTCTTAGTTTCTCTAGTGTCATGTTGATTTCTTGAATTGGGTCAGGTGTCATGTGCACGTTTCCAGGCGCTCTACGCACAAACTGAATAGGAGATATTAAACAAAATTTTTACTGGCCCTTCTCAACTTAGTGCAAAGAAAGAAAACGAAAAATTTTAAAGTATCAACTAGTTAGTAAGAAATTTACTCACATCTTCTGCTTGCTGTACTATCCTCATTTCTGTATTCAAACAATGTTTAATTACTCTAACTAATTGCTGAGGATTACTAGAATATTTATTCTGAAAAAAAAAATGCAAAACCATACAAAATCACAATTTTTTAAAGTTTAAAAAACTTTTTAAGAAAAAATATTTAAACAAAATGAAGCAAAAATTCATATGCACATCAGTTTCTAGTCAACACTTAAACACAAGTAAAAAATTTACTTTGCTATTCTTTAAATATTTTAAGATTAAAATTTTCTTTAAAGATATATAAACAGACGGATGTAATGCATCAAAATATATACAACTATTTTTAACTTATGGTTCATGTAAATTAGAGGTGCACAACCTGCAGCCCACGGGCCAATTGCGGCCCGCGACCAATAAATTTGCGGCCCGCAAACTAATTTTGACTATAAACTTCCAACAGGATTTAAGTTAAGAAGCATATTGATTTACAAACATTTAGAATCAGTCTTAAGAGTATCTACTAGTAATATTGAACCTAACACATCTAAATTAGTTAGTAAAACTCGGTATCAGTCATCCCATTAGCAAGTTGTAACATAATTATTGTTTATGCTTTAGAAATTTTAATATTAAATAAATTTGATGTTGACATTTTTTATTTCTAATTTTACTGATATCATTAAAATTTCTTATACTCGTCTTTATTGCTCATTCTACTATTACTGTTATTAAATTTATAACCTAAAATAATTTGCTGAAGTACATAAGACATTCTTTAGACACATTCTTAAAAGTAATTCTAAATGATTGATCATTGCAAATGTTTGTTAACTTCTTTTTTTAAACTATTCATAATATCATTCATTTAGCTCTGTAACAAGCTCCGAGATTTTTTTTTAAAGAAAACATTTGTAACTTTAATCTTAAAAAAAATTAAGTGATTTTTTTACTATACAGTAAGTTTAATAACAGCTGTATTTAATTGGGTTGTAGCTGTCTGTGCTGCAACTTCATTTACGGCCCCCCATGTCTCAATCAACGGTGAGAGTGGCCCTTCTCCCAAAAAGGTTGTGCACCTCTAATGTAAATTGTTACAAATGTACAGTAAGTCATAACACACACAACTATATTACACCAAAACATGCAATTCATAAAATTTCAAATTACTTTAAAGTTACAAGTCTTCAAGTATGCCCATACCTGTCAACTGCTATAAATTGCAATAAAACATAATATTAGCATTTGTACATAAATGCGAGGAATTAAGAATAATGCCCTTCCATCAATTCTCTACTTAGCAATTCAATAAATCAAATCTTATATAAAATAATTATTTTTAAGTTTTTTTAATGACTTATTTTATTTAATACACAAAATAAGAAGGTACTAAAAGTACAAGATTTCCTGTAATGAACTGTAAGGAACAGTTTTAAAAATTTCAGAGAGAAAAATCAATTATTAAGTAATTATGCATATGTTATGCAATTGAATGATTTTGATGGAATAGTTTAACAAAAATTGGTGATAAAATTAAAAACACATACTCTAGAATTAGACTGCCCGTTATTCACAAAGTACAGTTGTTTACAGTATCAAAAACTGATATTAACCATTGAATTTAGAGTTTTTAAGTTTCCTAATTAGTTGCAAGAAAAATAGAAACTGAACATTTCTATAGTAATTGGCAGGTATTTGTGGACAATAACAAATCACACCCTTTAATTTGAGCACTAATCATAGTAGAGCAAATCCTAAAATTTCATTCAATAGGGAATAACATCCTCTACGAATTCAAATGCAAAAACAATTGCATAAGGGGACATCTTCATATAAAATTTTGAACAAACCAATGCCTTAATCAGATTCTGCATTATTAGATTAGACACAATATGAAATGTCTTGACTTTACCATCTTTATGTGTGTAGATATTCACTGTTGAAGTTGCTGTCAATTTCAGGGATCATGCCCACATTGAAAATCCCTATTCGTAGATCAAGATTGATTGTATTTATTATAGCTACCTGGATTTCAAATTTGAACACTATTTCAAATATTTTAGTCTGAGCGTGCAAACAATCCCAAGACTCATCCAAGGTGTGCCAGAAATTTTTTTAAATACTTGGTTGCCCCACAAAATCACCATAATGAGGAAAAATAAACGTAACAAAACCAATCATTGGAACAAGCTGCAATTTTGAATAGTAAAGTAACATGGTACAAAATATCAGTGGTATAAGAAACATTATTTAGGAAGTCATCCATAAAAGTCTAAGAAACTCATTAACATTAGGAGCTTCAGTCTTTCAATACTTGTAACTTTCGAACTGGTAAGACCTAACGACATGAAACTTTTTATCTGAAATTAAATTTTGAGATTTGAAATTGCATCAAAATAGGGGATTTCAATTAAAAATTATGAAGTAGGTGCTAAATTTTATGTCCCATATGCAAATTTTATGCATTTGAATTTATAAAGACGTTAGTTTCTGTCGAGTGCCATCTTTGAATTTTCTCAAGTGCTAAAATTGCTCGAATGAAGAGGATGTTTTGTTTTTCTTTTCTGTAATTGCACATACTTTAAACCTTTATTGTATCATAAGCATAAATCCTTCTTCAATTAGAATCATGCTAAATGTAGTATTGGCAAAACAGCTTGTTTATTGGCAAGAGAGAGAAAACAAGAAAACGAAACTAAATATAAAATCATGAAAAAACTCAAGACACCCCTCTCAGCAAACTTACACTAAAAGTAGATTTTGTGCAGCCAACATGCAAGATTTCAAGCAGCATTATAAACAAAAACCAAACATTGAATAAGCAGTTAACGCAGTGTAATAACAAATATATTATTTTACTTGATTAAACAAAAAAATTTGCATTGCATCATCAAATGGTTACATATTCATGAGCTAAAACACTGTTCTTAATTACCCAATGACGGTTTACTAGCAATAGGTAGCATTTCATAAAATATTTCAAGATAATATAGCAAATTGAATGTTTTATTCTCTTCAGTTCATTTAACATGCTTAAAGGCAGCATGAAGCCAACCTTAACATAAGGAGGACAATTCAATTTCAATAAAACTACATTTAACTTTCTAAAAAAAAATTTTATAATGGATAATTTTTAAAATCATTATTGCTTGGAAAGCAAATTTTCCCATCAACATTCTCTTTACTGAACTCATATTTTATTCAAGCTTAACAAAGTAACTTTATGATATTTATGTTTAACTAGAGGGCCCGCCCCTCACTCGCTAACACTCACCAGCCTCCAGAGGATTGCTTTGCAATCCTCATTGTTTTGCTTGCATCAATGAAGACATGTGACCTAGCAGAAGCAATTGCTTACAAAATATAATATTCCAAAAATATATATATTTTTCAAAATTTAATTTGTTGTACAGAAAAGTTCTTTAGTACCTCGTGAATCAGAACTCTAACAATTCGGATTTCAAATGAAAACTGAGTAATCTTTGTAAGCTGCAACACCTTGACTAATATTAATTTTTTTCCCCGATAAATTTCAATAGATACCGTTATAAATTCAATTGAGGTTCGAGGCTTTGTGGTAAACAAACAATCGTATAGTGTTGCCAAAACGTGATAACAAATGTCTTTGTGTGCCACAAAATAGAATTATAGATTAAATAAAAGTTCAAAAATTAGAGTAACTCCAATTTGCAATCCTTAAATTTAAAAATAAAATATTCATGAAGAAATTATGCAAGTGATGTC
Source organism: Metellina segmentata (assembly GCA_947359465.1). Taxonomy (NCBI): domain Eukaryota; kingdom Metazoa; phylum Arthropoda; class Arachnida; order Araneae; family Tetragnathidae; genus Metellina; species Metellina segmentata. The sequence goes on from OX375882.1 coordinate 35,447,935, forward strand.
TGTTTTTAAAAAGAAAATTTCCCCATATGATTCAGATTAAAAGCGTATGGATCAAATGAAAAGACAGGTGACCAAGACAAAATGCTACAAAAATATGCAATTGAGAAATTTATTCATACCTACATCACCCACAGTTGCAAGAGAGTATGAATATGCATTAAAAGCAAAAGAAAGGGGAACCTAAACTTTAATAGCTGCTAGAATTGGCCTTTCGAGTCTAAATGTACATTGAGACTCAAACTTTTTGGCCTATTGGCAAAAATAAATATGCAGTAATTATTATATCTATGGAATATTGTTCTTCTGTTTTAAAGGCATTAAAAGTCTCACCTTAACCTTGTAAAAATTAAAAAGCATTTCCTTCATCCAAAGTGAATTCTACAAAAACTGAAGGGCATCTAATAATTTGACATGGGAAAGTACAGAAAAAATTATCAAACAATAATGGATTCTTAAAAATTACATTTTATTTAGCCACTTGGGGTCTTTACCCCTGCTTGCTTACGCTCACCAACAACCCCTGGGGATTGCTACGCAATCCCAGTTGGTTTTTTTGCTACGCAAATCAACACTCATTTTGCAGAGTTAATCACCTGCAATGGCAAAATTATCTTAATAATTCGTACAATCCTGCTTTGACTTTCCAGTCCATGACATCACAGCGAGAGCTTAGCCCCCTGCTCGCCAACATTATAGCATAATTATAGCTTTTCACCGATATTACATAAATAAATTGCTAAAAATATACTTAATTTAAAACAAATCAAAACCTGTTTTTGGTACAGCTTGTCTGTGTTTATATGTTTATCGGTCATTTTTTCAAAAATTAAATTAAGATTTCCATGACAAATAGACGAGTTGCCTATGTGATATAAATCATTTTCAACCACGAAGCTTCGAGATATGACTATCATGCTTCACTTTTGATTGCCACAGCCTTCTCTTCATCAAGTGTCTCAAGCTAACTAAGATGCTAAAGGCAACACTGAACTGTCAAATAATTGCAGTCACCCGTGTACAACAATTCACAAGGAAACACACCAGTGATCTTAATACAATTCACACAATTGACAATCAATCACCTATGGATTATACTTATCAAATTCAGCGAATGCTGAAGTCTAAGAGAGTGCTGTATGAAGTTACTACTATAAAAATTAATTTAATAAAGTAAAATCAGTACAATGGATTTCAACCATGAAATACTTTTTTTGGCAAACCAAAAATGTGCTTAACTTTCCACACATAACTGCCTTTTCAATTAAACACAAAATTAATACATAAAAATCAGTACAGAAAATCTTTTAAAATTTTTTACCTCATTTGGAATACAAGGAATACTCTCATCTTCACCTCTTCCTTCCATCACTTTACGTTTTTTATTATGTGGCAATGATTTTGAACTCGACTCACAATTTTGATTGGCCATATTTATTATTATTTCATGGTTTACAAGAAAAATTTCAGACTCTATAATCTCTTTTATTAGTTTCACTAACTGCCTGGGGTTATTAGAATACTTTTTCTGAAAAAATTAATATAGTTATGAGATAAATCAAGCAAACGAGCAAATATTAATTAACAAAACTCAAATTATATTAAATCTATGATAAAAGAAAATGTTTGTTTTCTGCCCACAAAGTCCTGACAAATCTATGGCACTTAAAGTAATGGAATTTGGAACACAAGTAGTGCAAATTTTTGGGTTGCTGCGAATTTTAAAATTCTTCCTAGAACCTTTTTTAATGAATTTAATAGTTTTTTCACCGTTCTTTTGGAAATGACAAAGCATCAAAATTTAGACTTTTCTTCCTCACGTCACTATTGACGTCAGCCTTTGGTACCATGCCAAGTTTTTTCACCTTCCGTCTCGAATGGGAGCGAACAGATTCGAATCACCTTCATTAAATTAAGGATTCATTCATTTTGATTTCCTGAGAAACTAATTTGAGTGAAACAAAAGAAATTATTAAAATCATGGTTCCCACTCTTTGGTGGGAAAAAATTCAAGTACTTTTCCCGGACTATTTGAAGTTTTTCAAGGACTTGGACTATCATAAAAAGGCAGAAATTCCCTCTGTAACCCCCCATTTTAGTAGACAACTTTTCTGAAGAACCTCTCCAATAATGTAGCCTCTTCATTACCATTCACATACTTAACAGTTCCAAATATATTTCTGGTCAATATTCAAGCATATTATGGGGGAAAAAAATTCTTAAAAAGAAAAAGTAAAGTAGCCAAGTTATACTTATGTTCTATATGTTCAAACTGACACAGAATCCCACTGACCATGAGCAAAGAAAATAAACGCTTGCCTTGATGAACAAGCGCATTTGGCGTATTCTTCTGAACCGGAATAAAGCCATGCCTTCTAAGTGCGTCGTGAGGCATGTGCATTTTAAACCGATTCATACAAGAAAATTCCAGATTAATATTTTTCAAAATAAATTCAAGTACTTGCCACCACATTCAAGTACTTTCCAGGACCCTTGAAAATGAAAAAGACAATTCAAGTACTTTTCAAGGATTTTAAGGCCTGTGGGAACTTTGAAAGTTATCACTGGCATTCTTCAGTGCTTTCTATCTCAGCAATAGTTAAAGATATAATTAAAATTTTAACGGATGTGAAATCTGCGAAAAATTTTAAACCTGATAGATATCTTATACATTTTATTATCTTTTAATAAACAATTTATCAATTAAATATTTATGTTTTTTGGTTTGTAAAGCAAACCAACACCACGTGCAATGTGACCCAAACGAACACGGGCAACTCTGTTATGGCTGTTATCCAACAGTCTACGAATTCCCATTTTGATTGCGAAGCAAACCAATAACCCCACAAAAGCAACTGGCATGGGCAACACCGGGCTAGCCATGCAGTGGCTAGTTATAACTAAAAAGAAAAATTACACATCCCATTCTTAAAATTTTGCAAGCAAATCAACAAAACAATCCTCAAATGTGTTCTAGAAATTAATGAATTCTTGGTACTTGCAAGTAAATTTTTCCAGCTTTCAAATAAAATTTATAACATTGAACTGTGCGATATATGAATTGAAATTATCAAAAGACAATGTAACTTGTTTCCAATAAAATCCATTTAAAATTAATTTTACAGACAGCATAGCTATTCAAATTATAAACTTCTAATAATCAGAACAAAATATCGTTAAATCAATGTCTTACAGAAGAAGCATCTGTAAAACAGTACAAAGAAATCAGGCACCTCTTTTTTTGTTTCTTAATCTATTGTAATATCTTCAAATAAAAGTTATCATATAGTTAAGTTAGTAAAATTTAAGATCATGAGTCAATCAGAACCTTTACCCTGCCATCAAAACCTGTTCACCTCAAAAACAGCAATTTCCATACATTTGCTTGGTGCTTTAGGAAAAGCCAAATTGCCTTATATTCCAAAATACTTTAATTGTTTCTCATTTCTGAAAACAAACTTAATTTTTATTTTTAACTAAACAAGTAAAAAAATATTTATGAAATAGTTGTTCTAATTTTTTAATTTCCTCCCTGAATTAAAATATCTTATATACTCTTCATATTCGGAAATTTAAAATTAACATAGCTAACTGGATATATGAAAAACTTTGAATATCTAACTTCTATAGTTAATAAAATGAAAGCTTGGGGCTTACACCAACCCTTGTTGAAAGCGAACTATAATCTGTAAAAAAGTCACTCAAGCTTTGATAAAATCTACAAATAATTTTGTAGAGCATAAATACAGTACAAAGTCACAAATACGGAATTGTCCAAAATCCAGACGTTTTGCTAACCAACGTTGTTTTGTGTTTTTCTCTTTTTACATTTTTCCGACAATTTTTAAAGAACAGGGAGTTAAACTTGGACCTAACTGATGAAACAATTGCAAAATAACAGACCAGTTCAGAGTAAATACCACAGAAAAATTAGAAGGTTTGAAGTAAAATTTGTTGCATTGCATTAAAAAGGCTTAACCTATTTTAAAAATTATTCATATATCTGCTATTTTACTACTGCAAATGCATAATTTGCGAGGAGGGTTAATATAAGGTATTTTTTTGACAAAAAATGTAAATAATCCGAAATCCAGAAAAGTTCCAAATCCGGAATGGCCGAGGTCTAGAGGTTTCTGGATTTTAGACTTAGTACTGCATGACATATATTGTACTCCATATAGATAACATTTTATCGAAAATAACAAATTACCCTAAATTCATTTGCTGCCTCATTCAGCTTTATGCGAGTAAGGAACTCAACATTCGCTATCTTTGAATCTAGCTGTAAAAACAAGCCATTAATGAGTTGGGCGGCATAGGTATCGTGCTGAGGGTTATCAGGATCAATTTCATTCCTGCATAAAAATAAAAATCATAATTACATTTTTATATTTATTTTCAATGCATCTTTAACATAAAATTATGAAAACAATCACAAGATAATAGGAGTTATCTAATACAAATCAGTTATAAATATATATCAATAAAAATTGGTACTTCCAAGAATATAATGAAAACTGCTACTAATGAGATTTGGCACTGCTGTATACTCAATTTATCTTTCAAAAACTGTTACAAATTTCAATTCCAAAAATAAATTTTCATTTTCATTTACTTTGTTTCACATGTGGAATAAAATTTTCTAACATGCATATTCAAAAATATCATGCTTTCAGTAGGCCTGGGCGATGTATTGATACATCGTGAAAAACTTGTTTGAGGTCGACATCGCCACATTGGTTTCGCGATTTTCACGTTGAGATGCCAAACCAGTATCTCATGGTTTTCCAGTGTCGCGATGTTCGATATTTTCATAGAGCCTGCGCGATACATCGTGAAAAACCAATGTCGACTTCGACACATCTCATGGTTCCCACACCCTTATTCAAAAAAAAAAAAGGACTTTTCAAAACCACAAAAATATTTTCAAGGACCTAAAATTTTTTATAACAACCTAAAACAAGGGATACGCAAACGTTGTCAGTCAAAAAAAAATGTGAAAAATATAAAAAAAGACAACTTTTTACTCTACTTTTAAACTACTGATAGTCAAAAAAGGAACAATTACCAACAATATTGGCAAAAATTTGGATTTTCTTTAACACAGAACTGATTTTAGATTTTTTTGTTTCAAAGTGGGGTTTTCGTCTCAATGCTAACTATCAGGCTACTTGCACACATATCAATTTTGGTCGCGATAAAATACTGTATGATAAATTCGTTTGGTGGCACGAAGAAGAGTATGGGAGCTTACATCTTGTGTCCTTGCACAATCTCCATTTTGCTGTCGTTCACTGCCACTATAACAGACGGCTGTCGTGGTTTATTTTGTTTGAGAAACAAAACAAATCAAAAGTTTTGACTGGGGATAGGGCTTTTTATTCCCAAGTCTAAGTTTCCATCTTTGCGATCATTAAAGATAGTAACCATTTCAACAGATTTGAATTCTGCAGAAAATTTTACACCTAAAAGCAATCTTAAATGTGATTTTCTTTTTTTTTAATTTTAATTGTAATTTTTATATTTTTACAATAAGAATTTGGCTTTTATTTCTTTGGATGCTTGCTAGGTTTCCCATGACGTCCCGACTTCTTAAGCTACGGCTTCCTAAGTAATCAGTGCTGTTATCTAGCAGCCGTGTTACGCCATGATGTGGCAGGTATAACAAGGCGGTCGTCTTAACGGAGACCAGAGGTGTCAACTTAGACGGACAGAATGCAGTGAAGGATGGCACATGGTGTCAAAGCGCGAAAACCGGGTTCATTCTGAATGATGCTGAAATGGCACACCTGCGCCATTTGAGCTAGTACTAGTCTGGACAAAGGAGGAATCTAGTCTGGACAAATTCAAACACAAGATGAAATTACACAATTACGTACTAGTTAAAAAAAATCAAGTACTTTTAAGGACTTTTCACCAAGTTCCATAATTTTCAAGGGCCTTTAGTTCAGAAAAAAAAAATTCAAGGACTTTTAAGGACCGTGGGAACCTTGCATCAGTTTCGCGATTTTCATGTTGAGTTGCCTAATCAGTATCTCATGGTTTTACGATGTCATGATGTTCAATGTTTTCATAGTGCATGCACGATATCTGAATTGCCTAATCAGAATTTATAGCGGAAATTTCGTGTTATTTTAGCATCATTGGGGGAAATTTGGGTTTAGATCAACACAATGATTCCGATGTTTATTAGGCGCATGTGCGATGTTCCACCACAATACTTAGATTTTCGATGCTGCGATGAAAGGCTTACTAATAGGAATTTTTTTATAGTTAATTTTGCGATTCTGCGTTTGATTTTTTTTTTTTTAGGGGGAGAATAAGGTGACTGATATCTGGCCGCTGTTGGCGATCAATTGTGGAGAGTTCTTGGCGACTAACGTCCCTGTGTAGAAGGGTTACCATAGAGTAAATTGGCAGTTGGATACTTGCCTCAGTTGAGAGGTTGTTCTGTTTTTGAGGTGCAATGTAATGCACCAGATGAAATTATGTTCGTTTTTGTATGTGCTTTTTATCGTTTAATTAAATTGTAATTTTTATAATCTCGTGCTTGGTTATTGAAAAAGAAGAACATCAGTGACACATAAAGATTGAAATTTAAAGTTTCAAACTGCGAGAGAGCGAATAATTCTACTCTACTTGCTGAATTTATCCACGGAAGCTTTGTACAATGTTTTTTAATTAGTTAATGTTTTTTTGCTTAAAAATACTTAAAAACAAAATAATTTTGCAAAATCTGCGAATTTTAAAAATTAGTTTTCATTTCTTTTTAATTAATGAGGAATTTCTCAAAATCATTTGTGTCCGGATGATAACTTTAGTTTCCAGAAATTTTTTTTGTATGAAATTAAAATTCAATACAATTTTAAAATAAAAATGATTTTGCACATTTCAAGTTGAATTCCAAAAATCCTGTTGTTTCTTGATGTTACAATCAATCTGTCTGCATCCTTTTTGTTGTGAACTTATGTGGAAATCTAGGTTATATACGTCGTCATTATTACAAAGAGGAATCAAACGAGTCTTTATTTCTATTTATGCAAAAGTTTTCTTTTTCTAAATAAGCTCAGTCTTGAATCTACTCGACCATATATGGCGCATGGAACACACACATATATATGCAAAATCTTGTTTTAAATCGTGCATGTTTCTTAAACGTACAGTGCAGATCTTTATTTGTTATTCTTTCCCTACCTCAATTTTATATAGCAAAGAAAAGAAAGAACTCAAAAAATTTTACTATACATTTATAGATATAGTGATGTAGGAACAAGGTTTTGCTTTTACTATGCATAAAATGAATGGTTAACCCGGTAGGACGTGCGACTCCTGAGGGAACGTTAGGACACACGGGGGTCATAGAATGACCCATACTTAAATGCATTCCTACGCTGTTAAAAACATTTTTTTTTTGTCGGAACCTTTATGCTTTTGACTTTGAGACAAAGAATGTTTTGCTTAAAAAAACAATTTTTCTCCATTACTTTTTACGATGAGAAATAGATAAAATTTTATCATATTTTCTTTTAGGGTCCCTCTGGTTTGACATCGAACGTACACTTCCATATTACTTGCGTAAAATGTCCATGCATCCACTGTAGCAAATATTTTGATGCCGTATTTTGCGGGTTTCTTTGGCATATATTGGCAAAAACCACAACGACCACGAAAAGGTTCCAATTTTTTGTCAATAGTAACATTTCCACCCAGTGTATAATGTTTCTGACAGTTCATTACAAAAAACTAACTAAAGTCCCTTATAGCAGCAAGTTTGTCAAAAAACTGACTCTGCGTCCCGTTATTTATGTTGTCAAATCTTATGCAACGGAGAAGAAACAAAAACCTTTATTAGACATTGTAATGCTAAAACTGTTGACGAACTGTACGTATCAGCCACATGAAGAAACTGATCTGTAGAGCAAACCTAAAGACGTGTGGGGTCATTCCATGACCCCAGTAAGTGACCAAACTTGGATTGGGGGACAAAAAATTCCTGAAATACCTATTAACTACTCACAAAAGGCAGATGAGGGTGACAAACTCAGCTACTGATAAGAAAGGAATGAACACGTGGCTAGTTTTCTAGGAATCGGGGTTGAACAAGGGCTTGGGGTCATAAAATGACCACCATGCATAATGCCGGGTTAACATCACAATGTATCGCGATGTAAAAATTCGAACATAGCTCGGGCCTTGCTTTCAGTATGCAGATAAAGAGATGCATGCATGAATTGGATGCTCATGTTACATGCAATTTTCATGCGAAAACAGTTCATTGTAAATTCCCCTAATTTTCGTCATAACCTCTTATAAACAGAGTTAAACTGTTCAGAATACAATAAAAAATTACATTCCGATTTCCTTTTATTTGGAACTTCAGACAAAAGCTTTCAATTCACACATTTACATTACAAAAATGTATTTATCATGAAATGTTTCAATCTTGAAAATAATGACTATTTCCAGAATAACCTAAATAAAATCAAGTATTATAGTACATGTGACCTTCAAGGTCAGGTGAGATAAAGTATGTGGTCCATGCAAAAGCTATTTCATTAATTATAAGCCCTGTTAAGATGGAAAGTAAAACTCGCAACATTATACGGGATTCCATGTGAAAACACCTATTTTGATAATAAGTTGTTGCACAAGTCATTGCAGGAAAAATTGTCTTGAAAATGTTTCTAAGGCCACATTCCTATGTCTATTGCAATGGTTAAAAGAATCAATAAAATCGGTCATGTCATGAAAAGGTTTAAGAGAAGTAGATTACATACTGTAAACCAACACAATGTGCAAAATAGAATTATGTGAACAGACAAGTTATTTCAAAAACTGAAGTTCAATGCAAGAGTGACAAAATGAAGGAAATCAAGCAAATAGCTAAAATTTTTAAGCAACTTACATGCAAAATAAAATATATGCTCACCGTTAAAAGACCTCAAAATAGCCATATTAACGACCTGCTCACCTCATATGCTGACATATTTTAGAAATGCTTTCAAATTTAAGAAAAAAGATTCAGAAAAATAACAGATAATAACAGAGGTTCTGCAATCCTAGAGTTCCTTGCAAGAAAATTAAAACAGACCTGACAAAAAAGAAAAAATACGAGAATGCCTCTTAAGGCTTACTGAAAAGGAAATTGCAGAACCAGAAAAAATATTGGGGACCCAAACTGCAAAATTAAGTATATTCAATAATTCACTGAGCAAGTAAGTAACAGAAATAGGGAAAGATTCATTAAAACAATCATATGCTGGTTGATGTTATACTTTTCCAGGAGGGGAAGATGTTGATATAGTAAGATATTGACGTAGAAGTAATTATTGTAGCTAATACCAGAAAAGGTTATGTCTAAAATATTATTGCTTAAGATATCTTGGGATAACCACTTTGAAAGTTTTAAATTCATTTATTCATCAAAACCCAGATTAATTAGGATGCATCTAAGCACATTCAAAAACAAGAACGTAAATCAGTGTGATTGAAATACTTTACAAAAATATACCATGCATAAAATGTAAACAGCACAACAATGAATACTACTTTACAAAATTAGTTAGCAAGCAACAAGTTCAGAACAGAAATATTTGCGATAAGTTTTTTGTACAGTACATTTTGACAAATTCAAAATTACCAATGTTGCTCCTCTATCCAATGGGCAAGGGCACATCGGACATCTATTGGGAAATTCTCGTTGTAGACGAGCCCTATTTGTTGAAGAGCCTCTCCATGCAGTTGTTGCACTCGGGCCCAAAGCGCCATATGAACTGATATGGAAAAGAAAAATATTTGAATATATAAATCAGCTCGTCTCCCAGATACACTCAAAGACATTTTAAATGGATTACAACACATAAATTCAAATTAATACAGAAAGTAGAATAGGAAAAAATTCAATTGCACATATTTGGCACCACATTTAAAAGAACAATAAATTGTCGAGTTAAAACTACAACTAATGCTTTGCAGTGAAGTTTAAGTTTTTCAGCGTAAACTTATATTAACTACCAAAATTGAATGTACTTTTAGTTAAGAACCAAGTTGACTTATTACACTTTAGTAAGTTACTAGCATCATTTTTTTACAATTTATTCTACGAGCTTGCCAAAGTAATTAACATGCTAAATTACATGTTACAAAACAGAAAACGTGCACATCCACCATTCTTCATATTTTTAGCTACAGATAAAAACTCTCGATAATATTTAGAGAAAGACAAGTTAAGTAATTTTTTTTGTATGATTATTGATCACTTATATGCAAGTTAGGCCAGATTCATTTTCAACAAAATTTGTCAGTTGAAAAGTTTGAAAAACATGTAAAAACTTTGAAATTAATACCTGATCTGAAAATTTCCTTTTCAAATATTCATGACAAAGGATTTAACTCTAGGCTTAAAAAAAATTAGAACCTTTACAACTTTTTTTTTTAATATACATTTCCTTTAATTGCACCCACAATGCAGGTAATTTCCAGCAAAATTTTATAAAGTCAGAATATCAGTTAGGCCTATGCCTTGAACTCTTATCATACATTTTCCTTCCATCACACAGGTAAATAGATGTGAGAATTGTCAGTCAACATACCAACACAGAAAGCTTTGGTGTTTGGTTCAGTTTTTCTCAGTACATCATTAAAAATTCAAAAGAAAACTTGTTTCAAAATATTCATAGAAAAGTGCATCGTAAAAAATTCAATGCAAAAAAAATTATTAGAGGTTAACCAGCCATTAGTCGTGCATTGGTCTTTTCTTCGCATGTGCATGCTTTCCCCGTACTATTAAAATAGAGTGGATTGCCATTGTGTAGCTGGACCTTCGAAGTGTCCTCTAGTCCTTTCCCTGGTTTTGTCATTCTTGTAAAATTCTTGGAATTTATGGCATCCGAAAGAGGTGTTCGGTGCTAAAAAATTATGTGCAGCTTATTTCATCAATACATCATGATAATGCCGTTGCAGACACACCAGAAAAGAAACCCGATATCATCAACTTATACAATGTTACTTAAAGAAGCTTAGATGTAGTTGATGAAATGTCATTCAATTCAGTCATAAGGAATAGGAGATGGCCTCTTAAAATTTTCTTTCTCTATGATGAATACAGCAGGGATTTACTCACAAATAATTTATCAAACATCCCGGAGGGAAATTTAATTTAAAAATATCTAAAACAGTTAGGACAGATTGACTTTAGTTACCACTAAAATATCACACCAGAGGCGTGGTAGCGGTGGATGTTATCCACCTTTTGAGTGCACTCTGGCATCGATCACAATTTACGAGCTGTCAGTGACTGACCAGCTAGAGGATCCCTTTTTTGTTCGTTGGCCCCCAACCCTGCCAACTGTAAGGTGTGAAGTGAACGCTTGGGGAAAGCAGAAAATCGCCCGGTGATATCTCTTCAAATGCCAAACGATACTATGAAAGGAAAGCGTCAGTCGTAAATGCAACTCGCAGCTCTATCGCTCAAGTTGGGTAATTAGGTATGAGGGCTCGGATGAAATCAGGGGAAAAACAGTTTTGCGAGAACATCACATTTAACATCCTGTCATGTTAGCTTTTGATTCTTAAATTTGTTCCCTTAATCAACTTTGTTTATTCTAGTACTACCAAGATTTATTCTACGATAGTGAAATTACTATCAAATCTGGAATCGGAACATTGCTGGTTTTGATAAAATCCATATAAGTGTATTTAAAAGAGTTTCCAACATTGAATAATAAAACATTGTCGAGAGATAGCATGTGTATTATTATTGTATGAATATGAACAGAAAACAAGATTTTTTTTTTTAACTGAGAAGGCTAAATTCTAAGAAAAACAGTACCAATGAGAATAAAGAGACAAAAGTTAAGTTTAAAATAATTCAAATACGTCCAAAATATTTCGTGCATTGTTCAGTGCTACAATCAATACAAATGGACACACATCAAATGTTTTAAGTAAACATTTTACAGGATAGGAAAACAAAATTTGTAACTGAACTCAGTCACGATAAATGCGAAACATTACAAACATAAATAATTTAAAACGCAGTTTCACAAGAGTTTTCACGCAGGTTAATTTGAAAATACAGACCTGCGAAATTGGAAAACTAACCTTTACGCTTTACTCCGAATATAGCTTTCAGCATAAAGTACAATCCTAGCGAACTTAATTGACGCCCGCAAAACACACAATCTGTAGTAATTTATAAACAAGAAATGTAGTCGTCAAGAAAGCTTTATAAATATATACACTTCTCTTGCACAATGCTAATTTAAGATGACGGTCTATTTTGCGTTGGTAATCAAAAAATGAAAAATGATTAGTTTGCAAACAAACAGTGAACAAGACGACATAAAAAGAAACACCTCTATACTTACTTTAGTAAAAGCTGTTCCCCACAAATATAATTTTTTAAATTAAAAACATGAAGTTCAAAAATACTGCTATTTTCGCCTAGACATTCTTTAACAAATGGTTACGACATGACATGCACAACACTTCGATCACAAGAAAATCACGAAATTGTGTAAAATAATGAAGGAACTCTGAAAGGTAAATTATGAAAAGCCGAGAAATGCGATATTTAACAAACCACTTTTTAATTTTTCTTAAAATGGTTATTGGTTAACAAATTTCAAGGCCAAAGCCCTATGCTTGACGTCAAGAAAAGGAAAGGGAAAATGTTAATATACAATGGCATAGTGCTGCAAGGCTAGAAGATAGCTCGCAGTTTGGGGGAATTGTCAGTTATTATTTTTTTAAAGGTGAGGGGGAAAAAATTTCTTTAAAAAAACCGAATTATTTGCTTTTAATTACTGTTTTTTATGACAATTTACCATAAAATTGAATACTATATTCCACTCCATGAATTACAAAAAAGTATGTCCTCTAACTGGTCCTCTTATTTGAACGTATTATGGGGCGTGTTCGCAGGGACGGATTTAGATTTGAAAAGGCCCAAAGCTATTTGAGATATGGGGCCCTTTATAAGTCCAGTTATTATATGTCAGTGTCAAATATGATTTTCGGATACCTAGAGGGTTAAACTGAAATACAATTAAGAAGTATATAGATAGTGAAATAAAAAATCTTTCACTTAAAATCATTTTTATTCATAACACACTTAAAAATGCAAACTCTGGTAAAAAGAAACAAAAGTTATTTTAAAAGGCACAATTTACAAAGGCTTATTATCTAAGCTCTTGAAACATGTTGGAGGAGGGGAGACTGCTATCAGAGAATCAGTATGGGTATTGAGATTCGCAAGAACTACACGTTCTCCTTTCTCCTAATAACAACAAGAAAGTTTTATATATTCCAAGAATTCTTTTTAATAAAACCATTTCATTTTGTTGAAACTACAACAATGTTGCCATCTCGACAACTACAAATAATAAAATGTTAACTGACTAGATTAATTAGATGCGCGCGTGTATCTTTACATTCTCCCACCTTTTGATTTAAAGTTAACAAAACTAATCAAAACAAATACATTCAGACAGTCAGATAATGATCAAATTCAAAATCCGTTCAATTTGAATAGTTCAATCCAAAAATCTGGAAGGAACGTTGACAGTTCTTCCACTTCTGGTGATAACAATCCCTTTGTCCATTGCTGGAACCTTGCTTTCATCAACAGTGGATTCGCTTGAAGAAGAGATATCTCCAAAGGGAAAATTCTCTGAATAGGGCGAACCGTCTCACCCGAAGATGTCTTTACTCGAACCACTCTAATGTTTCCGTCTTTACCTGGATACACTTCCACTACTTTTCCCATAGGCCAGAAAATCCTGCGTTTTCCGTCATTTTCGACGAGCACAATGTCCCCAACTTTAATGGTGTGACGTCCATCAACTTCATTTGATACTTGAACAAGTTGACTGAGGTACTCACTTCTAAATCTTTTCCTCAGTATATCTCTTAACTGTTGTTGGTGTCTGTACCTTTTCGTGAGATTTACTTTGTCAAGCTGATCTAAATCAGGCACTCCTACCTCTGTAGTCCCACTCAGAAACATCGCCGGAGTCAATGTAATGAGATCGTCTGAGTCCTCGGAAACGTAAGTGAGGGGTCTGGAATTTATAATTGCCTCACAGTCGCACAATACACTCACAAGCTCTTCATAATTAAGCGAAGATTGTCCTAAAACTCGACGTAACAGCTTCTTCAGCATCTGAATCATTCGTTCCCAAAATCCTCCCCACCAAGGGGCGGCTGGAGGATTAAAGATCCATTGAATTCTTCGTGTAGCTGCTTCAGCTTCAATGACCTCCCAGTTGAGAGTCCGGAAGAGATTGTCAGCCCCTACAAAATTGCTTCCATTATCACTGTAGATAGTTTTCGGTCTTCCTCTTCTTGCAATGAATCTACGGAGTCCGAGCAGAAAACTTTGGGTCGTCAGCGACACTATGAGTTCTAAATGGACGGCCCTGTACACTGCACAGGTAAAAAGGATGATCCAGGACTTCTTCCGATCTCTCAACATTAGCGGTCCCGCCATATCTACTCCGGTAACCTCAAATGGCGAAGCGTCTCTGATTCTATTCTTAGGTAATGCAATAGGAATGCTCTGCATTCTTTTAGCTTCGTGTCTTTTACATATGAGACAGCGTGACAGGACTCTACGGATGGTCTTTCTAGTTTTAATTATCCAAAACGTTTCTCTCAGTTTTGCCATCAAAACGTGCACGCCAGCATGAGACATTTTTTTATGTATATCAGTAATCAAGTACTCAACAAGCTTGTGATTTCCTGGAAGCAATATTGGGTATATGAAATTTTCTAGGTCTTTTCTTTCCGTCAACTTTGTCTTGACTCGCAAAAGACCTTCTTCATCTTTAAATATGCAAATGGACTTCAATTTTTTTAGATCTTCCGAAGTAAATGCCTCTTGCTGTACTAATCTAACAAGAACCATTTCAGCGGCAGTAAGTTCAAATACCTTCAATTCTCCACTCACCCTTTTATTTTTTCTCAATTTTGCATTCGAAATAAATCTCTGCATCCAAGCAACCATTCTTAAAATCTTGTGGTACCTTGAGAAATATCCGGTAATCCATGAATTCACTTCAGCTTTACAACTCAATGTTGTTACAATATTTTTTTTTCTTTCAGCAGCAATTTCCTCTGTATTTTCAATAGGATTAGAGTGAGGCCATTCATCTTCTGTTAGTGGCAACCAATTAGGCCCCTCCCACCATTTAGATGTGATTAATTTTGTTACAGAACATCCCCTCGAAGGCAAATCAGCTGGGTTTTCAGTTCCAGGGATGTGATTCCAATCTTCAGTTCTGGTCAAATTTCTGATCTCCTTCACCCTGTTATAGACAAATGTCGCCCATGGTTCGTTTCCTTTAATCCAGCACAAAGCAGTTGAAGAATCAGTCCAGAAATATGTTCTTGTTACTAGTAGTTCAAGACGTTTAATGATAAAGGAAGCCATCCTAGCTCCAATGCAACAAGCTAACAACTCAAGACGAGGAATTGTTGATTTCTTCAGCGGAGCAACTCTCGATTTGGCTTGAAGAAGTTGTACTTTGACTTGCATTGCGTTTTCGGATCTCAGGTAAACCACAGCTGCATAAGAAGACTTAGAAGCATCTACAAATATATGGAGGCTGTGTGAAGCACCATCATTCAAGGTCATGTATCTGGGAATTTTCACTACTGACAGCAAAGGTAGTTCCTCTATCCACTTTGAAAACATCTTCTTTATCTCCTCAGGCAGCTCAGAATCCCAACTTAACTTTTCCCTCCAGCTCTCCTGCAACCACAACTTTGGACGGAGCTTGAACGGACAGACAAATCCGATAGGGTCAAATACTTTCTGTACGATGGATAGAATGGTCCGCCTCGTCAATGGAAGTCCCTCCAAACTAATGTTGTTTACATCACAAAATAGAGAATCTTCCTGCTTGTCCCATAATAGTCCCAATACCTTTGTAGGCTGAGTTTCAATTTTCATGTTATTTGTATCAGTTTGTTCCCAACCTCTTAGATCAAATTTGGCTTCGGCCATTATTGCAGTAGCATTTGAGATAAATATCTCCGCCTCTTCTTTTGAGTCAACCGAGGTCACACAGTTGTCAACGTAAAAGGAAGTATGCAATTTCTCAGCAACAGTTTTGTAAGAGGATTTGCTTTGCATAAGATGAAAATTTATCACAGCTCCAAGCAAAAAGGGACTGCAGTTCAGGCCGAAAACTACTCGGCAGTGACGAAATTCTCTAATTTCTTGTTCGGAATTCTTCCACCAGAGGAATCTCAGAAAGTCGCGATCATTGTCATTGATTGATATTTGTAGGAATGCCTTTTGTATATCAGAGATAATTCCTATCTTCTTTTCTCTAAATTTAAACAAGATTGTGGGTACTAGTTCAAGCAAATTTGGACCTTTTGCCAAACAATCATTCAAGGAAAACGAGTCTTTCTGCTTACAAGAGGCATCGAAAACCGGTCTCACCGACGTTGTGGAGTTGTCTTTGAATACTGCTCGATGAGACAAATAGTGTACACTCTTTTCTTGTATACTCTCTGGCACTTCCTCTATCATCCCTAACTGCAACCATTCCAAGAAAACTGCATTATAATCATCAAAGCGTTCTCCGGATCTGAGCCTCTTTGTGGTTGACACTAATCTCTTCTCAGCAACTTCTCTGTTGCTAGGTAAGTTTCCTGGATCATTCACCCAAGGCAAGCTAACTTCATATCTCCCTTCTTCGTTTTTTCTCAAAGTCTTGTGAAAGTGATTTAATACTGCCTTTTCTATTTCTTCTATAGGTTGAATTTCACATGAATCTGTTATGCCTATGGCTTCCAGCTTCCACAAGTTCTCTAGACGATCGGCGTGTATTAGCATGGAGGTCACGATCGAGGATGCATTTTCCTCGGAAGAACGTCCACACATTTTACCCATGACTACCCATCCAAACAATGTCTGTACAGCAACTAGACCATTGTCTAATTTACGGAGTTCTCCGGTTAGAACTTGTCCAGCTATGTCTGCTCCGAGAAGAATTTCTATTGGTAGATCGCCTTTTCCCACATCTGTGACTACAATATGCATTCGATTCAACTCTGAACAAAGTTCTGGGGGTAATCTTGCCACATGGCCACAAATTTTATGTTGCTCCAATAGTTGGATACCACGACAGTACTTGCCATCAAGACTACTGACAGTCAATTGGTAGCAGTTGTGAGTTTTCCTACCAGAAGTTACTCCTCCAAACAGAGCATGCACTAAGCTTTCGGAACCAACTGGTCTACATCTCATCCTTTGAGCCGTCTCTTTCAATATGTAGGATCTTTGAGAACCAGTGTCAATTAAAGCTCTGACTGTCTGTTTTCTACCATTGACTTCGATATTTACTAACAAAGTTTGCAGAAATACTTCTTCTGTGGCACAATAATTCGCTAAAGATACGTTTTGTTTTCCTTCTTCATCACATTCTTTCGCCTCGTCTCTTTTCTGATTTGCAAGCTCCGAACATACTATAGCCCAATGTCTCTTTGAACAAATTAAACATTGAACTTTTGTCCTACACTGTTTTGCTCGGTGTCCTAACTTAAAACAGATAAAACATGCTTTTTTTTCCTTTATGAGATCATGTCTTTTACTCAACGGCATTTTTTGTGCAGTAAAACAATCTTTACTTTCATGTTGTTTTCCGCAGAAAATGCAAATGATCTTCTCATTTCGCTTTTCAAACCTTGCTTCACTCGAAAACAGATCATTGGCTGTGGGAACCGAAACTTCAACTTGGCTTCTTTTCTCTCTACGTATTCCACCTTCTAATAATTTAAATCCCGCTTTTGCAAGTGAAATCCTTTGCTCCCCTTCTACTTCACTTCTCAAGAATAATAACAGCATTTTTAATTTGTCACAGTAAGAATTTTCTTGCGAGGTAACTGCTGATTGATTACGCAACCATACTCGAAATAGATCTTCTGGAATGCATGATTCCACAAGTGGAAACAACATGGCAGCATATTTATCAGTTGTCATTCCAATGGACTCTAATGCTCGTAAATACGACTCCAATTTATCGTACAACGACGCTACATTACATTTTCCCCTTGGCTCCTGAACATTTCTGATTACAAGACCCAGCATTTCTCGAACATAAAACTCAATTAATAGTTCTTCCCTGCCGAATCTATTTTTTAAACACTCAATGACGTTTCCATAATTTTCGGCCGTAGCTGGGAAACTGTCAACAATGTCACGAGCTCTACTCCCAGGAACAGTTGCTTGATACAAATAATGGAACTTGTCTTCCTTTTCCATTTCAACATCATCATGTATACGTTTGAATTGACTCCAAAAAGTCAACCAATCCTTTACTTCTCCTCCGAATTGTTTAAGCTCTATTTTGGGCAATTTCAGTTTACGTCTACTTGAAGTTGGAGATGAAGCGATGGACTCAGCAGTATTTAATGGTAAAACTTCACTATTTAAATGCATCTCTACTTTTACACGCACTAAATCCATTTTTTCCTTATACGCTTCGATATTCGCAAATTCAAGATCGAATTCTTCATCTGTTTCGAATTCCGCATTCAAAATTTGACGATCAAGAACATCCAATTCAGCAAATAAACGCTCTAAAGTAGCTGTTTTTGTTTTTATTATTTCTTTATCGCGTACTTCTTTCAGTAACTCCTCTAAAATACAGTTAACCGTTTTCGTAAACGACGATCGTACTGACTTCCGAGTTCGTTTTACCGCTTCCATTTTCAGATGAATATTAATACATCAACAGAGTTTATTTTCATTAAAAATATAAATTTATTTCCACTTACGGGTTATCACGTCCGGGTCACCAAATATTGAGATTCGCAAGAACTACACGTTCTCCTTTCTCCTAATAACAACAAGAAAGTTTTATATATTCCAAGAATTCTTTTTAATAAAACCATTTCATTTTGTTGAAACTACAACAATGTTGCCATCTCGACAACTACAAATAATAAAATGTTAACTGACTAGATTAATTAGATGCGCGCGTGTATCTTTACAATGGGTTTAGGAATGGCAGATCCTGCTTTACAAACCTTTTGAAGTTCTACGAAAAAATTACTGAGGAGCTGGATAATAAGAGCAGTGTGGATATCATGTACATAGATTTTCAAAAGGCTTTTGATAAAGTACCTCATGAGGCATTACTGTTTAAATTGGAAAGGCTGGGGATTCAGGGAAAAACATTAATATGGATAAGGAATTGGTTATTGGGTAGAAAGCAGAGAGTGCAGGTAAAAGGAAATTATTCACATTGGACAGAAGTTATAAGTGGGGTGCCTCAGGGATCAGTTTTGGAACCAATTTTATTTATAATTTTCATAGATGATATAGGTCAGGGGATCAAGAATAGAATCAGTATATTTGCAGATGACTTAAAAATATGGGGGACAGTGGATACCAAGTTACAGATAGAAAATTTACAAGGGGATTTTGATAAGATATCCGAATGGGCTGTAAAATGGGGTATGTCATTTCATGTAGGGAAATGTCAAGTTCTGCATATGGGTTACAGGAACAGTGGAGCCGAGTACAGGCTGCAGGGAGTAAAGGTAAAGGAGGGAGAAACAGTCAAGGATCTTGGGGTGATAATTCACAGGGATTTTAAAATGGGTCATCAATGTTCAGCTGCGGGTAAAAAGGCTAATAGGTTACTGGGGTATATTAAAAAGACTGTAACTTCAAGGGATAAGAATATAATCTTGCCGTTATATAAGGGTTTAGTAAGACCACATCTAGAATATGCTGTACAATTCTGGGCTCCATATATGAGAAAGGATATAGAATCAATTGAAAGGGTTCAGCACAGAGCTACAAAAATAATAAAGGGGCTAGCAAATTTCGACTATAATGAACGTTTAAGTAAGCTAAACATGTCTACACTGGAAAGAAGAAGAAGGAGGGGGGATTTGATTCAGCTTTTCAAGTTTGTAAAACAAGGGGACACAGAGGGCTTAAATTTCAATAGGGATAACAGAACAAGGGGTCATGGGTATAAATTGAATAAGACACATTTTAATCGGGATTTAAGGAAAAACTACTACTTTAATAGGGTAATAGACAGTTGGAACGCGTTGCCAGAAAATATAGTTAATTCAAAGGGAGTGTACGAATTTAAGACACAATTGGATAGTCAGTGGGAATTGGAGAATTCATAAACAAAGGACCAGCCTTGTTAGGCTTGAGCCTGTAGCTGGTCGTCAATATTTGTATTTGTATTTGTATTTGTATAAAGATCAAGTAATTATATTAAACTAAAATATTTTCTTTCTTGCCTTTGCCAGAGCAAAGTCACTGATGACATCATCAAATGATAAAACTGCGTAGTTTGTCACTTTCTATGCACATGAGACTAAGGGAGCATAATTTATCTTGAGTCATTGTTGTTCTAAATTCATTTTTTATCCTCTTCAGCTGAGAAAAAGATCTTTCTCCAAGGCCATTTGCAACCATCATACTAAGAAATAATCTCAAAATTCCTTCTGTATTAGGGAATGCTGATTGAACACGATCGTTAAATATTACCCTATACAGATCCTGATAATTCAGACTATCATGTTCCGCTGAACCATAGACTTGGCTATGTCTAACATATTGATGAAAATGCTTGACTTCTCCTGTCCACATCTTCAGAATATGTTTGGTATAAAGCACTAACTACTTCACGAATCTCTTCTTCTGAAGCTTCTAATTTTGTTAAGAATGAAAACTTTTTTGCAGCGTCGTTGTATACTAAGGCCCTCTGTGCCAGACTTAACTCTAATGCATCCATCCCAGATATAAATTTTTTGATTCTAAACTTGTCTCTTGACTCAACGTTCTCTAAAGCATCATCTTCATCATCATTGATATGCCTTCTTCTATATCTGCTTTTCTTGTAATCAACATCAGGCAATTTTTCCTTCAAAATGATCGAACATATCCCTGGAACCTTTAACAAAATCCGTAAGAGAAGCATACAGTTTCCTACATACATCTAGACTATTTTGGGGGTCTTGCAGGGATTGACTAGTCTTGTGAAAATCATCCAGCAAGTAACTCCACAAATATAACATTACCATAAATTCAAACTCCTCCATTTTATTCAAAATGTTTATGACTTGATTTCTTGTTTCGCCTTTCTCTGTAGTATCAATATGTAGCAGATGCAATGCAGAAATTATTAAATCATAACTATCAAGTATTGCATTTGTGGCCATTGAATGTGCTTCCCATCTAGTCTTTGACAAAGATTTTGAAACTTTTAAAACATCTTTGAAGAATGACAACAGTACTGCCCATCTATGTGTAGACGATGAAAAGAAATTATATATTTCTTGAACAATTCCAAAAAAGTTTACTGCATCTAAACAACAGTCAACTGCTGCTCTACCAACAAAATTCAGGGAATGACCAGCACATGGAATATACATGGCATACTTGTTAATCTTCAATATTATTTCTTGCATACTCTTGTATTTGCCAGACATATTAGCAGCATTATCATATGACTGGCCTCGACACTTACTAAAATCTATTTTGCACTCATTTGTAAGGTACAAGTAGTTGTACATCATCTTAGCCATACTTTCCCCTGTGTTAATACCCATCTCTAGAAAAGTTAGAAAACGTTCAATAGGGAGCCCATCATCTTGTGAAACATACCTCACAATAATAGTGAGCTGATCAATATGGGACCGGTCTGGAGTGGAATCTACAGATAAACTGAAGTACCCTGCAGTTCTTAAATCATCCAAGATTGAGTCTGTTACTTTATGTGTCATAATTTGGATGAATTCATCACATATTGTTTTAGAAAGATAAGATTTGACACATGATCCTTTTTTCCCAAATTTTTTTTATATGGCTTGCTAGAAAAGGATCAAATTTTGCTATAAGTTCGAGTAATCCAAGGAAATTGCCATTGTGAGGAGAATTAAATGTTTCCTTACCTCCTCTGAAAGTTAAACCACGCTCTGCCATAGTAATTATGACTGCCACAACTTGTTCAAGAACATTTTTCCAGTACTGCCTTTTATTATTTATCTGTTCTGCTAATTGGCAGTCAATTGTTGAGCCACGTTTTCTTGTAAGATATGTTACCGAAGCTGTTCTATGGTCTACATAGTTTTCATGACTTTGAACTAAATAGATGTTGCGCCAATCACAAAATCCATCGTATGATAACTGTGTAGAAGAATTTGAAAAGAGTTTACTCACGAAACAGTATACACGACCAGTTGCTGGCGAATATACTAACCATTCTATGTAATATTTTTCACCATTAGCCCGTTTGGGATAGAACAAACTTTTTGAGCAATATCTGTCTTGGTTTGCAAAAAGCTTCTTTGATTTTTCAAATGAACCATTTGAGTGCTGACTTTCTGACAGACCTTTTTCTACCCAGTATAAAATCTCATATTTACTTAAATCGCCACATAGCTATACATCATTCTGTTTGCTTTTTTATACTGAATCTTTTGTGCTTGTGCTACTCTCTGGTTTATAAATCTTAATATTTGTTGCTTCAATCGTTGAAGTAGATTCTATACAATTAGATGTACCAGGTTCTGTATCAGGAATAGGATGAATATCCCGTGACTAACTCACTGTTATAGAGGCTTTTGGTTCATCAGGCCCCTTATCTATCTTTGTTAAGAAATTTTCTAATTTTGTTAACTTGCTAAGCTCTTCTTCAGCTATCTGCTTCTTTATCCTCTTTTGAGCTCCTCTTTTATAACTTCTGGTTGGCGTCTTGCAAACTTTGGGTAGAATATTTAATATAACTATAAACATACATTTAAAAGTAATATAATGCATGACATTTTTTTTAAACGGAAAATTTCCTGTGATATTACCACTACTTACCAACAAGCGATATTTTTACAGTAAATAATACAAACAAAGAGAAAATTAACACAATAGCACTTTGGTCTTCGAAAAGACTCGCTAAAAAATTGGGAGAAGAGTATGGGACGTTCCGGACGTGCGGCATTGGGACAAATAATGCTGTAGTATATTTAAATATATATGACAATTGCTCACTCGGACAATTTTTTTTTGGGGGGGGGGCCCCAAGAAAGTGGGGGCTCTAAGCTATAGCTTGTTTAGCTTATACGTAAATCCTGCACTGCGTGTTCGTAAAAGCGATTGAATCTCATCGGTTCTGCGGTTATTCGAATGGGTCGTTCGTTAAGTCTCTTACTTATTTCTAGAGCGAATAACACCTCGTTTCATAAGCCACTGCGAACACTGCTGGGATTGTCCCTGACTACGACCAACCAGAGTGCCTATATAATAAGAGTGGCGACAAGGGACCAAATTTGGCCCAATGCACATGCGCGGCAGTCATTTTTCTAGCACAATCGTCTCCAAGCAGGTTGCTGTGCGAATATGTTTCTTCCATCGGTTTCCCACATTTCCTCCTCACTCTTTCTTTTGGCAATAGTGTTTATGTCCCAAAATTTTTATGCTCACAACTTATTGAAATCGTTTTTGTGAATATTAACAAGAAAAAGAAAAAAGTTAAGCTTACAACTTCAGTCTCTACTCTTATAAAAGGAAGTGTTTGTCTGTCTGTCTGCTTGTCACAAAATCCTGACGATTCTATGGCACTTTCAGCAATGAGATTTAGAACACAGGTAGTCCAAATTTTTTGCAATTTTTGGGTCGCGGCGAATTTTGAAATTCAATCTAGAAGATTTTTAAATGAATTTAATGAAATTTAATCATTATTGAATGCTACAGCATAGAAGAGATCACATATTCTTAGTTTATTGCTTTCATTTCCGTTTTGATTTTGATCGGAGGAATAATTTTTCAGTCACACGATAAAAACAAACAATCTCTTAACTGGAGTCAATTAGTTCTTTTTCTATCTCCTAGAGCGTTAAAGATAGAGTAAAAATTTCAGCGGATTTGAAATCTGCGGAAAATTTCACATTACATCAATACCTAAAAATATGATTTTTTAACATAAATAACTTTTAAATTGAATATATCTTTTATATTTTCGCACTAGATTGTGACGTCACGGTAATTTTCCCTTTCCAAAAATAAACAAATTGCATTTCGTGCCGAATTAGTTTTATAACATTAAATAAAAAATAGATTTTAAATGTCCTACTATTAATGGATAGTTTCTTAAAATAAAACTTGTAAGTACTCGGCTGGGCTGAAGGAACTTTTTCCAGCATTATTCAACTCGAGCGCCGGACAACTTACAAAAATTTGTGTGGGTGTTGGATCAAATGAAACGACAGGATTGTCTGGACTTAGTTACTACGGTTTATTTGCAGCAATCCTTGACCCTATATACACATAAAGGCCGCGATTGAGTCAGATCGCGTCTTTACACACAAAAGCATCTCATAATACACTTCATTTTTCTTACATCTGGGGCTTCCTTAAATACATCTGCTCAACTTAACTGCGCAGTGGTGGAGGAACCTCCCAAGCGCCATCTATTGGTCTCTCTCGAAACCAACAGTTGGTTCTTTAAATTATATACATGTTATATACTCCCCCTCTGGTTTCGTCGACGTCCCGGCAAGGAACCAGCAAGCGAATGGCAATTTGATAAGTAGTAGGTGATCGCTGAGTGAGAATGACATATGGACCGTCCCACCGAGGCATGTACTTGCTTCTTCGTTTCTTTTTGGCATTACTAACAGGGTGGAGTGTCACCCAAACATAATCGCCCGGAGAAAAGCTCGGTCCTGAACTTCTTCCCTTATCCGCATTGGCTTTTCTCTGGTCTTGTCTTTTTTCCATGGATAACTGTACTTCCGTGCTTAGGTTGGCAAATTTCTGAAGATAGGGGGTAATTTCGGGTACAAAATTATCATTTGAGACAGTAGAGCGAAGGTCATGTTGAACATCGTCTGTGGTCTTATGTTCTAGACCAAAATGAAGAAAAGCTGCAGTCTGGCCCGTGGTCAATCATCTGGATGAGTTCATGGCGAAACGAATGATGGGCAACTTCTCAGACCATGCAGTGTGATCATTTCCCACAAGAATAGCCAGACGAGGCTTTAGGTCCCGATTCTTTCGCTCCGCAGGGTTAGCTTGTGGGTGATATACAGGTATCAACTCCTGTTTGATTCCAAGAATGTAACAGACTTGTTGCATTGTAGAACTAATGAATTGCGTTCCGTTGTCGCTAATGACACGCCTGGGGATTCCATATCTCAGGAAAACTTCTTCAATGAGGGTTACAGCGCACTCTTTGGCAGTGGCATTGGGTAATGCAAATAGTTCAACCCATTTGGTGCAACAGTCTTCGACTATAAAAATCCATTTGTTTCCATCCTTTGATTCAGGTAAAGGTCCAAACAGATCAATCGCTAATGTTTCAAAGCGCTGATTGTATATGAGAGTTCTGAGCAGTCCAGAAGGCTCCTGGTTCGAGGCTTTAAAACGGGCACATTCCACGCAACATTTGACGTGTTCAGCAATGGATTTACGCAAAGCAGGCCAAAAGTATCTCTGGGCAATCCTATGATATGTGCCCTCAACGCCATAGTGTCCTGCGGATGGAGCATCATGGTATTCTTCTAATACCCTCTTCCGTTCCTGAAGAGGAACGACCAGCTGGGTTTCTTCCGAAACGGAGTCGTGGGGAAAACGACAGAGCACACCTTGATTCATGATGTACCCTCTATCGGTCCAATTTGCAAAATCTGCGCTTTTCTCTACGCTTTCAAAGCAGTCTATAAACTTCTTTAGCTCGTCATCTTTCAAATGTTCTTCTCTTATGTCACTGGAACTTCTAGTGGGAATGTCAACAGATACCATACAAATATCACAATGATCTTCGATGTGTTCACACACAGGGAGAGTCAACAAGTCAGCCACAACATTAGCCTTTCCTGGAATGTATACTATTTGCAGATTGTGGGATTGGATCTGCAATGCCCACCTGCCTAACCTCCCAGTTGGAGATTTCAGGCTCATCAACTACCTCAGAGGTTGATAGTCAGAGGCTATGGTGATCTTTTGTCCCTCGATGTAACCGCGAAACTTCCCCAGGGCCCAGACAACAGCTAAGGCCTCACGCTCAGTGGTGGAGCAATTTTGTTCTGCAGAAAGAAGGAGTCGGATAGCATATTCTTCGGAATGTTCTTCAGGTGTGTCTCCTTCAATTAGGACGGCACCCAGGGCGTAACTGCTGACATCCGTTCGAATTATGAAGGGCTTTGATGGATCATTTTGCTTGAGAATGGGGGGAGTGATCAACATTTATTTTAAGGTGATGTAAGCCCTCTGGTCTTCTTCTGTCCATTTCCATGACACATTTTTCTTGGTCAAATTACTAAGGGGTCTAGCAATTTCAGAAAAGTTAGGGATGAAACGGCGATACCAAGAACAAGTTTTCAGAAACGATTGGACCTGTTTCACATTTCTAGGATTTGACATTAACTGGATAGCGGAAGTCTTTTCAGGGTCAGCCTGGAGTCCGGATGGAGTTATCCAGTGACCTAGGTACTTGACCTTAAAGCACCCAAAGTTGCACTTTTCCCGGTTGGCATGCAACTTAAATTGAAGGAGTCGCTCAAATACAGCTCTCAAGTTTGACAGATGCTCTTCAAAGGTATCTGACAAGACAATTATTTCGTCAAGGTAAGACAGCAGGTGCATGTCTTTCAGACCCCCTCTGAAACGATCAATGAGTCTTTGGAAGGTTTCTGGTGCTTTTTTCAGCCCGTAAGGCATCCTGATAAAACGGTTTGTGTCAAATGGACAGGTGAAAGCAGTCTTGTCACGGTCTGTAAATGCCGCGTTAACTTGATGGTAACCCGCTAGCAAGTCAATCGTTGACATGTAGGATGTATGCTTGGCTTCGTGGAGCAAGTCGTCAATAAGTGGAAGAGGATAGGTATCAGTCTTCGTAATGGCATTCAGTTTGCGATAATCAACGCAAAATCTGTGGTTCCATTTGGTTTTGGGATCAGAATCACAGGAGCCGCATATGGTGACTCGCAGTCCTCAATTATGCCTTCTTCCAAGATTCTCTCTATCTCGTTTTCATTATACTTTTCTTTACTGGGGAAACTCTGTACGGAGGTACTGCAACAGGTGGATGGTCCATGGTGTCTATCCGGTGTTCAATGAAAGGGGTAGCTTCTCCCCCTGGATGAAAAGACCTCTCATACTCGTTTAGGAGGCGGTTCATCGTTTCACGTTGTGTTGACGTAAGGACAAGGTCTTCCACCTCTCGAAGTGAACACGAATTAATTTCCATCTCGTTTTCCGAATTCCTTAAATGAATCAGATTTCATTTGTTCTGCAAATGGGTATTTGTGGAAAGGACTATCACCGAAAAACCAGTCCTCTTCTTTTATATTTAGAACGACGCCAGATATCTTCAAAAAATCCGTTCCCAAAAGTGTTCGGTTTTCTTTGGCTTCGGGTAATGCAATCAAGGTGGTTGAAAATGATCTTCCTTCAAGCTACACGGTCACAAGGATTGTGTATAGTGTCATTTCCAATTTGTGTCCATCCGCGAGGGATATACTAAGATGAATAGAAGTAAATTCCGCTCCCTGCTTTCGCAAGAGGTAGTACAGTGCTTCACCAGCGATGGAGTGACTCGCTCCAGAGTCAGTACAAGCTATTTCATTTATTTCATTGATGATCACTCTCAGCACTGCAACTGGAGATGACTCAGCTGTACTAGAATGTAGTTGGACGCAACCAATTGGAGCCGATTTGTTCTGCACAGATGGATTACACTTTGGGCATCGGGCTTTTATGTAACCTGGTTCATTACAACCAAAGCATCTTATAGTAGGTAGCTCCTTTTGGTTCATTTCTTGTCTCTGCATTTCAAACCTTCTCTGATAAAAAGGGTTCTTCGAATTTCCCATTATGGAAACTTCATCCTTATCTTTATTGAAAACTCTCTTCTTGAAATCAGGATTAGGGTCCTTCTTCATATTACTTTGCAAATTGTCAAGCGACTCTAGTTTTTCTGCAAGTTCCTCAGGGGAAGTGAAGTCGGCCCACTCACCAAGGAAATTTTCTTTTACTTATGGAGGGGTTCTTCTCTTCGTCTGGTCAGATATTATTAGATCCTTGAGTTGATCAAAATCCTGGATGTCCAGTTCAGACAGCCATCCCTCAAAATAAGTCCTCAACTCGAAGTAAAAATCTCTCCAGGCGCTCTCATGTGTCTTTTTATGTTGAGAAAACAGTTGCCTGAATTTTTCGATACTGAGTTTGTAACGTTTCAGAAGCATTTCTTTGATGTATCTGAAATTTCTGGACTCCTCTTCTGGCTCTCTAGCAATCAGTTTAGCTACATCTGCTGGTAGGTCTCCTATCAGGTAAGCCACCCACTGATCTTTTGGCACTTTTATGAATTTTAACTGTCTTTCAAAAATGTTAAGGAAAAGACCCATATTGTCATCTTTTGGGTTGAAGCTATGAATTAGTTTCCTCAATTCCCATTTAGTGTTTTCACTTTCCCCATTGAACCTAGTCTCTGTGGTCAAATTCACAGACTGTGCTTCCAGTTGCATCTTCATCTTTTCGAGTTTAAAAACTCTTTTCCTTTTCGGCTTTCTCCAGTTCAAAGGCTCTTTCCTTTTCAGCTTTCTCTAGTTCAAAGGTTATTTACCTTTCAGATTCTCTGCTCTCTCTCTGATTGTTTTCAGGAGTTCTTTTGCAAATGTTTTTTATAATTCTCTGAATTGACAATAATATCCTTTAGCTCTTAGATTTTTAGATTTTCTGTTAAGACCTCATCTATTTCCTCTAATCCTAAGATCCTCCCGTCTACCTTTAGCCAAAAATGTCATTTTTTTTTCTTTTTACGAAACCAGCTTTTAACCGATTAAAGAGGTTCTTCTTACAATAAATTTTGAAAATAGATTTTAAAATAACTTAATGAAAGTACTAGATTTCATACACTATATATGAACGACAAAAATATATGCAATAAATCCTATACTCTAAAAGAGAACACACAATACTAGTACTAAATCTTATACCCTAAAAAGATAGAACACACAATATCCATTCACTAAATCTTATACCCCAAAAGATAGAACACAATACAAGCACTAAACCTTATTCCCTAGCCTCATATATCATGTACAATTATAACTCATATAATTCAAAATAAATTCAGATTCATATGCGATGCAGCATTTCTGATTACCAATTTATGCAAGCTGAAGTTAAATCGAAACTTCAATCATACTAAATTTATAAAGTTATGCAAGCGGAAGCTAATTCGAAACTTGAATTACACTAAATTCACAAAGTTAGACAAGTTGAAAAAACAATAAAATCTCTTATCTGGGTGCAAGAAAGACAATGTTCAGTATTATCACTTTCCTGTAGTATGGATCTCCTTCCACGTGCCACTCCAAGCGACCGCTTCTCGTCAATTCCACGAGTAGGCAAATCCAAGCGAACGCTTTTCCCGATTAGCCGTGATCTCCAGACTCAAAAGTGTTGCTTCTGCGGAATGCTACCAGCGATTTCCAATTCATCAATCCGGCCCCACGTTGGGCGCCAATGTAAGTACTCGGCTGGCCTGAAGGAACTTTTTCCAGCAAAATTTAACTCGAGCGCCGGGCAATTTACAAAAATTTGTGTGGATGGATTAAATAAAACGACAGGACTGCCTGGTCGTAGTTACTGCGGTTTATTTGCAGCAATCCTTGACCCTATATACATGAAGACCGCGATTGAGTCAGATAGCGTTGTAACGTCGTAGGGGGTTTCTCTGACTACTACTTTCATGGTGGTCCTTCGAGATTTCCTCTGTTACATGGATTCGCCGTCGAAGACAATCGGCTGGCAAATTTATGTCCGGATGTTGGTGGCCCCTTGTCTTTGAACTGCAGCGGTTTCTGAAGAACATGTGGGGTCTTCTCTCGAGGTAAAAAGGAGAATTGTTGAACGCATGAAAGCGAACGGACGCAGGAATAGTCTGCTCCGATGAATCCGCGTTGAACCCATAGTTGTATATACCATCTATTAGCCTCGAAATAGCCTTAACTTGTGTATATCTTTAGTAACTAATTAAATGTGCTGTATTTTTAAATTTCGTATTAATTGCCTTCAAGCCACTCGCCACGTAAATTCTACTCACGACGTTACAGCACCCCCATTTTGGTGCACAGCGGAGGGATAAGAATCTCCATCAAGAGCATTAGTTTCTGTCCCTATCGAGCGGTTTTCGTTTTTTATGGTCAACCTGACCAAAGGAATTGCGTTCTATACTGATGGTCACCCAGACCAAAAAAATTGTGTTTGATTGTTAATGGTCACCCATACCTATGGAAACTTACTATACTGATGATCACCCAGACCAAGAAAGAACTGTTTTGATTTTGATGGTCCCCCTGACCAAAAATATTGGATTTTGATTGTTGATGGTCACCCTGACCTAAATTAATACTTATACTGATGGTCATCCTGACCAAGAGAGGACTGCTTAAATTTTGATGGTCACCCTGACCTAATGAACGTTTTCTCTTCTCGTTTTCTATAGTCATGGTCAACTTGACCAAAGGAACTGCGTTCTGTTTTTGATGGTCGCCCTGACCATACGATTTGTGTTTGATTGACCCTGACCAGAGGAGCTTCGTGCAGATTTTTATCATCACCTTGACCAGAAAAGCTTCGTGCAGAATTTGATGGTCACCCTGACCAGAGGAGCTTCGCGCAGATTTTTATGGTCACCCTGATCAGAGGAGCTTCGTGCAGAATTTTATGGTCAAACTGACCAAAAGAAGGTTACCCCGTCTAGTGAGAATTTGTCTTCAGTGTCATCCTGACATACCAGTGAACAACCAGTTCCCGATAAATTGTGTGTGTGCGCGCGCTCTAAGCATAAATCATACTCCAAATCAGCTACAGGACATCATGTCAAGTCAAGTCAAGTAAGTACCTATGTCATACATTGGTTGTGTTTAAATTTCATTGCGATTAATTTTCCAAATTCGAGTAATTTGTTAAAGTTAGAACAGCGCATTTACTTGTTGGGAAAGAGTATTTCGATAGTACTACTTTTTGCAATTGAACGGAAATTTACTGTGAAACTGTTATTGAGGAACCATTGAGTATTTTTTTATTATTCCAACTGTGTCGATTTGTGTGAAAAGTTTTTAAAATTGTGTTTTCCAAATCTTTTGTAAGTTAAAAAAAAGGGCAGTTCTTTGGAAAGCTAGGAAGGAGCATTTGATATGGTTGGCTATGGAATTAGGAGAAGAGGTTCCTCCAGAACCTAAAATGTTTCAATTGAAAAGTATAATAGAAGGTTGTAAATTATACGATGCTAAATTTGTCGAAGATTTAGTGGTAACTATTAGTAATGAAACAAAGGAGCTGAGAGTAGCTGAATTGAGGTTCATAGAAGCTGAGTAGAGTCGAAAATTAGCTGAAAGGAAGTGGGAAATTAGTCTTACGGTTTCTCGGACAGTAGCAGAAAGGGAGTTGGAGATGTGATAGGAGCTTTGGAAAAAGCTGAAAGAGAGTTGGAAATAGCCGGAGAGAGACGGAAAATTGCTCGGGGTAAAGCTGAAAAGACGAAGTCCCAGTATGCTATAAAATTGCGAGAGTTACAAATGCAAAGGGTAATGGTAATTTTAGTTAACGTCGTACTAGAGCAACACAACGGGCTATTGACGACGGTCCGGGATCAGTCCCTTAAGGGAAAGATTCGAGGACAACACCTCGTAATTTTGAACCTCGGTCAGATGACGAAGCAACACCTGAGCTGGCACCCCACTCTCCAAACTTCCACGCCAACCCAACGTGAGGACTTTCGGCCACGACAGATTTAAGGTGCACCAGACGCCTCTACACCATACGCTTACAAACATCCATGCCCGGGCCCGGATTCGAACCAGGAATCTTCCAATCTAGAGGCTAACACCTTAACCACTATACCGGTTGGTCGGCACAAATGCAAAGGGAGGAAAGTGTAGGAAAAAGGAAAGGTGGCGAAACGGAAAATGTAGAAAGTTAGGGTAAGATAGGGTAATTAGACCATGTGGTACGAAAGGGCAGAAAAATAGGACGGATCCTGCGGAGTATCACTACAGTGTCTCCAAAGAAATTACCACAACGGGGTATTGGGATACCGTTGGTATGGGCAAAGTGGAAACTTCGCCAGACGAGGAGCTAATAGAAATTTCAAAAGTGGAAACTTTGCCAGATGAGGAGCTAATATAAATTTCGGAAGTGGAAAACAATGGACCCGAGTTGTCTTTTCTTGAGATAAGTCACGAGGATTTTAAGGAGGGTCAACGAGATTGTGTAGGTTTGAAGATGTTTGATTTTGTGGAAGAGAATGCTCCATCTTCGGAAAAAGGGGTGAATTGCATTACAAATGTGTTGTTGCCACAACAACCAGAAGATAGATTTGGCAATACAATGAAATTGTTGGTTTTCCCTGAGGAGACGCAGTATAAAGTGTGTCGCAAGGATTCGTTTACACCTTTGGGTGGCACTGAATCCAATGATGAACTATCGAAGTACTTGTACTCGATAATGCCAGGTTGTTTTAAAGGCATGAAAAATTTGGTCCCAACATTTGACCAGTGCCAAAGGGTTGGGAAATCCAATGAAAAGAAAGAAATCGCACTTGAAATTGTACCTGTAATTCAGGAGGTTTTGTCAAAATTGCATACCGATGCGATTGTTTTACATCCTAAGAATGAAGTTGAAAAGCGAATCGCGCATCTTATAACGGACATGTGTATAGTAGGAAGGTATCATGAAGTTGCGAAGATTGGAATAGATTCAGTTCCCGAATACAGGAATCCTATCAAAAATATTTAGTCGTTTGGGATTTTTGTCCACAAAACTTTTATTTTTTGAGCTTACAGTAGACGTAAAGTGTGAAATTGAAATTGATTTTGAATTTTAAAGTGTCATAACCTAAAGGTATTGGTTTTCAGATGTTTCAATTATGTTGATTGTAAAAGATTTTTTGTTTAGAAGAATGAATTGCATTTATCAGTGAATTAGTGAAAAAAAAAGTTTTTTTTTAAATTAAGTTTTTTGTGTTAAGGTATATGAATAGTTTTCATATATAATGGTTAGAAATTATGATTATGCTAGATAAATGGTAATTGTGTTACATGTTAAAGAAATATATGAGAAATAATTTCCTTGATTATTAAGTAGTTGTGTTTATTATTCTTTGTTTGCTTAGTTCTTTAATAACTGAGTAATTGTGTCAGATTAGGTTTTAATGCAAGGAATTAAGGTTTTATAGGCATTGTTAGTTTTATTTATGTGTTGCCTTACATTTGATTATGTATTGCCATAACTGTATGTTTTGTGTCAAAGAGATAGACTACATGTCTAATTTTTGGTTTCCTCGAGAAATTTTACACGTATAAGTGTGTGATGATAGATTTAAATGTGATCCTTTACAGGTAACTGCACTGAGTAGCATTTTTTTTAAATTGTTTATCCGTAAGTTTATTTATTTAATTCTAGTAGGTTTTGAAATGTTTAAGTTTTAACAAATGTCGCAACCTTATATGACAGATACTTTGTGCTCTGAAAATACATGTGTTTCAGGAACATTAGTTGTGGATTACATTGGCATAAAGCTGAAACTTTTTCCTGATCTCCTAGAAAAAAGTTTCTCTAAAAGGGGGAAGGAATGCTGTAACGTCGTAGGGGGTCTCTCTGACCTCTGCTTTAATGGTGGTCCTTCGAGATTTCCTCTGTTACATGGATTCGCCGTCAAAGACAATCGGCTGGCGAATTTATGACCGGATGTGGGTAGCCCCTTGCATTTGAACTGCAGCGGTTTCGGAAGAACGTGTGGAGTCTCGAGGGAAAAAAAGAGAATTGTTGAACGCATGAACGTGAACGGACGCAGGGATAGTTTGCTCCGATGAATCCGCGTGACTGAACCCATAGTTGTATATACCATCTATTAGCCTCGAAATAGCCTTAACTTGTGTATATCTTTAGTAACTAATTAAATGTGTAGCATTTTTAAATTTCGTATTAATTGCCTTCAAGCCACTCGCCACGTAAATTCTACTCACGACGTTACAGCGTCTTTACACACAAAAGCATCTCATAACACACTTCATTTTTATTACATCCGGGGCTTCCTTAAATACATCTGCGCAACTTAACTGCGCGGTGGTGGAGGAACCTCCCAAGCGCCATTTATTGGTCTCTCTCGAAACCAACAGTTGGGTGTTTAAATTATATACATGTTATAAACTTTATTTCAACCAACTGTTCAACGCATGTAGTTTTTCTTTAGTGTGATTATTCCTTTCCTTACATTAAGTGAAGCATAAATGATACTGAACATTTTTAATTGGCCTTTTTAATGCATTACACAAAATTTTAACCCCCCTAAATTTAATTTTTGTTTTAAGTTTCATCCATTTATACCAGTCAAAAAATATGTATTTTCAAAAATAGTCAACACCACCAGTACACATTTGTTAAAAAATCTATCAAATTTTCAGATGAAAAAATAGAATTAACGGAATGAAACTAAATTATGAGCCAATATTGGCCTAAACATACAAGAATAATCTCAAGATTAAAAAAAAAATAGTTAACATCATTTGTACGCATTTATATCCAAATCCACAGATTAATGTTGATGTGGTGGTTTTGTTCCGATACCAAATACAACACTTTTGTATATAAACATTTCTTTTCTATATAGCATGGCTACAATTTACTCTCTTTACTCCGTAGACAAATTTTAAGTATTGATATTTGTAGAAAACATTAATCCCTATCGATTGCTACCTTCCGTTTTGTTCTGCGATAGCAAATTGCGCAATTGCAACCAGGCGAGTCGTTTTTTAACGGCTGTACATTACAAGGGCTTCGAGATACAAGTTTTGAACAAAATTTCTAGGAAGTACAAAATTTAGTTGAAAAAATGGGTATAGAGTAGGGATTTCTTAAAAAACTAAAGAGAAGATAATTGAAATAGATGAAAGAAGTAACTTGACACCCGAAGAATTATATAAAAGACAAATTAACAGTGTTCTTGACACTCTATTGTCTCAAATAGATCGGCGTTATCAAAAAATGAAAACTATTTGTGACGATTTTTGCTTTCTCTACGGCTTGTCTTTCAATATATGTTGCTGATTTAAAGACAATCGCCTGCACATCTCGCTATTAAATATTGCAAAGATTTAAAAAAGTACGATTTTACATGCAAAATTGAAAGTTTTAAATTTGAAGTAACGGTTTAATCGTATCTTACCCAAATTACAATGTCGCTCTTCGAATATTTCTAACTCTTCCCGTTTCTATTGTTTTGTGCGAGAGAAGTTTTAGCAAGTTTATAAAATTTTAAGCTAGATTTATTTAAGTTAACAAAAAAAGGATGAGGAGACATTACAGTACAGGCGACGAAATCCACGAATACAGAATGCCAAGCAAAGTAACAATCTCAGGTTGTTGTTGGGTTCAACAGAATAAACGGGCTGTAACCAGATACAACAGAATTATAATTTCACACTTCCTCCAATTATGTTGTCCCTTTAAATTGCACATAGAATAACTGGAGTAATAAGATTGCAATGACAGCATGAGAGAACAGCTCAAAGAATTAATATTATGAAGTCATACACCAATTAAAAATATTAATGACAGTACCACACTAATACTATGCTAATAGTAATACTATACCAATGAGAATACTACGGATACACTAATGTAAATCAAATACTGATAATACAATGTCATATCATGGTACTAAATCACCTATGAACACTTTTACTGTAAAAAATATATATATATGTGGGATTGTGCGACGAGCGCGCCAAAGCCTGATACGTCCGCAGCAGTAACGCCACCTAGAGGAAGCGTCCGCTCAGAAGCGACCGCAGCAATGAGACAGATGTTCCCCCAGACACCGAAGCTAGCAGTTGGGCAGACGGCCCATGACTTTTTAGGCAGATGGCCTCTTAGTTGTCGGATATTCTGAATTGTCAAAGATGTTTGTAAATATACTGTAAATACATTAATTTTGTAATTAAACTTAAATTTAAACTTTAAGAGTTATTTATCTTTTACCTTTTACGAACCCACATATATTTGGGGGCTCGGCCGGGATTTAATTAAAGGCCGAAGATTGCCGTTTTTATCTGAACCGTTCGAGAAACGCATTTTACGCTTAGACGCGGACAATTCCAATATTCGCCTGATGCTCATCGGATTCAAGGTGAGAACTTCATTTGAGTGAAGGACCGTGACTCAGCATATTGGATCTTGAGGAATACTTCATCTGAACTGTGAGTACAGATTTTTCATTTTGACACTAACATGGCTACGTATTTAGCCGGAGCACGCAAGATCGATCTTCTAGCGCTAATAGAAGAATTAGAACTAATAGCAACAGAAGGAACCAAAATTCCGCAGCTTATTAAGTTGATAACGAAAGCCGATGAATACAGTGAGGAATTAACAAAAACGCTTTTAAAAAGGATTGTTTCTGAACGAGAAACAAAGGAAAGAGACGATAAAGCTGAACGCGAAAGGGAAGCTAAAGAAAACGAAAAGAAAGCAGAACGCGAATTTCAGTTGAAGAAGTTACAGCTAGAAAACAAAAGTACTGGAAGTTTCGATTTTATTTCCCCACTTAAAACTGACTTTTCAAAACTAATGACACGTTTCGACGGAAACTGTGATTTAAGCATGTATTTATCTTTGTTTGAAAAACAAATTAATCGCATAGAAATACCTAAAGAAAATTGGGTTATTTTCCTTGTGAGTCTTTTACCGTTGGATATCGCAAATTTAATTGCAAGAGAGCCTGATCCGCTCGCAAATGATTACGACCACGTGAAAAAACTTTTACTGAATCGATTTAAACTAACACCGGAGCAGTTTCGACAGCACTTTTTTACTCATAAAAAAGAAACAACCGCATCTTGGCGTGATTTCGCCTACGAGTTAGATAATTTTTTCGAAGAATGGGTTGTGGGTCTTAGTATCTCTAAATATGAAGAATTGAAAGATCTCATAGTGGCGGATCAAATTAAAAGGAAAATACCGTTTGAAATGCGCGAGCATTTTATTGATGAATTACCGAAATTGAATAAAGTAGCCGAATTAGTGAATAAATTGGATGAGTACGAGGCGGCAAGATTCCATCTTAAAAGACCGGGAGCTAGAGATATGAAATCAGCTGAAACACAAAGTCATCAGCGCTCCAAGAAATTCAATGATAAACCGTCGATCGTCCGTGCTCACCAAAGTGTTACTAACCAATATATTAAATGTTTTTCATGTAATGAAATTGGTCATAGAATTTCTGAGTGTCCAAATAAGAATAAAGGAATTAAATGTTTAAAGTGTAATGAATATGGACACCGTAAATTCGAATGTAATAAAGGTGTAAAAACTGATATTCATGAAGAAAAGAAAGTTTTAATTAATATGTCCAGTAATCGTGAAAAGAAGTTGTATAAATGTCTTAAAATTATGAGTAAATATGTTGATGCTTTAATTGATACGGGATCAGATTTATCTATTTTGAAATATGATTTTTATATGCAAATTGGTGCACCAGAATTAACCCCCTGTGACATAATGTTAAATGGTATTGGAAATCAAAGTGTAAAATCACTTGGTTATTTTTGTGCTGAAATTACTATTGACAATTTTAATATTCTCACTGAGTTTTTTGTTATTGAAAACTTGTGTTGCAATATTGTGATTGGGATGGACGTAATTAACAAGCTTAATATTTCAATATCAGGAAATGATTTAAGGATTTTGAGCTTTCGAGAAAACTCTATTAATCTTTCTTTCACACACACTTCGGAAGTAAAAGAGTCAGAAAAAATAAAAGCTAAGCGTTTTGAGGGACCCCATTCAGGAAGTAAAGGAATAAAAACAAAAACGAGTTGCCGAAATGGAGCCACTGTTTTGGAATACGAAAGTAATGAAAGGCAGATGTTTGGTATCCCCTCCCCCCTGACTCACCCTTTCAAAGAAGAAAACAGGTGTGAACTATTGGCGACTGCCATTAATATTCCAATGATAGGCGTTGCGTCATCTTGTGCACAGGATGTTCAAGAAAATGATTTGACTTTTAATCCTTTATCCGAATTGCCGATTTCCTTGATGGATGAAATTGAATTGCAACATATAAAAGATCCTAAAATAAGAAACGAGTTAGATATTTTGATTAGTGAATATAAGCCGCATAAAATTAAAGACACAGAAGTAAAAATGACTTTAATTTTAACTGATGATATACCGATTTGTCAGAGACCGCACCGAATGTCTTTAAAAGAACAGAAAATTGTTGAGGAACAAATACAAATGTGGTTAAAAGACGGAATAATTAAACCCTCCTGTTCCAACTACGCTTCACCCATTGTTTTGTGTAAAAAGAAGGGTAATAATTCATACAGATTGTGCGTTGATTATCGATCGGTTAATCGAAAGTTAATCAAAGATAAGCATCCACTCCCATTAATTCAAGATGTTTTAGATTGCTTGGGAAACGCACAGGTATTTTCCACTTTGGACTTAAAAAACGCATTTTTCAACATACCAATGGACCCTAATTCGACACGTTACACAGCATTTGTCACCCATGAAGGACAGTACGAATTCAATGTTGTACCTTTCGGATGTAGTAACTCACCAAGTGTTTTTGTGAGGTACATAAACACGGTGTTTAGAGACTTAATTCGAGACAAGACTATAATAATTTACATGGATGATATTGTTATACCTTCCATTGATGAACAAGAAGGGCTGGAAAAAATCAAAAGGGTTTTGAAGGTTGCGTCAGAATACGGCGTAATAATAAATTTTAAAAAGTGTCAATTTCTTCAACATAAGATAGAATTTCTCGGATACGTTATCGAGGGCGGCAAAATTCAACCTTCCCCATCCAAGACGCGTGCAGTGAAAAATTTTCCCCAGCCGAAAAATGTAAAACAAGTCATGAGTTTTTTGGGTCTTTGCTCTTACTTTCGACAATTTGTCGGTGGATTTTCAAGAATTGCAAAACCATTAAGTGACCTGCTTCGAAATAATGTCGAATGGACATTTGGCTCTGAGCAAGTCAAAGCATTTGAAAGGCTAAAGAAAATTCTCTCAAGTAGTCCGGTATTGCATCTCTTTAGGCAAGGAGCAACCTTAGAATTACATACGGATGCTAGTAGCCACGGCTTTGGAGCTGTTTTGCTTCAGCAAGCTCACGATGGGAAATTTCATCCTATTCACTTCATGAGCAAGAAGACTACTCCTCAACAAGAGAAGTATTGTTCTTACGAATTGGAAGTACTGGCTGTAATCGAGGCTTTGCGAAAATTTCGCTACTACTTGTTGGGTACTAAGTTCAAAATAGTGACCGATTGCGCTGCATTTCAGAGGACTATGCAGAAAAAAGAGCTTACACCAAAAATTGCTAGATGGGCATTGTCACTCGAAGAATATGATTATGAGGTTGTCCATAGATCAGGCACCCAAATGAAGCATGTGGATGCCCTAAGCAGGAACATATTGTTGATAACAACTCGTGCACAAGGAGAATTAACAACCCAAATAGAAGCTGCACAACATCAAGATGATCACATTAAAGCAATTAAAACTCTAGTTGAAGAAGGACATGACAATGAACATTTCATTAAAGCAGGAATTGTGTACAAGTATGAGAATGGGAAAGAACTACTAATGGTTCCTCAGGCGATGCAAAATAACATCATTAAAGACGTTCACAACAAAGGTCACTTTGGAGCTGCCAAGACAGAGGAAATTCTTAAGCAACAGTTTTTTATTCCTAATGCAAGAAAACATGTTGAAATCGTTATTTCTAATTGCGTACAGTGCATCCTCTGCAATAGAAAACGTGGAAAAGGCGAAGGGTTTCTTAATCCAGTGCCGAAAGACAACGTTCCACTTGGGACTTACAATATCGACTTTTTGGGACCCCTTCCAACAACGAATAAAAGATACCAACATATTTTCTCGGTAGTCGATGCCTTTACGAAGTTTGTCTGGTTGTACCCAGTGAAATCTACCTCGGCTAGCGATGCTATCGAAAAGCTGAAATTACAACAAGCTACTTTTGGAAACCCATCACGAATAATTTCAGATAGGGGATCAGCGTTTACATCGAAGGAATTCACTGATTATTGTACTGATCAGGGAATTGAACATTGTAAAATAACAACCGGAATTCCTAGAGGCAATGGGCAGGCAGAAAGGATTATTGGTCTGTTGATTCCTGTTCTTGCCAAACTTTCAATAGAGGAGCCTAGCAAATGGTTCAAATATGTTCCAAGTCTACAAAGTATCATAAACAGTACACCATCCAGAAGTACGAAGCATACGCCATTCGAACTGATGATTGGCATCACAATGAAAAATAAAGAAGATCTGAAGATAAAAAATATATTGGAAGAAGAGTATGAAAAGTCCATGATGAAGGATAGAGAAGAATTACGCGAACAAGCAAAAGACAATATTTTCAAATTGCAACAGGAAAATAAACGTCAGTATAACAAAGGGAGAAAAAAATCTAGAGTGTACAAAGTAGGAGATCTAGTGGCCATTCAGCGTACGCAGTTTGGAGTTGGGCTTAAGCTGAAACCTAAATTTTTGGGACCCTATCGAGTTGTAAAAGTGTCTCCTAATGACAGATATGCCATTGAAAAAGTGGGCGATCATGAAGGTCCAAGCCTAACTACTTCAGCAGCTGATTACATGAAACCCTGGTCCACTGGTCAACAGTAAAAAAAAAAAAATGTATATATAAGCCTTTTTTCCCTCTTTCTTTCTTCTTTTTTGTTTGTATTTCAGATATGTGAGAATGTTATGGCCTGTTTACTGATGTTGAAGATGGCGAATTTCGAGGACGAAATTACAGTCAGGATAGCCGATTGTGGGATTGTGCGACGAGCGCGCCAAAGCCTGATACGTCCGCAGCAGTAACGCCACCTAGAGGAAGCGTCCGCTCAGAAGCGACCGCAGCAATGAGACAGATGTTCCCCCAGACACCGAAGCTAGCAGTTGGGCAGACGGCCCATGACTTTTTAGGCAGATGGCCTCTTAGTTGTCGGATATTCTGAATTGTCAAAGATGTTTGTAAATATACTGTAAATACATTAATTTTGTAATTAAACTTAAATTTAAACTTTAAGAGTTATTTATCTTTTACCTTTTACGAACCCACATATATATATCTGTAAGAGAAAAGAAAATCTAGGTTATACACAAAAATTGTTCACTGATGGAGTTCATTACAGTTCTTTAATATTGAGAAGGTCGCGAGTCCTCAAACTTTGTTTTTGACTATGTTTTTGTCAGGATATCTGCCAATTGCTTTCCCGATTACACGTACCTGACAGTCACAGTTTTTTCCTCATATTTTTCACGAATAAAGTGATGGCGTATATCAATGTGCTTGGTTATTTTATGAAATACTGGGTTTAAATAAGCTTAATTGCACTTTGATTATCAACCAAGAGAGGAATTGCATCTTTTATCATTGTGGTCTCACCAAGGTCCTGTAGTAGTTGACGTAGCCACACTATTTCTTTTACAGCAGTTGCTGCTGCAATATACTCTGCCTCAGTGGTTCAGGTAGACACAGTTACTTGTTTTCGGCTACACCAGGTCACAGGCCCTTTACTTAGCACAAACAAATATCCAGAGGTTGACTTTCTGGTATCCACGTCGTCGGCAAATTCAGCATCAGAGTATCCAACTAGTTGTAAAGCAACCCTAGAATTACTGGAATACTCGATGCCATATCTATTTGTGGCCTTCAGGTATCTAAAGGTACGCTTAAAATCATTCCAGTGTACCTGACCAGGATTCGATTGGAATCTGCTGACCAAGTTGACAGCAAATGCCATGTCTGGTCTCGTGGTACTGGAGAGAAACCTTAGTGATCCTTGTCGATAAGGAGTCCCTTCTTGAACTGGAATAGACTCTGAATACATAACAGTACCAGGATCTACAGGTATGCTATATGGATGGGCATCATCTAGATGGAATCACTTTAAAATCCGTTCAATGTATCCTTCTAAGAAGATTGAACCATTAGAATTGTGTTCTATTTGTATCCCTACAAAGCATCCATTATTGCAGACAGTGGCCTCAAATTTTCTTCCTAGGTCAGAGACTATTTCATGGAGTATTCGTTCCTCTTCAGATAGCAGCAAAGCATCATCCACATACAGCACCAGAAGAACTCTTGTTCCACGAAAGTTTCCACTAAAGGCAAATAAGTCTGCTGCACTCTGTTGATAGCCAAAACTCGTGAGGAACTCTGAGAAAGTCCTGTTCCAACATCTGGAAGCCTGCTTCAGTCCATATAAAGACTTGTTCGGGCGACACACTAAATTGTCCTTGACATCAAGGCCCAAAGGAGGTTGTACGAAGATCTCCTCCTCAACCTCTCTATAGAGAAAGGCTGTTTTGATGTCTATCTGTACAATGGACCATTTTCTTTGTACAGCTAGGGCAAGCACCACTCTGATGGTGTTAAATCTTGTAGTAGGTGAGAAGGTTT
This sequence comes from Metellina segmentata, assembly GCA_947359465.1. NCBI lineage: Eukaryota > Metazoa > Arthropoda > Arachnida > Araneae > Tetragnathidae > Metellina > Metellina segmentata. The sequence continues at coordinate 35,490,429 of OX375882.1, forward strand.
CAGAGAAATCCACTCCCTCCACTTGGGAGAATCCTTTGGCACAAAGCCTTGTCTCGAACCTTTCAATTTTGCTATTTGGAAGGCATTTGACTTTAAACACCCACTTCGTTACTATGATATTGCTTCGCTCTGGAGGAGGCACAAGTTACCACGTCTCGTTGTTCTTCAAGGTTTGGAGCTCTTCGTCTATAGCAGCCTTCCATTGTTATTCCTCAGGAGATGAAATGGCTTCTTCATATGTGTCAGGAGTCAAGATGTCTGCAATATTCACCTCGTATCGGGTGGTCTTCTAAGTGTATCTCTTGGGCGAAGACCATAGTCTTCATTTGCTGGGGGTGTTGGTTGACAAACAGGTGTCTCATGATCAGTCATTTTCATCAGCAGAAGTCTCAACTCGAAACATAGATGATGGGGTAACTGAGGGACAAGAGGATCTAAAGATGTCTTCGTTGAAGACAACGTCCCTTGATACCTTCAGTCCTTTTGTTGGGGTCATACAGAGGATAATTTTTAGAATCCTTCTCGTAGCCCACGAGGATTATTTTCTTGCTCTTAGGAGCCAGCTTTCTTCGAAGAGCATCAGGTACATGCATATATGCATCTGAGATGATTGAGCACTGCCCAATTTACTGTCCATAGTTGAAACAGAGTGGAGTCTGGAGCTTGGATGGTGGGCGTCCCGTTTAGGATGTAGGTAGCTGTGTTTACAGCTTCAGCCCAAAGAAATAAGGACAGGTCCCTGGAGTGTAGCATAGACCTCGCACTTTCTTCTATTGTACGAAGATCCCTTTCAGATCTCCCATTTTGCTACGGGGTGTGGGGATCAGTTGTTTCAGACTTTATCTCCTTGCTTTTCAGATAGTCACTGAAGTTCAAGTTTGTGTTCTCTGTTCCATTGTCCACCCTTAACCCTTTAACATGGTGACCAAATTTGTTTTCACACAGTTGAACAAATTCTTTGAACATTTCAAGAGTGTCACTTTTATGTTTCAGGAATTTTACCACTCGATAACCACTGAAGTCAACTTTGAATACTACGAAGTACTTTGCTCCACCGAATGATTGAGTGGACATGGGTCCACAAACATCACTGTGAATCAGTTCACCTGGTTTGGTTGCTTTATAGTCGCTATGGTGAAAAGGAAATCTATGTTGCTTGCCACATATACATCCTTCACAAAAGAACGTATCTTTGGAGGCACTGATTTTTTCAAGGCCCCTCTCAATTAGTTCACAGAGAGACTTGATGTTGGGGTGGCAAGTTCTCTCATGCCACAGTCTTAGAGTGTTTTTTGAAGCTGTGTTAGCTTTACAAGATTTTACAGTTCTGAACAATATCCGATATAGATTGTTGTTCGAGCGTTTAGCTGCTCCAACCAACTGACCATTTTTGTAAATTTCAGCACTGTCCAGGGTTTTAGTAATTTTCATGCCTTTTCCCGAAATGACACCTTCAGAGAGAAAGTTTTTCTTCAGGTCTGGTACATACAAAACAATGTGTATTGCACCTTCATGCCAAGCACCATTAATGAGCTTCTCTACTTTGGCATTCCCCTTTCCTTTGATAGGCAACTCTACATTGTTGCCAAGGCGAATGCTGTCCTGTTCACAAAGTGTTTAAGCTTTCCAAGATGTCTATATTGAAAGTCATGTGAGCAGAAGCACCACTGTCCAGAATCCACTAGTCTTCATTGCTCTCCAATTATCCCAGTTCAGTATGGAAAGCAGTATGGTTCCACGAGTTTTTGCTTTTAAAGGAACCGTTGTTTCCTCCTTATTTGGAGTGGCATTCCTTGGCGTAATGTCCTTTCGGTACAGCTACACTCTACGTTTATGAGCGATGGCAACGGCCTTGGCGATTTTTTTGGCGCATTTCTAAAGTCGCCAAGAAAGAATTATTTCTTAACTCTTTTTCTGTCGCAAATTTTTTTCTTTTTACAACACACTTTTTAAATACATATCAGAACGTTTTAAAAAGTATGTTTTTTAAAAACTTTCACAAAAAGTAGTAAGTTTAAGCACATATCAAAACATATTTGTGAACCAGCAGAGAAACTAAGCTACAAATGTTGGGTAAGAATACCGTGAAAATTATCAATTACACTAAATACAGTGGGCATGTTGAAAAAGAAAAAGATTTACAAAAGAAAACAAAAGCAAGAAATAATACAACCTGATAACGTCAGAATTCTTCCGTAAAAAAATAATGAATACAAAAATGGTAAAAAAAAAAAAAAACTCTTAATCCTTTCAAGAAAACTATTATAATAAAATAAAAATTCCACAACTGTCAAAATACAAATAAATGGATCAATGGTATCACCAAAAACGATTTAAAAGGACCAATGCAATCAAAGGAAACTTTTAAAAACAAAATAACCAATGGGAGGAAAGAAAAAATTTCAAACGAATCAATAAAATCAAACGATTTTAACGGATTTTGGAAGAACTTTCTAGAATATTCAAAATGAAAATTGAAAGTTTCCGTTTGCCGAGGTTGCCATGAAAACCACAACAAACGTAACGAAAGATGGGTTGCCTTAATTTATCGTAACTCGCTACTAGAAACGCGCCAAAAAAAATCGTCAAGCCGTTGCCATCACTCATAAACGTAGAGTGTAGCTGTACCGTCCTTTCTTGCGGCATGCATAGCAAGTTATTTTGGATTTGTTCACTTTCTTTGGTAGATTGGGATATTCTGATGGTCGTCTCTGAGTAGCAACGAATGCAGACTCTTCTCTTTCCCCCGCATCCAAATTCGTTTCCTCATCAATCAGTCTGGCTATTAGGTTGGACAAATTCTGCTTACTTTCGTCTATGGATAGCCATGCTTGTCGAAAGTTGCGGTACTTGGATGACAACGTACTGAGGACTTTCCTAATGAGGGTCATATCGGTTAGTCTTTCACCAGAGTTCTTGATCTGGAAGGCGAAGTTTTCCACTCTGGCAATGTACTCCACCACATTCTCGCTTGCGTCCATTTTCAGTTGATGAAACTTTTCAAGAAGATGCATCTTGTTGAAGTCTGATTTCTGTTAAAACACAGAGTCTATCTTTGTCAGCACCTTAAATGATGTAAAGCAGCTTTCGATGAGGGTAATTTGCTTAGTTTCCATCGCAGCGATGATGGTAAACATCGCAATGGTGTCGCTCTTCTTCCATTTCTCAATGTCAGCCTCAGCAGCAGAACTATCCTGAGGCCTTGTCTTTGTTCGGTGGAGTGGTCGTTCACGGAAAGAAGGCGATTTGTCGCCAAATATGGTAACCTTCACCTTTTGCGGATTTTCTTCACATCTGCGTTTTTGTTATGACAACCCTATCTGCTGTTACGAAATTCGGCCGCCATCTTGATTTGGCGACAAAAATTAGTTGGCGACAAACGTCTTACCGTGAACGACCACTCCACCCAAGCAACTAATGCTTTCTAGCAACGAATGCTTCAGCGAGCGGGATTACTTACGCATGGTCATTGTCTTGGCCCATAACCTATAAAGTTTTAAGTTAGATATTTATTTAAGTTAACATAGAAAAAGGACGAGGAGAGATTACAGTACAGGCGACGAAATCCACGGATACAGAATGCCAAGCAAAGTAACAATCTCAGGTTGTTGTTGGGTTCAACAGAATAAACTGGCTGTTACCAGATACAACAGAATTATAATTTCAAAACGTTCAACGTTAGTAAAAAATCGGACAAGAACGATTATCCAATCTTTCTATTATTTCAATAGAATACAATATCGTTAAAAATATTAACTGTGATGATGTAATTAATAAATTTGCCGAAATGAAAGCCAGAAAAGTGCAATTAAAATAAATATTATTAAAAATCTGCTGTAATGTATTTGTTTTATAATTTTTCAAACCTAATTAATTTGGGGCCGAAATGAAAATTCTGGCAAAGGAATGGCTAGTTACGGCACTTCTGGATGGCGTTCTATTGAATAATCCTTGCTAGATGTGTTTCAGGATGAAAGCAAAGGCGCTTGATATTGGTTCTCTTGTTGACGTAGTGCAGCTGTAATATGAGTCGGCTCGTTTCAGGTTGAAGTTAAACCCATAAAGATATAATTGTGCGCGCGTGGAGATGTGTGTGTGTGTGTGTGTGTGTCTGAAAAAGTGACTGTGTTAAACCTTGAGGCTACTAGCTTTTTTTAACTCTGCCTTTCACGTTCCATGTGGCAAACAATTATGCGCCAACGCGTTTTAATTTTGGACATTACCCCTGGCCCCAGAGCCTCAAAACAGAGAGGGCCTCGGCGTCAAGTGATGCTGCTAAGATCGCCTCTGATCATAGACCACCTACCTACTCATCATCGAGCGGATTTGGTTGCAGTTGTTACAGAAACAATGATCTCCAGTGGAGATATTAATGTTAAAAGTAGTTCAAATTATCGTTTGCACATTAGTTACTGTTATTTTCCCGTATTATCGTTTGTACTCTAATATCTGATATTGTCGTATTATCGTTTGCACACTTTTTATTATGAGATTTTTCGTGTAATTCCAAAAGAGAATGCCTGATAATTGAGCCGTGTAAAATATTGCTATACATATGGAGTCGGATAAAATAAAGTGTATTTTTGTAGAGAACGATTGAATGTTGTTATTTCAAGGAGAGTCTCGCAACAAATGGTGACCCGAACGACGTGATATTTAAAGGTACGTTACTGTCATTCTGACTCAATTTCGTTTACGCAATGGATAAAGCACAGAAGCATCGGAAAATGGTTCGAAGCTCATTTACACGGCTTTGTAACCAGCTAATGGCAGGATGCGTCAACTCAGAGGACGCAGATGAACTTTTGGAAATTGGAGGAAAGTTCAAAACCCTTAACGTGAAGTTCTTGGAACTGCAAAGATTGGATCAAGAAATTTTGGAACTTTTGCTGACAATTGAAGAAACTACAGATGAGGAGCTCGAAATTGAAAGTAAGTCAACTGAGCACTATCAAAATAGTTTTTATAAATTGAGGTCTTTTTCAACAAACGAGTTAAAGAAATGGAAAATGATTCTAATTTATGTCAACAAACAGAAGCTCGAAAGTTCAGACTTCCCCAAATTGAACTCGGAAAGTACGACGGAAGTGTCAAGGGCTGGTTATCGTTCTGGTCGATGTTTAAAAATATTGACGAAGATAAGAACATTGATCCAAGTGACAAATTCCAATATCTTTTACAATGTACTGTTCCGAATTCCCGGGCCCGAGAACTAGTCCAAAGTTATCCGACGACAGCGGAAAACTATCCTAAGGTGATTGAAAGTTTTGAATTCAGATTTGGGAAAGAGGACATTTTAGTGGAGTTTTACATCAGAGAATTACTTACGCTAGTGATACAGAACTGCAATTCGAATTCTTTGTTTTCTCTATCATATCTCTATGATAAACTTGAATCACAATTAAGAGCATTGGAATCATTGGGAATAACAACAAAAATGTTTGAGGCAATTTTATTTCCTCTAGTCGAGTCATGTATTCCCGAGGAGTTACTCAGAGTCTGGCAGAGACAACCAAAATTAGGAGACGCACCAAAAGATCGTCTCAATGACCTAATGAAATTTATTCGAAATGAAGTAGAGAATGAAGAACGCATCTCAATGGCTATCGAGGGTTTTGATTTCAAACGATCAGTAACTAAGAAGAAATCGCTTCAGAAAAATGAGGAATGAGTACCGACTGCAAATGATTTATTTAAAAGTGAAGAAAGGAAAGAAAGAAAAAGTAGCTGTATCTTCTGCTGTAAATTGCATGATAGCAAAGAATGTTTTCAAGCACATCGGATGTCTCTGGAAGATAAACAGAGAATCATTAAAGAGAAGAAGGCGTATTTTACTTGTCTGAAGCTTTGGCATCAATCAAAAGCTTGTAAATCGAAAGTTAAATGCGTGATTTGTGGGCGTAAACATTGGGTTATGTGTCCAGAAATACCAGCAAACCGAAAGAAGGATGAAGTTCTGAACACAGAAAAAAAAGAGGAAATACAAAATTCATTGTCAAATCACAGCTGTTCAGCAGAAGTTCTTCTTCAGACTTTACAGGTAGAGCTGAAATCAAACAAAGGAAGTCGGACTATTCGAGCACTTATCGACAGCGGTTCACAGCGATCTTACATCTTGAAGAAAACTGCCGATGAGATGGGTTATGAGTCAATTGGAACAGAAGATTTGACTCATTCTTTATTTGGAGGTACAAGACAGAAAAAAGAACAGCATCAGCGGTACAAGATAAATGTGAGCAATTTCAACAGTGACTACAACTGTACTATTCAAGTTCTAGACGAAACTGTGATATGTGGGAAATTACCTAGACTCAAAAAGGGACCATGGAAAAAGGAGTTAAGAGAAAAGAAAATATGGATAGCAGATTATGGAAAAGGTCGTCCAGATATTGAATTACTAATTGGAGCTGATATTTGTGGATAACTTTTTACCGGGAAAAGTTACAAACTCAAATGTGGACTGATAGCTGTAGAAACCAGACTGGGCTGGTTAATTATGGGAAAAGTACCCGGCGAAAGAATTCATGGTTTATCGTCTCTGACTGTCACATCCCTCTTATCTCAAAATGCTTCAATAACAAATCTTTGGGATCTAGATACCTTAGGTATTAAAGATCCAATAGAAACCAAATCCAAGCAGGAGTTGGAAAAGGCTGCTTTGGATTACTTTGAGAAAACCGTCTCTGTGGACAAAAATGGACGCTACGAAATCCACCTACCATGGTTAGAAAATAAAGAAGACCTAAAACCAAATATGGAAATTGCTAAGAAACGATGTGTTTCTACTGCCATGAAGCTTTAACAGGAAGGAAAGCTTTATTGCTATGATGAGGTCTTCAAAGAATGGGAAAAATTGGACATTATTGAAGAGGTACCTGTCGAAGAGCTCGGAGAACGATGCCACTACTTACCGCACCGTGGTGTATTTAAGGAGAATTCCACAACGAGAACAAGACCCGTGTACGATGCGTCATGTCGTGGGAAAGGTTCACCTTCCCTTAATGATTGCCTTGAAAAGGGTCCGAATCTGTTAGAAGAAGTAGCACCTATGCTGATGAGGTTTCGAAAAGACAAAATAGGAGTTGTGGCGGACATCAGAAAAGCGTTTCTCCAAATCTCAATTGCGAAAGAAGATCGGAACTTCCTCAGATTTTTGTGGTGGGAGAATTTTGAAAAAAGACAGTTAAAAATATATAGACACCGACGAGTTGTGTTTGGCCTCACCTGCAGCCCATTCCTGTTAGCTGCTGTATTAAATCATCTATTAGAAACAAGCTCACCTAGTTACAAGGAGACGGCCGAGACATTAAAAAGATCTTTCTATGTAGATAATTGTGTGGCCTCTGTATCAAGTGAGAACATGTTACAAAAATTCATCCAAGAGTCAAGAAACTTGCTGGATAAGGCTTGCTTCGACCTAAGAGGGTGGGAGCACAATGAGTTTCAAGAAGGAAAACCAGAAGATCCCATTCCAGTTCTTGGATTACTGTGGGATAAAGGCACGGATAATATCTTCTGTATATTTGTTCTTTTTTTGGTATTGAAACCTAATGTGCTAATTTCTTTAATTTTTTTTTGCTTTCATATTTGTTTTAATTTTTCGATCACCGAAAATGAAAAGGTGGGAGGATGTTAAAAGTAGTTCAAATTATCGTTTGCACATTAGTTACTGTTATTTTCCCGTATTATCGTTTGTACTCTAATTTCTGATATTGTCGTATTATCGTTTGCACACTTTTTATTATGAGATTTTTCGTGTAATTCCAAAAGAGAATGCCTGATAATTGAGCAGTGTAAAATATTGCTATACATATGGAGTCGGATAAAATAAAGTATATTTATGTAGAGAACGATTGAATGTTGTTATTTCAAGGAGAGTCTCGCATCAATTAACATCGTCGTGAGCAGTGTCACCGAAGCCATTATAAAAGCTGCAGACGCAGCTATTCCAACAAGCTCCTCTAAATCACGCAGAATTCCTAAACTCTGGTGGAATATCGAATGCTAGGCTGTTTATAAGAGACAAAGCTCTGCTTCGAAGATACCCAATTATTACCAACCTGATCGCATTTAAACAGGCCAAGTCATTTACTCGTAAGATAAGATGTCAAAGCCAGAGGGAATCTTGAAAATGTCTTTTCAATCATCTAATTTCCATTTCTGTCGGAAGCAGGGTCTACATCCAGATCCCAAATACACATTCGCCACACCAATAATTTCCGCAGTCAATGAGATAAAGTTAATCGGAGTAATGTTCGAACGCAAAATTGTCCTCCTCCCACATATATTACACTAGTCACTGCATGGCTAGCACGGCTTTGCCCGTGGTGTTGGTTTGCAAAGCAAAGAGCGGTTGCAGGAGAGCTGGAGGGATAAGTTTAGTTGGGATTCAGAGCTGCCTGAGGAGATAAAGAAGTTTTCAAGGTGGATGGAGGAACTAACTTGGTTGTCAGTAGTGAAAATTCCCAGACACATGACCTTGAAGGATGGTGCTCCACACAGCCTTCATATATTTGTCGATGCTTCTAAGTCTTCTTATGCAGCTGTGGTTTACCTGAGACCCGAATATGCAATGGAAGTCAAAGTACAGCTTCTTCAAGCCAAATCGAGAGTTGCTCCGCTGAACAAAATCAACAATTCCTCGTCTTGAGTTGATAGCTTGCTGTATTGGAGCTAGGAGGGCTTCCTTTATCACTAAACGTCTTGTAATAAGAACATATTTCTGGACTGATTCTTCAACTGCTTTGTGCTGGATTAAAGGAAACGAACCATGGGCGACATTTGTCTATAACAGGGTGAAGGAGATCAGAAATTTGACCAGAACTGAAGATTGGAATAACATCCCTGGAACAGAAAACCCAGCTGATTTGCCTTCGAGGGGATGTTCTGTAACAAAATGGATCCCATCTAGATGGTGGGAGGGGCCTAATTGGCTGTCACTAACAGAAGATGAATGGCCTCACTCTAATCCTATTGAAAATAGAGAGAAAATTGCTGTTGAAATAAAAAATAATATTGAAACAACATTGAGTTGTAATGCGGACGTGAATTCATGGATTACCGGATATTTTTCAAGGTACCACAAGATTTTAAGAATGGTTGCTTGGATGCAGAGATTGATTTCGAATGCAAAACTGAGAAAAAATGAAGGGGTGAGTGGAGAATTAAAGGTATCTGAACTTACTGCCGCAGAAATGGTTCTTGTTAGATTAGTGCAGCAAGAGACATTTACTTCGGAAGATCTTACATCTAATGATGTCTCATGCTGGCGTGCACGTTTTGATGGCAAAACTAAAAGAAACGCTTTGGATAATTAAATCTAGAAAGACAATCCGTAGAGTCCTGTCACGCTGTCTCGGATGTAAAAGACACGATGCTAAAAGAATGCAGAGCATCCTTATTGCATTACCTAAGAATAGAGTCACAGACGCCTTGCCATTTGAGGTTACCGGAGCAGATTTAGCGGTTACCGCTAATGTTGAGAGATCGGAAGTCCTGGATCATCCTTTTCACCTGTGCAGTGTACAGGGCCGTCCATTTAGAACTCATAGTGTCGCTGACGACCCAAAGTTTTTTGCTCGGACTCCGTAGATTCCTTGCAAGAAGAGGAAGACCGAAAACTATTTACAGTGATAATGGGAGTCATTTTGTAGGGGCTGACAATCTCTTCCGGACTCTAAACAGGGAGGTCATTGAAGCTGAAAAAGCTACACGCAGAATTCAATGGATCTTTAATCCTCCAGCCGCTCCTTGGTGGGGAGGATTTTGGGAACGAATGATTCAGATGCTGAAGAAGCTGTTACGACAAGTTTTAGGACAATCTTCACTTAATTATGAAGAGCTTGTGAGTGTATTGTGCGACTGTGAGGCAGTTATAAATTCCAGACCCCTCACTAACGTTTCCGAGGACTCAGACGATCTCATTTTACATTGACTACGGCGATGTTTCTGAGTGGGACTACAGATTGGAGTGCCTGATTTAGATCAGCTTGACAAAGTAAATCTCAAGAAAAGGTACAGACACCAACAACAGTTACGAGATATACTAAGGAAAATATTTTGAAGTCAGTATCTCAGTCAACTTGTTCAAAGATCAAATGAAGTTGATAGACGTCACAACATTAAAGTTGAGGACGTTGTGCTCGTCGAAGATGATGGAAAACGCAGGATCTTCTGGCCTATGGGAAAAGTAGTCGAAGTGTATCCAGGTAGAGACGGAAACATTAGAGTGGTTCGAGTGAAGACATCTCGCCCTATTCAGAGAATTTTCCCTTTGGAGATATCTTCTTCAAGCTAATCCAGTGTTGATGAAAGCAAGGTTCCAGCAATGGACAAAGGGACTGTTATCACCAGAAGTGGAAGGACTGTCAACGTTCCTTCCAGATTTTTGGATTGAACTATTCAAATTGAGCTGATTTTCAATGTGATCATTATCTGACTGTCTGAATGTGTTTGTTTTGATAAGTTTTGTTAACTTTAAATCAAAAGGCGGGAGATTGTAAAGATGCACGCGCATCTAATTAATTTAGTCTGTTATCATTTTATTTGTAGTTGTCGGGATGGCAACGTTGTTATAGTTTCAACGAAATGAAATGGCTTTGTTAAACAATTCTTGGAATAAAATTTCTTGTTATTAGGAGAACGTGTAGTTCTTGCGAATCTCAATATTTGGTTTACGGGCAACACCGTGATGTAAGGTATTAATCTGGTGTAAAATTTTCCACAGATTTCGAATCCGTTTAAGATGTATTCAATTAAAAAATTATTTTTTTAAAGAAAATCATAGTTTTAGGTATCAATATAAACTGAAATTTTCCGCAGATTTCAAATCAGTTGAAATTTTTACTCTTTTCTTTAACGGTCTAGGAGATAGAAAAAAGAACTTTGACTTCAGTTAAAAAATTTATCGTATGGCTGGGAAATCATTCGTCTGCGCAAAATCAAAGAAAAACGAAATACGAGAATAAAACTATTAAATTCATTTAAAAATCTTCTAGATTAAATTTTAAAATTCGCCGCGACCCCAAAATTGCTAAAATTCGGACTACCTGTGTGCCAAATCGCATTGCTGTAAGTGCCATAGAATCGTCAGGATTTTGCGGCAAACAGACAGACAAACACTTCCTTTCAAAATAGTAGAGATCTGCGAAGGAAGTGCGAGGAAACATAAAATATCCTCACGGTTTTTCCATTTTTTTTTAATCCAACATATTTTTGGGGAGCGGAAAGTGCATTATTGCTTAGGGTGAATCAATCACTCATCTTATCCAGAAACGACTACGTTAGCGTTGTGTTCGGGACTGCGAATAAATATGCTCTACGGAACTAGGGCACAGTTCACCATTTAGCTGTGAATTTGTTTTGGTGCCTTTCGCACATCACCAGTTCAGAGTCTGTCAAATCCCACATGACTTACGTCCGCAAGTTGTCTAATTATTACTTTAAGATGGGGCTCCTGCCACTACATAAACAAGTGGAACTAGAGGCAATTTCACGCTCACAACGCCTTAAACTCACGGGTCTATGGAAATCGCCTGCCTATGCTCAAAAATGTTGATCTTCAGATAAAAGAACATCCCTATCTATTAATGAGATGGATTGGATGTTAATATAGTTTTGCTTTCAACCCAAATATAACATCTTTCCAACTAGAGAATAATGGAGATATGTCTCCCGTCTGATCAGGGGAGGTAATGAAATTTGGCATACAGATGGTTTCAAAAACATCCCATGGCACTGGTTCAGGTGCCTTTTGTCCTAATCGAAAAATAAAGTTATCTTTCTCTTCGGGTAAGTTGGCCACTGTATATTAAGCCCAAGCAGCCCTTACAGTCGCTGCTTTTCTTCCAAAACAGTGGCAATGTCACAATGGACTTGTAGATCTGGCTGAAAGAAACAAAGTGTCTCTTATCTGGGTCCCTGGTCATTGAGGGTAAAGAAATGGCAGACCAATTAGTAAAACATGGATCTAAAACGCCATTTATTAGACCAGAGCCTGTTTAGAGTCTACCTCACAAAGTGGTTAGGAGGACCATCAACGGTTTACTCCTTGCCGAGTCCTACTGTACATGGCTTCAATCTAATGATCAAAGAAAATTGCTGAAATTGAGCAGGAAAGAAATTAAGATACCTATTGACCTTCTAACTAGCCACTGTACCCTAAATGGACACTTCAACCTTATGGGTGTTATTGATAACCCATTATGTAGAGGCTGTCGAATGACAGAGTAGAGTCCTGAACACGTCTTATATGATTGTGATTACTATACCCAATGATTCAAATATCTGGGATACCATTGTATCGAATCCTGGGAGCTGTTGAACATTCAGATCAGGTATGTGCTGAAATTTATTTCGGCAATCGGTCTTTATTGGACCAGCTAGGGTCTCAGTACAATAGACAACATAGGGCTGGCACGTTTTTGGAGTCACCCCTGTCATTACTTTAAGATGTTATCAATGCAATCTCATCATTTGAAGTACATTCAAACCTACGTGACCCACATATATGATGCATACTTTTTTTTCTCCTTAGGGCATGCTGTTCATCGCTTAACTCAATCAATTTGCTGCGCAAAGTCTGACACTGCAGCTGTTTTCGAACAATTGTATTTTGGACTGGACATATCACATACGAAGCACCCACTGCACAACAGATCATCTCCACATCATAATTAGAGAAAACATTAAAATAAACTCTAGTAACATAAAGGTGGGTGAATTTAAACAAATGTCGATCAAGGAGGCAGAAGAGTCTAACAATTGTATTCTTTATACCGCTGTCGGTATAACTTACAAAACAGTTTTTACAAAGGGGTGCGACGGAATGGGATATTCAAGCAATGGAAGTCTTCCGAGACTCAACATCTAGTTATAGCTTCAGGGCTCCTAACAGGTTTCAAGGTCTAAAAAGGTGACAAAGTGACAAATTGAACCAAAAAGGTGACAAAAAATGACTAATCGAGTACAGATAGGTGACAAAAAGTGACTAAATGAGTACAAAAAGTGACTAATCGAGTACAAAAAGGAGACAAAAAGTGACTAATCAAGCAAAAAAAAGTAAAAAATAACAATAATGCTAAATATATTCAAGTATAAAGATAGAAAATAAAAAGATCCTCCCTAGCTACCTATATCTTTTCTTTCTTTGGAAGGATATTTTTATTTTCTTCATTTAAAAAGTATATAATTTTAAAAGATTAACATAAAAATTAAAAAAAAATCGGAATTATGATTTTTTAATTCGTTTATTTTTGACACAGCTTAAAGAATTTCTTCTTTTTCTTTGAAAAATTATGTCTTATTTTTTTGTTGTTGAAAAGTCTGAAATTAATTTTGTCTTTTTCTTCCAGAGCAACGCGAAAATAAGGACAAAAATAAAATGTCTACAGATTTTTCTTTAAAAACAGTCATAAAATTCCCTATTAGCACAAATAATTTCTTTTGAGTCCCAAATGCGGATGTCCAATATTCGGAATTGTCAAAAATTTCGAAGAAAAAAAATATTGGACGTTTTGCTTACCCGAGTTTTTTTTTCTCACTTTTTTCCATCTTTTGGACAATTTTCATAGTACAAGGAGGTAAACCTGGACCTAACAACGCAAAATAACGGACATGTTCAGAGTAAATACCACACAGAAAAATTAGAAGATTTGCAAGTAAAATTTCTTGCATTGTTTAAAAAAAATTCCTATTTATATATTCTTTCTACTTATTCCTATTTATATATCTGCTATTTTAGTATTGCAAACGCAAAATTTGCGCAGGGGAGGTTAGATTAAGGTTTTTTTGACAAAAAATGCAAATAATCCGAAATTTGGAATGGCCGAGGATTTTGTATTGTTTTAAGGATAAAAAATTACATGTATACATGAAAGGTTTTATCCCTAAATTATAGAAACAAAATTCTTATACACAATTTCTCCGAAAATGGAAAAAAAATTTTGATGATTTATTCCCTTAAAAACTTTGCCAAACACACCTTTGAGTGTAAATTATCATACATGTTGAAGATTCCACCGTCCTTTCAGAGTTTGCCCTGACGTATATATACCTTCTGGACATAATCAGACCCACAATAGAAACTGCAACATGTGATGACAAAGGTACTAAACGCATTACCTCTCCTCCTGGGTTAACGTTGAGTTAATGTCATCTTGATCCGTCCTGTCTCTTGACCTCTCCATTCTCGTCTTATTCCAGAATCCGAAAATAAAATGGGTCTGTTGAGACCGCCCTCAGATCTGTGTATGGAGGATGTTATCCCCCCCCCTTTAAGTGACCACTGGCATCGATCATCATTTACGAGCTGTCAGCATCTGACCTTCTAGAGGGTTCCTTCTTTTGTTCGACCCATAGAGTAGAGATAAGATTTTATTCCTCCTCTAAGGTTCGACCCTGTAGAGGGGGTCGGATATGCAGATGGCCCCGCTTCCTTTAAACTTCGGCGCTTCATTTTACTGATAGCCTTTTCCTGCGGGAAAATTTCCAGAACTTGCTGCTAATACACCCCGGGCAACATGAAGTATCCTTTTACAATTGAAACGGTACACTTTTGAATCCATTCTTGCGGTGGAATGTAGCACGCATTTCAAAATTGAATGCGTGTGAACCCTGTTTTTTTTAGAGGAAATGAATTTTTTTTAATTGCTTACCAAAAATTTTTCTTAAAATATAATTTAAGAACTTAAAACCCCTGAAAAGGTGACAACAAATAAAAAGGTGACGTGTTAGGAGCCCTGTAGCTTACATCCAGCCTGCTCCGTATACAACGCTGAAGCTGTAGCAATTTATCACATGTTTCAGCAAATAAGTTCCAACACCCACCATACATTTTGTGTATACACTAACGGCATGAGTATTTTACAACAGCTCAAACAATATACCATCACTTGCCATCTCCTTTGCCGTGTCGGATATATTTACCATCTTGTGTATATTGAAAAGCAGGGGTTTCAATATTCTTTTATGTTGGGTCGCAAGTGACATGGGCATCAAAGGTACCGCACTTGCTGACAGTGATGCAAAAGCCGCTTCTGTTTCACTGCAGCAGACCATTCCCATAACTGATATCAAGTTGACAAAAGAACTTTTGGGCAAATCATGGCAAGTCTTGGAATCTGCAGATCAATAATATATTGCATCCCATCAAACCATTCCTTCATTCATAGCCACCTGCCCCCGAATTTAGACTACTTATTTGATACAGTTCTTGATTAACTGAAATAAAATAACATGCATATTGTTCATAGCTATTTCCTTTTCAATATTTATAAACTTAATGCAGAATGGAAAATAAAATTTAAAATTTCGATTTAAATCAATAATTTTTAATAAAAATCACTTGATTTAAACTGGCATTCAAACTGACCTGACTTCACATTGGATACCCAATTGCAACCTATGCTCCACACAATTTTCTGTTATATTTTAACCGTTGTCCTGATCTGCAAGATTTGGTTGGGGGATATCAATTTATTCCTTTTTGCATTTTTAGTTCAGTTGGTTTTTTAAATCTCAAATTTTTTTGTAATTAGATGTAATTTGAGTCATTATCTAGACTTCCTTTCAGTGTTTTTTTATAGATTTAATTGAGATTAAACTAAGACTGATAACTTGTACTACAAGAATAAACTAAGACAGATAACTGACAAATAAAAAGTATTGCTAAAACCTGCATTAAATATATGATGAATGTCATTTATCAATTAATTAGCTTCAATTTTAATGGTAGACATTAAAACAAAAACGAATCCTGGTTTACAATATTCATTTTAATGAAAAATGTCATAAAAAAAACAGCTTAAAAATTTGATCAAGTATCAAAACTATGTCAAACCATGACTTCATACAAAACAAGAACATCACGTTACAAAGTAGGTAAAAATTTAAAAGTACATGATCAACATGCTGATTCTTATGGTAAAAATAGGAATAAAAACTGAGATTAACTTTGAGGGAAAATATAAAAACATTGATTTTAGAAAGTATTAAAATGACAACAACTAGTTATAGGGCATTTTAATGGACTTAATTTCATTTGAGATGTTTTACAAAATTTAGTCCTTTTCAAGCAGTTAAAAATCTGGTGTGCCCCAGTAAGGAACCTGAAATTAAACAGATGAAGTTTTATTTTAAATAAACAATTTTGTGCAATTCAATATGATTAACAAACAATATTCCCGACCAGCGGTTCCCAAAAGGGGATTTTCAACAAGGTTTCAGGGCCTAAGGAACACATTTAATTCAACAAAATCAAATACATTCCATTTTCTCCAATTTTTTTTTTTACGTTCCAAAATTAAAGTTTAAACGTTAATAGATGATAGCAGATTTCTTAAAATTTCAAATATATATATATATATATATATATATATAAAATTTTTTCTGATTCAGTACTTGTAAATTATAATAAAATCCTTTCAAGTTCTAATATTGGGTCATCTGAATACATCCTCGTTTACAGAGGATGGTCATATAGAGCGGGCATCAGATTCGAGGCTGAAATTTCCCTGCTTAAAATTTATCAAACCACTTTCAAACTGTGTCATCAGAAACGGCACTTTGTCCATATATATCAAATATTTTACAACCAGCCTGACAACCATTTTTTTTTCTTAAAATAAAAGAGCATAATATGATGAAAATAAACTTTTTGGTTCTCCATTCTTAGCACTGCACTTAAACAAAACTTATGCCACATCACAAGCTAGAATTATGCAGTGAAGTAGAAAAGACCGAATTTACACAACTGCTTCAATCAAGATCACTCCTTATCAGCGGTAGCAAAATAATAAGAAAGCACACTTTGATCTGAAAAACCGCAGAACTTTCCGGATGACTCAATTTATTTTTATGATCTCTAACATAGATATAAGTATTTACACTCTATAAAATTAAGACAAAAAGTTTGGATAATTTTGGTCTTGTATAAGGTTGTTCCATTCAACCTTATAATCTCAAGGGATCAAATTTTATTTTGATTTTCGAGGGGTTCCTCAGGGTGAAAAGTTTGAGAGCCACTGTTCTGGACAGCTTGCATATTTTACACACAAATTTAAACACATATTTGTAAAACAGAATTTTAAAATCTCTTTCCATTTATAATTTTAAGAATTTCAGAATCATTTAAAAGTTTATAATTCACAACAAATATGTTTTTCTTACCCAACCACACAATTCAACACGAGGTAGTTTAAAACCAGCTTTAATTACTTTTAAAATTACATGAAATTGCCAAACGCTTGAAATAAAAGTGAATAAAAAACATTGAAATTGTGAGTGTCTGAACTACAGCATGACTATTTTAATGTTATTTTATATTTGAAAGTAAGCAAAATGAGAAAACATTACGCATAATTTTGATTGCAAAGGATATTCTAAATGTTAGCACAATGTCGTAAAGAAATATGCTTCCTTTCTGTAAGTTTATCAGGAGCTTAGAACTTCACATGTGATCAAAAGATTCATAATTTATATAATTTATGGTTAAATTTATAAATCAGTGGATTGTTCAAAGTGCTTGCTAATTAAATTTAGATAAATCAGATTATAAAAATATTCAACCAAAAAATGCATAGTACTTTTTTGATATTGAACAAAAGATATTCATACATAGTACTTACGAAATAAGAAAATTCTGCAAGACAAAAAGTGGTTAGAGTAAAATATCTTTCTTTGTTAGTCAAAGGTAATGAAAATTACACACTTAGATTAAAAATTCAAAGAAATGAGCATGCTATTAAAAAATGTATAATTTATGTTTGTTAATAAAAAAAAAATCCTACTTTTATTCAAATATTTTTTTGTTCTTAAGGGGAAAAAATCATTACTAAATTGACTCAAACCAAATGCTGATTATTTACTCTAAGATTCGTTTTACACATTCTCGACAGACTACCTGATGATTATTAAAATTATTGCTGAAATCTGCGAAAGGTGCAAATTGTTTTCTATTTTGAACTTCGATAATGACATCAATTAATTTTACACAACATACATGTAAAATAAATAGTGGTAAAATGAAACAAAATAACGAATTTTGATTGACATTGCTTTATCAAGAATGTGTTAAATAATTAAATTAATATACTTCAATTTTTTAAATTAAATTCATCTTATGGATAAGCTTTCAATTAAATTAAATGCCAAGTCTGAGATGAGTCAAAATTTGCAAGGTCAAAATTGCAAATTTCACACCAGATTTAAAGGATTAAACCACGATTTTTCAAATTTGTCTATGCCTTCCTCACATTTGTACCATATTCTATAAACATTAAAAAAAAAATTCCAATTACAAACATTTTAGAGTTCTGAATCTAATAATTGAACGTTAAAAACTATTATGAACTTTTGACTGGCACTGTGTTATGAATATTTACCAGGTGACTTAAGATACTAAATACAGCATTCTATACCAAGACTTAGAGACCATAACACTTCTTTCAAATAGTTAAAATTATTACCCTTTCAGGATGATTAGCAGAAGCTTTCTTTTCCACATTTGTTGTTAAAAGCTGAGCTCGAAGGGACAAAACCTTTGTCTTTTCTATCAGTTGTTGGTATGGGGAAAGTTTTTTGGTACCCATTACAACATGACCCTAGTATAAAAATTGAAGTATTAGTGGGATATCTTGTTAAATAAAACAAAAGTTGTAGTTCATAAGCTTCAAAAATTCTTTTACCAATTGTGAATCAATTTTAGCATCTAAACGAGCATTTCTTATTAGATTTACAATCCATTTTTCAGCATCTTCAGGGGCCATGTTTAATTTCTCAGCAAGCATTCTGAAAAAAGGAAAATTTAACTACTTTTAGAACATGACTAAGAATTAAACATAAAACAAAATGGTTGAAATCTTACTGCTATTCATAAGTCATAATATTTTCTAAAATATAATTTATTAAACTTTTAGAATTAGAAATTTTAAATAGAATATGTTGCTACACAATCTAAAAATAGTGATCTTTTGCAGTAACAAAAACCTGCAACATACCTTCACTAGAATTAGATACCAAATAACTGAAATTACTTCGAAAAGCAATTTTTTGTTCAATGATCTAAGCATACAGAATACCATACCAATAGCACCATATATACACTCATTGCCATAAAAATTTGCGCACCAAGAAATAATTGTGGGATCGTAACGAAACAAATTTTTATGACAATGAGTGTATTTTACATTCCAATGAGTTCCGTTTACATAAATGCCAGTAACTGTTTTATTATGTTAGTAGATTTAAGCAATTTACTACTTATGAATACATAAATCAAGCATTTTACAGCTTTTAAGCAAATTCATTTAATAGTATTATAAAATTGCATACTAAATAACTGAATATATAGCTAGTTCGCTGACCCAAAAGTACAGAATAATCATACCAAAGTCAGTCTATATTTTACATTCCAACAAGTGTTAATGTTTAGTAAGATGTACCATTGATTCCATAAATGCTGGTAACTGTTTTATGCTGACATATTAATTGGAGATAAGAACACTTTCACCAGTCTTCAGAATAATATTGTTCTTGATACGAATTGATGTTTTTATATTTCAGTTCAATACAAAATGCATATATTTTTAGGGAATTCTGAATAAATTCAAAGGAATAAATGAGAAATTGTTTCATGTTTTCAAGAGCATTCACGTGGCATAAACCAGAATCAGTCTTCAACAGATGATTTGCATAAATATTTCTCAAACTAATATTGCTTCTGAATTTAATAATCAAAGAACAAATAAAGTTTAATTCAAAACTTTCTGAAGATAAATAGGAGAAAAATATATTTCCTACAAGATTAATGGAATTGTTTTCGACAAATTGTGATTTTGATATCAAATTTTTGAGACATTTTAGTTGATTAAAGAAATGTTAGTTAACTTTAATAGGAATATGGACTAAAAAGTATGAGTGGCACTTTGTTCATTACTACAGCGTATATAGGCAACTGATGAGCCCAATACGAAGTGGCAAATTTCTTTAGGAAGAGGCAAACTAGTCTATCAATGCACATACACAAGAGCACAAGTAGTAGCTCTGGAAATACCTACATTTGCACATAGCTTGCTTTTTTGTTTCTGGTGCAGCAATACTTCCAAAAGCCATGATGACACATTTTTGGGTCACAACCCACAAATTAAGAGCCCTAAGTTAAAGTAATTGTAATCTTAAAAATAAACAATACTTTATTGGCCAGTAAAAAGTTCAATTAAAAAAAAGATAATCTTTTAGTGAAATATATAAATTTACTGTTCGATGAATGGCAAAATAAAATGTTCTTCTTAAACTCATAATGTTTTAAACTTTACACCTTTTATCTCATCATTGACACTTAGGAATTTGGATGGTGATTGAGTGTCACAAAAAAGATTGAAGAAACAATTTTTCTTGATCCTTGGCTATATCACTTCTCTGTTTGTTATGGAATTTTTCTTTCCTCAAAGATAATATGTATTACAGATATACAGCACTATCAGCCATTCAAACTAGACTGAAATAGTTGCATTTCTATTTCCCTATATTTGTGATGATCACAAAAGCACTGGGAGCAAGAAATTGATAATTATGAAACTATTTGTTTTTCTATCCAATCCTATCCTATTCTTAACATTTATTAAAGTTTACAATTTTATTGCTATTTTTCTAATTTAAACTTCAAAATCTTTCGAAAATTTAATTTTGACAGGTGAAAAAACAATTTTAATGACATTACCAGAATTAATCTCCAAATGCATTCCATTTTAGAAATTATTGCTCGCTTGTACTCATTCTAGAATAGAAAGCAAGATTGTTAATTTATTTTTAGTTGACCCAATTTATACAGTAGGCATAGTAACAATGCACACCCAATAAATCCATTAATTTCAAGACTTTGTCAGTGGTTCAAAGATCTGAACATTTTCATAAATAGCCAATGCAGCCTCCAAATAAAACTTTTATCAATATTTTAACAAAAACCTATAATAGTTTAAACATTAAGGACTAAATACGAGTTTGAACGCATTAAAATCAACTATATAGTAATTTGCTTAGCTTGATTTAAATTTAAAAGGTTAAAAACATTTTGTAATTTAAATTTGGATACCAGTTAGCATCTGTTTAAATTAGCAAATTCAAACTTCATTTTTTAATCAGCTGAATGAGGCATAGCTGAATAAGAGCTTGAAAAAAAAAATAAGGATCATAAAAGATATAGAACTATTAAAGATATCAATTAACTTTTTTCGAATTTTTCTCTCTTTTTTTTTATATCTCAGGTGGAACATTAAAACCTCAAGATATTCTTACTGACGTTTTTGTTTACAAAAATTACTAATTTTTTGACAAAACTATACAATAATATTCCAAACTTTGTAAGTCTAGTATCATTTCAGGTATTCACAAAACCATTTTCATCATTTACAAGGAGAATCATGGCTGCTAACTCTGAAACAAAAAAAAATCTCAGCATTTTTTTGCATACAAAAGCATTTATTGCCTGATGAGCTAAAAAAAACCTTTCTTTTTTAATACTTGAGGAAATGGTGATTAATCAAATCAAAACCATTGATTTAGCTAAAAAAATTGATCAAGTCTTTTTATTTAAAAATATAACATTGCTTTTCTGGCTCATTAAACAATAAAAGAATGTTCGCTTGACAAGCTGTAAAAATGTCATGTTGATCAATATAATAGTTTTATAGCTATCATGCCAACCTCTTACGAAAAAGCTGTTCCAAGAAAAACGTTTTAAAGTTCCAGTACTGGTAACAGAAGTATATTCAGACCGAAGTGGCGCATGCTTTAAATTCTACATCTGCACGTAGTCTGTTCGTGTTTTTAAGAGCAATATCAATTCGGCACATGGTTATGGTTAAATAGTAAAATTACATAAAATACAAAAATGATTTTGTTGGCAAAAAAAAAATCATTTTTGTATTTTATGTAATTATTTTATAATTTTAATTGTAATTTTATGTAATATTAATAATTATAATTTTGTGTATAAATTTAATGCCCTCTTAACTATCCATTTTCACAATTTTCTAGCTAAAATTACAATTACTATAAGATATGGATATCACTGTCATGAAAGTTAAAACTGATCTCTGAATCTGTTCAAGGTAACCAGGGTAACCAAGGTAATCAGGTCGATATTCAGTGATCGTGGAAAAATTCCCCTCCAACTAAATTTAACATACTTTGTATTAAGCTTTTCATTGATACCATCTGTGTGTAATATGAAACTAAAATTTCTCATTTTTTATATCACAGCAAAGTTTCTAAAAAACTCAATTGTAACACTGTTCCTATCATTTGTTTTAACTATAAATGCAATTGCTTATTTTCTCTTGATTTTCCAAGAATTTTTTTGAGAAAAGAGAACCTATGCATCTCTGGCATAAAATTATGTAACATTTTAGTACTAAATTTAAAATTAAATTAAGAACATAAACAGAACATTGATATAACTAATTGGGCTGCCATTTTTCCACAGCCTGATCTTTTTTAAAACTTAAAGGATACAGTGGGTGGTGGCCCAAATACGTAAAAAGTGGTCCCTCAAGTTATTGTATGATTAACATAATATATAGGAGCTTTAAATACTATTTCCAGAAGCAGTTGTGAGGTTTGAGTATACTGATTGACTATCTATGTATGAAATGTGATAAAAACATTTTAAACTGTGTCAGTGAATTTTCAAATATTTCAAACAACACAGTCAATAAGAATTTTCTTCCCCCTGGTCTTGTTTAGTGAACCCCAAGTAGAAAAATTCATGATTTTTCTGTCGAAAACTGCCTTTTCAGTTCAGAACTTTTTGTTAGTTAACTTTAATAATAAATATGCACTTGATATTTTTACACATGTAAAAGAAAATTAATGTTATGGCTCACTAACACTATAAGACTTACGTGATTGATAAGCACTGGTGAATACAGCAAAAAGTTTCAAAAATTACTAAACGTGCATTTTCAATAAAAGCTCCCAAGCAGGAAACTAGGAAAAAGTCACTCGCCAACACTTGTTCACATTCTCTTAACTTTTGCTGAGCTCCATCAAAATCAAAGTTCACATACAAGCATTCCACAAACTCAGTGATTGGATCCCTATACTGGTATGATTCCTAAAAATGGAAGATATTATAAAGAATTGCTTACTGTAATTCATACACTAACACAAAAAATTAGTATAAATTTTACATTAATTTAAAATTATTTTAAACTACGCATTGGTAATAAATGTTTAACTTCTTACAAATAATAGTCACAGCTCAGTAAATGTAAATGTGTCAAATAATTGTTACATAATCACAAAAATTGCATTACTGCATATAAAACGAGATATTTTAAAACACTAATGCCAAATAACATAATTTTACCTCGTATCAGCAGAGAAATTATAGACAATGTGGTAGGACAAAAGATAATGCTTAAATACTCCATATTTCAAAAATAATTTTATTAAAACCACTTTTAACAAATTGAATAGTTAAAGATTTTACCTTACTTCCATTCCTAAAAATAGTTATTTTTAGTTGATTTAATAACATCAAATTTGCCCATCACTTTAAATCTGTTCAGTTAGAAAATCAAATTAAGATTACAAATTGGAATGTCACTTCTTTATCAAATTACAGGACTGATGTTTATAGAAGGAGTTGGCTGTTGAATAGTGACATATCATATGAAATCTTTGGTAATAACAAGTTATAAAAAAGGAAAATTGCAAGAAAGCAAAATAGCCATGGTAAGCGTTAATTTTGTATCAGCATATTCCTGATTTCTCACAGTTCACATCACTTTTCAAACAAAGACAAAACGAATATTTTATTTAAGATCCAAATTAATGGTTAGTGAGGAGTCTAACGAAATATAAAATGAAAATAGTCAGAGAACAAAGAGTTGTTTAAAACTTAATGCAGACCTGTTGAATGACCTTCACTAATTCTTTCATAACAGATGGTCGTTGTTTGTTTGTAATAACAGCAGCAGTTAAATATCTCAAAATATGAGGACAGATTGTCTGAATAGCATTCAAATACCTGAAATGTAAAATTTCAATTAGAATTATGCTAAGATTGTATGATCATATTCTCAAACTTTGTTACCCTTATATTTAAAGAATTATTCAAAGTGATGTAATAAATACAAGCTCAAACTTGAAAATACAGGATAAGGTCAAACTTCTTAAAAAGACTTCTGAGACTTCAGACTTCTTAAGAAATTATTCAGCTGTAAAGTGAACTTAAATTTACTGCACTTAAAATTTATTATTAGTTTAGAAAGAGGTTTCTAGAGAGGTGCCAAAATTGTCTTAGAAGAGGGGCATTGAGTCAATGAAATTTGGGAAACTTGAAATAAATTAATGGTTATCTAACATGAACAGTAGACAGAGCAAATAGTTAAAGTAGGTAATTTGAGTTTAATGTCACAAGTTTTAATAATGGAGAGCCTACACTAAATACAATACAAGTAATAAGGACAATGAGATATAAAAAATTACAAGTGGATATATAACAAATATCAAAATATCAAGCACAAAATATTTACGGTAGCATATAAGACAAATTAAGAAGTTCAAAAAACATAAGTTCAAACAACAACTAAAAAGGTAAATATACAAATTATAGACTTAAAGGATAAATTTAAATTGCTTATGAAAAAACATGTTGCCAACAACAGGATTTATAACAAAAAACATGAAAGCAATGTAAATTATTTATAACAAAAAAAACATGAAGGCAATGTAAATTATTTTTAGATTAAACATCTTGGTAAATAACATGAAAAGAGCTAAATAAATTGTTAATATAAAATGATTAAAAAATATGTTGATCCACAGCATGAGGTACAATATCTAAAGAATGAAAGTGCAATGGTTAATATAAATATAATGGGAAAAAGTTCAGAGTTATAGACAAGTGAAAAGATCACAGTTACGTTTATATCGATATTGCTTCAGGAACATGTGTATATTTTTTCCTTGGAAAATTTTCATTAAAAAAATTGATTGTTTATCGAATATTTTTTTTTTTTTTTTTTTGCATTACCACTTTTAAGACAATGTCTTTTAAAATTGATCAGAATTAAAAGGACAAACATTAATGAAATAATTAAAATTGCAAAACTAGTCAAATATTTGACTAAGTTTGAAAACACATAAAATAAAGCTCACTGCTGACTGAAAAGGAATGTTTCAATGATAAGATCTTGTCCTTTAGGATGATTGAAAAAAACAAAGAGACTCCAGTGAATCAACCAGGTTCTTTGTTGCAAAGCAATAAGTTGGGATCCAAAAGGCTGAAAAAGAAACCCTTATTACAGGATCAACTAAAAATCAATATTCATCACACAAATACAAATTTAGACATAATAAGAAATTGCAATGTGAAATCCGGCACTGATTTTGGCCACAGGTTTTTTTAGCATACTGGTTGTCATGGCTCAAAGATACAAAACTTTGTGAACTGTAAATATATTGATTCTAAATTAATGTGCTATTTCAGCGTGGCAACAAAAACCTCAAAAAAAGTTCCCTGATTTCCCTGATAGTCTCGCAAAAATTTCACTGATTTTACAATTCCTTTACGAAATGTCCTGATCCGTAATTGGTATCGATATATGGTATCATCCACACGATAATATGTTTAAATATTTATGTTCAGGTGGGGTAAAAAGATAATTTTCCACAAATATTTTGAATTTTTTCTCTTAAAATATTTTAATTGTTACTGTAAAGGTTGGAACCCTTAATGGAACTGTTACGATAGCAATTGAAAAAACTGGAGAAAAAAATACAAAATACTTTGATTATGAACTTTTTACAACTGACTACATTATCCTACAATACATCAAATAAAATATACACAAAAAATTGGTACAGCTTCAGTCTACGTCTATAGCGGTGGCAGAGGTCTTGACGTTTTTTCTTTTGCCGCATTTCTAGAAGCAAGTTATGGCAGGTTAAGGCAACCCATCTATTACAGTTATTGTGGTTTTCATGGCAACCTCGGCAAACGGAATCTTTAAAATTTCATTTCGATTATTCTAGATAGTTCTTTCAAAATCCATTAATTTGCCGTCTGATTTCATTGGTTCACTTAAAATAATTCTTTGGCGACTTTAGAAGAGCGCCAAAAAAAAAGCGCAAAGACCGTTACCAACGCTATAAGCATAGACTGAAGCTGTACCAAAAAATTCTGCAAAAATGCAATTGCAAGCGCAAAAAATATTAATTTAATGCACAAAGAAAAAAGCCATCATTAGTTACACAAATTTCAAATTTTATACCACAAGTTGTATTGCCAGCCTCACGTTGACAAGACACTTTTGTGGCCGCAGTGAAAAACTGTATTTTTCACAGTGTTCGAAACTTACTACGCAAGTGTACTTAATTCGAATTACAATTTCGTCAAATACGATTGATTTGATTCTCAAAAGTACTAGTAATAGCACATCTCAATAAAGGACAAACAATAATAATTGCTGTTAAAGTGTCAAAATTTTAAAAATTAACTAATTTTTGTAAAATTTGGATATTTTCTGAGATTTTTCTGATTTTTCCAGAATTAAAAAGTTTCCTGAGAATTCCCTGATTTCCCGGTTCTGTTACCACCCTGTATTTCAAGCAAATTCTCAATATAGGGAATGGATTTTTAGGTGTTAAAATCTTAAATTGGGATTTGTCAATTTATGTTTTTACACAACTGTTTTTGGTAATAGATTTTCAAAAGTGTATTATTAGTTAATAAGATAAGTTCACAAAATAATACTTTGGAGACATATTTACCACTGTAAAAATTTACATTTAAATACAGTGCTGTTTGAAATAGCAGCCAATTAATAAATAATTTTTATACAAGTTAATGTTGTCTGTTACGTTTCTTTTATGTGCCTTAAAGCAATAACTTGCCAGAGACAAAAGTACACATACATGCATTTTACTAAATTATAAATCAACATTATATATTTCAGGTTAAAGTCTAACACTGCTGGATGAACTGAAAATAATACCAGATAGTAACTCTTTGCAGTAGGTAGAAAGCAATTCTTCAGAGCAAACATCATCCCAATGCAAAGCTTCTATCATGATTGCAATTTTTCGGCAAAAATTCTGGTTTTACCACAAGAAATTGGAAATTTTACTTGTTAGTGAGTATAAATGACAAAGCTGATATGAATTTGTTTTCCAAACAGAACATTGATGATAGATATAGAAAATTATATATTTGATCAAAGTTCTTTTAAAAATCAGATCATATTTTTAGATGCCAATCTAGAAATATGATCGAGCAAAGCTTTACAAAGCAGCAACTTATTTAATAGAGTAAAAATTTGTGTTGAACATTTAGAATAGATAGAAGACTAATATAGGATTCTCTACAATGACTTAAAACAGTGCATTAAGGTTTTTACAGTGTTGTTCGTATGAATTGGTGAAAACATAATATTGTATTTTTATATTTAAGTTAATTTTGTATTTTTGAATGCAATCAAATATAAATATCTGCTATTATAAAAGAAAGTATGTGTTTGTTTGTTTGGGGCCACAAAATCCTGACGATACTATGGCACTTACAGCAATGAGATTTGGCACACAGGTAGTCAGAATTATTTGCAATTTTTGGGTCGCGGCGAATTATAAAATTCAATCTAGAAAATTTTTTTAATGAATTTCATAGTTTTATTCTACATGGGTTTTTCTAAAGTGGAGAACTTTTTCTACTCATGAGACCTTGCAGTCCGTGTTTGGAATCATGCCAAGTATTTTTCATCCGCAGAACGCATAGAAATTTTTTTTCTTTTCGTTTCCACTTTGATTTTGCACGAGGAACGATTTTCTAGCCAGACGACTGTGCACTGCATGAACATTGGTTAGACAGTTTTAATTTATTTTAGTTTTCTGGACCTAAGATTAAATTAGAAAATACTACAAAGAAATGTACTCTTCCAGATACTTACATTGCTGTCAATAAACTCTTTTAAGCGATTAAAATCATCCAAAGCAGTTTCCCAATTTTGCATTAGAATTTCAGCAGCTAATTTACCCCACATTCCATTTAAGTAGTTTTTGTCAGTGGAAGGTACCTAAAAATAAGAAATACACAATAAATAATAAAATTTAGATAATAAATCATACAGCAATGAAGTAAGAGAATGTTAGTGTATTTGCAGCTAAAATTATTGGGAAAAAATTGAAACAGAAAATCACATTTTTCTACAGATCAATAATTTCATTGACATTGTAAATGTATACATCTCTACTATTATAAAAGGAAGTGTTTATGTGTATGCAGTGTCCTAACGAATCTATGGCACTTACAATAAAGGGATTTGTCACACAGGTAGTCTGAATTTGTTTGCAATCTTTTTGCGAAGCATTTATTTTAAAATTCAATCTAGAACATTTTAAAATGAATTTAATGGACTTTTAAGTATTACTATTTTCCTTTAAATGGCAACAACATAAAAATATGACAGGGGTTCTAGATTTATTTTTTCCATATTTCCCTTTGATTTTCCGAGCAACGCTTTCAGCCGAAGAACAAAATAAATAAAAAGTTTTAGCTGGAGTTATGTAGTTCTTTTTTCTACCTCCTAGATCGTTAAAGATAGAGTAAAAATTTCAACGGATTTGAAATTTGCAGAAAATTTCACATTACATCTATACCTAAAAATATGATTTTCTTTAAATAAATAATTTTTAAATCCCAACTTTTATATTTTTTCCAATACGAATTTTGCCGCCGCGAAGAATGACCTTAGTTTGATTCAAGATTCAATCCTTTTGATTTCCTGAGCAACGGATTTGAGTGAAGCAAAAGAAATAATTAAAGTTATGACTGGCGTTCTTCAGTGCCTTTTTTTTAATCTTAGCAATCATTAAAGATACCTTATACATTTGATATTCTTTTGATAAATGATTTTTCAATTAAATATTTATATTTTAATTCGTATTTGGCCGCATTTGATAAAGATGTGGCCATCATGGTGTTGGTTTGTGGAGCACACCCAATGGGAATTCGTAGCAATCACTGGGGGTTAGAGAGCAGTGGTCACACCTGACCCCACGAAAAGAACTGTCACTGGCAATGCTGTGCTGGCCACGTAGTTTATACTATTATAAATCAGCAAAACAAAAAATTTTTGGACTATAAATTTATAATTGAAAGAATATTGAATAATATTTAGAAAATATTTCAAAATTCAGAATATTTAAGCGCAAAAATAAATGCTTTAGTTTTGATATACTTTTTTCAAAGACTACATGTCTATTGAGATATTTTATCTGAGTTTATATTAGATATAATCAAATCCCTAGCTTTGGTATTTGATATTTTTGCTACATATTGATTTAAGAACTAATCTAAGATTGCTATGGAGTCTAGATTTCAAGACAGACTAAGATGACAGTAGCTTCAGTTAATCATTCTATGCACTATGACATTCAGATTAGATTGATCATCAACAAATCTGATTTATATTGCACTAAAAATTAAGATTCACAAATAATACAATGGCCATGAGGCTATAACATTACTAATCAATGAAAATACTTCCACATAGAAACTTTTATCAATGGCACTTGTGTTTGACAGCCACCACCTACTGACATGAAAGTATAGGTTTCATGTATCTCTAATATTATAAAAGGAAGTGTTTGTTTGGGGCTGCAAAATCCTGATGATTCTATGGCATTTATAGCAATGAGATTTGGCACACAGGTAGTCCGGAATATTTGCAATTTTTGGGTCACGGCGAATTTTAAAATTCAATCCAGAAGATTTTGAAATGAATTTAATAGTTTTATTCTCCATCGCTTTTTTAAAAGCGGATAACTTTTTCTACCCGTGTGACCTTGGATATTTGGAAACATGGCAAATTTTCTTCATACGCAGAATTTATTATTATTTTTTTTTCATTTCTGCTTTGATTTTGTGCGGACAAATAAATTTCCAGTCAGACGATAAATCTTTTAACTGAAGTCAGTTCTTTCCTCCATCTCCTAGACCGTTAAAGATAAAGTTTCAACGGATTTGAAATCTGCAGAAAACTTCAGTTTAGATTGATACCTAAATGATTTTCTTTTTACAAATAATTTGGACTACCTGTGTGCTAAATCCCATTACTGTAAGTGCCTTAGATTTGTCAGGACTTTGATCACAGACAGACAAAAAAAAAAAACTTCCTTTTATAATAGTAGACAAGTAACCTGTGTAAAAACATAAAAGTTGATATTTCCACGCTAAAGATGCATTAAAATTAAGTTATTTATATCCATCAGATATTTCCATCTTCATTCACAAAACAGTCCTTTTAAAAAAATATTGTTATTTTTGTTTCATTAACAGTTTTCTGATGCTTGTTAAATGTAGCTTGATTTTCAGATTTTTTCCCTGATATTGAAAAACATTTCCACTTCCTTTTATGAAAGAACAAATTCTCTAAGGTTTTTCAAGTAACAGAAGGACTTTGTGTACTTTGAAAAGGTAGAATAGAAGTATTTCTTATTAAATAGACACAAAAACAAAAAAGATAATTAGATGAATAATGAGGCCTACAAAAATGTCTACTTATAATTAAATGTAAAACACGACAAGAATTCTGAAAGAATTTATTAATAGTGATATAATGCAATCTTACCAACAAACGATAGAGATACAAATACTCTGTAGCAGCATTGTAGTTACCACACTCGTACTGACTTTTAGCAAAAATATATACAGAGTCCATCCATTCAATGTTGAACTAAAAATATATTGCATAAACAGACAAGTTATGATACAGAATATTTAATCAATATATTGGGTCACACACATCTGGAAAGTTCTGCGGTTTTTTTTTTTTGTTTTTTTTTTATAGTGATAAATATTAATGAAGCAGTGCAAAAACATAAGAAAATATTATTGAATCACACATTTTGTTCTATGATTTTTTGCCATCTTTCCAGAAGCTGGAAATGTTTTTTTTTTAAAATCATTAGACTTATTTGTAAAGAAGTTATCGATTGAGGTGCTGTTTGACAGTCTCCAAAGAATTGAACCCCAGGCCATTCAGAGAATTTTGAAGTGACCTGAAGAGGTGAAAATCTGAGCAGCAAGGACTGGTGAATATGGGGTGACACAAAACATCTCAGCCATACTCAATAAGTCTTTGTCTGACATTCAGTGAAATGTGGGGCCCCGCATTGTCATGCTGGAAGACAACACCTCGACAATTGGTCAGTTCTGACCGTTCTGCCTATAATACTGCCATTTGAGAACTGTTTTTTTTCCCTAATTTATTGTCACAAATCATTACTTTTTTGGGATGCAGCCCCCCCCCCCCACTCTCGATGTTACTTGGGAGGTTCATTTGGCTTACCACATGATCTTTTTCTTGTAACATTATTGTATAGTATCAACTTCTCATCTCCAGTAATGAGCAGTTTCAAAAAAGGAGCTTCTTCATTTCGTTTCAGCAAAGAATCACATGCCGAAATTCAAGCAAGCATATTCTGCGTTTAAAGGATGGGGTACCCAGATATTGTAGTGGCTTACACACCCAATCTTCTTCAAATGATCATGAACTGTACTTTTTGGAATATTTAGTCTGTATGATAGTTTCTGAAATGGTGTAATTTGGATTTTCAGTGATAGCATCTTTATATACCTATTAGGTTCTCATTTAGAGAGATGGTCATCCAGAGCGGGCATCATCTTTGAGGCTGAAATTTCAGTGCCTAAATTTATCAAACTATCTTTGAACTGTGTCATCAGAAACAGCACTTTGTCCATATAAAGCACACATTTTACGAGCACTCTTGACTAAAATGTTTTTTCTTTCTTAAAATAAAAGAGCATAAAATAAGACAGAAATGAACTTTTTGGTTCTCTATTCTTAGCACTGCAGTGAAACAAATATTATGACCAAACATGCAGTGAAAAAGAAGACCGAATTTACACATTTGTTTCAATCAAGGTCATTCTTTATCAGCGGTAGCCAAATAATAACAAAACGTGCTTCGATTTGAAAAACCGCAGAACTTTCCAGATGACCCAATATATGTAGATCTTTAATAAAATTACATAGATTATTCATTGTACATAAATTAATACTAAATATTTTAAAACCATACATTTTATAACAACGGTAATTTGTTTTTAGTATTAAAAACTCCAGCAGTAGCTTAAAGTAAAAATTTCAATTTTGAAGATAAGGAACAGATAACGAATCAATGAGAAACATTGACATCCAAAATTTAGATAACGTCAATAATTTATGAATAAGTCACTTTTTAATTATTGAATTAGCAAAAGAAAGAACTTGCTTTTATCTTGGAGTCAAATGAGAAAAATCTGGATCATTTTGATTAATGGAGGATGCAGTTACACCCAACAACCACATTAATCTTGGGCAAGAGAAACTTGCACATTAAAAATTATAAGACGCAAACTATACCTTAAAACAATGCCTTTCTTTCATTTAAAATTATTTGAAACTATTAAATAAAAAAATCTGGGATAAAACGTTCAACTCTCTGAGGGTCATGCATTATTGCACCAAACTTGCAGCTTTCCCTGTATGACTTCCAACAAGTTTTAGAATTTTTTTTGTCTGACTCTTTAAATATTCTGAATCCCTGAAAGGATTCTTTCAATCATCATATCGCACCCTGGCAAGAAAAGTGACAAGTCAAAAAATAAATATTTTGATGTTATGTGATTGAATCCTTTGAGTTTGATCCAAGTGTCCTTTAAGTTGATGTTTCCCAAATTCTGCCATTTTGAGCTGTGTCACTTTTCTTGCCGGAGTGCGATATCTGGTTACTTAGTCAATAAGTGTGCTGTCGTATGAAAACAATAGTACACTATTCAAAAATCTTGACACTAAGTGTTAAAATAATATTAAATTTGGTAAAATAATTTTGAAGGCTGATATAGTTTCTTGTCCATGTATTTATATTTTTTCCTTTTCCTGGCTGTCGTATGAAAACAATAGTACACTATTCCAAAATCTTGTCGATCAGTGTTAAAATAATATTAAATTTGGTAAAATATTTTTGAAGGCTAACATATTTTTTTGTCCATGTATTTATATTTTTTCCTTTTCCTGGTACTGAGAAGCATGCTATCCCAATGCTCTAATATTCTCACTTTATTCTCTATTATGCTCTAATATTGAGATACTTTTGACTAACAGTAAAGGAAGTGGTTTGTTATTCAAAATGACTCCTGCAAGAGTCAAGCCACATGATTTTAGGTAAGTATATTCTTTGTTGAGTTGAGAAGATCTGGGTCTGAAAAAAAGTATTATTTACTTTTTATAAAAGTATTTATTTATTTAAGGTGATAGATTGGAATATAAACAGAGCATTTCCACAGCTGGTATCTTTAGCGCTAATTCTGGTTCTAAATATATCATTCAGTGACAGAATCGACAGGAGTAATGAGTTGGCAAGGCGATAACCACCCACGGCAATCACCATTCATACTTTTGCATATGGCAGCATCCTCTAAATCCAACCTACTCAACTGATCCAAGGTTGACTGATTTTTCATTGGAGCCGAAGTGTACCCATCTTTTCAGATTTCACTCTTTGCTCATGAATATCTACCCAAGTTCACAGGCTTCAACTTCCAGCTTAACCTGTATGTTTAATCAGTAATTTATATCAATAGCGACACTTTCAGCGAACAAGTTGTCATTGAGCTCCCAATTCTGAAGAGAAAACTTTCATGTTTTAGGCCAAAAATTGACAAGACTGGTAAAGAGCGATATAGTTGAATACGCAACATAACTAGGGTTACTTATTTTACTAATCAAATTATAAAAAAATTAAATTGAAACGTTTTCACAGCATGTTAATAAACAAACAAGCCATTGTTAAATGCATTTGGATATATTCATTACTATTATAGGTGAATGTAATATATGAATTCTGATTGGTTTCAACCCTTTACTGTTTTAACTATGAAATTTTAGAAACAAATGTACATTGGTCTTTGATCCCCTTTAATATTTCCTCAACATTTAAAAAAATTTTTTTTTTTTTTTGTAGGAAGGCCATCTAGAGAGAAGGTTTGCTTCTCACTTGACCTCACAAAAAGTGGCAGAATTTAACAAATAACTTTTAGCATCATCACAGTTATAATTCAATAGCTGAAGCACGCCTCCTCTTCAGATGGTCTTGTTTGTAGTAATATAAGATTAACCTCCAAAAGGTTTCCAGAAAGATCGATTTAATAAAGTTTTGAAATCTAAAAACTCAAAGACATGAAGAGTTTGTAGGAAACTTGGAATTGCGTACATACATTTACTTCTCATTCTAAGAGATGAAATCATTAATGGGGAGAAAACTTAAGGTAATGGACATATTGGATGAAACAAATTTTGTTACAACTAAATCTGCAAAAGAGGCTGATAAAAATGGAAAATACTTACATTGTAATTCCTCACAAGAAACTCTAACAGCATGCGACCATCTCTAAAAAGAAATTAGACAACTATAGTCAGAGTACTGAGTATATAAAGTTGCTTAGTATAAAACTAATGAAATAAGTGCAAAAAAATTTTAATTAATACCTGGTGGTTTCAATTTGCTTCACCACTGCAGGAGATTCAAATATGTTCCTTATGTGATCAGTTTCTTCTTGATAGATCTTCAACTCTCCAACAACTTTTCCTCTTTTTTCGAGCAATTCTATAACAAAAATTTTAGTCATACGTCAAAATATTTATGTACTACCCAAGAGATTCATCATAATTCAGTTATAATTTCCAATAACCAGATTTAGTGAATGAATACTAGTTAGAGTTAAAATAAACAATTTTACAATACTTTTATTAATATAAAATTTATACACAGCATTCTTATCAACAGTATTATTTACATGACCAAACCAATCGACCCAGGTAATTCGAGGGTGAAAGGGACTCAGGTAAACTCAAAAACACTGGACTTGACTAGGATTGAAATCAACCCCCGTGTGATATCTGGCCGCTGTTGGCGATCATTTTAGGAGAGTTCTTGGCGACTAACCACCCTGCGTGGAAGGGTTGTTATAGAGAAAATGGCATTCTGATATTTGCCTTGGCTGAGAGGCTGCTTTTGTTTTTGAGGTGTGATGTACTGCATCGAATGAAATTATGTTTGTTTATGTGTGTGCTTTTTTCATTTAATTAAATTGTTATTTTTATAAACTCGTGCTTGGTTATTGGAAAAAGAACATCACACTCCTTATTTCCTTGCTTTTTCCCCACGTAGGGGAAGTGGAGTAGAAAAAACCAGCTTAACTCTCTTTTTACCCAGGTATTTGGCTCATATAAACAGTACTAATGTGACAGAAGGATTTGATATTTAGAGCAGAAAGTCAGGCTTTAAAGTTAATACAAAAGTTAAATGTTTGGTAAAAATCCAGAGGAAAGACAAAATTAAAAACTCCAGAACATGAATGGCCATCCTACAAAAGGGCTAAATTAGGCAAATATGTGTTATAATCACAAAAACAAGAGAATGCCAAATTTCAAAAAAGAGAAAAACCAAAATGTGAAAATAAATACACTCAAGTCAGATCTGTGGACAGGATTTCTCAATACTAAAAATTAACATTAGCCACAAGCTATAATTATTGATTTATCTCTACTATTATAAAAGGAAGTGCATGTTTTTTTTCGTTACCAGTCCTGATAAATCTAAGTCACTTACAATAATGGGATTTGGCACACAGGTAGTCTGAATTTTTTGCAATTTTTGGGACATGGCGACTTTTGAAATTCAATCTGGAACATTTTTTAATGAATTTAATTATTATTGTTTTTTTTTTGGGAATGGCAACAGCATAAAAGATTGCAGGTTCTAAATTTATTTATTTTTGTTTCCATTTTCATTTTACACAGAGGAACAATTTGACAGCACACACACACAATTTTTTTTAACTGGAGTTATTTCTTTTTCTTTCTATCTCCTAGACCGTTAAAAAAGAAAGATAGAGTAAACATTTCAATAGATTTGAAATCTGCGGAGTCACTAGGACATCCGGTTCTTGAAAGCTTGAAATATACTCTCTGTTAAATCCTCATACATTGTAAAGGGCGCTGTGTGAGCATGGGGAGTGTTGTCTCCCACTTACTGTAGAGGGTGCTGTGTGAGCGCATGGGTGACATTGAGGCTTGAGACACGGAGGAGGGAGGTACTCTCCTAGAGCCTAAGAAAACGCGGCTTCCTCAGCCCTAATTGGTACTAGACCTCCTTAGCCTTAATGAGAGTGGTCCATCCACGATATTGTTAAGCTTACTGTTAATAAAGGTTGTTTTTGTTACAACAAATTGCAATAATTCAAATACAGTCCACTATATATAGAGCTATCGCAACAACTCATAGTGGTCGTAATCAAGAGGATAAAATAAATAGCGAAAAATGAGCCAGCTTACTAAGTTGAATAGAACGCGTGGCACCATCAAAACCAAATTGAAACGTGTGGAGGACATTCTCGAATTTGAAAGCAACGAGGATGGTAATGGAGATCCCTGCAGAACGAAGATCGCACTTCAACAAAAGTTGAACAAAATTGTAGAAATAAAATCTGCAATTACGGAACTTTCCACTGGATATTGCGATCTACCCGAAGATGTAAACCCAGAGGACCATCTTGATCAGCTTCTGGACTTGTAGGGAACAGCGGAAGAATTAGAGGTACGTCTGAAATACCTTCTTTCAAAATTGACATTACCTGATAATGATGCGCATAAAAACTCCAATATTCACCGAACTTCGGTTAAGCTACCCTAGATTCCACTTCCTCAGTTCTCGGGCACTTATGAAGACTGGAGTACATTTAAAGCTCAATTCAATACTTTGATTACTTTAAATGATAGCTTAAGTGATTCTCAAAAACTACATTATTTACGAGCTTTTCTGAAAGGAGAAAGCAAACTAATACAAACGGCAGATGATACCTTTCAGTCCTTGTTTACTGAGCTTGAGAAAAGGTATGAAAACAAATGATTCATGGCAGATGTCCATATAAATGCCATATTGAATGTGGAAAAAATAATGCATGAGTCAGGAACAGAACTTCATAGATTTCTTGATAATGTGTTAAAACATTTGCGTGGATTAAAACTTCTGAATCTTGAGTCTAACAAACTGACCGAGTTAATGTTAATCAATATAATTTCTTCAAATTAGATCGCGAGTCACGTAAACAATATGAAATGTCATTGAAAACAAATAAATTTCCTGATTGGGAAGAATTTGTCAGCTTTTTACAAAAATTAAGTCAAGTGTTAGAAAATATACAACGCGTCCCTTTCGCAAAACCCAAAATCTGATATAGTTTTCAAGCCTAAGCTTAATGGGCTGATGATCAAATCTAACCCTAAAACTGCCTGCCCAATTTGTAAAGATAATCACCTTATTTATAAATGTGTAACGTTTCACGATTTATCCGTACAAGAATGAATTAGTGAGATAAAAAAAGAAACAACTTTGTTTTAATTGCTTAGAACCGAATCGAGTATCTCAATGCGCTAATTCAAAAAAATGCAAGTTCTGTGGAAGAAGTCATCATTCTATGATCCATAGAACGGACTTCGAAAGCAGCGAGAACCGGAAACCATTCCTCCCCAACAAATCGTTCATAATATGAGTGAACAAAACGCTTGCACCGGGAGGGAAAGAATTCAAGAGTCAAGGATCTTTTCAAGGTCAAGGGGGTCCAAAGAGAACCACAACACGAGGTGTTTCTACTCGGGGGACGAAAAAAGATATGTGTTCCTTTCTACTGCTGTAGTTTATCTTAAGGGTGCTGATGGCAAAGCGTTCCCCATCCGAACCTTGCTTGACGCAGGATCTCAGACAAACTTTATACACAATGATATTGTCGATTCCCTGGGTTTGACAAAACAAACAGTAAATGCTCCAGTCTCAGGTTTGAATGGCTCTACTTTTACGGTTAAAAGAAAAACCTCAGCGCTGATATGCGACAAAGATGAAAACTTTAAGGAAGAATTAGAAATGCTTATTGTTCCGAAAGTTACGGATTTTACCCCTTCAAAACCTCTTGACCTATCTAAAATTAAATTTCCAAGTAATATAACTTTAGCAGATCCACAATTTGATAAACCGGCGAGAATTGAAGCCTTATTAGTGGCAGAGATTTTTTATAGATTGTTACAGGGAAACCAAATAAAATTAAAAGATGAACCAATAGTCTTACAAGAATCCGTATTTGGGTGGATAGTAACGGGAACAGTCAAGGATGTAGGGAGGTCAAACAATTCACACTGTCATTTCATGAAAAATGAAGTGGAAATGGACCTAAAAAACATTTGGGAACTTGAGTCATTGGGCATTAGAGACGATCCCAATCATCACGAGAAAGATGAGGCAATGAATATCTTCAATGAGACGGTCTGTTTCAAGGAGGGACATTATGAAGTTAGCTTACCATGGAAAAGGGATTGGGGAGAGTTAAAAGATAACTTGAGCGTTGCGAAAACGCGGTTCAAATCCCTCACTAAGAGGTTAAGCCGAAATAAAACTCTGTTAACACAGTATCACGAGATCATTGAAGACTACTTAAAGCAGGGCATTATAGAGAAGGTGCTTGTAAATAC
Source organism: Metellina segmentata (assembly GCA_947359465.1). Taxonomy (NCBI): domain Eukaryota; kingdom Metazoa; phylum Arthropoda; class Arachnida; order Araneae; family Tetragnathidae; genus Metellina; species Metellina segmentata. Next base: position 35,529,014 of record OX375882.1, read on the forward strand.
CAAACCTGTATATTATTTACCACACCAGGCTGTATTCAGAAAGGATGGTGTGACTACAAAAATGAGATTAGTGTTTGATGCCAGTTCCCATGAATCTGGACAATTATCTTTGAATGACTGCCTCTTGACGGGCGAAAAACTAAATCCAAATATCTTCCAGCTATTGATATTCTTCTGTCTGAATAGAACAGCATTCTCGGCAAATGTTGAGAAGACCTTTCTGCAAATTTCGTTGGCAGAAAAGGACAGAGACGCAGTCAGATTTCCATTTACTTGTGACGATGCAATAGACGACATTACTGACGTCAACTCACAAGTACACCGATTTAAACGCGTTCTTTTTTGGGGGTTAACGCAAGCCCATTCTTACTGTCGGCTACGATAAAAAATCATATTCAGAATTTTCGAGAGCAACATCCTGCTGCTTCGCAGATGCTCGATACACGTGTTTATGTAGACGATTTAGAGTCAGGTGCAAACAATGTGACTTCCGCCTTGGAATTGTCATGTCAGGCACAAAACATATTGAGGTCCACCAGTATGAACTTGAGGAAGTGGGTTTCGAATGATGCTCTTCTCATGCGGAAATGGGAAAATGAGGAGTTCCTTACTTATCCTCATCCACTGTATATCAGGCTGAGGTTCAGGCAATCTCTGCTTGTACTTACAACTGCCTCAATAGAGGTGTAGTTAAGAGGGTTATAAAATCTTCTCTGACAGCCAGGCAATCCTAAAGGCTTTGCAAAGTCACTGCTTCTCCTCAAAAGCAGTGTGGTAATGTCACAATGCACTTGAGGACCTGGCTGAGAGAAACAAGGTCTCTCTTGTTTGGGTCCCTGGTCACTGTGGCATTGAAGGTAATGAAACGGCAGACCTATTAGCAAAACATGGGTCTGAAACACCATTTATTGGACCAGAGCCTGTTTGGGGTCTGCCTCACAATGTGGTTAGAGGGACTATAAGGGATTTGCTCCTTGCCGAGTCCTTCCATACATGGCTTCAATCTAATAATCAAAGACAAGCCAAAGAGCTCAATCAGCAGTCTCCATGGGATAGATCAAGGGAACTGCTGAATTTAGGTAGGAAAGAAATCAGGATAGCTATTGGACTCCTAACTGGCCACTGTACCCTGAATAGACACCTCAACATCATGGGTGTTTTAGATGACCCATTATGTAGAGGTTGTCGGATGGTAGAGGAGAGTTCTGTACACGTTCTATGTAAATGTGACCATTACTCTCCACAACGATTTGAATATCTGGGATACCACTGTATCGAGCCCTGGGAACTGTCAAACATTCCAATCAGGTACATGCTGAAATTTATTTCGGCAATCGATCTTTAGTCAATCAGTAGGGGTCTCAGTACAATAGACTATTAGTCGCAGTGCTGGCACTCTTTGGAGTCACCCCTTTACAAGTCATAAGTCATACTTATCCTCATCATCCAACTCTATCCGAAACATATCTGCACAAGGTTTTGGGAATTTCTTGGGATCCCAATAGAGACATCCTCACCACAGAAATCGAAAGTTTGCTGAATTTCCTGAGCCAGAACAAGAACACCAAGCGTTTCCTATTGCAAACGTCAGGGAGAGTCTTTGATCCCCTCGGATTACTATCTCCATTCACCATCAGAATCAAGTGGCTTTTTCAAGAACTGTGGCTCAGAAAAATATCATGGGACTCTGAACTCCCAGCAGATATTGCCGAGACGTTCCAAAAGTGGTGTTTGGAACTTCAAAGACTTTCTGAGGTGCGAGTGCCAAGGAATATACTAGAGCTTTCAGTAGACAATTACACTGAGATAGAAATCCATACATTTGCAGATGCCAGTAAAAAGGCATATGGTGCGGCAGTCTACTTAAGAGTAAAATCCAAAAATCAGGTGTTTGTGAATCTCGTTGCTCCCTTGAAGAAGATAACTCTGCCAAGGATGGAGTTATTTGGTGCATTGCTTGCCGCTCGCTTAGGAGTAGAAGTTCGTAAAGTGGTAGACCGGAAAAAGCTGTCCGCTACCTACTTTTGGACTGATTCCAAAATAGCCTTATTTTGGATAAAGGGTTCAGTTACCAAGTGGAAACCTTTCGTCGCCAACCGAGTGAAGGAAATACAGTGCCTGAGTAATCAAAATTCTTGGATCCATTGCCCCGGCAAAGACCAACAGCTTACCTAACAACGTTACAGTCCCGTTTAAAACGGGACGTATGGTCACGTTAGGTATGACTGATATACAGGCTTAAAATAACATCAAGACAAAGAATGCAACAGTGAGATGGTAGTTTTAATACATAAATGAATAGATTATTAAATAATTCAAATAAGGTTGATAGTGATTAAAACAGATAAGTTAAAAATATATTTCACCTTCTGGAATCTCTTCGTCTGGGTTAAGTAGTCTGTATATATCAATTGCGTAATCTATCATCCTTGTATTTTTCACCATTTCCAGTTTTCCAAGTAGAAGTTCCCTTTCATCATAGACCTGAAAACAGCAACAAAAATATAGCTAAATAGTATTCTAACTAAAACTATTAAAAGCCTAATTTACCAAAACTGTTCTTTTGCAAAATTCTAAGTTTTATTTTTTGGGGGGATAGGCAGTAGTAGATTTATACTTCTGCCTCCTAGGGGCTACCTGCAACTTGCCGCCACACCTCTGCACTCAGCAATATTATTCCACTCTATACCCCTAATTTTCCACAAAAAAATACCGTCCTCGGCTATAACCCCTTCATAAATGTGCCACTGGTGGTAGGGCAAATTTAGAAGGAGAGGGAGTGGCCAATTGTTTATTTTGTACACATTTATGTCAGGATAAGCTTTTGTTATTTTTTAAAGGAATTGGAATGAATTGAATCAATGAAGTATACTGCAAAAAATTTACTTTCAGTTACACTTGGATTTGTAGAAATGTTCGCAGCAAGCAGGGTGGCAACAAAATCCTCGAAAAAAGTTCCCTGATATTTCAATGATTTCCCTGATTTTACAATTCCTTTAAGAAATGTCGTCAAAAAGAAAAGTGTAAAAATTCCCTAATTTTTGTAAAATTTGGAAATTTTTCCTGAGATTTCCCTGATTTGTCCAGAATTAAAAAGTTCCCTGTTCTGTTACCATCCTGGTAAGGTATGTGGTAGTACAAAAACAATTTGTCGCCTGTCATGGTTTAGGTGTGATAAATTGAAACTAGAAGTTGATTGGGTTTCTTACGACACAAGGGACTATCCCTATTTTGGCTATGCTGTGCTAGACCCAAGACATACAATATCAAGTAATGGACATATAATCACAAAAAGATTTTGCTGTCATAGAAGAGAGAAATATACCCAAGGAGGAATCGAACCTGTGCCGCCTACAACTCGCAGATTGCTTGTGCATACCCACTGAGCCACAACAGCCCCTGAAGCTAAGAAATATTTCTGTAAACATACAAGCTATTAAGGGAACTAAGTATGGAAACATTGCGGCTGAGTATTTTTCGCTTGGACCTCCTCATCAGATTAGCGACAGTCCACGAGTGCAATTATTTCAGATTTTTTGATGATACAATCACAGAAAATAGGTGGGGTTGTAATGGTTGTAGAGATTGATGAATAGAAATTTGGGAAACATTTAGTAAGACAGGCCTCAGAGTGGATGGGATCTGGGTTTTCAGGGGCACCAATAGGTCGAGTTGTTTTTGAGTGCTTTTCAAAATAGGCAGGTAGATACGCTAGTTAAAGAATTAAGGGATTGGGTAGAAGCTGGTTCCAGTGTTTTCAGACTGTTGGATAGTGTCTAAAATTGAGAGAAAGATCAGGAAAATAAACCTGCCATACAAAAACTATCGAAACTACATGAAAAGCTTGATTAAATAAAATAGGTTTTGCAATTGCCTATTTTTTTTCCATTCTCGCTAAACTGTCAATTTTGAGCAGAGTGTAGCACAAAAAGGATTGGATCAACAAGAAAGCATTTTGAAAAATGGACTGTCAGGCAAGTTGTGATAAAAATTAAATGCTTAAGACACAAAACAATCCCAGGGATATATATTATAAAGAGACATTATATAATAAAATTTCTATTCAAACCTGTTTCACAGAAAGAAACTCTAGCAAGGGAAATACTAAATGCCGGTCTAAGTAGGACCCAATTTTGGAAGTCAAATCCCATTGAGCCATGATTTATTTCAAATAGAAATGAAAAAGGACAGTTTATAAATATGTTAAGAAGAAAAATTCGAGTTTTCAGCCCATGTGCAACAAAAACAAAACCCAATTTCACAGCAGGAATGGCTGGGGTGATTAAGAAATGTTGCCAAATGTAACTTAAAAATTTCTCGATTAAGTGACGGTTATCTGTGGCCGAATCAGGTGTTTCTAGAGAAGCGGCTCAATCCCATGATAGTACTTTACGCAAGTCCAATTTGATTGGCTAGTTTCACGGGCTTGGCTTCACTTGGATATTTCGCCAATCTGATTGTTGCAGTAGCCATTTGATTTTGAATATGCGCATTGTTTCGTAGAATTACAAATACAATACATACACTAGCGCCTCAGCGTAAGTGTCCGACAAGTTGACTCTGATTTGCTCCTCATATATATGTTGTATGGTTGTTGTTAGTAGTATTTCTTGCCAACTTATATTAAGGGTACTTATACTTTAAAGAGCTTCTTTTGCTGAAGCAACGATGGCCTAATGGCTAAAGTCACCTACCTTCAGATGGGCGTCGGCAGCGGAGGGTGACTTCCCGAGTTCGAACCCAGCTGGCGGAGAACTTTTTAGATCCTCCAAATTATTTAAAAAAAATTCAAATTTAATTCCTTTTCATTCTAATTTACTTTTCTCAATTTTTAATACCCTTTTTATATTTTTCCAAGCTTCCGTTGATTTTAAATAAATAATCTAAGAACCACTCCTGAACTCACTACCAACTGATATTTTTCCGCCCCTCTGCCGTCCCCTTTGCTTTAGGATGATTGTGTCGTATCCACCGCTGGCTTAGGACCATTCTGATGTAACAAAAAGCATACATAAAACACTAACTTATATAATTATTAACTTTTTTATAAAAGGATACAATTTTCGGCTCCCACCTCTACCCACCCATAGCCATGGATCTGAAAAGAAAAGAAGAAAGCAAAAAGGAAGAGATAAATCGCCAACAGAAGAATTCTCATGACTACGTATCTAGGTCATGTGATCCGATTAGCCAATCAAGTTGGACTTGCGTAGTCCTATCATAGGATTGAGGCGCCTGTGTTTCTAGAGTGCCTATATAATAAGAGTGGAGACAAGGGACCAAATTTGGCCCAATGCGCATGCGCGGCAGCCATTTTTCTACCAGAATCGTCTCTAAGAAGGTTGCTGGGCGAATTAATATATCATTTCAAGGAGAACAAAAAGCATATGATTGTTATAATCTGGATACATTTGGTATAAATGAATCATATAAACGCTCAATTGCATGCGTAATTGATGAGATGGATTGCACAACGCGCTAACTTAGATTGCGGGAAACACCACGTTGTTCAAAAAAAGCTATTTACTTAAAAAGTCTTCAAATTTATGCTGACAAAACACTAAAATCATAATAAATAAACATTCTGGAACACGAAATGGAACATGAATAAGCTATATTTTCTTTTTTATTTAATGTACACACGCTTTTCTCGAACACACAAAAAGTTCCCATGTTAAGTCTACGGGAGTTAGGAAAAGACCGCCTCGGGTGGTAGAAAAGGCCTCTAAGCCAATCAGAAAGTGTTTCCCGTATGTCGCCACTACATATAGGCACTCTAGGTGTTTCCTGTTCGTTTTCCGAACTTGACGGCCGACAAACCGGTATAATGGTTAAGGTGTTAGCCTCTAGATCGGAAGGTTCCTGGTTCGAATCCGGGTCCGGGCATGGAAGTTCGTAAACGTATGGTGTAGAGGCGGTTGGTACACCTTAAATCTGTCGTAGCCAAAGTCCTCACGTTGGGTTGGTGTGGAAGTTTGGAGAGTGGGGTGCCAGCTCAGGTGTTGCTTCGTCATCTGACCGTGGTTCAAAATTACGAGGCGTTGTCCTCGGATCTTCACCTTAAGGGATTGATGCCGGGCCGTCGTCAGTAGCTCGTTGTGTTGCTCTAGTACGACGTTAACTAATAATTACCAATTACCAGATAACGAGGTCACAACTGAAGTAGCATCCTATCCGAAATTACACACCACACTTAAGGGGGCTTACGACCTTTAAACCACTCTTGATGGAGTAGAAATAAGGTCAGTTTCGAAGCTATGTCATTTTTTAAGTATTGCATAAAATTGAATACATTTTTTTCCATTATGCTCTTGTATTTTTAAGGTATAAAATACATTATACAAACATGATTTAAATATTAGCAGGAGTTTTTGTGTCGGGCTCGTTGAGGTTAACTTCATTGTGAGTAAAGATTTGAGGAACAGTGCTGCGCGCAAGATTGCATATAAACAAATAGATGTATACAAATAAATTTTAGTGTATGTTATTCTATATATATAACAGATTAAAATAAAAGCAAAAAATTAAAAAATAAATAAAATTTAATATTTTTTATCAATTATGTTTCATGGAAGCAGTAAATATTCTGATACGTCAACAACAATGTCTTCCCCAAAATTCCAAAAAATAAATTTTTTTTCAATATTGTGGTTTTTAAACAAGCATGTAGGTTTAACGAATATGTATACCAATTTTTGAACAAGTTGCTCAAATAGTACTTCAGATATCATGCGCTCAATCTGAGATTTTTCTAAAAAAACAAAGCTGAGACAAACCGCCGTAAAGATAAAATTTTGGTTACAGAAGCCCATGTTTTGCTCAGTGTAACTTTCGATTTTCTTTCATATCTCTGGTATTTATTGAATTTTGTCATGCGGTTGGTGTCAAAATGATCAGAAATACATGTACTTTAATATATATATATATATTTGAAAAATCGAATTTTTAGAAGGTTTAAAGGTCGTAAGCCCCCTTAAGTGAGGAAATTTGAGGTCACGACAGATTTAATATGCACCAGCCACCATTGTGCAAGACAGTCTTTTTGGTTGGATTCCAACTCACAATCTTCCAGTTGCAAATTCGTTGCTCTTCCAACCGGGTTATCACGATTAGAGTGCATAAGTCCGATATCTAAACAAGTATTAAATATTTAGGTTTTATTTCTATTATTATTTATAAAGCGCAGATAGAGAAATAGAAGAAACACAAAGAGGCACCTCAAACGTCATGCTCGCACAAAGGAGGCCGTAGCTAGACTAAATTATGCGATCGGCAGTGCGCATTTTCGGGATTCAACTTTGCGCTATGATTACATCAGCCGATGACACCAGCGAAAGCCCAAATGTAAACTACTGTCTTTTGGTTGCTTTTGACCTCGCAAACCTCCGGTTCCTAATCCGTTTATCATCAAACCGGGCTACGATATTCCATATTGACTAACTCCCGTGCGCGATTTTCCAAACCCTCACAGATACTGCACCGCCAGGTGACAGGCCGGTCGCGCTGGATGACGATTTGTTGCTGAACCAATTAAATTGACCGGTTATCGGGTTGCACTAGGACGACTTGGCGATGAAGAAATCTCGCCACACATTCTTCATGTTGTTAGTGTTATCTTGATTGTGTTACACGTGTGGAGCGCACAATGGAAATAGAATTAATATTAAAAGAAATCCCAAAAGATTTCAACGTAGTTTTACATATGGAAAATATCATTATTCTTCGAAGTTCCTAGGCAAATGAAAATGACGCTGAAGTTAAAACTTTTTATATGTTGCAAGATAGTTTGTTTCCTTTAAAATGAAACAGTATTCGAACTATAACTAAATATACACAAAAGTTTGCAATTTTTTACTGATAAAAGATGACTTAGATTTTTAATTAACTGATTAAAAAACAGTTTTTTCATAACAGTTATTAAAACAAGGATTCTTATTTAAACTAAATAAGAATAAATTATTAAACTAAAACCAGAAGTTTTTTTATAAACTGATGAAAACCTGCTTTTTTTATACATTTTATAGATTTTATAGATTTTTTATAATTTTAAAAGATAAATCCCAATTTAAATATATTAGCATTTAAAGTTACTGCTTATTTAAAGATCCCATTGACTTATTAAAGAAAATCTAAAAACAATCACCCCGAAAAATTAATTATATAATAAGAACTAATCATATAATTAATTAATCACAAATAATGATTAATTAATTAAGTTAATCCATTGGACTAATCAATTTGAGCAGATATTACAGATAATTACTACTTTGCATTTAATGTTCATTGCTTTGTTAAACTAAGTTTCTAAAAAAAACCGGTTTAAACCGATAAAATCCGTTTAAAAAAATCAAATCGCCCTAACTGTTAAGGCTGGTTTACGATTCTGCGTATGTGCAACTGCGTATGCTCCGCCTTAACGCATACGCGGAGGATGGTCGCCATTGAAACTTCTTGCTAAAAGCGCGACGACGGAGCGATGAGTCGCCAAGAAGTTGGATCAACCTTCCCACAATTCCTTAACGCTTCCACACAGCGACCGGCCTGTCACCTGGCGGTGCAGTATATGTGAGGGTTTGGAAAATCGCCTCCCTGGCACTCGCGTCGCCAAGCTTGCTAAACCAGTCGAATTTTTAAGCTGTCTGTCGTTCTGCTGTAATCCCTCCCGTAAATTGGCAACCCACATCCTCATGGTCAAGCGAATGGAGAGAAAACGATCAGCAATCTCTCTATATTAAAAAAATGTTACCGCCGCCGCCGCAGAATTGAAAACTGTGTTGTTTAGCTCGATTCTTAGACGGTTTCCCGAGAAAGTACTGATCGGAAAAAAACAAAATTGACGTGGTTTGTTCTTCATCGTATTCCCTGGACAATTATTAAGATTTTTTTCCGATGCGGCTATTAGTTTAGGGTTTATTAAGTGTTAAAATTGAAGAAGCGAAATTTCTTCCGCGAGTGAGCAAAACACATACAAATTTTCAGTCTTCAGCCGTGAGTTTTTTTTAAAGAGTACCTCTCAACGTAAATTTTTGCAGCTCGTCGAGTTTTTTTTGAAATTTCAATTTGGTTCTTGATAATATTTTTTTGAAATTCGGGAAAAATCAGGACATTTTTGTTACTTTTTTTTAAAACTGCCATATCTATATTTTATTACTATTATTTTTTAATTTTTAAAATATAGCAGTATACCTCAGAATGTACTCTTTCTTACGGTACTATTATTTTTGATATCGGTTAATAATTAAATTGGATGCGATCAAAAGTTGATCATGCAAAATTCGGAATCTTCGGATATTTTCGCTACTTTTTGTTACTACCTTTAACTAAAACTGTCATATCTATATCGTATTACTATTAGTTTTTTATTTTGAAACTAGCGCAGTATACCTCAGACTGTACTCTTTCTTACGGTACCATTATTTATAAAATTGGTTCATAAATAAATTCGATGCAATCAAAAGTTGGTGACACAAATTTCGTATTTTTTATTTCGCGGAGCAAATTCGCGGAGCATTGTATTCGCGGAGTGTTGTATTTTTGACTATCGGGTTTGCCAGATATCAAATTTATCGCTGCAACAATTGCCTTAAGAACGATTTCTTTTTATTTGGCGAGGAAAAAGGCTCGCTTTTTTTCTTCTGTTCTCAGACGTTTTACCGAGAAAGTACAAAGTACACATCGTAAAGTTTGGAGATTAACAGGGTTTATTTAAAATTGTACAGGGAACAAGATGCAGAAGATTTTTTACTGATGCGGCTATTAGTTTAGGGTGCATTAAGTGTTAAAGCAAAAAAGAGTGAAATCACTTGCGTAAGAGGTATTGGTTTGCGAAGCAAACCAAACGGGATTGCGTAGGGGAGAAGCCCTCGCTGTGACGTGATGGACCGTAAAGGGAAATCAGGATAATACAAATTATTCAGATAGTTTCACTCTGCGAAAGGAATGTTGGTTTGCGAAGCAAACCAAATGCCATATGTAAAAGGAGTGTTGGTTTGCGAAGCAATCCCCGGGGGTTGGCGAGCGGAAGCGAGCAGGGGGCGGAGCCCCCTAGTGTCAGAAAATTTAAGCGGCTCCGGTGATGAGCATGGCATTATTAGTCATTAATAAGAGAACGATCTTACGTGTTAAATTGGCTGTTTTCTTTACAATAGCTGTTCTTTTTGTGGTAGAGGAGAAGGGGGCTAGTGTGGACATTGGGCAAGTGGGGACAACTTGAATAATTCTGCTATTTTTGCCAGTCAAAATCTCTCTGCAAGTTTTTGCAGAATAGCAACACCCGTATAAACTTCCATGAGTAGTTGCATGACAACACACTTAATAGTTCAGTAGCAATTTCGGAAACTAGGTTTTTATGGTGGAAAAATAAGTTCTAGATTTGTTTTTCAATTACAAGATTAGACTTTTAATTCAATATTTTTAGAAAGGCCACAGTATGTTATAAATGAATATATTCATTAGCTATTTTGATATTCACTTTTTCTCTACATGGTTTAATTTAACCAGAAGTAAGCCTAAATAAACAAATGCCTCCATGGGGCTTGTGTGGACACATGGTGGTGGGGCTACTGTGGACATGTCCACAACAGCCCCATTTAGCTTTCAGTGAAAAAACATGAGTTAAATATTACATTTTAGGCTATTTATTTATTAAATGAGATTGCTTATGGGAAAATTCACTATAAATAATTCTATTTTTTTAATTCTAAGGCTTTTTGGTATTAAATTAAATTAAATTGATTATTGTGAAATGGTAAATTAAGTCACAAGGAATTGTATCGTTTTTTACGCAAAGCAGCTCTTCTAATAAGCAGAGTGAAGATTTCTTTTTCCCAGATGTGAAGGACATATCACAAATGTCAAGAAATGAAATTGTAGCTAATTTACCATCACCAGATATTAGCGGTTGCACAATTCGCACTGCATACCAGTTGACATTTAATGTAAATTGTCTAATTACATTGCAAAATTGAAGCATAATTCCATTTTTACATTAAAATCATTTTCCCACTAAATAAAACTTAAAAATAGCTTTCTAACTGTGTTGATTTGTTTTTGAAGTACACCGATAATATATTGCAGTTCCTAATTACAAATAAATTGGGCTTAACATCAATTAAATATGCTTTATTAAGAATAACATTTATAAGGATTTATACTGTTTACGTTTAAATTGATTTCATTATGGTTTTACACTTTCATGGATTGTGTGTATTATCTTGTATTATTACTAAAAAACTATACTTCCAGATACTTTAATACCTTCAAACAAAATAAAGGTTAAAAGAGTACGTTATTCAAAAAAAAAAAATAGTTGACGAGTCAAAAATGGTATTTAGATCACTTTTTTGCAAAATTTATAAAAATTGTCCACACTAGCCCCCTTTTCCCCTAAGTTTGAGTTAATTTTTGGCTCTTGTTCTCGTTCAATTTTTACCTGAACTTTTACTTGAAAACAAAATTAAAGTTTCTTTTAGATCATGATCAGAACATTCACTAATATGTTACATTTCAAATTGCAAAACTTGTAGTAACTTATAATTTCTTATTATAATAAAACTTATAACAAACAGCGCGCGATCACTCCGGTTCAAGAGTAATCTCGCGAGGTTGGCATCAGGGATTGGCCTAGTTGCGAAATCCGAAGCCAGCGAGTGCCCGGGAGTTAGTCAATGTGGAATATCGCAACCGGGCTAACGTGGCCCAATATAGCGACAGTTCAGAAACAAACCTGAAGTGAAATATACAACACCACGTTATTTTGAACGAAGGTCAGATAACGAAGTCACACTTGAGGTGGCACACCACTCTCCAAAATTCTAGACTACGCTAACGTTAGGATATTTGAGGCTTCGATATTCTTCACGTGCACCAGCCCAAATGTAAACTACTGTATTTTGGTTGCTTTTGAACTCGCAAACCCCCGGTTGCTAATCCGTTTATCTTCAAACCGGGTTACCGTGGCCCAATATCGCGATAATTTGTTCTTTTTGTATTTTGACCATTATTAATTTTTAATGAAGAACAAATCTACCATATTTTTTTGCGTAGTATAAGCTACTTTGTATCCATTCTTTTTTAGAGTTATAATTTTTTCCTTCAAATTGTATTCTTTTTTTATGAGGTCGGGCGAAATTCATTCTTATATTATACCCGTATGTTTTACTGCTTTTGCTAATTTTTCCTGTTTCATAAATAATATTTTGTGACCTTGAATTTAGATTAGTTTTATGAAGATCGAATTTGCATATTATTTATTTGTGCTTATTTCGGGATTTCTTTAATATCAGCCGACCAACCGGTCTGGTGGTTAAGGTGTTATCTTCTAGATCGCAAGGTTCATCGTTCGTATCCGGGTCAGTGCATGTATATTTGTAAACGTATGGTGTAGAGGCGGTTGGTACACTTTAAAATCTGTCGTGGCCTAAAGGCCTTTAAGTTGGGTTGGTGTGGAAGATATGAGAGCGGGTGCCAGCTCAGGTGTTGCCACGTCATTTGACCGTGGTTCAAAATGACATAGAGTTTTCTTGGGGTCTTTCCCTTGTGGGATTGATCTCGGACTGTCGACAATACCCCGTTGGTTGTTCCAGTGTGAGGTTAATTAAATAACAACGTAGATACGGACCAAATATCGAATCATTAGTGTCTCATAAACAATGTCAAAAATCTCACTAATTTCATGTTGCTGTCTTGTCTTTTACACATTTATTTCACAAAATTCCTGAATTAAAATGAAGTTTAAAATACTTAAATATGTAAACTATCATTCTATGTATTTTTGCTCATCAGCTTTCGTTAGTGTTAGTGTATTTGATGTGTTGCCCAAAACAGATCGCCTTCTTCCAATGTGGCCCAGGTAAGGTAAAAGGCTAGACACCAATGCCCAGAGAAACCTTTTTAATTTTACTGAAATCGACAAGCTTCCAGTTTTTAATACTAATGATTGGTTTAAGTATGTTGTTTACAATTCTTATTTCCAAACAGTTTAGAATTAACTTTTACAACGATTAAACAAATGTGAAATAATTTTGTCTACATCAAATAGTTTTTGAGAAACAGTTCTTGAAACATGCAATATTAAGCGATTTTACAACTGCTATTCAAATTGCAAGTCCTTAAAATGCTTCAACTTTCCAAAAAATTTCATTTGGAGCCAAAAATATTTTGGATATTGTAATGCAAGTATTTTTATCAATTCAAGGGCTGAAACTTGCATGAAATTCAATATTCCTCTAAATTCCTTTGCCTCGGAGAAACCTTTGTAATTGTATAAAAATCAACGATTGTACAGGTTTTTCACAACTTACTTGAAGCTTAAGTATGTTTTAAAAAATTGTTTTTTCCACACACACACAAATTTATAAAAAAAAGCTTTCACATATTATAAAAATATGCAATTATCTTGGATTATTAAAAATAATTATTTTCCTTAGTTGATCCAAAATAAAAAATAGTCATTTCCAAAATAAAAAATACTATATGATTCGCTTCGTAACTTGTGACGGCCTACAGATTTCATGTGCACATACCCGTCTTGTACACGGTGTTATTCGAGAAACGTGCGGGTTCGAACAAACGTCCAACGGTTCGAATGACCGCACGCATCCACTGGGCCACTCCGCACCCGTATGAAAGGAGTCAAAAATAGTATACTTCCCAACCTTGAACGTAAAAGTCAATCAACTCACAGACTCCAGAAGTGTATTCAACGGCTTGTGGAGAATAAGGATGCGCATATAATTTCTGTTTTGCACCTTGTGGTATAGCATGCTCAACAACTCTAGGATTGTTTAGGGTATTATCTTTGGAAATCTCTACTTCAAACAATGTCCCTTGGAAGATAGAGCGTGTATACTTGAATAAGTCCAAGTGTTTGTTTTTCATGTGCACTCTTAGAATAAATAGAGGTCTAAGTAATCCTCTTGTATCAAAAGAATGGAAAACATGCGACTAAACAATAAAGAATAGCAAAATGTGCTCCTTAAGTAAACCGGCAAACTAACTAAAAGCTGTCAATTTCTGGAAGGCCGTAGAACATTTCCTTTGAAGGGTTCTTTGTCTATGTTTCGTGAAATTTCGGAGAATCAAAAACAATCAGCTCTCAGCAAAGAATATGGTTGTTTGCAACAATGATCAAGACTTGCAAATCTGCAAAAAAACCATTGCATTTCAAATAGGTAGAGAATCATGCACTCGCCCGTGGCGCCATCTGTTACTTATGTCGGAAGTAAGATGGTTAAGTCGAGGTATAATGTTGGAAAGATTTTATGAATTGTAAAATGAAATCAAGTCGGTTTATGGAATCAGAAACAAATTTTGTGCCAGAAGTAGACGATGAAAACTGACTTATAGATTTGGTATTTTTAGTAGACTTGACTGCTAATTTAAATGAACTAAAGATGCGTCTTCGAGGTGAAAGCCAAATGATCAATACAAAATTTTAAACTACAACAGTGTTCGAAATGAAAATAGTATCTTCTTAAATTGAGGCAAACAATGTTACGGATTTTGACAAAGAAAAAATAATTTTCAAAGTAGTAAATGAATATCCTCAAAATATTATTTCACAAAATTTAATTTGATTGCTTTAAACAATAGAATGGTGTAAAATACAGAAATTTTTCTATGAAAATGAATAAAATGTTGAAAGAAAACTTTCGTTGTCAATTTTCATCAAAGCTATTTATTTTTTATAAAAATTAAATTTACGTCAACATATTTAACAAACACAGGCTAAGTTTTATGTAAAACATATGTGTTTTCGAAAGGAAAAATTTTTCATTTCCGGATATAAAAGGAAAAGGTTTTATAAATACAAATCATTTAATGCAGGAGTGATCATCCAGTGGCGCATTGCATCCTTTGCGCCTACTCATTCGTTTGAAGTCGGCTACTTAATGGAATCCATTATTATATTTACAACACCACTGTGCTCTCAGTTCAATTCGTACAGCGTTCTTTACTTGTTAGTTCGTCGCAATTTTTTCACAGTTTAAAATTGATATCCTGTGTGATACGACGTCCGTACTTGTGATATCTTTGGTTTTTTTTTTCCCCAAATAGACTTTTAGAATATTGTAATTGTCTATGTTTGTTTACATTCCTGTTATACATCACAGTGCAAAAGAAACTGAGCTAAAGAAGCGTAGAAAGTGATAGTACAAAGGAATTTAATGTATAGTTGTTTGTGAAAGTACACTTTCACATAATGAAAGACATGATCTGGACACTATAAACACAGCATTAAACTAACATAGAATGGGGAAAAAATATCTTTCGTATGTCTGAGTTAAAAAAAAATTTGTGACTAAGAAATGAGAAGACAAAATATTTTCGCGGAAGTTGTGAAAACTTGCCGATGACAGAATCGTCCTATGAAATTGCTTTAGCTTTGTCGAAACCTTTTTCTAACTGTGAAGATTTTGTCATGCCTTGTCTCCAAATACATGTGGGATCGAGCGACGAGCTCGCCAAAGCCTGATACGTTCGCAGCAGTAACGCCACCTAGAAAAAGCGACCGCAGCAATGAGAGAGATGTTCCCCAGACACCGAAGCTAGCAGTTGTGCAGACGCCACATCACTTTTTAGGCAGATGGCCTCTTAGTTGTCGGATATTCTTAATTGTTAAAGATGGTTGTATATATACTGTAAATACATTAATAATGTAATTAAACTTAAATTTAAACTTTAAGAGTTATTTATCATTTACCTTTTACGAACCCACATACATACATGCCATCTTGGTAATAAAGTATTGAAAGAAAATTAGACGAAATTGACATATCAAGGCAGACTATAAAGAGACGAATCGAGAAACTGTCTCAGGATGTATCTCAAGAACTGGAAGACCTAGTTAATTCTTGTACTTTCTTTTCTCTAGCTTTGGATGAATCAACTAACACATGTGATGTAGCCTAGTTATAAGCATTTTTATAAAAGGAATTTATCACAATTTTAATGTCTTTGAGCCTAGCATGGTAAATCAAGAGAATCAGACAAAAAGTAAAATCATGCCTAGAAAATCTAAAATCAGAGTACAGTAGACTCATCAGTGTGTGCACTGACGGCGTGTTCTCGATGATAATTATTCAATTGCACTACAACTTTGCAAGAAATTTTTTTTAATCGTGCTACACTAAAATATCACTGGATAATAGACCAAGAGGCACTGTGTGAGAAAAACTTTAAATATGTAGCAAGTTACGTTACTGCTTGTTAAATGTGTGAATACAATTACAGCAAGAGCATTAAACAGACGAGACTTCACAGAATATATCATGAATTGTTAGATTTGGAATACATTTGAAATTGTCCTTCATTGTAAGGTGCGGTGGCTTTCTAGACAACATATTCAAAGTAGATTTTGGAAATCAAAAAAAGCTGTTTATAATTTTTGAGAACTGGAAAATGAACTATCTGATGAAAGAACCCTATTATTTGATAACAACGAGCTATTTGATTTGCCTTTTTTAGTTTATGTTACTTGCCATCTCAATTACCTAAATTCGAAACTACAAGGCAAGAGTAAATAATTTCCTAGCTTAGTAATTATCAACAATTCGTTTAATATGAAATTATAACTGTTCTTCTATCAATTAGGAAATCAGGATTTGAATAAATTTCCACACTTGAAAGAGCAGAGTGAATATACTGCGCATTATAACTATTTGAGTAAATCTATTGAAAAAAATCAAGTTATATCAAGGTTTATTTGAAATTTGTTTCCATTATTTGGCTAAAGAAGAAGACAGAATTCTCGTACTCATCAATCCATTTTCACATAGTGAGAAAAACGTAATGAAGATGCCTAGTAACATATTAATGGTAGGTAGGAATTGTAATTGACGTCGTACTCGAGCAAAACGATGGGAATATTGACGACGGTCTGGAATCAATCCCCACGGGAAAGAACATACAAATGGAACTTAATGATTATAAAACAAATTCAGTTTCGAAAATGAAATTTGGTTAACTTTTTTTCGGATCAAAATGAGCTTCTGACATTATTAATTTCTGGCGTTCATTACGCTGTGTACATTTGCCAGGAGTATGAAAATTCGGTAGGTCGTTTGGTACGACATACAGTGCGAACAATGAATTTCATCCATGAAATTTTCTAAAAGCAAAACGAGGTCGCTAATGACTGATTTAAATTTGATGAATTCTCTGTCGCTCTCATTAACAAATGTAACACCAAAAATTGAAACATTAGCGAAATCCAAAGTGCTCTAAAGTGTTATAATAAATAAATGTTGTTTATAATGTTTAAATGCTGTTATTTTTGTTGGTAAATAATGTTTATGTGCTGTAATAGATACTGTGTTTACATACAATAAATAAATAATTTAAAAATGTGAATTAAGTATATAAAAATACATTTATTTAAAAGGTTATGCAGGATATGCCAGGGAACATGAACGTAAGAAGTTAGGAAAGGTGCTTGAGTTGTATAGCGCATCTGAACTCGCATGGGGAAAAATTGATGCATGGTATGTAAAAGGTGGTTCACCCTTGATTCACTACATCTATAAATGATATCTCTAATTTAAACTCAAGATTTTGAAAAGAAATTGTGAAAAGAAACACAACAGAAAAAAAAATGAAACGAAAGTCTTTCTTCTCATTCATTCCAAATCAAACGAATGATCTCAAATATTCTAATCTTTTTGATTCGAATCCCAAATGATTCAAAGATCCGATGAGTTGTAGGATCTGATGAGTCGAAGGATCCGATGAGTCAAATGATCCGGTGATCGTATCGAAGGAATAGATGAGATTCGTTCATGAATCGAATCAGTTGGCTCCTAATGGTGATTGTCACGTTGGGTTGGCGTGGAAGTTTGGAGAGTGGGGTGCCAGCTAAGTTGTTGCTTCGTCGTCTGACCGTGGTTCAAAATTACGAGGTGTTGTCCTCGGATTTTTCCCTTAAGGGACTGATCCCGGACCGTCGTCAATAGCCCGTTGTGTTGCTCTAGTACGACGTTAACTAAAATTACCATTACCTAATGGTGAGTGAGGAAACATGCTCTTTTGCTTAGTCGTATGCTTTGTCGTACATTGTATGTCACAGAAACTGTTCAACCACTTTTTTTTAATGAGAAAACAATCACTAAATCTGAAATGTAAAGCCTTAAATGGAAACAGACTACCGCTAGTAATAAGACGCAAGTAGCGAATCGATGATTCGATCCGCTTTGAAGGGAGTCGTTTGACCGATTCGTTCACTTTAAGGATTCGATTCAATTGAACGAATCACTCATTTACGTCCCATCACTAGTTCACACATACTATCGAGAACGCTGTAAGAAAGCTTCAGTGACTCCTCTATTTGCTTAGCTATTTATTCTGTGTGGTAATTTTAATTAACGTAGTACTAGACCAATACAACGAGCTATTGGCGACAGTTCGGAAACAAACCTGAAGTGAAATATACAACACCACGTTATTTTGAACGAAGGTCAGATAACGAAGTCACACTTGAGGTGGCACACCACTCTCCAAAATTCTAGACCAAGCTAACCTTAGGATAATTGAGGCTGCGATAGTCTTCACGTGCACCAACCCAAATGTAAACTACTGTCTTTTGATTGCTTTTCAACGCGCAAACCCCCGGTTGCTAATCCGTTTATCTTCAAACCGGGTTACCGTGGCCCAATATGGCGATAATTTTTTTTTTTTTTTGTATTTTGACCATTATTAATTTTTAATGAAGAACAAATCTATAATATTTTTTTGCGTAGTATAAGCTACTTTGTATCCATTCTTTTTTAGAATTGAGGTCGGGCGAAATTCATTGTGATATTATACCCGTATGTTTTACTGCTTTTGCTAATTTTTCCTGTTTCATAAATAATATTTTGTGTCCTTGAATTTTGATTAGTTTTATGCAGATCGAATTAGCATATTATTAATTTGTGCTTATTTCGGAATTTCTTTAATATCAGCCGACCAACCGGTCTGGTGGTTAGATCGCAAGGTTCCTCGTTCGTATCCGGGTCAGTGCATGTATATTTGTAAACGTATGGTGTAGAGGCGGTTGGTACACTTTAAAATCTGTCGTGGCCTAAAGGCCTTTAAGTTGGGTTGGTGTGGAAGATATGAGAGCGGGTGCCAGCTCAGGTGTTGCCACGTCATCTCACCGTGGTTCAAAATGACATAGAGTTGTCCTCGGGTCTTTCCCTTATGGGATTGATCTTGGACTGTCGCCAGTACCCCGTTGGTTGTTCCAGTGTGAGGTTAATTAAATAACAACGTAGATACGGACCAAATATCGAATCATTAGTGTCTCATAAACAATGTCAAAAATCTCACTAATTTCATGTTGCTGTCTTGTCTTTTACACATTTATTTCACAAAATTCCTGAATTAAAATGAAGTTTAAAATACTTAAATATGTAAACTATCATTCTATGTATTTTTGCTCATCAGCTTTCGTTAGTGTTAGTGTATTTGATGTGTTGCCCAAAACAGATCGCCTACTTCCAATGTGGCCCAGGTAAGGTAAAAGGCTAGACACCAATGCCCAGAGAAACCTTTTTAATTTTACTGAAATCGACAAGCTTCCAGTTTTTAATACTAATGATTGGTTTAAGTATGTTGTTTACAATTCTTATTTCCAAACAGTTTAGAATTAACTTTTACAACGATTAAACAAATATGAAATAATTTTGTCTACATCAAATAGTTTTTGAGAAACAGTTCTTGAAACATGCAATATTAAGCGATTTCACAACTGCTATTCAAATTGAAGTCCTTAAAATGCTTCAACTTTCCAAAAAATTTCATTTGGAGCCAAAAATATTTTGGATATTGTTATGCAAGTATTTTTATCAATTCAAGGGCTGAAACTTGCATGAAATTCAATATTCATTTAAATTCCTTTGCCTCGGAGAAACCTTTGTAATTGCTTAAAAATCAACGATTGTACAGAGTTCTCACAACTTATTTGAAGCTTAAGTATGTTTTAAAAAATTGTTGTTTCCACACACACACACACAAATTTATAAAAAAAGCTTTCACATATTATAAAAATATGCAATTATCTTGGATTATTAAAAATAATTATTTTCCTTATAGTTGATCCAAAATAAAAAATAGTCATTTCAAAAATAAAAAATACTATACGGTTCGCTTAGTAACTTGTGACGGCCTACAGATTTCATGTGCACATACCCGTCTTGTACACGGTGTTATTCGGGAACCGTGCGGGTTCGAACAAACGTCCAACGGTTCGAATGACCGCACGCATCCACTGGGCCACTCCGCACCCGTATGAAAGGAGTCAAAAATAGTATACTTCCCAACCTTGAACGTAAAAGTCAATCAACTCACAGACTCCAGAAGTGTATTCAACGGCTTGTGGAGAATAAGGATGCGCATATAATTTCTGTTTTGTACCTTGTGGTATAACATGCTCAACAACTCTAGGATTGTTTAGGGTATTATCTTTGGAAATCTCTACTTCAAACAATGTCCCTTGGAAGATAGAGCGTGTATACTTGAATAAGTCCAAGTGTTTGTTTTTCATGTGCACTCTTAGAATAAATAGAGGTCTAAGTAATCCTCTTGTATCAAAAGAATGGAAAACATGCGACTAAACAATAAAGAATAGCAAAATGTGCTCCTTAAGTAAACCGGCAAACTAACTAAAAGCTGTCAATTTCTGGAAGGCCGTAGAACATTTCCTTTGAAGGGTTCTTTGTCTATCTTTCGTGAAATTGCGGGGAATCAAAAACAATCAGCTCTCAGCAAAGAATATGGTTGTTTGAAACAATGATCAAGACTTGCAAATCTGCAAAAAAACCATTACATTCCAAATAGTTAGAGAATCATGCACTCGCCCGTGGCGCCATCTGTTACTTATGTCGGAAGTAAGATGGTTAAGTCGACTTGACTGCTAATTTAAATGAACTAAAGATGCGTCTTCGAGGTGAAAGCCAAATGATCAATACAAAATTTTAAACTACAACAGCGTTCGAAATGAAAATAGTATCTTCTTAAATTGAGGCAATCAATGTTACGGATTTTGACACAGAAAAAATAATTTTCAGAGTAGTAAATGAATATCCTCAAAATATTATTTCACAAAATTTAATTTGATTGCTTTAAACAATAGAACGGTGTAAAATACAGAAATTTTTCTATGGAAATGAATAAAATGTTGAAAGAAAACTTTCGTTGTCGATTTTCATCAAAGCTATTTATTTTTTATAAAAATTAAATTTACGTCAACATATTTAACAAACACAGGCTAAGTTTTATGAAAAACATATGTGTTTTCGAAAGGAAAATGTTTTCATTTCCGGATATAAAAGGAAAAGGTTTTATAAATACAATTCATTTAATGCAGGAGTGATCATCCAGTGGCGCATTGCATCCTTTGCGCCTACTCATTCGTTTGATGTCGGCTACTTAATGGAATCCATTATTATATTTACAACACCACTGTGCTCTCAGTTCAATTCGTACAGCGTTCTTTACTTGTTAGTTCGTCGCAATTTTTTCACAGTTTAAAATTGATATCCTGTGTGATACGACGTCCGTACTTGTGATATCTTTGTTTTGTTTTTCTACAATTAGACTTTTAGAATTTTGTAATTGTCTATGTTTGTTTACATTCCTGTTATACATCACAGTGCAAAAGAAACTGAGCTAAAGAAGCGTAGAAAGTGATAGTACAAAGGAATTTAATGTATAGTTATTTGTGAAAGTACACTTTCACATAATGAAAGACATGATCTGGACACTATAAACACAGCATTAAACTAACATAGAAAGAAAAATAAATCTCTTTCGTGGGTCTAAGTTATAAAAAAAAATATGTGACTAAGAAAATAGAAGAAATGAGAAGACAAAATATTTTTGCGGAATTTATGAAAACTTATACATGACAGAATCGTCCTATGAAATTGCTTTAGCTTTGGCGAAACTTTTTTCTAACGGTGAAGAATTTGTCATGCCTTGTCTCCAAATATATGTGGGATCGTGCGACGAGCGCGCCAAAGCCTGATACGTTCGCAGCAGTAACGCCACCTAGAAGAAGCGACCGCAGCAATGAGAGAGATGTTCCCCAGACACCGCAGCTAGCAGTTGTGCAGACGCCCCATCACTTTTTAGGCATATGGCCTCTTAGTTGTCGGATATTCTTAATTGTTAAAGATGGTTGTATATATACTGTAAATACATTAATAATGTGATTAAACTTAAATTTAAACTTTAAGAGTTATTTATCCTTTACCTTTTACGAACCCACATATATGCATGCCTTCTTGGTAATAAAGTATTGAAAAAAAATGAGACAAAATTGACATATCAACGCAGACTATAAAGAGACGAATCGAGAAACTGTCTCAGGATGTATCTCAGGAACTGGAAGACCTAATCCATTCTTGTACTTTCTTTTCTCTAGCTTATGAATCAACTAACACATGTGATGTAGCCCAGTTATAAGCATTTTTATAAAAGGAATTTATTACAATTTTAATGTCTTTGAGCCTAGCATGGTAAAACAAAAGAATCAGACAAAAAGTAAAATCATGCCTAGAAAATCTAAAATCAGAGTACAGTAGACTCATCAGTGTGTGCACTGACGGAGCGTTCTCAATTATAATTATTCAATGGCACTACAATTTTGCATTAAATTTTTTTCAATCGTGCTGCACTAAAATATCACTGGATAATAGACCAAGAGGCACTGTGTGAGAAAAACTTAAATATGTAGCATGTTACGTTACTGCTTGTGAAATGTGTGAATACAATTACAGCAAGAGCATTAAGCAGACGAGACTTCAGAGAATATATCATGAATTGTTAGATTTGGAATACATTTGAACTTGTCCTTTGTGGAAAATTCATATGTAGATTGGCCAATTAGAGCCGAGCTAGGTGGCGCTGCCACTATACGACGCCTCCTGGACTGGCGGGAATGTCACTCAGACTCAGACATGTAGACTTGTAGACAATAGTTGTAGATGTTACTGAATAAGATCTTTGTGTCGGTTGTAAAACCTCACATCTCTGTACATTTGTATATAATATGCTTAATTATCAATAAATAGTGAGTAGAATAATTACTCGTGTAAATTAATGGAAAGAAGGTGGAAGGAAATAGACCATGAAGGGATGACATCGTAAGAACGAACCACCGAAGCCAAAACGATATGGTGTTATGACAATGGTGCAATCGGCAGGGGAACCTACTGATTCGAATTTGCCTTCTTAAATAACGGTTTGGATTACACGTTAGATAATTGTTGAAGAAAGCATCAGAAAGTGGTAAGTGGAAAAATTTTGTTTCCTTGAATTTGAAAATATCTTACCACAATGAGTAATACAGAGTAAGATCTTAAAATGAACAAAATCAAAAGAAGAATTATTCGCACTTCAGTTACTAAACTTATTAAAAAGATTGATGATGAACTTAATAAGGACATTGACGGTAACCCAGATCTAATAATATATTCTCTCTCGGTTCTTATGGAACACAAAGCAACATTGGAAGATTTAGATAAATCTATTGCAGCTCTAACTAATATGGATGATTTAGAGGCTGAGATGGAAAGTTCATTGGAATATAATGAATCGATTGTGCTCTGTAAGTCGCGAGTAAGTAGATATTTGGGAAACTTAAATAAAAATCCGACTGAAGTCTTGTCTAGTCCAGTTGGAAATCGATCCAGTACGGATACTGTGTCAGATGTTAAAGAAAAAACCAACACAAAATTACCGCGTATTTCTTTAAATACATTTTCAGGTGACATTTGTCAATTTCAAGAGTTTTGGCCTCAGTATGAAGCCGCGATTCATGAAAATGAAACTCTTCAAGATATAGAAAAGTTTAATTATCTTAAAACATTGCTTAGGGATTCGGCAGCAACGGCCATAAGTGGTCTTCCCTTGACATCCGAAAATTATAGGAAAGCAATTGAGATTCTAAAAGATCGATTTGGGAAAAAGGAAATTTTAATTGCCGCGCATACCAACCGTTTGTTAAATTTAGAACCAGTTCGCAGATCAAATGATATGTCCGCATTAAGAAAGTTAAATGATGAAATATCTGTGCAAATAAGAAGTCTTGAGTCTCTCGAAATTAATTCTGATTCATATGGTTGTTTATTATTACCCATTTTGTATAAATGTATTCCAAATGACCTTGTTTTGCAATTCCACAGGGAACAAAATAACAAAAAGGAATCAAATGTTACAGACTTGTTAACTTTTCTAAAGAATGAAGTAGAAGCACGTGAAAAATCCCTAAACGTAACCTTCTACAAATGTCGAAAATACAAAACCCTATGAAAACAGAACTATATATAAGCAAAACTTCCCCAAATATTTTAATCCTCATAAAACCAAACCTTCTTCAGCGTGCGCATTAAATACTCTGACTGAAAATTACTGTGCATTTTGTAATGAAAAACATAAATCTGATAATTGTAATTTGGATTTGGAGCAACGTAAAACTTCTTTACGTAAACAAGCTAAATGTTTCCGCTGTTATAAAAAATTCCATAGAAAGAATCAGTGCAGATCAGTTAACATTAAATGCACAATTTGTAGCTCCAAAGGCCATCAAAAATCCTTGTGCGAACGCGTTGTTCAAACAGAACCTTCCGTTTCGGCACAAACAAAAGAGGAAAAGGCTATACTTTCTTCGTTAATTTATGAGCCGAAAATTGCCGAGTCATCTCAATCGCATGTTTATTTCCAGACCATCCGCTGTAAGTTGATCGGTTCGCATCAGAGTGTGAATGTTCGAATTTGTTTAGATTCCGCAGCTGCAAGAACTTTCATAAACAAAGATCTGGCTCGAAGGTTAGATTTGGAAGTGAAAGGTCAGGAAGAACTTAAAATCATTACGTTTGCGGGTAGTGAAAATAAATACTCCCGTTGCCTTTCAGAATAGAGTGTGTGTTTTGTTGATAGATAGTAAGGGCGAATTTACAGTGAGCTTAGAAGCATTAGAAACGGAAAGCATTTGTCCAGATATTATCAGCGTTCCTAGTTCTGAATTGCGCGATGAAATTAAAAAATTGGGAATAATTTTATCTGACTCTCCCGATGATTTGGATAAAAAGGAAAATAAGATAGATATACTAGTGGGCGCCGATTATTATTGGTCGATTATGACAGGTAAATTTAAACGTCTTTCATCAACTGTTGTTTTAAGTGAAACTAAATTTGGATGGACTCTACATGGACGATTTTCTAATGGATATAATTCAACAAATAATTTAGTAAGCACAATGTATGTTTCTTCCATTGGGAGGAAAATACAGATGATAAAGCATCAATTGAGCTTAAAAAATTTTGGGATCTTGAAGCTTTAGGAATAAGAGATGAACCAATAGATAAAAATTTGTGCGACAAACAAATTTTGGAACAATTTGAGGAATCTATTAAATTTAAGAATAATAGATACGAAGTTAAACTTCCTATGAAATTTGACGATGTTGAAATTCCGAACAATTATGATGTAGCAAAAAAGAGACTTGAATTTTTAATTAAGAAATTTCAGAAAAATCCTACGTTGTTTGATGATTACAAAGCTGTAATAGAAGAATATTTATCATTGGGAATTATAGAGAAGGTTGAACCTCAGGAAATAAATTCAGATAATGGGGCTCTGACATATTATTTACCCCACCATCCGGTAATTCGAAGTGATAAATTAACTACTAAACTTCGCATTGTTTTTGACGCATCTGCTCATGCTCCTTCTAAACCATCGTTAAATGATGTACTATTACCAGGTCCCAACTTAAATTCAGACTTATTTGATTTAATATTGCAATTTCGTATTAATAATATTGCAGTAGTAGCAGACATAGAAAAGGCATTTCTACAAATAAGCCTGACAGAAAGTGATAGGGATCTAACGCGATTTTTGTGGATTGATCCAATTCGCCAAGATCTGGATTCTTCGATAAAACCTGTGATTATGAGAATGACTCGTGTATTATTTGGCGTAACTTCTAGTCCGTTTCTACTAGGAGCCGTTATTAAACATCATGTTAAAAAATTTGAAACTCAATATCCCGAAACTTGTGCTATGATAAATAAGTCAATGTACGTGGATGATTTGTTGATAGGCGGATTCACAATAGAAGCTTTAAAATTATCAAAGGAGTCTTCAGAAATCTTTCTAAAAGCTAACATGTGCCTACGCAAATGGCAAAGTAATTCTCGTCTTTTAAAGGAGCATTTACGAGATTTAAATTTCGACACATGCTTTGAAACTTCACAAAACGCAATGCCTTTTAAAATTTTGGGATTAATATGGGATATTGATAGGGATACTCTTAGATTAGATAATAATAACCTTTCTGAATTTGTAAATAGTCAGGATAAAACCAAGAGAACTGTAATTAAAGTGGCAGGAAGAATTTTTGATCCGATTGGATTTTTATCTCCATTTACAATCATTGTAAAAATTATTTTCCAAGCATTGTGGGAACAGGGCATTGATTGGGACAAAAATTTACCAGAACACTTAGAGAAAAAGTGGGATAGTTGGTGTGATCAGCTACAGTATCTCAGTAAAATAGAGGTTCCCAGATGTTACTTCCGTAACTTTCAGGGCACTTACGATCAAGTAGAGATTCACTGTTTTTGTGACGCCAGTGAGAGAGCCTTTGGTGCAGTTATTTATTTGAGATACATCAAGGATGAGAAAGTGAAGACAACGTTTGTTATGTCTAAAAGTAGATTGGCTCCCATTAAACGTTTAACATTACCCAGATTAGAGCTTATGGTTGCCGTGATTGGAGCTAGATTAATTAACCGTGTGACGTCGGTTCTAAAATTTTATTCTAAGAAACATCTATGGACAGATTCTAGTATTGTGCTTCATTGGGTTAAAAGTTCTTCTCGAACATGGAAACCCTTCGTAAGCAACAGGATAGCAGAAATACAGTCCTTGACCAATCTCATAGACTGGAGACATTGTCCCGGACGGGACAATCCTGCTGATGGACTTACAAGAGGACTTTCACTTATAGATCTCGAAAGAGATAACTTATGGTGGTCAGGACCCTACTGTTTGACCGAACATATTGATACGTGGCCTAAAGGAACCAAAGAGGTTGAGAAAACCATATTAGAAAAAGAATCGAAAGGAAACATAGTTTCTCAGAATTTCTGTGCTTTACATTCAAAGGAGGCACTTATAGAGATAGACCGATTTAGTTCTTTACTAAAGTTAACTCGAATAATATCCTGGATAAGGAGATTTCTTTTCAACACAAGAAACCCAATCAAACGTAGTGGTAATTTAACTGCGGAAGAATTAGAAGAATCTGAAAAATTCTTGATAAGGGAAATACAATCAAGAAATTACGAAGAAGAGATAGAATCTTTGAAAAGAAAAGGGTATGTGAAGAAAACTTCGAAGATTTACAGTTTATGTCCCTATTTAGATGACTCTAATTTATTACGCATAGGAAGTAGACTGAGCCAAGGTGATTTTAGCCTAAATGAGATTAATCCAATCCTACTACCCAAAAATGAGAAGTTTACAGAGCTGTTAATTATGCGAGAACACCAAAAATTGATGCATGGTGGAGTTTCTTTGACACTCTCACAGCTCCGGAAACATTTCTGGATTCCTCAAGGACGACAGCAAGTCAAAAAGGTCATTGGTAAATGTCTAGTTTGCAAGAAATATCATGCAAAACCAGCTGACCAATTGACAGGCCAACTTCCAAGGGACAGAATCTCAGAATCACCTCCATTTTGTGTCATCGGGTTAGATTTTGCTGGTCCAATCATAACTAGAATTGACAAGAATAACACAGCAAAATCATATATTGTGTTATTTACGTGTGCAACAACCAGAGCTGTACATTTGGAGTTAACAATGGACATGACAACGAAATCTTTCCTTTTTGCTCTACGTCGATTTCTATCAAGACGTGGTGCTTGTAAGGTAATTTACTCCGACAATGCAAAAAGTTTCAAGGCTGCTGAAAGGGAATTGCAGCATTTTGCGAAAATGATAAGACAGCAAAAATTGCAGGACTTTATCTCAAATAGAGGTGTCACATGGAAATTTATTGTGGAACGTGCCCCATGGTGGGGAGGGTTCTATGAACGCCTGGTGAAATGTGTTAAGGATCCTCTGAGAAAGATCCTAGGTCGAGCTCTCCTCACATTTGAGGAGTTATCAACCATCATCACTGAAATTGAAGCTGTTGTCAACATGAGACCTCTGACTTACGTAACTAGTGATTTAGGAGATCCAGAGCCGCTGACACCTGCTCACTTCCTCCAATTCGGAAGAACAGAATTTAGTTTTCCTTTACATTTTGCTGAAATAGAAAACAAACTTTCTACTGAAGAGACTCTCACCAGAAGAAAACTATACCAAACCAAGTTAGTGAAACAATTGTGGACTAAATGGAAAGAACAGTACCTGTTCAATTTGAACTCTGCTCATCATTCTAAAACTCCTGAAAAATACAAGAACTTGAAGGTTGGAGATATTGTATTGGTTGAAGGAACTCATAAATCGAAACTTCTGTGGGACTTGGGAATAATTAAGGAAGTAATTCAAGGCAGAGACAATCTCACTCGTGCCTGTTTGGTAAAAACTGCAAAGGGACTTTTCAGAAAACCTGTGCAGCTGTTGTATCCTTTTGAATTAGAAATTTCTTAAATTATGTTACGAAATTAGATGCTGAAGCTATATATAATAGTCTTTTTTATTATTATTATTTTCAGAATAATTTTTACATTTTTCAATGTGCAACGACTAAATAGTAACCTTGTGTATAATATAAAGCATGAATATTTGTTTGTGAATGATATTAGAATTCGTGTTTTTACTTATACTTACTAATGTGACTATTGTATGCATATCCTTGTTTTCTAGAATTATTGAAATGCAGCTATTTTAAATCTTATTTAAAATTTTTCAATAATAATTTTTATTTAAAAGTTTGAATAATTACATTTTAATATTGTTGTATAATGGTAATTGATTTATATTACTTGTTACTGTTCATTTTTGATTGTAATAGTATGTACTCTTAAAGGAGTCCAGGTGGGGAGGATGTGGAAAATTCATATGTAGATTGGCCAATTAGAGCCGAGCTAGGTGGCGCTGCCACTATACGACGCCCTCCTGGACTGGCGGGAATGTCACTCAGACTCAGACATGTAGACTTGTAGACAATAGTTGTAGATGTTACTGAATAAGATCTTTGTGTCGGTTGTAAAACCTCACATCTCTGTACATTTGTATATAATATGCTTAATTATCAATAAATAGTGAGTAGAATAATTACTCGTGTAAATTAATGGAAAGAAGGTGGAAGGAAATAGACCATAAAGGGATGACATCGTAAGAACGAACCACCGAAGCCAAAACGATACGGTGTTGTGACATCCTTCATTGTAAGGTGCGGTGGCTTTCTAGACAACATATTCAAAGTAGATCTTGGAAATAAAAAAAAGCTGTTTTTATTTTTGAGAACTGGAAAATGAACTATCTGATGAAAGAATCCTACTATTTGATAAAAACGAGCTATTTGATTTGCCTTTTTTAATTTATGTTACTTGCCATCTCAATTACCTAAATTCGAAACTACAAGGCAAGAGTAAATAATTTCCTAGCTTAGTAATTATCAACAATTCATTTAATATGAAATTATAACTGTTCTTCTATCAATTAGGAAATCAGGATTTGAATAAATTTCCACACTTGAAAGAGCAGAGTGAATTTACTGCGCATTATAACTATTTGAGTAAATCAATTGAAAAAAATCAAGTTATATCAAGGTTTATTTGAAATTTGTTTCCATTATTTGTCTAAAGAAAAAGACAGCATTCTCGTACTCATCAATCCATTTTCACATAGTGAGAAAAACGTAATGAAGATGCCTAGTAACATACTAATGGTAGGTAGGTATTGTAATTGACGTCGTACTCGAGCAAAACGATGGGAATATTGACGACGGTCTGGAATCAATCCCAACGGGAAAGGACATACAAATGGAACTTAATGATTATAAAACAAATTCAGTTTCGAAAATGAAATTTGGTTAACTTTTTTTCGGATCAAAATGGGCTTCTGACATTATTAATTTCTGGTGTTCGTTACGCTATGAACATTTGCCAGGAGTATGAAAATTTGGTAGGTCGTTTGGAACAACATACAGTGCGACATACAGTCCATGAAATTTTCTAAAAGCAAAACGAGGTCGCTAATGACTGATTCAAATTTGACGAATTCTTTGTCGCTCTCAGTAACAAATGTAACACGAAACATTATCGAAATCCAAAGTGCTTCAAAGTGTTATAATAAATAAATGTTGTTTATAATGTTTAAATGCTGTTATTTTTGTTGGTAAATAATGTTTATGTGCTGTAATAGATATTGAGTTTACATGCAATAAATAAATAATTTAAAAATGTGAATTAAGTATATAAACATACATTCATTTAAAAGGTTATGCAGGATATGCCAGGGAACATGAACGTAAGAAGTTAGGAAAGGTGCTTGAGTTGTATAGCGCATCTGAACTCGCATGGGGAAATAATTGATGCATGGTATGTAAAAGGTGGTTCACCCTTGATTCACTACATCTATAAATGATATCTCTAATTTAAACTCAAAATTTTGAAAAGAAATTGTGAAAAGAAACACAACAGAAAAAAAAATGAAACGAAAGTCTTTCTTCTCTTTCATTCCAAATCAAACGAATGATCTCAAATATTCTAATCTTATAGATTCGAATCCCAAATGATTCAAAGATTCGATGAGTTGTAGGATCCGATTAGTTGAAGGATCCGATGAGTCAAATGATCCGGTGATCGTATCGAAGGAATAGATGAGATTCGATCACGAATCGAATCAGTTGGCTCCTAATGGTGATTGAGGAAACATGCTCTTTTGCTTAGTCGTACATTGTATGTCACAGAAACTGTTCAACCACTTTTTCTCAATGAGAAAACAATCACTAAATCTGAAATGTAAACAGACTACCGCTAGTAATAAGACGCAAGTAGCGAGTCGATGATTCGATCCGCTTTGAAGGGAGTTGTTTGACCGATTCGTTCACTTTAAGGATTCGATTCAATTGAACGAATCACTCATTTACGTCCCATCACTAGTTCACACATACTATCGAGGACGCTGTAAGTAAGCTTCAGTGACTCCTCTATTTGCTTAGCTATTTATTCTGTGTGGTAATTTTAATTAACGTAGTACTAGACCAATACAACAAGCTATTGGCGACAGTTCGGAAACAAACCTGAAGTGAAATATACAACACCACGTTATTTTGAACGAAGGTCAGATAACGAAGTCACACTTGAGGGGGCACACCACTCTCCAAAATTCTAGACCAAGCTAACCTTAGGATAATTGAGGCTGCGATAGTCTTCACGTGCACCAACCCAAATGTAAACTACTGTCTTTTGGTTGCTTTTCAACTCGCAATCCCCCGGTTGCTGATCCGTTTATCTTCAAACCGGGTTACAGTGGCCCAATATGGCGATAATTTGTTCTTTTTGTATTTTGACCATTATTAATTTTTAATGAAGAACAAATCTACAATATTTTTTTGTGTAGTATAAGCTACTTTGTATCCATTCTTTTTTAGAGTTACATTTTTTTTCTTCAAATTGTATTCTTTTTTTATGAGGTCGGGCGAAATTCATTCTTATATTATACCCGTATGTTTTACTGCTTTTGCTAATTTTTCCTGTTTCATAAATAATATTTTGTGATCTTGAATTTAGATTAGTTTTATGCAGATCGAATTAGCATATTATTTGTTTGTGCTTATTTCGGAATTTCTTTAATATCAGCCGACCAACCGGTCTGGTGGTTAAGGTGTTAGCTTCTAGATCGCAAGGTTCCTCGTTCGTATCCGGGTCAGTGCATGTATATTTGTAAACGTATGGTGTAGAGGCGGTTGGTACACTTTAAAATCTGTCGTGGCCTAAAGGCCTTTAAGTTGGGTTGGTGTGGAAGATATGAGAGCGGGTGCCAGCTCAGGTGTTGCCACGTCATCTCACCGTGGTTCAAAATGACATAGAGTTGTCCTCGGGTCTTTCCCTTATGGGATTGATCTTGGACTGTCGCCAGTACCCCGTTGGTTGTTCCAGTGTGAGGTTAATTAAATACCAACGTAGATACGGACCAAATATCGAATCATTAGTGTCTCATAAACAATGCCAGAAATCTCACTAATTTCATGTTGCTGTCTTGTATTTTACATTTATTTCACAAAATTCCTGAATTGAAATGAAGTTTAAAATACTTAAATATGTAAACTATCATTCTATGTATTTTTGCTCATCAGCTTTCGTTAGTGTTAGTGTATTTGATGTGTTGCCCAAAACAGATCGCCTTCTTCCAATGTTGCCCAGGTAAGGTAAAAGGTTAGACACCAATGACCAGAGAAACCTTTTTAATTTTACTGAAATCGACAAGCTTCCAGTTTTTAATACTAATGATTAGTTTAAGTATGTTTTTTACAATTCTTATTTCCAAACAGTTTAGAATTAACTTTTACAACGATTAAACAAATATGAAATAATTTTGTCTACATCAAATAGTTTTTGAGAAACAGTTCTTGAAACATGCAATATTAAGCGATTTCACAACTGCTATTCAAATTGCAAGTTCTTAAAATGCTTCAACTTTCCAAAAAGTTTCATTTGGAGCTCAAAATAGTTTGGATATTGTTATGCAAGTATTTTTTATCAATTCAAGGGCTGAAACTTGCATGAAATTCAATATTCCTTTAAATTCCTTTGCCTCGGAGAAACCTTTGTAATTGCTTAAAAATCAACGATTGTACAGATTTTTCACAACTTATTTGAAGCTTAAGTAAGTTTTAAAAAATTGTTGTGTTTCCCCACACACACAAAAATTTATAAAAAAAGCTTTCACATATTATAAAAATATGCAATTATCGTGGATTATTAAAAATAATTATTTTCCTTAATTGATCCAAAATAAAAAATAGTCATTTCAAAAATAAAAAATACTATACGGTTCGCTTAGTAACTTGTGACGGCCTACAGATTTCATGTGCACATACCCGTCTTGTACACGGTGTTATTCGGGAAACGTGCGGGTTCGAACAAACGTCCAACGGTTCGAATGACCGCACGCATCCACTGGGCCACTCCGCACCCGTTTGAAAGAAGTCAAAAATAGTATACTTCCCAACCTTTCTATGTTTCCTGAAATTTCGGGGAATCAAAAACAATCAGCTCTCAGCAAAGAATATGGTTGTTTGCAACAATGATCAAGACTTGCAAATCTGCAAAAAAACCATTACATTCCAAATAGGTAGAGAATCATGCACTCGCCCGTGGCGCCATCTGTTACTTATGTCGGAAGTAAGATGGTTAAGTCGAGGTAAAATGTTGGAAAGATTTTATGAATTGTAAAATGAAATCAAGTCGGTTTATGGAATCAGAAACAAATTTTGTGCCAGAAGTAGACGATGAAAACTGACTGATAGATTTGGTATTTTTAGTAGACTTGACTGCTAATTTAAATGAACTAAAGAAGCGCCTTCGATTTGAAAGCCAAATGATGAATACAAAATTTTAAACTACAACAGCGTTCGAAATGAAAATATTATCTTCCTAAATTGAGGCAAACAATGTTACGGATTTTGACAAAGAAAAAATAATTTTTTGAGTAGCAAATGAATATTTGCCAAATAAAATTTCACTAAATTTAATTTGATAGCTTTAAACAATAGAACGGTGTAAAATACAGAAATTTTTCTATGAAAATGAATAAAATTACGAAAGAAAACTTTCGTCGTCAATTTTCATCAAAGCTAAATCAATCAAATTCCAAGCTAATAAATCAACTTAATTTTTATAAAAATTAAATTTAAGTCAACATATTTAACAAACACAGGCTAAGTTTTATGAAAAACATATGTGTTTTCGAAAAAAAAAATGTTTCATTTTCGGAAATAAAAGGAAAAGGTTTTATAAATGCAGTTCATTTAATACAGTAATGACCAGTCTGTGTGGCGCTATGTTCTATGTTCGATTTCATGTTTGTGTGTTTGTGCAGGCATCACATGAATTTTATTCCAGATATTTCAATTCAATGTATTTCATTTTATACATTATCTAATAGTTTAGTGAATGCAATATTAACCATTTCTTTATTGTTATATTTAGTTGCGTTTCATGCTAAAACACATGAGTAAGTATACTTAAATCAACCATAATTTGTTAGTTCTGGAAAAATTGGAATGTTTATTGAATATTACGATTGCTTTACCAGTACTGCTGACAAAAAAATTATTCTTCAAAGAATAATTTTTTTTTTATGGAATTTCAGCCCTGATATTCCATTTATTTCGAGTCTTACTTTTGTTCTTTGCGCAATGAAAACGATTTCCGAATATTTGGGACAGACGATATTTTTCAACGAACGGGAATATACAATATCACGCGAGTAATGATATTTTCTGTTTCTTTCGCTCTGAAATAATTTCACATTTCTAAATTTTTTACACTTTTAGTAGTAAGTTGTGGCAACTGTGCGAGATTAAGAGATAAAAACGAATCACAAATTAATATCTTTAGAACAATTTTTCCGCCATCTTTTATTTTGTTTTATTTTGCTGTTTTCTGTTTTAAATATTTATTATTTTAATAAAAGTGTTTTCCTTCTTATCACACGCAACACCACCACAAAGTATTCGACTTAAAAATGGCAGGTAAGTCAGAATAAATTTTCAGTAAATTTGAAGTGTAGTTATGCCATTATTGAAAGAATAATGCAGTTATTTATAGAATAATGCCGTTATTAAAAGAATAATAATGTTTAAAAAATCCGATCTAGAACTTTTAAAACATTAAAAAAATTCGTTGTCATAATGACAGGAGAAGATTGCAAAATTTCACTATGTCACATACCGGATGCAAGAGGGCCACAAGTAAAATAATATTGTTTTGTTGACTATGAGTGCGAGAGCACTCGCCGTAAATCATAATTTTTATTAAATGAGTTGAACATGAAAAGAAGTTAAGAAAAATTGTCTTTTTTAGTATTAACCTTAGTGTCACCTTTCGTCATTTTGTAGCTTTGTCATAAAGCAAGGGTGCGATGTATGTGAAATGTATTACATGAATAAATGTGCATGTGTAAGATTTGTGTCCAAAGTAAGTTGTAGAAATTATAAAGATGGCGAAAGGTATTCAAATAAATTTTTACTCTACAAAAAACGTAAGTCAGTATATATTTTGATTATCTCTTCAATTTAGAATAAACCAATTCAAACCGAGTAAGGTCGAGTATTTTACTAGTTTTTTATAAAAATTAAAGTTACGTCAACATATTTAACAAACACAGGCTAAGTTTTATAAAAAACTTATGTGTTTTCGAAAGAAAAAATGTTTCATTTCCGGAAATAAAAGGAAAAGGTTTTATAAATACAGTTCATTTAATACAGTAATGACCAGCCTGTGGCGCATTGCATCCTTTGCGCCTACTCATTCGTTTGAAGTAAGCTCCTTAACCGAATCCATTATTATATTTACAACACCACAGTGCTCTCAGTTCAATTCATACAGCCTTCTTTACTTGTTAGTTCGTCGCAATTTTTTCACAGTTTACAGTTGATATCCTGTGTGATACGACGTACGTACTTGTGATATCTTTTTTTCTTCTTCCACAAAAAATTTTTTAGAATTTTGTAACTGTCTATGTTTCTTTACATTCTTGTTATGCATCACAGTGCAAAAGAAACTGAGCTAAAGAAGCGTAGAAAGTGATAGTACAAATGAATATAATGAATAGTTGTTTGTGAAAGTAGTCTTTAACATAATGAAAGACATGATCTGGACACTATAAAACACAGCATTAAACTAACATAGAAAGAAAAATAAATCTCTTTCGTGGGTCTGAGTTATAAAAAAAAATATGTGACTAAGAAAATAGAAGAAACCCGAAGACAAAATATTTTTGCGGAAGTTGTGAAAACTTGGCGATGACAGAAACGTCCTATGAAATTGCTTTAGCTTTGGCGAAACCTTTTTCTAACGGTGAAGAATTTGTTCTGCCTTGTCTCCAAACATATGTGGGATCGTGCGACGAGCGCGCCAAAACCTGATACGTTCGCAGCAGTAACGCCACCTAGAGGAAGCGACCGCAGCAATGAGAGAGATGTTCCCTAGACACCGAAGCTAGCAGTTGTGCAGACCCTCCATTACTTTTTAGGCATATGGCCTCTTAGTTGTCGGATATTCTTAATTGTTAAAGATGGTTGTATATATACTGTGAATACATTAATTATGTTATTAAACTTAAATTTAAACTTTAAGAGTTATTTATCATTTACCTTTTACGTACCCACATACATGCATGCCATCTTGGTAATAAAGGATTGAAAGAAAATGAGACGAAATTGACAAATCAAGGCAGACTATAAAGAGACGAATCGAGAAACTGTCTCAGGATGTATCTCAGGAACTGGAAGACCTAATCCATTCTTGTACTTTCTTTTCTCTAGATTTGGATGAATCAACTAACACATGTGATGTAGCCCAGTTATAAGCATTTTTATAAAAGGAATTTATTACAATTTTAATGTCTTTGAGCCTAGCATGGTAAAACAAGAGAATCAGACAAAAAGTAAAATCATGCCTAGAAAATGTAAAATCAGAGTACAGTAGACTCATCAGTGTGTGTACTGACGGAGCGTTCTCAATTATAATTATTCAATGACACTACAATTTTGCATTAAATTTTTTTAAATCGTGCTACACTAAAATATCACTGGATAATAGACCAGAGGCACTGTGTGAGAAAAACTTTAAATATGTAGCATGTTACGTTACTGCTTGTGAAATGTGTGAATACAATTACAGCAAGAGCATTAAACAGACGAGACTTCAGAGAATATATCATGAATTGTTAGATTTGGAATACATTTGAACTTGTCCTTCATTGTAAGGTGCGGTGGCTTTCTAGACAACATGTTCAGAGAAGATTTTGGAAATCAAAAAAAGCTGTTTATAATTTTTGAGAACTGGAAAATGAACTATCTGATGAAAGAACCCTATTATTTGATAACAACGAGCTATTTGATTTCCCTTTTTTACTTTATGTTACTTGCCATCTCAATTACCTAAATTCGAAACTACAAGGCAAGAGTAAATAATTTCCTAGCTTAGTAATTATCAACAATTCATTTAATATGAAATTATAACTGTTCTTCTATCAATTAGGAAATCAGGATTTGAATAAATTTCCACACTTGAAAGAGCAGAGTGAATATACTGCGCATTATAACTATCTGAGTAAATCTATTGAAAAAAATCAAGTTATATCAAGGTTTATTTGAAATTTGTTTCCATTATTTGGCTAAAGAATAAGACAACATTCTCGTACTCATCAATCCATTTTCACTTAGTGAGAAAAACGTAATGAAGATGCCTAGTAACATACTAATGGTAGGTAGGTCTTGTAATTGACGTCGTACTCGAGCAAAACGATGGGAATATTGACGACGGTCTGGAATCAATCCCAACGGGAAAGGACATACAAATGGAACTTAATGATTATAAAACAAATTCAGTTTCGAAAATGAAATTTGGTTAACTTTTTTTCGGATCAAAATGGGCTTCTGACATTATTAATTTCTGGTGTTCATTACGCTATGAACATTTGCCAGGAGTATGAAAATTTGGTAGGTCGTTTGGAACGACATACAGTGCGACATACAGTCCATGAAATTTTCTAAAAGCAAAACGAGGTCGCTAATGACTGATTCAAATTTGACGAATTCTTTGTCGCTCTCAGTAACAAATGTAACACGAAACATTATCGAAATCCAAAGTGCTTCAAAGTGTTATCTATATAAATAAGAATGGAGTGTTTGTTTGTACATTCAATATTTTCGACGCATTTCAAGTTTTCTATCCGTTTTGAACCCTTCTGATGCCGAATCCGCCTTTTTCTCGTTTGGTGTCTGTCTGTCTGTCTGTCTGTCTGTCTGTATGTTGTGCCCTATACACGTCCACGCGGTTTAAGATATTTTCATGGAAATTTGCATACAGAGAGTACTTATCTTGATTTAGTGAGTGGAATTGGTTGCGAAAGTCTGTC
This sequence comes from Metellina segmentata, assembly GCA_947359465.1. Lineage (NCBI taxonomy): Eukaryota > Metazoa > Arthropoda > Arachnida > Araneae > Tetragnathidae > Metellina > Metellina segmentata. The sequence goes on from OX375882.1 coordinate 35,567,109, forward strand.
TGTCCGTCTTTCTGTTCTATGCTCGATTTTGTGTTTGTGTGTTTGTGTAGGCATCACATGAATTGTATTCCAGATATTTGATTGCATTGCATTTTATTTTATACATTATCTAATAATTTAGTGAATGCAATATTAAACATTTCTTTATTGTTATATTTAGACGAGTTTCATGCTAAAACACCTGAGTAAGTATACTTAAATCAACCATAATTTGGTAGTTTCGGAAAAATTGGAATGTCTATTGAATATTACGATTAATTCGATTGCTTTACCAGTACTGCTAAAAAAGTAATTATTCTTCAAATTTTTTTTTTATGGAATTTCATTTCTGATACGTCATTTATTTCGAGTCTTATTTTTATTCTTTGCGCAATGAAAACGATTTCCGAAAATTTGGGACAGACGATATTTTTCAATGAAACGAGAATGAACACGATCGCGCGAGCAGTGATATTTTTTCTGGTTCTTTCGCTCTGAATTAATTTCACATTTCTAAATTTTGTACACTTTTAGTTGTAAGTTGTGGCAACTGTGCGAGATCAAGATATAAAATTGAATCACAAATTAATATCTTTGGAACAATTTTTTACGACATCTTTTATTTTGTTTTACTTCGCTGTTTCCTGTTTTAAATATTTATTATTTTAATAAATGTGTTTTCCTTCTCATCACACCCAACAGCACCACAAAGTATTAGACTTGAAAATGTTAGGTAAGTCAGTATAAATTTTCAGTAAATTTTAAGTGTAGTTATGCCGTTATTTAAAGAATAATGCCGCTATTTAAAGAATAATGCCGTTATTTAAAGAATAATAATGTTTAAAAATCCAAACTAGAACTTTTTCCAACATTAAAAAATTCGTTGTAGTAATGACAGGAGAAGATTGCAAAATTTCACAATGTCGCATACCGGAGTCAAGAGTGCCACAGGTAAAAAAATATTGTTTTGTTGACTATGAGTGTGAGAGCACTCGCAGTAAATCGTAATTTTAATTAATTGAGGTGCACATGAAAACAACTTAAGAAAGGGAATTCCAAATCTTCCTATAAATCATCTTTTATAGTAGTAACCTTAGTACCACCTTTCGTCTTTTTGAGCTTTGTCATACAGCAATTGTGCGATGTATGTGAAATGTATTACATGAATGGATATGCATGTGTAGGATTTGTGTCCAAAGTAAGTTGTAGAAAATATAAAGATGGCGAAAGGTGTTAAAATAAATTTTTACTCTACAAAAAACGTAAGTCATTATATATTTTGATTATCTCTTCAATCTAGAGTAAACGAATTCAAACCGAGTAAGGTCGGGTATTTTGCTAGTAATAAATAAATGTTGTTTATAATGTTTAAATGCTGTTATTTTTGTTGGTAAATAATGTTTATGTGCTGTAATAGATATTGAGTTTACATGCAATAAATAAATAATTTAAAAATGTGAATTAAGTACATAAACATACATTCATTTAAAAGGTTATGCAGGATATGCCAGGGACCATGAACGTAAGAAGTTAGGAAAGGTGCTTGAGTTGTATAGCGCATCTGAACTCGCATGGGGAAATAATTGATGCATGGTATGTAAAAGGTGGTTCACCCTTGATTCACTACATCTATAAGTGATATCTCTAATTTAAACTCAACATTTTGAAAAGAAATTGTGAAAAGAAACACAACAGAAAAAAAAATGAAACGAAAGTCTTTCTTCTCTTTCATTCCAAATCAAACGAATGATCTCAAATATTCTAATCTTATAGATTCGAATCCCAAATGATTCAAAGATTCGATGAGTTGTAGGATCCGATTAGTTGAAGGATCCGATGAGTCAAATGATCCGTTGATCGTATCGAAGGAATAGATGAGATTCGATCACGAATCGAATCAGTTGGCTCCTAATGGTGATTGAGGAAACATGCTCTTTTGCTTAGTCGTACATTGTATGTCACAGAAACTGTTCAACCACTTTTTCTCAATGAGAAAACAATCACTAAATCTGAAATGTAAACAGACTACCGCTAGTAATAAGACGCAAGTAGCGAGTCGATGATTCGATCCGCTTTGAAGGGAGTTGTTTGACCGATTCGTTCACTTTAAGGATTCGATTCAATTGAACGAATCACTCATTTACGTCCCATCACTAGTTCACACATACTATCGAGGACGCTGTAAGTAAGCTTCAGTGACTCCTCTATTTGCTTAGCTATTTATTCTGTGTGGTAATTTTAATTAACGTAGTACTAGACCAATACAACAAGCTATTGGCGACAGTTCGGAAACAAACCTGAAGTGAAATATACAACACCACGTTATTTTGAACGAAGGTCAGATAACGAAGTCACACTTGAGGGGGCACACCACTCTCCAAAATTCTAGACCAAGCTAACCTTAGGATAATTGAGGCTGCGATAGTCTTCACGTGCACCAACCCAAATGTAAACTACTGTCTTTTGGTTGCTTTTCAACTCGCAATCCCCCGGTTGCTGATCCGTTTATCTTCAAACCGGGTTACAGTGGCCCAATATGGCGATAATTTGTTCTTTTTGTATTTTGACCATTATTAATTTTTAATGAAGAACAAATCTACAATATTTTTTTGTGTAGTATAAGCTACTTTGTATCCATTCTTTTTTAGAGTTACATTTTTTTTCTTCAAATTGTATTCTTTTTTTATGAGGTCGGGCGAAATTCATTCTTATATTATACCCGTATGTTTTACTGCTTTTGCTAATTTTTCCTGTTTCATAAATAATATTTTGTGATCTTGAATTTAGATTAGTTTTATGCAGATCGAATTAGCATATTATTTGTTTGTGCTTATTTCGGAATTTCTTTAATATCAGCCGACCAACCGGTCTGGTGGTTAAGGTGTTAGCTTCTAGATCGCAAGGTTCCTCGTTCGTATCCGGGTCAGTGCATGTATATTTGTAAACGTATGGTGTAGAGGCGGTTGGTACACTTTAAAATCTGTCGTGGCCTAAAGGCCTTTAAGTTGGGTTGGTGTGGAAGATATGAGAGCGGGTGCCAGCTCAGGTGTTGCCACGTCATCTCACCGTGGTTCAAAATGACATAGAGTTGTCCTCGGGTCTTTCCCTTATGGGATTGATCTTGGACTGTCGCCAGTACCCCGTTGGTTGTTCCAGTGTGAGGTTAATTAAATACCAACGTAGATACGGACCAAATATCGAATCATTAGTGTCTCATAAACAATGCCAGAAATCTCACTAATTTCATGTTGCTGTCTTGTATTTTACATTTATTTCACAAAATTCCTGAATTGAAATGAAGTTTAAAATACTTAAATATGTAAACTATCATTCTATGTATTTTTGCTCATCAGCTTTCGTTAGTGTTAGTGTATTTGATGTGTTGCCAAAAACAGATCGCCTTCTTCCAATGTTGCCCAGGTAAGGTAAAAGGTTAGACACCAATGACCAGAGAAACCTTTTTAATTTTACTGAAATCGACAAGCTTCCAGTTTTTAATACTAATGATTAGTTTAAGTATGTTTTTTACAATTCTTATTTCCAAACAGTTTAGAATTAACTTTTACAACGATTAAACAAATATGAAATAATTTTGTCTACATCAAATAGTTTTTGAGAAACAGTTCTTGAAACATGCAATATTAAGCGATTTCACAACTGCTATTCAAATTGCAAGTTCTTAAAATGCTTCAACTTTCCAAAAAATTTCATTTGGAGCTCAAAATAGTTTGGATATTGTTATGCAAGTATTTTTTATCAATTCAAGGGCTGAAACTTGCATGAAATTCAATATTCCTTTAAATTCCTTTGCCTCGGAGAAACCTTTGTAATTGCTTAAAAATCAACGATTGTACAGATTTTTCACAACTTATTTGAAGCTTAAGTAAGTTTTAAAAAATTGTTGTTTCCCCACACACACAAAAATTTATAAAAAAAGCTTTCACATATTATAAAAATATGCAATTATCGTGGATTATTAAAAATAATTATTTTCCTTAATTGATCCAAAATAAAAAATAGTCATTTCAAAAATAAAAAATACTATACGGTTCGCTTAGTAACTTGTGACGGCCTACAGATTTCATGTGCACATACCCGTCTTGTACACGGTGTTATTCGGGAAACGTGCGGGTTCGAACAAACGTCCAACGGTTCGAATGACCGCACGCATCCACTGGGCCACTCCGCACCCGTTTGAAAGAAGTCAAAAATAGTATACTTCCCAACCTTTCTATGTTTCCTGAAATTTCGGGGAATCAAAAACAATCAGCTCTCAGCAAAGAATATGGTTGTTTGCAACAATGATCAAGACTTGCAAATCTGCAAAAAAACCATTACATTCCAAATAGGTAGAGAATCATGCACTCGCCCGTGGCGCCATCTGTTACTTATGTCGGAAGTAAGATGGTTAAGTCGAGGTAAAATGTTGGAAAGATTTTATGAATTGTAAAATGAAATCAAGTCGGTTTATGGAATCAGAAACAAATTTTGTGCCAGAAGTAGACGATGAAAACTGACTGATAGATTTGGTAGTTTTAGTAGACTTGACTGCTAATTTAAATGAACTAAAGAAGCGCCTTCGATTTGAAAGCCAAATGATGAATACAAAATTTTAAACTACAACAGCGTTCGAAATGAAAATATTATCTTCCTAAATTGAGGCAAACAATGTTACGGATTTTGACAAAGAAAAAATAATTTTTTGAGTAGCAAATGAATATTTGCCAAATAAAATTTCACTAAATTTAATTTGATAGCTTTAAACAATAGAACGGTGTAAAATACAGAAATTTTTCTATGAAAATGAATAAAATTACGAAAGAAAACTTTCGTCGTCAATTTTCATCAAAGCTAAATCAATCAAATTCCAAGCTAATAAATCAACTTAATTTTTATAAAAATTAAATTTAAGTCAACATATTTAACAAACACAGGCTAAGTTTTATGAAAAACATATGTGTTTTCGAAAAAAAAAATGTTTCATTTTCGGAAATAAAAGGAAAAGGTTTTATAAATGCAGTTCATTTAATACAGTAATGACCAGTCTGTGTGGCGCTATGTTCTATGTTCGATTTCATGTTTGTGTGTTTGTGCAGGCATCACATGAATTTTATTCCAGATATTTCAATTCAATGTATTTCATTTTATACATTATCTAATAGTTTAGTGAATGCAATATTAACCATTTCTTTATTGTTATATTTAGTTGCGTTTCATGCTAAAACACATGAGTAAGTATACTTAAATCAACCATAATTTGTTAGTTCTGGAAAAATTGGAATGTTTATTGAATATTACGATTGCTTTACCAGTACTGCTGACAAAAAAATTATTCTTCAAAGAATAATTTTTTTTTATGGAATTTCAGCCCTGATATTCCATTTATTTCGAGTCTTACTTTTGTTCTTTGCGCAATGAAAACGATTTCCGAATATTTGGGACAGACGATATTTTTCAACGAACGGGAATATACAATATCACGCGAGTAATGATATTTTCTGTTTCTTTCGCTCTGAAATAATTTCACATTTCTAAATTTTTTACACTTTTAGTAGTAAGTTGTGGCAACTGTGCGAGATTAAGAGATAAAAACGAATCACAAATTAATATCTTTAGAACAATTTTTCCGCCATCTTTTATTTTGTTTTATTTTGCTGTTTTCTGTTTTAAATATTTATTATTTTAATAAAAGTGTTTTCCTTCTTATCACACGCAACACCACCACAAAGTATTCGACTTAAAAATGGCAGGTAAGTCAGAATAAATTTTCAGTAAATTTGAAGTGTAGTTATGCCATTATTGAAAGAATAATGCAGTTATTTATAGAATAATGCCGTTATTAATAGAATAATAATGTTTAAAAAATCCGATCTAGAACTTTTAAAACATTAAAAAAATTCGTTGTCATAATGACAGAAGATTGCAAAATTTCACTATGTCACATACCGGATGCAAGAGGGCCACAAGTAAAATAATATTGTTTTGTTGACTATGAGTGCGAGAGCACTCGCCGTAAATCATAATTTTTATTAAATGAGTTGAACATGAAAAGAAGTTAAGAAAAATTGTCTTTTTTAGTATTAACCTTAGTGTCACCTTTCGTCATTTTGTAGCTTTGTCATAAAGCAAGGGTGCGATGTATGTGAAATGTATTACATGAATAAATGTGCATGTGTAAGATTTGTGTCCAAAGTAAGTTGTAGAAATTATAAAGATGGCGAAAGGTATTCAAATAAATTTTTACTCTACAAAAAACGTAAGTCAGTATATATTTTGATTATCTCTTCAATTTAGAATAAACCAATTCAAACCGAGTAAGGTCGAGTATTTTACTAGTTTTTTATAAAAATTAAAGTTACGTCAACATATTTAACAAACACAGGCTAAGTTTTATAAAAAACTTATGTGTTTTCGAAAGAAAAAATGTTTCATTTCCGGAAATAAAAGGAAAAGGTTTTATAAATACAGTTCATTTAATACAGTAATGACCAGCCTGTGGCGCATTGCATCCTTTGCGCCTACTCATTCGTTTGAAGTAAGCTCCTTAACCGAATCCATTATTATATTTACAACACCACAGTGCTCTCAGTTCAATTCATACAGCCTTCTTTACTTGTTAGTTCGTCGCAATTTTTTCACAGTTTACAGTTGATATCCTGTGTGATACGACGTACGTACTTGTGATATCTTTTTTTCTTCTTCCACAAAAATTTTTTTAGAATTTTGTAACTGTCTATGTTTCTTTACATTCTTGTTATGCATCACAGTGCAAAAGAAACTGAGCTAAAGAAGCGTAGAAAGTGATAGTACAAATGAATATAATGAATAGTTGTTTGTGAAAGTAGTCTTTAACATAATGAAAGACATGATCTGGACACTATAAAACACAGCATTAAACTAACATAGAAAGAAAAATAAATCTCTTTCGTGGGTCTGAGTTATAAAAAAAAATATGTGACTAAGAAAATAGAAGAAACCCGAAGACAAAATATTTTTGCGGAAGTTGTGAAAACTTGGCGATGACAGAAACGTCCTATGAAATTGCTTTAGCTTTGGCGAAACCTTTTTCTAACGGTGAAGAATTTGTTCTGCCTTGTCTCCAAACATATGTGGGATCGTGCGACGAGCGCGCCAAAACCTGATACGTTCGCAGCAGTAACGCCACCTAGAGGAAGCGACCGCAGCAATGAGAGAGATGTTCCCTAGACACCGAAGCTAGCAGTTGTGCAGACCCTCCATTACTTTTTAGGCATATGGCCTCTTAGTTGTCGGATATTCTTAATTGTTAAAGATGGTTGTATATATACTGTGAATACATTATGTTATTAAACTTAAATTTAAACTTTAAGAGTTATTTATCATTTGCCTTTTACGAACCCACATATATGCATGCCATCTTGGTAATAAAGTATTAAAAGAAAATGAGACGAAATTGACATATCGAGGCAGACTATAACGAGACGAATCGAGAAACTCTCTCAGGAACTGGAAGACCTAGTCCATTCTTGTACTTTTTTTTCTCTAGCTTTTTTTTGAATCAACTAACACATGTGATGTAGCCCAGTTATAAGAATTTTTATAAGAGGAATATAATACAATTTTAATGTCTTTGAGCCTAGCATGGTAAAACAAGAGAATCAGACAAAAAGTAAAATCATGCCTAGAAAATTTAAAGTCAGAGTATAGTAGACTCATCAGTGTGTGCACTGACGGAACGTTTTCATGATAGTTAGTCAATGGCACTACAACTTTGCTTTAAAATTTTTTTAATCGTCCTACCCAAAAATATCACTGGATAATAGACAAAGAGGTACTGTGTGAGAAGACTTTAAAAATGTAGCATATTACGTTACTGATTGTGAAATATGTGAATAAAATTACAGCAGGAGCATTAAATAGACGAGACTTCAGAGAATATGTCACGAATTGTTAGATTTGGAATACATTTGAACTTGTCCTTCTTTGTAAGGTGCGGTGGCTTTCTAGACAACATGTTCTGAGTAGATTTTGGATATCAATATACAGCGGAATACAACAGCGTTCGAAATATTATCTTCTTAAATTGAGGCAAACAATGTTACGGATTTTGACGAAGCGTAGAAGGTGATAGTACAAATGAATTTAATGAATAGTTGTTTGTGAAAGTACTCTTTCACATAATGAAAGACATTATCGGGACACTATAAAACACTGCATTAAACTAACGTAGAAGGAAAAATGAAGCTCTTTTGTGGGTCTGAGTTATAAAAAACATGTGACTAAAAAAATAGAAGAATTCAGAAGATAAAATATTTTTGCTGAAGTTGTGAAAACTTGGGGATGACAGTAAAGTCCTATATGAAATTTTGCTTTAGCATTGGCGATAAAAGGAAACCTTTTTCTAACGAAGAAGAATTTGTTGACCCTTGTCTCTAAATATATGCATGCCAACTTGGTAATAGAGTATTAAGAGAAAAGGAGACGGAATTTCAATATCGATGCAGACATTTACGAGGAACTCTCTCAGGCTGTATCTCAGGAACTGGAAAACCCGGTTCCTTTCTTGTACTTTCTTTTCTCTAGCTTTGGATGGATCAACTGACTATAAAACATGCTAGAACTAACAGTCATGCGTATAAAATCTAAAATTAGAGTATTTTGACTTGTTAGAAATGTTAGCATCGTTTACTAGAAGAAATAGTTTGAAGTGTTCTGGGTGTGAATATATATATTATTGACAATTATGAAAAGTTTTGATGGATATGTACGTCGCGTATATATACAGGGAGAATCCAGGTTACGGATTTTTCCGAACGCGGTGAACTGTACTTATCCTCTGGACTCCATGTTGTCTATCCGGCTCGGGGGAACCTTTCTCCAGTCCTAACGCGGGCGAGTAAGTTTTCGTAGCTCAGATGAGCTCGAGAATTCGATGACCGCTTGGTTGAGCGGGGTCCTCTGCTCGGTTGAACTCTTTCCAAAATACTTGTCCGCTCCAAATAAACAGGATCAGCAAATCAGGTTTGAACTTTCCTCACGTCTGATAGACGTACTCCCGGTTCGGGAAAGTTCTCGAGAGTTCACGAACTACAGTCTCCGGCAGGCTTATGCTAAAAAGTTGTCCAGACCAGCTTGATCCCTCGATCTAACCTCATCTCATTGGTTGATTAAAGTTACGTCACTTAGCCTCCACTTTGAGTTAGAGAGTGTATAAGTAAAATAAATATATACGGATGTAAACAAGACAAGCGGATGGAGTGAACAACCAGCATGTTAAAACTTAGTGCGCAGAACTGACACATTTAGCCGATAATACATGCTTTTATGGTTAAGTCAAACCGTTATTTATTATATTTGTTTGTATGTTTTCCCGAGTGCGATACGATTCTTTACTTTTATTTGGATTTAGCTTTATCATATTTAGTATTGTTTATTTCGAACACGATCATATTGTTATTTGTTGATTTTTCCAAACAACGTTTTGTGTTGGATTCCTATCACATCTGTTTGATTTACAGCAAGTCTTTCAAGACAAGTTCAATGTTTCAGCATCAAGGGCAAATTCACGGTGTATCATCTATAGCCACCAATGCTGGTAAAAATAGCCTGGCGTGCCCAATTTGCAGTCTGACACAAGCTTTAAAGAAGCAGCTGAAAAGTCCTTTGTTGGATGTAAGTGAAATACAATTTGACAAAGAAACAAAGCGATTTACGGCTGAATTTCTTGCTTTCAAAAATGAAATGGAACAAGCCACAAATTCTTTTTACACAAGAGCTGTTTACATTTCAAAACCTGCCTGCATCACATGTTCGTGGTCACAGTTTATCCCTGCTTTCCTTCCATCATGCTTTTCAAGAGCTGTTTATATATCTGCTGCATCACATGTTCATAGTCATGTTATCCATGCTTTTCAAGAACTATTTAAATTTCAAAACCTGCCTACATTTCATGTTCGTGGTCACAGTTTATCCCTGCTTTCCCTCCATCATGCTTTTCAAGAGCTGTATATATATCTGCTGCATCACATGTTCATGGTCCGTTTATCAATGCTTTTCAAGAACTGTTTACATTTCAAAAGCTGCCTACATCACATGCTCGTTGTCACATTTTTTTTATCCTTTTTCCCCCTCCATCATGCTTTCCAAGAATTGTTTATATATCTGCTGCATCACATGTTCATGGTTAGTTTATCCATGCTTTGCAAGAACTGTTTACATTTCAAAACCTACCAGCATGCCATGAACTCTGCCTCTGTCGTTGAATTGAATATGGCCTACTATAGCTTGCTTCGGCGCTTAATTGCACTTCCACCGTAGAAAGAAACTACACCTCTGCGAGACCTGCGTGTTTCTGCATCACTAAACATCAGGTTTCTGTCATCTTCATTATTGTACACAATGCCATGTCCAATGGTATTGCAAAGGTATCTTAATGTCTGCTCGATTTCCCAATCAGTCTCTGTGGGGTTGTCCAACTTATGAAACATCAAACTGACTGAATAAGCAATATCTGCTCGAGCCCCCATTGCCAAATAAAGCAAACAGCCAACTGCTAATCGGTATGACATTTCACATGGCCGGCCATGAATAAAAATATTACTGAATTTACCAAAGTGTGCGACAAAAATAAAAGCTATTGGTACACAGTCGTCTACCTACACACAGTCCAACAGAAATGGTGAAATCAAACCTCAAAATCCGTGATTCAAGTACGTCGTCAGAGCAATCGATACTTTATTTGCGCAGTTAAACGTCGCTAAAACCCATAACATGTTGCAATATTAACGAAATAAAGTGATAGCTAGTAAAATTAAGGATTTAATAAATATAAAGTAAGATGGTAAAAACAGTAGATCTTACTATTCACAAAAAAAATTTCTGGAATACAGAAGAAAAGGTGATGCCAAATACACATAATAACACTAAATTGCACTTAATATTTATCTTTATTGTGTTCAAAAGAGGGATGCATAAATCCTTTGCATCATGAAAAATAACTTTCATGAAATACCACACAATAATATGTGTTTTTTTGTCTTATTTTCTACACATACTGTATTATTTTAAAGAGATAATGATATATTATGTACAAAATTTATGTTTTGTAGCCATAAAATGTACCTATGTATGTGAGAAAGCGCATGAAAAAAATATTTAAAAAAAATATATTTTGTGGTCCTAACCATCTAATATTTTTATTGGGCTTATAAAGGGATAATACAGCACTGTACTAAAATATGTGTTCTTCTGCAATATCTTATCATTTGAAAATTATTAGGCTTTTGTTATACCTCAAACGACATACAACTATTTTTTAAGCCATACTGTGCGCTACTTCCAAGCCGCAGAATTTGGAGAGTGGGGTGCCATTTCAGGTGTTGCTTCGTCATCTGACAGTGATTCAAAATTAAGAGGTGTTGTCCTCGTATTAAGGGATTGATCTCGGACCGTCGTCAATAGCCCGTTGTGCTGCTCTAGTACGATGTTAACTAAAATTACCAAGCCGCAGAATAAGCGTGCTATTTTCCAAGCCACCTCTATCGATAGACGCTGCTGACGACGCGAACGCTGACGCAATAGATTAATAAAAGCCCGCGCAATACGAGCACACTCTCTTCGACCTTTTCCTCCGTCCGCCAACATGTGCTAGAAGCACATTCCGTCGCTTGGCCTTCGTGCCACTTTACTTATGGATCATTATCGTTAAGTATTTATTTTTTCTTTTCTCTCTGCAGAGATAGAGTGGTGTAATTTATTTGGACGAAACGTTCCGAACGCCACTCTCTTCAAAATCCCGCGTTAATTCTAACCCTAATGTTCCCTTAGTGTCATTTTCCATTTTCTCCCCCTTCTTATTTTAAGTTCTAGAACAAATTCGATTTATAGTTATTGAAAGTTTAAGTATACAGAGTTACGGATATGAGATTTAGAGCATTGAATTTATACGAATCAGTTTACTACAAAGATTAAAGGTTGACTCACCTTGTTCCCCAAGAGCTATCATCAGTGGACGAAATAAAGAAAGAACACTAGTTTCGATGTAATCCGATTCTTTGTTTAAAGTATAAAGTATAAGACAAACATGCGCAGGCGACTTCACCGTGCGTAGACGGAATACAGAATGCCACGCCGCCGACAGAGGGCGATGGCGAATACAGGGGGTGCGCGATGACCCCAGGAGTGACCATAGAGGTTACACCAAAAAGAATGTTCATCACGTGGCGTCCTCTTGTGGCTAATCTAAATCAACAGTTATTTTTATCACCTTTTTTATTCTTAAGAAATTTCATTGTTTTGTCTTATGTCAATAAACGTTCTTTATTGTTATTTTAAACCTTGGTTATCTTTTGTGTTTTTCCATGAATTCTTTTGGTGACTTTTGATCACATTTTGCATATTATGTTTTTATTTTTCACTAAACTTTTTATAATTAAGATATCGACATCTCCTAATCGACAATTCATGTACAGGGTTCAGTGAGTCTTTCTATTCGAAATTCAATTACCACTATGCGATCCAAAATTGTATTAGTTATGTTACTTTATTTTCGAACCTTTTAATCTCATTTAATTTAATTACTTGCTGCTTAAAAAGGACATAGCACTGACGCAGCAGATAATAAAAGCCCGCGCAAAACAAGCACACTCTCTTCGACCTTTTCCCTCGGCCGCCAACATGTGCTAGAAGCACATTCCGTCGCGTGGCCTTCGTGCCACTTTACTTATGGATCCTTATCGTTAAGTATTTATTTTTTCTTTTCTCTCTGCAGAGATAGAGTGGTAAAATTTATTTGGACGAAACGTTCCGAACACCACTCTCTTCAAAATTCCGCGTTAATTCTAACCCTAATGTTCCCTTAGTGTCATTTTGCATTTTCTCCCCCTTCTTATTTTAAGTTCTAGAACAAATTCGATTTATAGTTATTTTTATCACCTTTTTTATTTTTAAGAAATTTCATTCTTTTGTCTTATGTCAATGAACGTTCTTTATTGTTATTTTAAACTTTGGTTATCTTTTGTGTTTTTCCACGAATTCTTTTGGTGACTTTTGATCACATTTTGCATATTATGTTTTTATTTTTCACTAAACTTTTTATAATTAAGATATCGACATCTCTTAATCGATAATTCATGTACAGGGTTCAGTGATTCTTTCTATTCAAAATTTAATTACCACTATGCAATCCAAAATTGTATTAGTTATGTTCCTTTATTTTCGAACCTTTTACTTTCATTTAATTTAATTACCACTGCTTAAAGAGGACATAACACTTTCAGCATAATTCAGCAAAACCGTCAATTTGTGTTTCACTACTTGAATCGTCTTTAAGCTTCAGATTTAAATCTTTACAATGTTTCATTAATTCATCATTGGAGTAATTAAATAAGTTATTGCTGAAAATGCCAAATACGTCGGTAAATGTTTTTAACTCCTCGAATCTATCCTTTAAAGAAATTAATGTCTGATCGAGGATTCTGAAAAAAAAACTCTACTTTGTATTTGATTTTGGTGTCTAGTAAAACTTCATCTCTTTGTTCATATTGAAATTGTGTAGGTTTTCTTCTTGGACGAATTGTGTTTATTGGTGGGAAATATGTTTCTACATTGAGTTCGTGAGCCACATTGGTAGCTTCTTCCAACATCCTTTCAAAGTGTTCGTTCGTACGATAATTCTGTGAACTTATCAATCAACTTATTTAACAAATTTATTAATATGTTGATGCATTATTGTGGGGCTTTGCCTCATTTTACTCAGCATTAATTTCGTTTAAAATTTCGAACTAAATTACAACCGAGCAAATAAATCTATAATTTTGAATGTTCAAAGCAAGCGAATGAGCTTTGTAGGACAATCCCATTCCGATGAATTATCAGATATTTCCAGCAAAGAGTCAAATATTTTTTCGAGGTGATACCGTAATGGTTTGACTATAGAGGAGATATAATAGTAGAGTGTTATGTAGTGTATTTTTTTTATTGTTTACATATATGTTTTTTTCCTTACAGCAATGTTACAACTTAAATATAATAGCTATTTTATAAATATAACTTTAAAACTTCAATCTGAAACATAAATAATTATTTATAAATTTGAACAATGACAGATCAGAAAATCAGTCAAACGTATCGAGATCCATCACACCCAGGAAGCTTCGGTGGTATAGATGCTGTTTACTGTGCATTACAAAAAGAGCAGGGGAAAGTTCCCAGGAAACTAGTAAAAGAATGGCTCAGCAAGCAAGACACTTACACACTTCACAAAGCGGCCAGACGGAATTTTCTAAGAAACCGAGTTATTGTGGGAGGTATAGACGAGCAGTTTCAATCTGATTTAGTTGATTTACAATCTTTAGCTAAGTTTAATAATGGATGTAAGTATTTACTGATATGTATTGATATATTTTCAAAGTATGCTTGGGCAATACCCATGAAAGACAAAACAGGCCATAGTATTTTAAATGCTTTTAAAAAGATTTTTAATGAACGCAAACCTGATGTATTACAAACGGATAAGGGAACGGAATTTAAGAATAGAGTGGTACAAGGGTACTTAAAGAAAATGAATGTGCACTTCTTTACGACAAGCAATGAAACCAAAGCGAGTGTTGTTGAAAGATTTAACCGCACCTTGAAAGCTAAAATGTGGAAGTATTTCACTGAATTCAATACACATAAATATATAGATGTTATTGATAAATGGATTTACAGTTACAATAGAATCTTTCATCGTAGTATTAAAATGGAGCCAATATCTGTAAACCTTGACAATCAACAAAAAGTATGGCAAAACTTATATGGAGATCTAGCACAAGCTGAAATAAAACCTAAGTTTAATGTAGGAGACACAGTACGTATTAGTAAAACAAAACGGCTCTTTGAGAAAAGTTATAAAAATAATTGGACAAGAGAGATTTTCACTATACATCAAATTATTAATAGAAAACCAGTCGTTTATAAGTTAAAAGATTTGATTAATGAAATAATTGAGGGCACTTTTTATGAAAAGGAAATTCAGATGGTGTCTGATTCTCTCTGGATATTATCCTGTGGAAAAGGTGTTAAAGAAACGCAAGATTGATAATAAAATAGAATATTTTGTAAAATTTCTAGACTACCCAGAAAAGTTTAATGCATGGGTTTCTGATGTCAGACACCTATGAATGCTGAATAAGATATTATTATTAGCTTAGTCTTAAAAATGTCTTTTTACGTGACGTTGCCTTCGGATAGTTCCCTACAATATTTCCCCGATAACAAGATTTCTAGCTATACGACACAGTTACCCACTCCTATAAGTTTAAACGGTGAATGGGAAGTAGGATTAGCTGAAATAATATACCCACACACATGGTATAATAAATGAAAACAACAATATATACGGTTTTGATTTAGGAGATGGAAAATTAATTACTAGAAAATTACCTCCTGGATGTTATGAATCGGTACAAGATATCTTAAAGGCTATGTACCTACCAGCACATGAAAATAAGATAAATTTTCAGTTTAACAACAATACCAAGCGGGTTAAAATAAAAGCTGAAAACGATGCCAAAGTTATTTTACAAGAGGGGACTCAGTACTCTCATCGGATTTATTCCTCAAGTAGTACAAGGTGTATTGGAAAGTTCTTTTGTTGCTGATCCAAACATTTCATTTGGGTTGGCGTGGAAGTTTGGAGAGTGGGGTGCCAGCTCAGGTGTTACTTCGTCATCTTACCGTGGTTCAAAATTACGAGGTGTTGTCCTCGGATCTTTCCCTTAAGGGACTGATCCCGGACCGTCGTCAATAGCCCGTTGTGTTGCTCTAGTACGACGTTAACTAAAAAATTACCAAACATTTCATTCCCTCTATTATACGTATATAATGATATTGTGGAACCCCAAACAGTTGGTAATATACAAGCTCCTCTTCTGAGAGTTGTTAAGGTAACCGGTAATGATGGTGAAATAGTTACTGCTTTGTACGATCGACCTCATTACGTACCAGTCATACGGCAGCATTTTCAAACTATTGAGATACAAATTCGTTTAAATTCCGGAGACTTAGTGCCTTTTGAAAGGGGTAAACTACTTGTTGTTTTGCATTTTAGGATGCGACAATTACTATAAATACCAAAGAACGTAAGAGAACACATTCATTGTAGTTATACACGTTGATTGTGTGACACAAATATGACGAGTGTACCGTATGTGTGTTGTTCTTAGAAGTTTGAAGAGCATTATGCAGGTCAGACAGGCTCTGGAATGGCTTTCTATAGGGGTAACAATTCACAGAAAGGGTACGGAATTGGTGGCATGTTTCGTCGCTTATTTCGTAAAGCTCTGCCTTTTCTCTTCAGCGGTGCGAAAACAGTTGGAAAGTCAGTTTTAAGAACAGGGACGCAGATAGCAAATGATATTTTGGAGGTTAAAGACTTAAAACAATCAGCAGAGAATCGTTTCAAAGAAGAGAGTAAAAGTTTAGCAAAAAGAGCTATCAATAAGGCGCAGTTTATGCTGGGTAAAGGAAAGTATAAAAGAAAGCGTACTACTGCAAAACGGGTCATTACAGTCAAAAAGCGAAAAGTGCAAACACGTGATATATTTGATCCATAATGGCGTTTGTTTTAAAGGACTCTCCAGAATGTGTCAAGTCAGAATTAGAATTATTTCACTTACCTCCGACACAGACAGTTATACAAGGCGGGCAATGGGTGCAATTTCACCCGTTATCGAACGTAGCTGACGGTGGTCTTGTAGAATTTCACGTTTCTGGTAGTGGAGAGGATTATATGGATTTATCTCAAACACATTTGTATGTAAGAGCCAAAATTTTAAAAAGTGATGGAAAGACCTTGACACCTGATGACACTATAGGCCCTGTTAACATGTTTCTTCATTCCTTGTTTTCCCAAGTTGATGTTAATTTGAACGAGCGTTTAGTTTCCAGTTCAAATAACATGTATCCTTATAGTTCCTATATAGAAACTTTACTAAATCACGGATCTGACAGCACAAACTCACAACTAACTTGCGAACTTTTTTACAAAGATACAGGCGAACACTGGGCCAACGAAACAAATAAGGGATTTACTAAAAGATGCAACTTCAGCAAGCTAAGTTCAACTATAGATATGATAGGTGCTATACACAGTGATTTATTTAATCAAGATAGACTTTTACTAAATCTAGTGGATTTAAAAATTAAACTCATACGTAGCAAACCGGAGTTTTGTCTGATGGGGACCGGAGATTATAAAGTAGTGCTTGAACATGTCTCTTTATTTGTGCGTAAAGTACGCGTTAGTGTAGGTATTACTTTAGGCCATAGTAAGGCTCTGGAGAAAGAAACAGCTAAATACCCTATTAATAGAGTTTTAAGTAAAAGTTATTCGATTCCTAAGGGGAATATGTCCATTACCCAAGATAATATTTTTGTGGGTCAAATGCCAAAGAGAGTCGTTATTGGATGCGTAGATAACGATGCATTTCACGGAACATATCAAAAATATCCCTTTCAATTTAAGCACTACAATTTGAATTTCATAGCACTTTATGTGGATGGCCAACCTACACCCTATAATGCACTTCAACCTAATTTTGCGCAGAACAATTATATTCGAGCTTATCAGAGCTTGTTTTTAGGAACAGATAAAATAGGTGACAATTACGGAAACAACATTTCGAGAGAAGAATACCCCAAAGGTTACACATTACTTGCTTTTGACCTGTCTCCTGATCTTTGCGATGGCGAACACCTCAATCTCATAAAACATAGTAATATGAGATTAGAAATGAAATTTCAAGAGCCTTTAGAACACTCCATAAACGTTATAGTGTATGCAGAATTTGAAAACGTGATTGAGATCAACAAATCTAGAAACATCATTTACGACTTCAGCAATTAAAAAAGAAAATGTATGCACAGCATATTATGCGTATATTATCCCAAGACCCTCAAGCTGCTCCATTCTTTAGAGGTGTATATCCAGCAGACAAGATACCTCGCGTACATGGAAAATGTGCTATGGTTATTAACGTGGAACCGCACTCTAAACCCGGATCGCATTGGATTGCCATGTTCATTGAAGGCAAATCTCTAGAGTTATTTGACTCATATGGTCGCTCCCCAGAACATTTTGAAGGACCCATTTTACGATTTATTTCTAAATTTCCTAATGTGAACTGAAACCCCTTCCCTTTTCAAAGTATCACTTCCAATGTATGTGGACCTTATTGCATTTATTATTTACTGAAAAGATGTCAAGGAAAATCTATGTATTCTGTTTTAAAATATTTGCAACATAGCAAAATAAATGATTTTAGAATGTATCAGTTTGTGAAAAAAAGATATGGTGTAAGATTTATCTATAAAAAATATAAAAAAATTATGTTATTTAATTTTGTGTTTGTGTAATTTTTTTAATTATAAATAATATCAGGACACATATAAGTATACAAACTAAAGATATTTTTATTCATAACTAATCCATTCATTCTTTTTAGCAAACATTTGTTTCTTAACAAGCACTTTGGGTACAAGTTTCTTTAACATATATTAATTTGCAATATATTTAACAGGTAAATTCATTTCTTTTACAGCATTCTGAAGCACATTAGTTCCAAAGGGAGCTCTCTTTTTATTTCTTAAGATGTAGTCAATTAAGATAACTATATTTGAACGGGGTATAATTTTATTATTATAAATAATTTCCCCCTGTTCTGACCACTTTAAAGTATTTTGCGCATTCTTTAAAAAATCGTACATTTCTACAGCAACCTGCTTTTGTCTAATTGGTACTGTTTTCAGAACACTTTCCAAAATAGTGTCTTTTTCCTCTATCTTTAATGGTGAAACGTTATCGGAAAAGTCTGTTGACGGCTCTAGTGCTTCTTCGTTCTGCCTAACCTTTTCTAGTGTTTCAGCTGCCTGTTTGGGTGATGGAAACTTTACATAATTTTCCAAAATTTGTACGTATAGGAGGGCCTTTTCGCTGTCGCTTAGATTTTTTTTTGTGTCAATATATCGTGCATTTTTTTGTCCATTTCGGACAAATGTTCACGAATAAAAGCGGGAAGCCTATCTTCCGGGACAATAATTAGCTTCTTACTGTGCTCCATGTATAAGGGATCCTATCACGGAAATGGCTGCCGGTAATAAAATACTTAAAATACCTTCACCTTTCTGTGAAATGAGAATTTTACGCTTTTTGTACAAAGGCACTGATTTATCAGCTAACTTTCTAATACTTCTTTTATAAGGAACAAGCTTGTGTTTTCTGTGCTTGGTTACTGGAACGTTACCTTTTAATAAATTTAATGCACATTCACATAAAGATTTAATAGTACTGTTAGAACACTTTCGCAACAGAGAAGATTTTGTTTTGCTTTTTAACACAAGTCTAAGCTGCTCTAACTGACGTTGTGTACACTTTGTCATATTGATGACAGATGATAATCACATATACAAAGCAAAAGTATTTATATGATAGCTAAATTGTAAAATTTTGCCTGACTGATTGACTTCTATTTGGAAGAGATAAAATGTATCCTTTTTGTAAGCAGACCTTTACGTAGCGCCAGGCTTCAAGTTAATCATTAAAGTGATTATCTGGATGACTACTTCTATGATTCATTGTTGGTTTGCCTGTTCATGAATTTGCGACTAGCGGGGTTGGTAGAGATAAAAGGTATCTTCAGAAAACATGCCTGTTCGTAAGCGCCAATCGTCGTCTGTATCCGGTTTTAAGTCAACTAACAGATATCTATAAGGTTTACTTGTGGCGTCCTGGAACACTTCTTGGAAGAATTTACTGTTAGAGGGGTACAGCTGTCTACCTAAATGGGCAATTTGGTATCTGTCCCTAGGGCTTTTGAATAGCACTAAATAATGACTGTTTAAAGAAATATCCCTCATCTGAGAAGATTTATGGAACACATTTTGAACGATAAATATAATACTTAGATTTCTATGGTGACTACCCTTAGTGAACAACTTGGTTAGTTTGGTATCGTTTCCTAATTCCGTCATTAAATCGTCAATCACAATCAAAGCATCCGAAACAGTATTTAAAACAGCTGGCAATCCTTCGTGAAACTGAACCTTTGGCATTTGACTATACAAATTTTGATACGCACCGTAACACCAAAGTACTTTAGTAGGGAAATTATCTACAGTTTTCTGCTCTATTATGTTTTTGACAAAATAAGTTTTACTACAACCAGTTGGGCCTGCAACCAACATAGTAAAAGGATGTTTCAACTTTAAAAGCTCCATGTTAACTGGTTATATTTTAAGAAATACTTGTCTTTTATAGAGAGAGGGGGGGGGTAACGATAACACAGTAAATACTCATAAACACATAAGTAGCAAAATTTAATTCGCATTTGTTTTTATGTTAAACATACAAGGCAAAATATTCTAAATTTTATACATTATATACACAAACTAATTAAAAATACAGATTATATAACAAATATTTTAATACACATTTTTTTTTTAAATATGCAAATTAATTTAATTTTAGTACCCATATGGAAGAGTACCATAATCTTCTTTGACTACCCTTTTGTCATAGACAAGTTTATACTTTTTCTCTTCATATCGATTGACAACTTTACGCCTTTTGACGTCTCTAGTAATTTTAGCCGTATTAGTTACGGAAAGAGTAGTGTTCATGTCTAGATTTTGAACTAGTTCCTTCATTGCTTCAAAATTTAAAATTTCGGAATTCTTATAATTTAAGCTAAAACCCCTAATCTTACAACACCTGGTTCCGTCGCTCTTTTCATAGGCATAGTTCTTTGCTCCTCCTAAAAAAGAAGGCAAAGGTATATTTATGGTAGTTAATTTCCACAGTGCATAAAATCCCTCCCCATCCCGCATTTAATACAAATAAACTTACCAGAAACGAAAACATTAATAGTCTTGCCATCTAACTCATCGGTGAATTCGCCCAGAAAGGAGCCCAAAGGAGGGTCGTTTTGGCCGTTTGACAAATATATATATAATACTGTAAAAAAATAATAAACCCAATATTAATTTTTAAAGAATTTTAATAATATTGTCTACTTGTTCAAGGTTACTGAATAAATTGTTTTCTTTAATATATACAATATCGTTATACATACCTATCAGTGTCAAAGTACAACACATCTTTGCCAAGTTTCTCTATTTCACTGAACAGCTTTAGGCGTGCCCATGCTGTCGTAAATGTAGAAAGAAATATATTGGTTTGCTTGGACGGTATGGCAAATTCCTCTTTGGTCTTAAATTGCACAGCTGCAACGTTTTATGTTGGTAGATGGAGATCACTAACCTGTAAACGTAAAATAATATTTAAAATATGTCTTTAAACGAAACTTCATGACATATTCAAAGAAATTAATAAAATAATATACATATTTGAATATAATTTAAAAGTAATTACTTCTATTGTGGAGTATGTCATCAATTTATTGAAGTCGCTCAGTTTGGTGAGGTATTGCAGTTGCGTCTTGTTTTCGCACATTCCCCATCGACCCCAAAAGCTAGAAAAAAAATGAACTTATTGAATATATAAAAAGATACTTATACAAAAGATTAAAAGTCAACGCTAACTAAAAGTTAACATGCTTTAAAAAAAGCAATACATTTTTGAAAGGATATGCAGTAATCGGGCGGCTACACGGCAACGGATACACACGCGCAGTAAATACGGATTCATTCAATACCGATTCATGACTGTTGCCATTCGGAAGAAAGATAATAATAATAGAAGATCGCATTAAATTAATTAAAAAATTTTTAAGATTAAATTTTAAAAATCGGGCTGGTCTATAAAATCGCAAAAAAATTCGTACTACATGTGTGCCAAATTTCATTAGTGTAAATGCCATAAATTCGTCAGGGCACAACTTCATGACACACACACAGATATATATATATATATATATATATATGTGTGTGTGATGTCAACACTGGAATGGCACTGTAGCTATTACTTGATATGGTATTTTGGAATGAGTCCACGTGTTGTAAAACACAACGTTTATTAAATTAATTGAAGATGGTACACATATGAGCCACAGAGGTCTCAATAGATTCGCATAAAAAAAATACGGAAGAGTGGCCACACAGGTCTCGACTCTCTCCGATCACACAAAAAACTGAAGACCCTCCGCCGCGGGCAAGGGATCAAGCCTTTTCCCCTTAGCGTTCGTGGTGTTCCGTTTCCTGGATGAAATAGACCCTTTCTCCTTTCGGTAGTAGGTGGGGAGGCGAAAGAATTCCGTTCCTACACTGGGGCATCCTGACGGTGTTCGCCCCGAACATCACTGCACTCATTTAGGCACGTACAATGGGACCTGAAAAAATAAAAAAAAACAAAAAAAAAGTATCTATTTCACTTTTGAGAGAATTGCTGAAAATAAAGATCATTTTTCTCTCCACATTAGTTTCTCTTTCCCAGAGTTCTTTAAAGTTAATTAGTCCATGGTTTCATGTGTTCGGCAGCAGTGGACGTGTTGATAGGTCCTTCGTGACTGCCCACTTTCCTCACCTCGTAACGGTCGTGTGGTTTCCTGTTGATAATTTCGTATGGGCCCATATATTTTGGTCGTAGTTTGAGTCCTGCTCCAAATTGGGTCCTCTGTATCGCTACCAGGTCTCCTTCTGCATACTTTTTTGCAGGTTTCCGCTTCCGATTATACTGTTTTCGGTTTACTTCTTGCATCCTTAGGATTTGTTCCTTAGCTTCTTCCCTAAGTCCTTCTCGGTTTCTTATTAACCATTCTTCATATTCTTGTTCCAACATTTCTCTGACCTTCAGATCTTCTTTGTTCTTCATTTATACTCCTGTTAGCAATTCAAATGGTGTGATTTTTGTACTTTTACTACAGGTGCTGTTCAAAATTCTTTGAATTGAGTTGACATATTTAAACCACTTTTCTGGTTCGTTGATCGCTAATTTCGTCAGTACCGGTATCACAGTTTCAAATATTCGTTCGATTTGACCATTTCCTCGAGGTACTCCTGTGGTGATTTTGAAGTGTTCAATGCTTCTTTCGTCGCAGTAACCTTCGAATTCTTTGGATGTGAATGCGGTGCCTCGATTTGAAATTATTCTTGACGGATTTCCGAAAATATGTGACTGCGATTCTAGCTTCTCCAACGCATCACGTGTAGAAGTTGATTTTACAGGATAGAGCCAAGTAAATTTAGTGAAGGCATCTATCACAGCGAAGATGTGTTGATAGTGTTTATTTGTTGTCGCCAGAGGTCCCAGAAAATCAATATGGTATGTACTAAGCGGTACACTCCCTTTGGGTATTGGATTTAATTGACCCTCTTGCTTTCCCCTTTTCTTATTCGTCAAGATGCACTTAACGCAGTTCATTATGACGTTCTCCACTTTTTTCCTGAGTCCTGGAATGGAAAAATCTCTTTTCACTAACTCCTCGGTCTTCGCCACGGCAAAATGTCCTTTTTGATGGAATTCCTTTATAATATCTGATTGCATCCTCTCGGGGACGACAGGCAGTTCACTTCCGTTTTCATATCGATATAATACATCGTTTTTGATCAAGTAGTCGTTCTTCTCCCCTCTCATCAATAATTCTTTAATAACTTGAATATACTCATCTTGTCGTTGGGCTGCTGCTAACTTGTACGTTATTTCTTCACCCGTTGGTTGCGGCACTATCACAGCGACATTTCGGCTCAAAGCATCTGCATGTCTCATTTGAGCACTTGGTCGATGAATTATTTCGTATTCGAATTCCTCCATGATTAACGCCCATCTCGCTATCTTAGGGGTTAAGTCCTTCTTGCCCATGGTTTGCTGGAAGGCTGAGCAATCCGTCATTATTTTAAATTTGGTTCCGAGTAGATAAATCCGGAATTTTTTCAAAGCTTCGATCACTGCTAGAATTTCTAATTCATAGCTGCCGTATTTTTCTTGTTGTGCTGTTGTCTTCTTACTCATGTATTGAATTGGATACATCTTTCCGTCATCTGCCTGTTGCAATAGTACTGCTCCGAATCCGTGTGAGCTTGCATCACAATGAAGTTCCAGTGGCGGTCCTTGTCTGAAAATTTGTAGCACCGGCTCGCCAGTCAAGGCCTGCTTTAATTCTTGAAATGCAGTTTTCTCCTTCGACCCAAAATGGAATTCCCTATTATCACGAAGTAAATCACTGAGGGGCTTCGCTATCTTGGCATAATCTCGAACAAACTTTCGAAAATAACCGGTCAATCCCAGAAAACTCTGTATTTGTTTGGCATTTTTGGGTTGTGGGAAGTTCCGTACGGCTGCAGTTTTTAAAGGTGAAGGCTTTATAGTTCCTTTTTCTACTACGTAACCCAAGAATTCTATCTTTCGTTTTAGAAACTGACACTTTTTGAAGTTTAGTTCTAATCCGTACATTGACGCCGTATTTAAAACACGTTCTAATTTTTCTAAACCCTCTACCTCATTCATGGCTGGTATGATAATATCATCTACATAAATAATAACAGTTTTATCTTTTAACAAATCCTTAAAAACATGAAAAGTATATCTTTCAAATACACTTGGACTGGTTGACAATCCAAAAGGTGTCTTTAAAAACTCATACTGTCCCTCGTGGGTAACAAAAGAGGTGTACTTTGTACTCTCCTTTTCTATGTCGAATGTGAAAAAAGCCGTTTTTCAAATCTAACGTTGTGAAGACTTGCGAGTCCTCCAATTTGTCCAACACGTCTTCGATTAGAGGTAACGGGAAACGGTCCTTAATTATTTTTTTGTTGAGCTTTCGGAAATCGACACAAAGTCTGTGATTCCCATCTTTTTTCTTACAAAGCACTATAGGGGCAGAATATTCCGAACAGCTGTTTTTAATTATCCCTTTTTCTAACCACTCTTGGATTTGTTTTTCAACTATAAGTTGTTCAGTAATCGGCAACCGCCGAGCACGCTGACTAACTGGAACTTCGTCCGTCAGAAGAATTCTCATCTTAACATCCGTGTTTGTTACTTGCTGAGGCACATAATTTCCTACAATTTGACAGATTCTTTCTCGTAAACAGGGATTCATTATATGGGAGAGATCTGTCTCTTCGCTAGACATATCCAACGCTACGGCGCCTAAAGTGTAAACAAAAGCACCTGCTGATGAGTCATTTTCATGCGCCTTCGATACTTGAAAGTCTACGAGGGGATGTTGAGGGAAACTCACGCGCTCTTCTTCCCCGTGATTTATGACAACGCCTGAAGTTGTTGTTGCTTTGTTTTTTATTTCGCTTCCGTTTTCGCCCCTTACTTCTGACCTCCTTATTTCATTTATGTCTCTATCGGTAACGTTTAATGTTCCCCCAGAAAATGCAAACTTTACCCTTGATAATACGTTCATACCAATTATTGCTTCAAATTGTAAATTCTTAACGACATGCACATCAGAACACAAAGAAATATTATCAATAACAATTTCTGATCGGAAAAACCCTTCGGTACTTATTTTGTGTTGACTTATTCCATTTAAATATATCTTACTACCATTCAATATAGGAGATCCTATTTTATGATAACATTCCTCATTAATTAGAGTTATTTCAGATCCAGTGTCTATTACTGCATTAATATAACACTTTTCAATATAAACACTCTTTTCAATTTTCTTAGGAGTTGCTACATATATTTGATTTACAGTTTTATTCACATTTGCATTTTCACCTTTAAAATTATATGTACAAGTATTACTCTTATGCCCATAATTTCCACATGCATAACACTTAATTCTATTACTTTTATATGGATCTCTATTTGGTACATCATATAATCAACCTTATTAACATACTTATTGACATTTGTACTATAACCAACAGTTTTATAACAATTATCAACATTTCTACTATTCTGGTTAGCACGAAAGTTCGACGATTCACCTTTATATCGAGTTTCATCTTGCGAAACATTTTTTCTGTATTTATTTACATTCCGTATCTCCATTTTTCCTAATTGCAACCTCGCACTCTCATATTCCTCTAACTTTTTCACTATAACTTCTGCGCATTTTAATTGATGCCAGTCATCTATGAAGTGTGTTTTGATTTCAAACGGCGCTCTACGTTTTATCTGCTCGGATACCATTAGTTCCCTGAGCTCGTCAAAATTTGTTATTTTGAGTCCTCTTAACCATTCGTCAAAATAATGACTTATTTCAAACGCAAAATCTCGCCATGTGGCTGTACTTTCCTTTTTATGATTCAGGAATTTTTGTTTGAATTGTTCAGACGTAAGTTTAAATCTTTTGAGTAAGATTTCTTTTATGTGTTCATAGTCATTAGATCTTTCCTCCGGTTCGCGAGTTATAATCTGTGCTATCTCTAAGGGTAATAAACCTAGTAAATGCGTTACAAAATCTTCACTTTCGATTTTGATTTTCGTCGCTTGTCTCTCGTACAGCGCTAAATACGTACTTATATCATTGGATTCATTCGAATCAAAACTTTTAATTATCTTTGATAATTCCTTTCCTCTATCCCATGCAGTGTTCGATTCTGTCATGTGATTTTCCCTAACTGTTTGTGTCGCATTTTGCAGTTTCAGTTTTTCCAATTCAAATTCGCGTAATTCTTTTTCTTTTTCCCTCTCTAACTGCTGTTTGTCTTTCTCCAGCTGTTCTTTTTCGATTCTTTCAACTATTATTGTATCCAGAAGTGTTTTTGTATACTCCTCATCGTAATCGAGTTGTTTCGTCACTAACTTTTTTATTTTCGAAATTGTCGCATTTGAGGGTATTTCTATATCTAATTCCGTTGCAAGACGGTAAATATCGTCCTTTCTTGCTTTACCAAAATATGACATCTTTATATTAAAAATGAGCAAAATGTACTCACAGTTTGCGATGATGATGGCTCTCTAGGGTTCTAGTCCACGTTCAATTTGCATGGGGCAATCCCGGCACCAGCCCCCATTTTGTGATGTCAACACTGGAATGGCACTGTAGCTATTACTTGATATGGTATTTTGGAATGAGTCCACGTGTTGTAAAACACAACGTTTATTAAATTAATTGAAGATGGTACACATATGAGCCACAGAGGTCTCAATAGATTCGCATAAAAAAAATACGGAAGAGTGGCCACACAGGTCTCGACTCTCTCCGATCACACAAAAAACTGAAGACCCTCCGCCGCGGGCAAGGGATCAAGCCTTTTCCCCTTAGCGTTCGTGGTGTTCCGTTTCCTGGATGAAATAGACCCTTTCTCCTTTCGGTAGTAGGTGGGGAGGCGAAAGAATTCCGTTCCTACACTGGGGCATCCTGACGGTGTTCGCCCCGAACATCACTGCACTCATTTAGGCACGTACAATGGGACCTGAAAAAATAAAAAAAAACAAAAAAAAGTATCTATTTCACTTTTGAGAGAATTGCTGAAAATAAAGATCATTTTTCTCTCCACATTAGTTTCTCTTTCCCAGAGTTCTTTAAAGTTAATTAGTCCATGGTTTCATGTGTTCGGCAGCAGTGGACGTGTTGATAGGTCCTTCGTGACTGCCCACTTTCCTCACCTCGTAACGGTCGTGTGGTTTCCTGTTGATAATTTCGTATGGGCCCATATATTTTGGTCGTAGTTTGAGTCCTGCTCCAAATTGGGTCCTCTGTATCGCTACCAGGTCTCCTTCTGCATACTTTTTTGCAGGTTTCCGCTTCCGATTATACTGTTTTCGGTTTTCTTCTTGCATCCTTAGGATTTGTTCCTTAGCTTCTTCCCTAAGTCCTTCTCGGTTTCTTATGAACCATTCTTCATATTCTTGTTCCAACATTTCTCTGACCTTCAGATCTTCTTTGTTCTTCATTGATACTCCTGTTAGCAATTCAAATGGTGTGATTTTTGTACTTTTACTACAGGTGCTGTTCAAAATTCTTTGAATTGAGTTGACATATTTAAACCACTTTTCTGGTTCGTTGATCGCTAATTTCGTCAGTACCGGTATCACAGTTTCAAATATTCGTTCGATTTGACCATTTCCTCGAGGTACTCCTGTGGTGATTTTGAAGTGTTCAATGCTTCTTTCGTCGCAGTAACCTTCGAATTCTTTGGATGTGAATGCGGTGCCTCGATTTGAAATTATTCTTGACGGATTTCCGAAAATATGTGACTGCGATTCTAGCTTCTCCAACGCATCACGTGTAGAAGTTGATTTTACAGGATAGAGCCAAGTAAATTTAGTGAAGGCATCTATCACAGCGAAGATGTGTTGATAGTGTTTATTTGTTGTCGCCAGAGGTCCCAGAAAATCAATATGGTATGTACTAAGCGGTACACTCCCTTTGGGTATTGGATTTAATTGACCCTCTTGCTTTCTCCTTTTCTTATTCGTCAAGATGCACTTAACGCAGTTCATTATGACGTTCTCCACTTTTTTCCTGAGTCCTGGAATGGAAAAATCTCTTTTCACTAACTCCTCGGTCTTCGCCACGGCAAAATGTCCTTTTTGATGGAATTCCTTTATAATATCTGATTGCATCCTCTCGGGGACGACAGGCAGTTCACTTCCGTTTTCATATCGATATAATACATCGTTTTTGATCAAGTAGTCGTTCTTCTCCCCTCTCATCAATAATTATTTAATAACTTGAATATACTCATCTTGTCGTTGGGCTGCTGCTAACTTGTACGTTTTTTCTTCACCCGTTGGTTGCGGCACTATCACAGCGACATTTCGGCTCAAAGCATCTGCATGTCTCATTTGAGCACTTGGTCGATGAATTATTTCGTATTCGAATTCCTCCATGATTAACGCCCATCTCGCTATCTTAGGGGTTAAGTCCTTCTTGCCCATGGTTTGCTGGAAGGCTGAGCAATCCGTCATTATTTTAAATTTGGTTCCGAGTAGATAAATCCGGAATTTTTTCAAAGCTTCGATCACTGCTAGAATTTCTAATTCATAGCTGCCGTATTTTTCTTGTTGTGCTGTTGTCTTCTTACTCATGTATTGAATTGGATACATCTTTCCGTCATCTGCCTGTTGCAATAGTACTGCTCCGAATCCGTGTGAGCTTGCATCACAATGAAGTTCCAGTGGCGGTCCTTGTCTGAAAATTTGTAGCACCGGCTCGCCAGTCAAGGCCTGCTTTAATTCTTGAAATGCAGTTTTCTCCTTCGACCCAAAATGGAATTCCCTATTATCACGAAGTAAATCACTGAGGGGCTTCGCTATCTTGGCATAATCTCGAACAAACTTTCGAAAATAACCGGTCAATCCCAGAAAACTCTGTATTTGTTTGGCATTTTTGGGTTGTGGGAAGTTCCGTACGGCTGCAGTTTTTAAAGGTGAAGGCTTTATAGTTCCTTTTTCTACTACGTAACCCAAGAATTCTATCTTTCGTTTTAGAAACTGACACTTTTTGAAGTTTAGTTCTAATCCGTACATTGACGCCGTATTTAAAACACGTTCTAATTTTTCTAAACCCTCTACCTCATTCATGGCTGGTATGATAATATCATCTACATAAATAATAACAGTTTTATCTTTTAACAAATCCTTAAAAACATGAAAAGTATATCTTTCAAATACACTTGGACTGGTTGACAATCCAAAAGGTGTCTTTAAAAACTCATACTGTCCCTCGTGGGTAACAAAAGAGGTGTACTTTGTACTCTCCTTTTCTATGTCGAATGTGAAAAAAGCCGTTTTTCAAATCTAACGTTGTGAAGACTTGCGAGTCCTCCAATTTGTCCAACACGTCTTCGATTAGAGGTAACGGGAAACGGTCCTTAATTATTTTTTTGTTGAGCTTTCGGAAATCGACACAAAGTCTGTGATTCCCATCTTTTTTCTTACAAAGCACTATAGGGGCAGAATATTCCGAACAGCTGTTTTTAATTATCCCTTTTTCTAACCACTCTTGGATTTGTTTTTCAACTATAAGTTGTTCAGTAATCGGCAACCGC
The DNA here is from genome assembly GCA_947359465.1 of Metellina segmentata. NCBI lineage: Eukaryota > Metazoa > Arthropoda > Arachnida > Araneae > Tetragnathidae > Metellina > Metellina segmentata. Next base: position 35,596,962 of record OX375882.1, read on the forward strand.
CGAGCACGCTGACTAACTGGAACTTCGTCCGTCAGAAGAATTCTCATCTTAACATCCGTGTTTGTTACTTGCTGAGGCACATAATTTCCTACAATTTGACAGATTCTTTCTCGTAAACAGGGATTCATTATATGGGAGAGATCTGTCTCTTCGCTAGACATATCCAACGCTACGGCGCCTAAAGTGTAAACAAAAGCACCTGCTGATGAGTCATTTTCATGCGCCTTCGATACTTGAAAGTCTACGAGGGGATGTTGAGGGAAACTCACGCGCTCTTCTTCCCCGTGATTTATGACAACGCCTGAAGTTGTTGTTGCTTTGTTTTTTATTTCGCTTCCGTTTTCGCCCCTTACTTCTGACCTCCTTATTTCATTTATGTCTCTATCGGTAACGTTTAATGTTCCCCCAGAAAATGCAAACTTTACCCTTGATAATACGTTCATACCAATTATTGCTTCAAATTGTAAATTCTTAACGACATGCACATCAGAACACAAAGAAATATTATCAATAACAATTTCTGATCGGAAAAACCCTTCGGTACTTATTTTGTGTTGACTTATTCCATTTAAATATATCTTACTACCATTCAATATAGGAGATCCTATTTTATGATAACATTCCTCATTAATTAGAGTTATTTCAGATCCAGTGTCTATTACTGCATTAATATAACACTTTTCAATATAAACACTCTTTTCAATTTTCTTAGGAGTTGCTACATATATTTGATTTACAGTTTTATTCACATTTGCATTTTCACCTTTAAAATTATATGTACAAGTATTACTCTTATGCCCATAATTTCCACATGCATAACACTTAATTCTATTACTTTTATATGGATCTCTATTTGGTACATCATCATAATCAACCTTATTAACATACTTATTGACATTTGTACTATAACCAACAGTTTTATAACAATTATCAACATTTCTACTATTCTGGTTAGCACGAAAGTTCGACGATTCACCTTTATATCGAGTTTCATCTTGCGAAACATTTTTTCTGTATTTATTTACATTCCGTATCTCCATTTTTCCTAATTGCAACCTCGCACTCTCATATTCCTCTAACTTTTTCACTATAACTTCTGCGCATTTTAATTGATGCCAGTCATCTATGAAGTGTGTTTTGATTTCAAACGGCGCTCTACGTTTTATCTGCTCGGATACCATTAGTTCCCTGAGCTCGTCAAAATTTGTTATTTTGAGTCCTCTTAACCATTCGTCAAAATAATGACTTATTTCAAACGCAAAATCTCGCCAAGTGGCTGTACTTTCCTTTTTATGATTCAGGAATTTTTGTTTGAATTGTTCAGACGTAAGTTTAAATCTTTTGAGTAAGATTTCTTTTATGTGTTCATAGAGTCATTAGATCTTTCCTCCGGTTCGCGAGTTATAATCTGTGCTATCTCTAAGGGTAATAAACCTAGTAAATGCGTTACAAAATCTTCACTTTCGATTTTGATTTTCGTCGCTTGTCTCTCGTACAGCGCTAAATACGTACTTATATCATTGGATTCATTCGAATCAAAACTTTTAATTATCTTTGATAATTCCTTTCCTCTATCCCATGCAGTGTTCGATTCTGTCATGTGATTTTCCCTAACTGTTTGTGTCGCATTTTGCAGTTTCAGTTTTTCCAATTCAAATTCGCGTAATTCTTTTTCTTTTTCCCTCTCTAACTGCTGTTTGTCTTTCTCCAGCTGTTCTTTTTCGATTCTTTCAACTATTATTGTATCCAGAAGTGTTTTTGTATACTCCTCATCGTAATCGAGTTGTTTCGTCACTAACTTTTTTATTTTCGAAATTGTCGCATTTGAGGGTATTTCTATATCTAATTCCGTTGCAAGACGGTAAATATCGTCCTTTCTTGCTTTACCAAAATATGACATCTTTATATTAAAAATGAGCAAAATGTACTCACAGTTTGCGATGATGATGGCTCTCTAGGGTTCTAGTCCACGTTCAATTTGCATGGGGCAATCCCGGCACCAGCCCCCATTTTGTGATGTCAACACTGGAATGGCACTGTAGCTATTACTTGATATGGTATTTTGGAATGAGTCCACGTGTTGTAAAACACAACGTTTATTAAATTAATTGAAGATGGTACACATATGAGCCACAGAGGTCTCAATAGATTCGCATAAAAAAAATACGGAAGAGTGGCCACACAGGTCTCGACTCTCTCCGATCACACAAAAAACTGAAGACCCTCTGCCGCGGGCAAGGGATCAAGCCTTTTCCCCTTAGCGTTCGTGGTGTTCCGTTTCCTGGATGAAATAGACCCTTTCTCCTTTCGGTAGTAGGTGGGGAGGCGAAAGAATTCCGTTCCTACACTGGGGCATCCTGACGGTGTTCGCCCCGAACATCACTGCACTCATTTAGGCACGTACAATGGAACCTGAAAAAATAAAAAAAAACAAAAAAAAGTATCTATTTCACTTTTGAGAGAATTGCTGAAAATAAAGATCATTTTTCTCTCCACATTAGTTTCTCTTTCCCAGAGTTCTTTAAAGTTAATTAGTCCATGGTTTCATGTGTTCGGCAGCAGTGGACGTGTTGATAGGTCCTTCGTGACTGCCCACTTTCCTCACCTCGTAACGGTCGTGTGGTTTCCTGTTGATAATTTCGTATGGGCCCATATATTTTGGTCGTAGTTTGAGTCCTGCTCCAAATTGGGTCCTCTGTATCGCTACCAGGTCTCCTTCTGCATACTTTTTTGCAGGTTTCCGCTTCCGATTATACTGTTTTCGGTTTTCTTCTTGCATCCTTAGGATTTGTTCCTTAGCTTCTTCCCTAAGTCCTTCTCGGTTTCTTATGAACCATTCTTCATATTCTTGTTCCAACATTTCTCTGACCTTCAGATCTTCTTTGTTCTTCATTGATACTCCTGTTAGCAATTCAAATGGTGTGATTTTTGTACTTTTACTACAGGTGCTGTTCAAAATTCTTTGAATTGAGTTGACATATTTAAACCACTTTTCTGGTTCGTTGATCGCTAATTTCGTCAGTACCGGTATCACAGTTTCAAATATTCGTTCGATTTGACCATTTCCTCGAGGTACTCCTGTGGTGATTTTGAAGTGTTCAATGCTTCTTTCGTCGCAGTAACCTTCGAATTCTTTGGATGTGAATGCGGTGCCTCGATTTGAAATTATTCTTGACGGATTTCCGAAAATATGTGACTGCGATTCTAGCTTCTCCAACGCATCACGTGTAGAAGTTGATTTTACAGGATAGAGCCAAGTAAATTTAGTGAAGGCATCTATCACAGCGAAGATGTGTTGATAGTGTTTATTTGTTGTCGCCAGAGGTCCCAGAAAATCAATATGGTATGTACTAAGCGGTACACTCCCTTTGGGTATTGGATTTAATTGACCCTCTTGCTTTCCCCTTTTCTTATTCGTCAAGATGCACTTAACGCAGTTCATTATGACGTTCTCCACTTTTTTCCTGAGTCCTGGAATGGAAAAATCTCTTTTCACTAACTCCTCGGTCTTCGCCACGGCAAAATGTCCTTTTTGATGGAATTCCTTTATAATATCTGATTGCATCCTCTCGGGGACGACAGGCAGTTCACTTCCGTTTTCATATCGATATAATACATCGTTTTTGATCAAGTAGTCGTTCTTCTCCCCTCTCATCAATAATTATTTAATAACTTGAATATACTCATCTTGTCGTTGGGCTGCTGCTAACTTGTACGTTTTTTCTTCACCCGTTGGTTGCGGCACTATCACAGCGACATTTCGGCTCAAAGCATCTGCATGTCTCATTTGAGCACTTGGTCGATGAATTATTTCGTATTCGAATTCCTCCATGATTAACGCCCATCTCGCTATCTTAGGGGTTAAGTCCTTCTTGCCCATGGTTTGCTGGAAGGCTGAGCAATCCGTCATTATTTTAAATTTGGTTCCGAGTAGATAAATCCGGAATTTTTTCAAAGCTTCGATCACTGCTAGAATTTCTAATTCATAGCTGCCGTATTTTTCTTGTTGTGCTGTTGTCTTCTTACTCATGTATTGAATTGGATACATCTTTCCGTCATCTGCCTGTTGCAATAGTACTGCTCCGAATCCGTGTGAGCTTGCATCACAATGAAGTTCCAGTGGCGGTCCTTGTCTGAAAATTTGTAGCACCGGCTCGCCAGTCAAGGCCTGCTTTAATTCTTGAAATGCAGTTTTCTCCTTCGACCCAAAATGGAATTCCCTATTATCACGAAGTAAATCACTGAGGGGCTTCGCTATCTTGGCATAATCTCGAACAAACTTTCGAAAATAACCGGTCAATCCCAGAAAACTCTGTATTTGTTTGGCATTTTTGGGTTGTGGGAAGTTCCGTACGGCTGCAGTTTTTAAAGGTGAAGGCTTTATAGTTCCTTTTTCTACTACGTAACCCAAGAATTCTATCTTTCGTTTTAGAAACTGACACTTTTTGAAGTTTAGTTCTAATCCGTACATTGACGCCGTATTTAAAACACGTTCTAATTTTTCTAAACCCTCTACCTCATTCATGGCTGGTATGATAATATCATCTACATAAATAATAACAGTTTTATCTTTTAACAAATCCTTAAAAACATGAAAAGTATATCTTTCAAATACACTTGGACTGGTTGACAATCCAAAAGGTGTCTTTAAAAACTCATACTGTCCCTCGTGGGTAACAAAAGAGGTGTACTTTGTACTCTCCTTTTCTATGTCGAATGTGAAAAAAGCCGTTTTTCAAATCTAACGTTGTGAAGACTTGCGAGTCCTCCAATTTGTCCAACACGTCTTCGATTAGAGGTAACGGGAAACGGTCCTTAATTATTTTTTTGTTGAGCTTTCGGAAATCGACACAAAGTCTGTGATTCCCATCTTTTTTCTTACAAAGCACTATAGGGGCAGAATATTCCGAACAGCTGTTTTTAATTATCCCTTTTTCTAACCACTCTTGGATTTGTTTTTCAACTATAAGTTGTTCAGTAATCGGCAACCGCCGAGCACGCTGACTAACTGGAACTTCGTCCGTCAGAAGAATTCTCATCTTAACATCCGTGTTTGTTACTTGCTGAGGCACATAATTTCCTACAATTTGACAGATTCTTTCTCGTAAACAGGGATTCATTATATGGGAGAGATCTGTCTCTTCGCTAGACATATCCAACGCTACGGCGCCTAAAGTGTAAACAAAAGCACCTGCTGATGAGTCATTTTCATGCGCCTTCGATACTTGAAAGTCTACGAGGGGATGTTGAGGGAAACTCACGCGCTCTTCTTCCCCGTGATTTATGACAACGCCTGAAGTTGTTGTTGCTTTGTTTTTTATTTCGCTTCCGTTTTCGCCCCTTACTTCTGACCTCCTTATTTCATTTATGTCTCTATCGGTAACGTTTAATGTTCCCCCAGAAAATGCAAACTTTACCCTTGATAATACGTTCATACCAATTATTGCTTCAAATTGTAAATTCTTAACGACATGCACATCAGAACACAAAGAAATATTATCAATAACAATTTCTGATCGGAAAAACCCTTCGGTACTTATTTTGTGTTGACTTATTCCATTTAAATATATCTTACTACCATTCAATATAGGAGATCCTATTTTATGATAACATTCCTCATTAATTAGAGTTATTTCAGATCCAGTGTCTATTACTGCATTAATATAACACTTTTCAATATAAACACTCTTTTCAATTTTCTTAGGAGTTGCTACATATATTTGATTTACAGTTTTACTCACATTTGCATTTTCACCTTTAAAATTATATGTACAAGTATTACTCTTATGCCCATAATTTCCACATGCATAACACTTAATTCTATTACTTTTATATGGATCTCTATTTGGTACATCATAATCAACCTTATTAACATACTTATTGACATTTGTACTATAACCAACAGTTTTATAACAATTATCAACATTTCTACTATTCTGGTTAGCACGAAAGTTCGACGATTCACCTTTATATCGAGTTTCATCTTGCGAAACATTTTTTCTGTATTTATTTACATTCCGTATCTCCATTTTTCCTAATTGCAACCTCGCACTCTCATATTCCTCTAACTTTTTCACTATAACTTCTGCGCATTTTAATTGATGCCAGTCATCTATGAAGTGTGTTTTGATTTCAAACGGCGCTCTACGTTTTATCTGCTCGGATACCATTAGTTCCCTGAGCTCGTCAAAATTTGTTATTTTGAGTCCTCTTAACCATTCGTCAAAATAATGACTTATTTCAAACGCAAAATCTCGCCAAGTGGCTGTACTTTCCTTTTTATGATTCAGGAATTTTTGTTTGAATTGTTCAGACGTAAGTTTAAATCTTTTGAGTAAGATTTCTTTTATGTGTTCATAGTCATTAGATCTTTCCTCCGGTTCGCGAGTTATAATCTGTGCTATCTCTAAGGGTAATAAACCTAGTAAATGCGTTACAAAATCTTCACTTTCGATTTTGATTTTCGTCGCTTGTCTCTCGTACAGCGCTAAATACGTACTTATATCATTGGATTCATTCGAATCAAAACTTTTAATTATCTTTGATAATTCCTTTCCTCTATCCCATGCAGTGTTCGATTCTGTCATGTGATTTTCCCTAACTGTTTGTGTCGCATTTTGCAGTTTCAGTTTTTCCAATTCAAATTCGCGTAATTCTTTTTCTTTTTCCCTCTCTAACTGCTGTTTGTCTTTCTCCAGCTGTTCTTTTTCGATTCTTTCAACTATTATTGTATCCAGAAGTGTTTTTGTATACTCCTCATCGTAATCGAGTTGTTTCGTCACTAACTTTTTTATTTTCGAAATTGTCGCATTTGAGGGTATTTCTATATCTAATTCCGTTGCAAGACGGTAAATATCGTCCTTTCTTGCTTTACCAAAATATGACATCTTTATATTAAAAATGAGCAAAATGTACTCACAGTTTGCGATGATGATGGCTCTCTAGGGTTCTAGTCCACGTTCAATTTGCATGGGGCAATCCCGGCACCAGCCCCCATTTTGTGATGTCAACACTGGAATGGCACTGTAGCTATTACTTGATATGGTATTTTGGAATGAGTCCACGTGTTGTAAAACACAACGTTTATTAAATTAATTGAAGATGGTACACATATGAGCCACAGAGGTCTCAATAGATTCGCATAAAAAAAATACGGAAGAGTGGCCACACAGGTCTCGACTCTCTCCGATCACACAAAAAACTGAAGACCCTCCGCCGCGGGCAAGGGATCAAGCCTTTTCCCCTTAGCGTTCGTGGTGTTCCGTTTCCTGGATGAAATAGACCCTTTCTCCTTTCGGTAGTAGGTGGGGAGGCGAAAGAATTCCGTTCCTACACTGGGGCATCCTGACGGTGTTCGCCCCGAACATCACTGCACTCATTTAGGCACGTACAATGGGACCTGAAAAAATAAAAAAAAAACAAAAAAAAGTATCTATTTCACTTTTGAGAGAATTGCTGAAAATAAAGATCATTTTTCTCTCCACATTAGTTTCTCTTTCCCAGAGTTCTTTAAAGTTAATTAGTCCATGGTTTCATGTGTTCGGCAGCAGTGGACGTGTTGATAGGTCCTTCGTGACTGCCCACTTTCCTCACCTCGTAACGGTCGTGTGGTTTCCTGTTGATAATTTCGTATGGGCCCATATATTTTGGTCGTAGTTTGAGTCCTGCTCCAAATTGGGTCCTCTGTATCGCTACCAGGTCTCCTTCTGCATACTTTTTTGCAGGTTTCCGCTTCCGATTATACTGTTTTCGGTTTTCTTCTTGCATCCTTAGGATTTGTTCCTTAGCTTCTTCCCTAAGTCCTTCTCGGTTTCTTATGAACCATTCTTCATATTCTTGTTCCAACATTTCTCTGACCTTCAGATCTTCTTTGTTCTTCATTGATACTCCTGTTAGCAATTCAAATGGTGTGATTTTTGTACTTTTACTACAGGTGCTGTTCAAAATTCTTTGAATTGAGTTGACATATTTAAACCACTTTTCTGGTTCGTTGATCGCTAATTTCGTCAGTACCGGTATCACAGTTTCAAATATTCGTTCGATTTGACCATTTCCTCGAGGTACTCCTGTGGTGATTTTGAAGTGTTCAATGCTTCTTTCGTCGCAGTAACCTTCGAATTCTTTGGATGTGAATGCGGTGCCTCGATTTGAAATTATTCTTGACGGATTTCCGAAAATATGTGACTGCGATTCTAGCTTCTCCAACGCATCACGTGTAGAAGTTGATTTTACAGGATAGAGCCAAGTAAATTTAGTGAAGGCATCTATCACAGCGAAGATGTGTTGATAGTGTTTATTTGTTGTCGCCAGAGGTCCCAGAAAATCAATATGGTATGTACTAAGCGGTACACTCCCTTTGGGTATTGGATTTAATTGACCCTCTTGCTTTCCCCTTTTCTTATTCGTCAAGATGCACTTAACGCAGTTCATTATGACGTTCTCCACTTTTTTCCTGAGTCCTGGAATGGAAAAATCTCTTTTCACTAACTCCTCGGTCTTCGCCACGGCAAAATGTCCTTTTTGATGGAATTCCTTTATAATATCTGATTGCATCCTCTCGGGGACGACAGGCAGTTCACTTCCGTTTTCATATCGATATAATACATCGTTTTTGATCAAGTAGTCGTTCTTCTCCCCTCTCATCAATAATTATTTAATAACTTGAATATACTCATCTTGTCGTTGGGCTGCTGCTAACTTGTACGTTTTTTCTTCACCCGTTGGTTGCGGCACTATCACAGCGACATTTCGGCTCAAAGCATCTGCATGTCTCATTTGAGCACTTGGTCGATGAATTATTTCGTATTCGAATTCCTCCATGATTAACGCCCATCTCGCTATCTTAGGGGTTAAGTCCTTCTTGCCCATGGTTTGCTGGAAGGCTGAGCAATCCGTCATTATTTTAAATTTGGTTCCGAGTAGATAAATCCGGAATTTTTTCAAAGCTTCGATCACTGCTAGAATTTCTAATTCATAGCTGCCGTATTTTTCTTGTTGTGCTGTTGTCTTCTTACTCATGTATTGAATTGGATACATCTTTCCGTCATCTGCCTGTTGCAATAGTACTGCTCCGAATCCGTGTGAGCTTGCATCACAATGAAGTTCCAGTGGCGGTCCTTATCTGAAAATTTGTAGCACCGGCTCGCCAGTCAAGGCCTGCTTTAATTCTTGAAATGCAGTTTTCTCCTTCGACCCAAAATGGAATTCCCTATTATCACGAAGTAAATCACTGAGGGGCTTCGCTATCTTGGCATAATCTCGAACAAACTTTCGAAAATAACCGGTCAATCCCAGAAAACTCTGTATTTGTTTGGCATTTTTGGGTTGTGGGAAGTTCCGTACGGCTGCAGTTTTTAAAGGTGAAGGCTTTATAGTTCCTTTTTCTACTACGTAACCCAAGAATTCTATCTTTCGTTTTAGAAACTGACACTTTTTGAAGTTTAGTTCTAATCCGTACATTGACGCCGTATTTAAAACACGTTCTAATTTTTCTAAACCCTCTACCTCATTCATGGCTGGTATGATAATATCATCTACATAAATAATAACAGTTTTATCTTTTAACAAATCCTTAAAAACATGAAAAGTATATCTTTCAAATACACTTGGACTGGTTGACAATCCAAAAGGTGTCTTTAAAAACTCATACTGTCCCTCGTGGGTAACAAAAGAGGTGTACTTTGTACTCTCCTTTTCTATGTCGACGTGAAAAAAGCCGTTTTTCAAATCTAACGTTGTGAAGACTTGCGAGTCCTCCAATTTGTCCAACACGTCTTCGATTAGAGGTAACGGGAAACGGTCCTTAATTATTTTTTTGTTGAGCTTTCGGAAATCGACACAAAGTCTGTGATTCCCATCTTTTTTCTTACAAAGCACTATAGGGGCAGAATATTCCGAACAGCTGTTTTTAATTATCCCTTTTTCTAACCACTCTTGGATTTGTTTTTCAACTATAAGTTGTTCAGTAATCGGCAACCGCCGAGCACGCTGACTAACTGGAACTTCGTCCGTCAGAAGAATTCTCATCTTAACATCCGTGTTTGTTACTTGCTGAGGCACATAATTTCCTACAATTTGACAGATTCTTTCTCGTAAACAGGGATTCATTATATGGGAGAGATCTGTCTCTTCGCTAGACATATCCAACGCTACGGCGCCTAAAGTGTAAACAAAAGCACCTGCTGATGAGTCATTTTCATGCGCCTTCGATACTTGAAAGTCTACGAGGGGATGTTGAGGGAAACTCACGCGCTCTTCTTCCCCGTGATTTATGACAACGCCTGAAGTTGTTGTTGCTTTGTTTTTAATTTCGCTTACGTTTTCGCCCCTTACTTCTGACCTCCTTATTTCATTTATGTCTCTATCGGTAACGTTTAATGTTCCCCCAGAAAATGCAAACTTTACCCTTGATAATACGTTCATACCAATTATTGCTTCAAATTGTAAATTCTTAACGACATGCACATCAGAACACAAAGAAATATTATCAATAACAATTTCTGATCGGAAAAACCCTTCGGTATTTATTTTGTGTTGACTTATTCCATTTAAATATATCTTACTACCATTCAATATAGGAGATCCTATTTTATGATAACATTCCTCATTAATTAGAGTTATTTCAGATCCAGTGTCTATTACTGCATTAATATAACACTTTTCAATATAAACACTCTTTTCAATTTTCTTAGGAGTTGCTACATATATTTGATTTACAGTTTTATTCACATTTGCATTTTCACCTTTAAAATTATATGTACAAGTATTACTCTTATGCCCATAATTTCCACATGCATAACACTTAATTCTATTACTTTTATATGGATCTCTATTTGGTACATCATATAATCAACCTTATTAACATACTTATTGACATTTGTACTATAACCAACAGTTTTATAACAATTATCAACATTTCTACTATTCTGGTTAGCACGAAAGTTCGACGATTCACCTTTATATCGAGTTTCATCTTGCGAAACATTTTTTCTGTATTTATTTACATTCCGTATCTCCATTTTTCCTAATTGCAACCTCGCACTCTCACATATTCCTCTAACTTTTTCACTATAACTTCTGCGCATTTTAATTGATGCCAGTCATCTATGAAGTGTGTTTTGATTTCAAACGGCGCTCTACGTTTTATCTGCTCGGATACCATTAGTTCCCTGAGCTCGTCAAAATTTGTTATTTTGAGTCCTCTTAACCATTCGTCAAAATAATGACTTATTTCAAACGCAAAATCTCGCCAAGTGGCTGTACTTTCCTTTTTATGATTCAGGAATTTTTGTTTGAATTGTTCAGACGTAAGTTTAAATCTTTTGAGTAAGATTTCTTTTATGTGTTCATAGTCATTAGATCTTTCCTCCGGTTCGCGAGTTATAATCTGTGCTATCTCTAAGGGTAATAAACCTAGTAAATGCGTTACAAAATCTTCACTTTCGATTTTGATTTTCGTCGCTTGTCTCTCGTACAGCGCTAAATACGTACTTATATCATTGGATTCATTCGAATCAAAACTTTTAATTATCTTTGATAATTCCTTTCCTCTATCCCATGCAGTGTTCGATTCTGTCATGTGATTTTCCCTAACTGTTTGTGTCGCATTTTGCAGTTTCAGTTTTTCCAATTCAAATTCGCGTAATTCTTTTTCTTTTTCCCTCTCTAACTGCTGTTTGTCTTTCTCCAGCTGTTCTTTTTCGATTCTTTCAACTATTATTGTATCCAGAAGTGTTTTTGTATACTCCTCATCGTAATCGAGTTGTTTCGTCACTAACTTTTTTTTTTTCGAAATTGTCGCATTTGAGGGTATTTCTATATCTAATTCCGTTGCAAGACGGTAAATATCGTCCTTTCTTGCTTTACCAAAATATGACATCTTTATATTAAAAATGAGCAAAATGTACTCACAGTTTGCGATGATGATGGCTCTCTAGGGTTCTAGTCCACGTTCAATTTGCATGGGGCAATCCCGGCACCAGCCCCCATTTTGTGATGTCAACACTGGAATGGCACTGTAGCTATTACTTGATATGGTATTTTGGAATGAGTCCACGTGTTGTAAAACACAACGTTTATTAAATTAATTGAAGATGGTACACATATGAGCCACAGAGGTCTCAATAGATTCGCATAAAAAAAATACGGAAGAGTGGCCACACAGGTCTCGACTCTCTCCGATCACACAAAAAACTGAAGACCCTCCGCCGCGGGCAAGGGATCAAGCCTTTTCCCCTTAGCGTTCGTGGTGTTCCGTTTCCTGGATGAAATAGACCCTTTCTCCTTTCGGTAGTAGGTGGGGAGGCGAAAGAATTCCGTTCCTACACTGGGGCATCCTGACGGTGTTCGCCCCGAACATCACTGCACTCATTTAGGCACGTACAATGGGACCTGAAAAAATAAAAAAAAACAAAAAAAAGTATCTATTTCACTTTTGAGAGAATTGCTGAAAATAAAGATCATTTTTCTCTCCACATTAGTTTCTCTTTCCCAGAGTTCTTTAAAGTTAATTAGTCCATGGTTTCATGTGTTCGGCAGCAGTGGACGTGTTGATAGGTCCTTCGTGACTGCCCACTTTCCTCACCTCGTAACGGTCGTGTGGTTTCCTGTTGATAATTTCGTATGGGCCCATATATTTTGGTCGTAGTTTGAGTCCTGCTCCAAATTGGGTCCTCTGTATCGCTACCAGGTCTCCTTCTGCATACTTTTTTGCAGGTTTCCGCTTCCGATTATACTGTTTTCGGTTTTCTTCTTGCATCCTTAGGATTTGTTCCTTAGCTTCTTCCCTAAGTCCTTCTCGGTTTCTTATGAACCATTCTTCATATTCTTGTTCCAACATTTCTCTGACCTTCAGATCTTCTTTGTTCTTCATTGATACTCCTGTTAGCAATTCAAATGGTGTGATTTTTGTACTTTTACTACAGGTGCTGTTCAAAATTCTTTGAATTGAGTTGACATATTTAAACCACTTTTCTGGTTCGTTGATCGCTAATTTCGTCAGTACCGGTATCACAGTTTCAAATATTCGTTCGATTTGACCATTTCCTCGAGGTACTCCTGTGGTGATTTTGAAGTGTTCAATGCTTCTTTCGTCGCAGTAACCTTCGAATTCTTTGGATGTGAATGCGGTGCCTCGATCTGAAATTATTCTTGACGGATTTCCGAAAATATGTGACTGCGATTCTAGCTTCTCCAATGCATCACGTGTAGAAGTTGATTTTACAGGATAGAGCCAAGTAAATTTAGTGAAGGCATCTATCACAGCGAAGATGTGTTGATAGTGTTTATTTGTTGTCGCCAGAGGTCCCAGAAAATCAATATGGTATGTACTAAGCGGTACACTCCCTTTGTGTATTGGATACATATATATATACCTACTTATATACCTACATATATATATATATATATATATATTTGACACCAGAAGTGTATATAAGCTACCTGTTTAAACAAAGTTTCGCAACTTGTAATTTTCCTGGATTTATCTCTATTTTAGAAGGGTCGAGATCAATGCCTTCTTTTTCTTTATAATTTTGAATATATTTCGATTTATCTTCCGTCTTACAAGATGTAGGCCATCCAGATGACTCTTGCTTTAACTTTAGAAATGTATCTATGTATTTAGAAAATAGTCCAATTTGGCTTTCCTTAAAGTGATATACCTGGGAACAGTTAAAAAAAAGTTATACAAATAAATTAAATTAGACTAGGGGGCGCGCCCTCTGCTCGCTAACGCTCGCCAACCCCCGGAGGATTGCTTTGCAATCCTCATTGGTACGCTGCACGAGCATGCTCGCAACGCTCGCATCAATGAAGACATGTGTCCTAGCAAAAGGAATTACTTACAAAATATTGTGTATCAAAAAAATATTTTTCAAATATAAGTTTTTTGTTTAACTGAAAAGTTATAACAATACCTCTGAAATCAGAATTCAAATTAAAACTTTGAGCAAATTTTGGCTCGAAATGTGAGCGATGCTTTGGAAATTGAATGCCCAACATGTTGTTTGTATGTACATTTATTTCCCAGCACTCGAGCCACCTACACTTTTTCATCGAGTTTGTTGTAGAAAGTTGTAGTGCAAGCGTCTTGTTGAACTATAATTGTTGGCCCTGAAAAAAGCTGTATTTCAAATGGCACTGAAAAGATCCTATGCCTTCTTTGATTTCTATTATAAACTGCAACAGCTCGACTAAAATTCATTTTTTTTTTCAATAAAACTTCCATCCGATAACGGTAAAAATTCAATCGAGGCGCGAGGCTTTGTTGTAAGCAAACAATCGTACAATGTTGCCAAAACGCGATAACAAATAACGTCTTTTTTGTGAGCCACGTAAGAGAATTATATATATAGGTACTACGTATAAAGTAATCAACCGTAAATTCCCCTCATAAATCTTAAGAATTTCGTATCCTCTTTCAACAGCTTTATTTACTTCTTCGGTGACCCAAGTGCCTGTGAAGCTCCTATCACCACTTCCATGCAGACATTCCGATTGCTGGTAAGTTTCTACACAAACTTTGCAGAGTGGGAACGTCAGCTTGTTGTTTGATCTACATTTTAAGAAAATTATTTTTAAAAGGATGCCGTTTTTTTAAATGTAGTTGAATTTTGATGTAGTTGAACCCCAGGGATCTCAGTCTCAACGCCGTTGACTCCGTTTTTCTTCTCAACTCCCACATGAAACAGTCGTTTACCGGATTCACAACATCCTGGTCCGGGTAACACTATGAGCAACCATTAAAGAAGCATCCTGACAAAAAAAAATTTTAAAGGAAAGTAAACCGATTTTTTTTTTTATAAAAAAGTATTGTACTTGCTGCACAAAGAATATTTAAATAATTTAACTTGAAACTGAAACACAGTATTCGTTTCCTCGCAAAACCCATCAACAGAAATACCACCCTTTTTCTTTACATGTTTAATTATTCTTGTTTAAATATTATTAACATTACAAAATAATGTACAGAAATATCGATGATAGTTACCTTATAGAACTTGTAATTTTTAGGGATGGCTGCTCTTATTCACTGCTAGATTCGGCGAAAAATCGCCGCGGTCTCGGCGGCTGCATCTCACCCGTTTTTTCTTACGTGCCATCATTTTTTTCCCAAGAAAAATAG
This sequence comes from Metellina segmentata, assembly GCA_947359465.1. Taxonomy (NCBI): domain Eukaryota; kingdom Metazoa; phylum Arthropoda; class Arachnida; order Araneae; family Tetragnathidae; genus Metellina; species Metellina segmentata. The sequence goes on from OX375882.1 coordinate 35,612,086, forward strand.
AATTAGAAAAACTTTTATGCAGAGTAACATACATGTTCGCATGTCAGTTTTTCATAACATGATGGCGGCCGGCAACCCAAACAACGAACACTTGACCAAGCATAGCTTCAGCTCAAAAATAAATATCGGCCAATATCAGCTCAACATCGTTTTTTGGATATTGTTTTCACAATGTCGCCAAATATTAGTACAATATCAGAAAAAATTGCGCAATGTTTTAATTAAAAAAAAAATGGTTAAGACAACACGGTGTCATTCTTTACAGTATTATTACATGATTATAATGTTATTAAAAACGTTATTTACATCCTTCCTCGTTACATAAAAGTAAACGATATCTGCCAATATCGACAGATATCGTAATTCCGACATTCGACATTCACAGATTCAAAATATTGGTAGAATGTTGGCCAATGTTGTTGTGCTACCTGGGTAGTACTATAAAAGAAAATAGTAATTGCGCGCCGGTCGGATTTTTTCCTCCATTGACATTTCTTATGCTATAGGTGGGGTGGGTATAATGACAATTAGGTACAGCTACACTCTACGTTTATGACTGATGGCAACGGCTTGGCGATTTTTTTTGGCGCACTTCTAAAGTCGCCAAGGAAAGAATTATTTCTTAACTCTTTTCCTGTCACAATTTTTTTTTCTTTTTACAACACACTTTTTAAGCACATTTCAAAACGTTTTAAAAAGTATATTTTAAAAAAAAATTTACAAAAAGTAGTAAGCTTAATCACATATCAAAACACATTTGTGAACCAGCAGAGAAACTAAGCTACGAATGGTAAGAATACCCTGAAACTTATCAATTACACTAAATACAGTGATTGTTGAAAAAGAAAAAGATGTACAAAAGAAAAAAAAAGCAAGAAAAAATACAACCTGATAACGTCAGAATTCTCTCGTAAAATAATAATGAAAACGAAAATGGTCAAAAAAAAAAAAAAACTCTTAATCCTGTCGTGAAAACTATTATAACAAAATAAAAATTCCACAACTGTCAAAATACAAATAAATTGACCAATGGTATCACAGAAAACGATTTAAAAGGACCAATGCAATAAAAGGATATTTTAAAAACAAAATAACCAATGGGAGGAAAGAAAGCATTTCAAACGAATCAATGAAATCAAACGATTTTAACGGATTTTGGAAGAACTTTCTAGAATATTCAAAATGAAAATTGAAAGTTTCCGTTTGCCGAGGTTGCCGTGGAAACCACAACAACAGCAACGAAAGATGGGTTGCCTTAATTTATCGTAACTCGCTACTAGAAGTGCGCCAAAAAAAATTCGCCAAGCCGTTGCCATCACTCATAAACGTAGAGTGTAGCTGTACCGACAATTACTTTGAATATTACGTGATCGATCGCTAGATTTGCCGCCCCCTCTGGACGTGCGGCCCGCGTGCGTTCCACGACCGCTTACGGCGGGCCTGATCTCTCGGGGTGTTGTTGGGGCCCTATTTCGTTTTCATTCGACACACTTGTCCTCTCGCCGTTGGCTGATTCCAAATCAGGCTGTCCATTGGCGGTTAATTTTACTTTTCCTCGTCGGCGGGTACAAAGGTCTGATCCTGGAAGCGGCGGAAATCTAACTGTTGACCATAGCGGCATACTAGCGTCCTTTCAACTTTTTCGCCGAGGGCCTGCTTTGCTTCCGTCACAGTATAGTGAACTCATCAGTGTTTGCTGACGTTGCGCTGTCAATGACATGTAGATTCAATGGTACAACTTTACTTGAAATTTTTTTAAATCGTCCTGTACTAAAATATCACTGGATAAATAGACTGAGACACTATGTGAGAAAAAATTTCTAATGTAACACGTTATGTTACTGCATGTGAATAAAATTAGAGCAAGAGCATAAACAGACGAGAATATTATGAATTGTTAGATTTGGAATACACGTGAACTTGTCCTTCATAGTAAGGTGCGCCGGTTTTCTAGAAGACATGTTCGAGTAGATTTTGGACTGAATTTTTTTCCACTACTAATTTCAAGCTTAAGTATGTCGTTTCTACACACACACAAACATATATAAAAAGCTTTCACATATAAAAATATGCAATTATCTTAATTATTAAAAATAATTATTTTCCTAGGTTGATCCCAAATAAAAAATAATTGTCTCAAAAGCAAATTTTGAGAAAAAAAAAAGACTTGCAAGTCTGCATAAAACCATTGCATTCCAAATAGTTAAAAAATCATGTTCTCCGCTCGTGACGCAATCTATTATTAATGTCGGAAGTAATATGATTTTAAGTCGAGATAAATGTTGAAAATATGTTACGATTTGTAAAATGAAATCAAGTTGTATATGGAATCAGAAACAAAATTTGTGCCAGAAGTAGGCGATGAAAACGAACTTATAGATTTGGTATTTTTAGTAGCCTTGAATGCTAATTTAATTAACTAAACACGCGTCTTCAAAGTGAAAGCCAACTGATCAATACAATGTTTCAAACTACAACAGTGTTCGAAATGAAACTGATCATCTTAAATTAAGGCAAACAATTTATGCATTTTTACAAGGAAAAAATAATTTTCATAGATAATAACTATCCTCAAAATATAATTGCACAAAATTTAATTTGATTGCTTTAAACTCTAGACTGAAGAAAACATCAGAGTATACAATCACTTGTCTTTTATGGAATAAAATGTTTTAATTTTATTCTTGACATCTTTATAATTTCTACAACGTACATTGCACACAAATCCTACATCCATCCATGTAATACATTTTACATACATCACACCTTTGCTGTATTGACAAAGCTACAAAATGATAAAAGGAACGGACGTATTAATTACGGATTACCTTGCAGAAAACTGCTAACCTCCACATCAGAATTAATAGAAAGTTTGTTGATTGTAAAAGTGCAATGAAGAAAGAAAGCTAAAGGAAGGGCAATGCATTTTATATAAGTTAAATAATTTAAATATAATTTAGTAATTGATACGAAAGGTGACACTAAGTTTACTACTACGACCAAACACGATTATGAGGGGATTTTGAATTCCATTTTTCTCAAGTTTTCTTTTGACATAAAATTGCTCAACTGAATTAATAAAAATGACTAATCTATAGCTAGTGTGGCAGTCAACAAACCAATATTTTTTATTTACTTGAGGGCAATCTAACATCAGGCTTTGTCGAATTTCGCCATCTTTAATGGAAGGAAGACAAATTAAGTATGAAGATATTCATCACTCAAGTTAAGGCAAATATAGTTTTTCTTGAAAATTACATTTTGTGGAACGTTTAATAAGAAAAGAACTTGTATTAAAATTGAAAGCTCTCAGTACAAAACGAAGGTGACTTATTACCATTTAAAAAGTAAAAACAGATTTGTTTCGATAGCTTTAAAAAAAATCATTGTTTTCAATGAACTTTTAACACATCTACCTTCACTTCCTGTCATTGAATGACAAATAATTTTTTAATACTTCAAAAGTTCTTCACCCAGGTCCATAAATTAAGGATAATTCAGAATCACACGGAAATCGAACTCTAAAGTAAAAATTTCACCTGTAGAATTATCGCACACATCTTCAAGAATAATATCCAAATTACAGGAAACCATCAGATGACGCCGATAGTACGTCACAATGACGAGATTGCAAGAGAGGTGTATATAAGGAATGGTAGCAAAGAAGTAAAATTGTACACAAGCATTCTGTAAGCCGCTCAGTGCCACAACCGAATAGTTATGGCACAGAGGACGCATGTCGAATTTTTACGTGGTAGAATTATCGGCCGCCTGGAATGTGGGTGTACTCAGACGGAAGTTTCAGTGTAACTTTGAATCATCCTAAGGGTCATCTCTAGGCTTTGGCAACGATTCGAAAATGATGGAAATGTCAGTAGACGTTATAGTACAGGTTTCCCCGAGTTACAACGCCGAATGACGACCGGTATTTGGCAGTAACTGCTAAAAGAAACAGATGGAGCACAGTATACACCTCTCTTATCTCGTCAGCTATCTTCAGCCACGGGTACGACAGTTTCAAGGCAAAGCGTTTACAGACGTTTGGGACATGTTGGTTAAAAGGCTCGCAAGATGTGTTCCGCTCACGGCAACTCACTGTCGCCAGCGGTTAGCCTGGAGTAGAGAACATGCAACGAAGACATCGTCACAGTGGGCTTGTGCGATGTTTTCCGACGAGTCCAGGTTTAGCTTGCAGTGTGGTCCCGCTGATTCACGGCGGACATTCATATGGAGAACGCCTGGTACCTGCTACTACCAAGACATCATTGAAGAACCGTTACGGTGGTGCAGGATTGCTCGTTTGGGGCGGAATTATGCTAGGCTCCAGAACAGATCTACATGTTCAAATCGGAACCATGAGAGGCCAAATTTATCGGGAGATCATTCTGGAACAACATGTACTTTTGTTTAGGGGTGCCATGGGCACAGAAGTTGTTTATGAATAACAATGCCCGTCATTACCGCGCAAACGAATGCCTTGAATATGAGGATATCATCCGTATAGAACGGCCAGTATTCTCAACTGACTTGAATCCGATGGAGCATGTGTGGGACATGCTTGGCCGACGAGTTGCAGCCCGTCAACCACCTTCTACATGTGTACCGGAACTTCGGAGAGCATTGATTGCTGAGTGGAGTGATCATCCCCAAGATCAGTTCTATAATTTGATCCTCAGCATGCCTAGGCGTTGTACATACTGTATTTCATCGTATGGGAGACGTACAATGTATTAACCATCATACGAACCATGTCATATTAAGTAATTGCTCCAGGGAGAAAAAATCGTAGTTTTTATGAATGGTATCATACATACACCATCTTTTATGTTCTTTATCTTTTGTTTAATAAATGGGGCTTTATGAATAAGTCCCGTTTGTTTTGTTTCTGAACCTTCATTTGCCGGAGCTGGCATTATCCTTAATTTATGGACATGAGTGTAGTTTGGAATTTTTTTGCTATTCTTTCAATAACGGTAGTAAAGTACACTTAAACTATGCTTAATCCGACTTATAACTGCCACTTTAAATATAATACTTTGTGGTGGTGTTGCGCATGACGAAAAGGAAAATGCAATTTATTAAAATAGTAAATTTTTAAAACAGAAAAGAACAGTAAACAGCAAAATAAAACTTGTAGGAAAAAACATTGTTCTTAAGATACTCAATGATTTTTTTTTTCTCTTGCTACTGCAGTTGAAACAACTTACAACCAAGAGTGCACAAAATTTAGAAATTCTTAGCGTAAGAAACAATAAATATCATTGCACGTAACCAACGCGAGTTTCCATTGAAAAATATCCTATACAAGAAGTCGATAATTTGAGTTGTTTCTAGTTGTTAAAATCTGATGTACATTTTAAGATATCTCGTAAAAATTGATACCAGATTAGAAGTTTACTTACCCAATTTCCAAAAAAAAAAATATTGTTGGCAGTAATGTGACAAGCAAAAAAATCTCATTGTGGAAAAGCTTAAACCGTTAAGAATAATCAGAAAAGTCAATTTATCCTGTTTTGTACTTATTGAAAAAGTAATAAATTTTCAGACAACTGTATTTATCTCATTCAACACTATTGGTGAATACTCCATTAGAATATTCCAACTTTCTTGAACGCGCTGCTGCAGTTTGTAATTCCGTAACACAAGTTATGTATTTGTAATCTTTCATCAAATGTAAACTCTTATATATTCAATTTGAGCCAGTTGCCTAGTTCTATTCTATTTCAACGAGTTTATCAGTGTACTGAGATTTTGGATATTCTTTTATTTGGCCCTCCACATACATGTCACCATTCTATGCTTTGAAGATGCCAGAGGCAAAGGACATTCGTTTTGCAAAAGCAAGTACGGAAGTTGAAAGAAGAAAGTTTGATTGGAAGAAGTTAAAAATCCCATCAACAGTTTCCCAAGTTACAAAAGTCATTATTGCAGGCAAACTATTTATAAAAACTACCTGAATAGTCATTTTATCACTTCTAAATTGTAGACAGAAAGCTATGCCAAATCCAGTTTCAATTACACTTTATTCCAAATGCTTTCATTCAAAAAAAACCCAAGACCAACCCATGTCACAAATGTTACCTCTTTGAAGCTCAAATTAAAGCAGTGACAAATTTCGATCTTAAAAAATGACACAAATCGTTGAGATTTTCTCGACTTTTCACTTCAGATGGGCCAGATTGTTGTGTACCTGAAAATGCTGTAATAGAGCATCTATTGGGGTTGACTTCCCCCTCTTTGACGAAGTGTTCAACCTCATCTCCGACAAGGCCATTAGATAACAAGACAGATGATTTATTCATGCTAATCATTCTCTACTTGATCATGCATTTTTAATTGTGGTCCTTCAATTTGACAATTCACTATTTGACAAAAGCTTTTGCTTTATGTGGGACGAAAGTATATCAGAAAGAGGGACAAACCAAATAACCATCTTGCCTCTTTCAGTATTTAAAAAATTTACCCAAAGATATTCAAGAAATCACTTTGTTTTCAGACGTGTGCAGAGGATAAAATAAAATCAATACTGTAGTAGTAATGTTTTTATATGCTGTGCACATTTTTCATATTAGTAATCAATCATTAATTTTTAACAAGCCACACACACACACATGAAGTTTTTGTATTTGTTTTATAATTATAATTATTACAAAATAAAATAAATTTTGATGATGAATTATAAGAGTGAATATAATTAGATGTGCTAGTGCTTAATTAGATAAGTACTTAAAAACAGTTAATTTTTAATTAGAAATATGTTTAACTAGTAATGCGCATGAAAAAAGAGTAACAAAGAACGCAACCAAAATAAATTATTGCAAAAACTCGATTACAAGAAAAGACAAAGCTTAAAAAACACTCTCGAATAGTAACTTTTACACTTATCCAGTTTTTCCCCTTGACCACAGATACAGGGCTCCTAACAGGTTTCAAGGTCTAAAAAAGTGACTAATCGAGTACAAAAAGTGACTAATCAAGCAAAAAAAAGTAACAAACAACAATAATGCTAAATATATTCAAGAAAAAGATAGAAAAATAAAAAGATCCTCCCCAGCTACCTATATCTTTTCTTTCTTTGGAAGGATATTTTTATTTTCTTCATTTAAAAAGTATATAATTTTAAAATATTAACATAAAAATTAAAAAAAAAATCTTAATTATGATTTTTTAATTCGTTTATTTTTGACACAGCCTAAAGAATTTCTTCTTTTTCTTTGAAAAATTGTCTTTTTTTTTTTTTTTTTTTTTTGTTGAAAAAGTCCGAAATTAATTTTCTTTTTCTTCCGGAGCGACGCAAAAATAAGGACAACAACAAAATGTCTACAGATTTTTCTATAAAAACAGTCATAAAATTCCCTCTCTCTCTCTATTAGCACAAATAATTTCTTTTAAGTCCCAAATGCGGATGTCCAATATTCGGAATTGTGAAAAATTTCGAAGAAAAAAAATATTGGACGTTTTGCTAACCCGAGGTTTTTTTTCTCACTTTTTTCCATCTTTTGGACAATTTTCATAGTACAAGGAGGTAAACCTGGACCTAACAACGCAAGATAACGGACATGTTCAGAGTAAATACCACACAGAAAAATTAGAAGATTTGCAAGTAAAATTTCTTGCATTGTTTTAAAAAAATTCCTATTTATATATTCTTTCTACTTATTTATATAACTGCTATTTTAGTATTGCAAACGTAAAATTTGCGGAGGGGAGGTTAGATAAAGGTTTATTTGACAAAAAATGCAAATAATCCGAAATGGTCGAGGACCTGAGGATTCCGGATTTTGTATTGTTTTAAGGATAAAAAAATTACATGTATACATGAAAGGTTTTATCCCTAAATTATAAAAACAAAATTCTTATACACAATTTCTCCGAAAATGGAAACATATTTCCCTTGACGTGATTTCGGAAGTGAACAAAAGATTACGCGGAGTTGCGGATTTTCGATTCTTTAGCATAGAAATTCCGGAGCACTTGGCAACTGCTAGTCTGAAGAACTGGTTCCAGTAAACATCAATAGGCTTCACTCTAAATCCTTCTTATTCAAATTCTCTTTTGAGTAATTTCCACTCATCCAGTAGTGTCTGTCGGGATATCCCATAACATTACTCTTGTCGAACACTCTCGCCACTGAGTCTCTCAAGAGGACCAAGACAGGATAAACTTGGATTTCTTCAAAAGATATTTAACACTGGCAATGTAATGCTTCTGAGCCCTTAGAAAAAAGCAATTCCTTTCGTTCTCTTTCACATTCTGTAGCACTCTAGAAATTTTATCTCCAATCACAATATCAGCTAGAGGCAACAGTTTCTGAGGACATACATCTTCGGATTTATCCATTTTCAAATCTCAAATAAGTTCCCCTTCGGAGATCCTACCCAAAATTGTTCTTGTCAACAATTCAAGTTGAGAATGAAGGTTATGTATTAGAGGTTCCTTTTTCTGAAGAAATTCGGTCACACGATTAAATATACTTGCACTTGATACAACAAATATCACCTTAGCCTTCATAGTTTCTCTTCTAAGATGAAATGAACACTTTTTTTGTAGCCTGGTCTTTGTACCATGTTTGGCTTCTTTATTGGAATGTTGTCAAGGAAATACTTTTGCACTGCAATCCACTATTCAAGCAACCTTTCAGCAGCTGGCTTTAGGCTTAGCCACCTGCTTGATGAAATGGTGAGTGGGAAGTTTCAAGTCTTCTTGAATTTGTATGTTGACCAATGCTTAGGCCCCCCGATTAAAAAATCTGTGAATAGTAAAAATTAGTTCAGACACATCTTCCCCTAACTCTTTTAGACCTTTAAGAAAAGCATTATGTATTGTGTGAATCTTACATGTCCCAATGTTAATTTGTTCTTTTTTTTTTCCGGGTAGAAGGTAATGAGTCATTAATCTTTTTAAAAACTGACTTCCACTAATAAAACCTCAAGATTTTGTAATAATCAACTTCGATGATAACAGAGAATGATTTTCAATAGGTTCGCAACACTCCTTCAATATTTGACCCTCTGGATACAGAGACGGACAAAATTTTTGCATTCTCTGGTTACGGAAGGCTTTGGAATCTTTCAGATCTCAAACTCCTAAAGAAACGTTTGAAGGTCATTAAGATTTCCATGCCCTCATTTCTGTGCCACAAAGAGAGCAGCGCGTGAATAGCCTCCATTCCGTAGACAGGAATGTCGGGGTTCTTGATGGGGAGCTTCGAGCGCTTAGAATGTGTGAGGTTGATGATTTATTCCCTTAAAAACTGCCGAAGACACCTTTGAATGTAAATTATCATACATGTTGAAGATTCCACCGTCCTTTCAGAGTTTGCCCTGACGTATCTATACCTTCTGGACATAATCAGACCCACAATAGAAACTGCAACATGTGATGACAAAGGTACTAAACGCATTACTTCTCCTGGGTTAATATCAGCTTGACCTCTCCATTCACGTCTTATTCCAGAATCCAAAAATAAAATGGGTCTGTTAAGACCGCCCTCAGATCTGTGTATGGAGGATGTTATCCCCCCTTTTAAGTGACCACTGGCATCGATCACCATTTACGAGCTGTCAGCGTCTGACCTCCTAGAGGGTTCATCCTTTTGTTCGACCCTGTAGAGGGGGTCGGATATGCAGATGGCCCTGCTTCATTTAAACTTCGACACTTTGTTTTATTGATAGCCTTTTCCTGCGGGAAAATTTCCAGAACTTGCTGCTAATACACCCTGGGCAACATGAAGTATCCTTTTACAATTGAAACGGTGCGCTTTTGAATCCATTCTTGCGGTGGAACGTAGCTCGCATTTTGAAATTGAATGCGTGCAAACCCTGTTTTTTTAGAGGAAATGAATTTTTTTTAATTGTTCACCAAAATTTTTTCTTCAAATATAATTTAAGTACTTAAGACCCCTAAAAAGGTGACAAAATGTCAAAAAGGTGACGTGTTAGGAGCCCTGCAGATAATACATTATCCATAATTTCAATTGCTATGACCAAAAATAAAATACAATTTAACATGATTGCTTTTCAAGCCAGAAAATTAAATTAAAATAACAAAAATTGCACACAGGTTAACTTGCAAAACAAAACAAGCAACATGAAAAAGTTGGTCTATGTATCTTGGGAAGCCATACATCGGACCAAGATCAGTCACGCCACACTTTATGAAATATTGTGAACAGAAAGGTTTTCTATACAGAAAACAAGGTATGGCTTGCCTAAGACAACAAATTTCAATAAAAACTTGAAATTTAGATTAAGCTAAATGTTAAAATATCGACAAAATGAAAGACAAGACTAGAGTTTGAAATTTATTTTCATTTTAGAAAACGTCAAATCACAAGAGAGAAACAATTATAACCTTTTCTCCAAGGAACTCTTATGGTAACAAAATATGCTTCTGTAAAAAAATTTTAGAAATCAAATGAAAACTTTTTTTTTACATCAGACAAATTGAAATAGCATTTTATATTTTAGTTAGCTAGATTCATGTTATAACATGATCTTGGATATTAAGTATATAAGATGCAAGACACAAGAAAAAGTGTGGTTTAATACAATGCATTAGTCCAGCTTCCAAACACATGAAATGCAAATAAACACAAGCTGACAGATCATAGATGAAAAGTATTTCAATAGTCAGGTGAATTTTCAGTCATCCGGATATCATCAATTTTAAGAATCATTCTAACAAGCTGTGTGGCTAAACTAATTTGTTGCTTCTTGCTATTCAGTGTTTCGATGACATGCTGAGCCTTCATATCTGAATGTATAAAAGAAAAATATTAGATTTTGCAAAAAATAAGTAAATAAACACACTTATTTCTGACACTAAGAAATATGGTGTCAGATGACTTTTACAAACTTAGAATAAACTGGAAAATCTAAGTATAAAAATGTATTTAACGAAATTATATCCTATTTTCCTCATACTATTTTACTTGATTTAAGTGATAAATGAGAACACAGGAAAAAATCCAGGTGTGAAAAAACCCATTAAACTTATTAAAAATATGCATAAAAATAAAATTTATATAAAATTATAAAACTGCATGATTGATTTATTCTGAAGTCATTGACTATGAAAATAAATAAAATCTCCCTAAAGCTTTAGAAATTACTTTGAACTTTAAACCATTTTTTTGCCAACAGGTTTTTGAAAGTCTCATATTGGAGCATTTCGAGTCAAGATTTTAGTCAACTGTAAGCTTTCAAGACTGCTTACAGTAATTCAAAAATGTGAAACATGTACTTACCATAAGTTCCTTTACCCATACAATCTACACCAAGCCATGGGTTTTTCTCCTTGATTTGTCTTGCTTTGATAGCAGTGACTTCTTCCATAGGATTAAGGCCACTATTTTCAGCAAGAGCCATGGGAATACTTTCTAAAGCATCTGCAAATGCTCTGAAAGCATATTGTTCCATTGAAGCAATCTACAAGACAAAATTTGACACATTTTCTATGGATACTTTTTAAACAGTCTTATCTAATTATTAACCAAACAAATATTTTGCATTAAGCTCTACTATAAGTGCTGTAATTTCCTACTAGGAAAATGTTACAGTAAAAGGCACAAAGTACTACAACTTTCTCTTTTTTAGTATAGAATCCTAAAATTGATTTTTAAAATGAAACTGTTGCAGCAACTTTTACAATAACAATTACTTTCATTACAAGTAAAATTTTCAATAGATTTCAAAACAAGGATTGACAGGAGTTTTATTCAGACAAAATACATATTATGAAAGCAAATTAAGAGTGTTTCTCTGTAAGGTATCGAACCTGTTGCAATTGATTGGTAAAGCAAACATGCATCAAAAACTATGAAAAATTAAATTGCATTTGATAAGACGAGTGATGTGTTAATGATAATTCAGAGTATAACTTCCTACAGTTATTTCAGACACAGGAAGTTTCTTAAAATGCAGCCAAGTTTACAAAAAAATATGTTTTCTAGAAATTTAAATTACACACAATGACTTTAAAATTTACCTTATCTGCCTGATCACCAACTACGAGAGAGCAAGCCATCTCAACTGAACCTCCTCCGTAAACTATTCTGTTGTCTTTAACCAAATTTCTAACTACACATAAGGCATCGTGAAGACTTCTTTTTGCTTCATCTACAACCTAAAAATAAGTGATATTATTTTAAATAAATAATACATTTTGGCAAACACAGAAAGCATGTTTAAACTGCATAAAACGAGCATGTCGTACTGTAAATTAAGATTTAAATCAAAATGAAATTAAAAAAAAAAAAACACCTGCCATGCATTTAAAAACTAATACTATATAGTGCACCCATAAATAAGGGCATTGAAAGTATTGGAAATTAATTGGGATCAATGAAATATGACGCTATATGCAGGTATAAGGGTTTCACTGTATTTGATAGTTGCCATTCACAAATATCCAAATAAAACCAATTTCTGTGCCATGAACGCTGATTAAATACATACACTGAAGATTCAGAAAAACTGGTACAGACGAGCCTATCAAAATACATAGCAACGGTACCTGTGCATATATATCATTGGTTGAGTCTGCCAGTGCATACATAAAAACATGGTTCCCACACCTTGTCTGCAAACAATTCAAGGACTTCTTTTTACCAAGTTCTATAATTTTCAAGGACTAATAGTTTGGAAAAATAAATTCAAGAATCATGGGAACCCCGATAAAGCGATAGACATCAGTGGAAGCATCTAGAGCTATTTCCACTGAGAGAAATCATGATTAAAGCAATTTCCACAAGACTAAATTCAATAACTGGATCTAAGATGGGACATAAAGCATTTAACCCACTGGCTGATTATCCCGCGATTTCCACGGGCAACTCAAATGTAGCAAAATTTGCTCATCCCGCGGGCAGGTGTTTTTCTATCTTTATTGAGGAGCGCATCCCGCCTTTTCACCGTTTAACCAATGAAATAAATTACATACAGTGTTAGACGTTAAATTTAGATTTTGGTCAACAGTTGTCGCTAGTCGTCCACTAAATTGCGGCATTTGAAGGTACTTTGTATTTACCGCTCTAACTTCGCGCCTTTTTCTAATCAGAAATGGCTGCTAGAAAACGTTCAGCGATTGACAGAGTATATATTCCTGATGATTTATCAGATTCTGAAAGTGATTTTAGTTTTGATAGTGATATAGATTTTTCGGACTGCTCCTCAGATAGCGATGAATCTGATCATGATTCAATAAACTTGCAAAGCGTTAGGCAGTGGTGCAAAATTGATATGAAGAAATTCCTCCTCCAGTTCCTTTTCGTGGAAATCCGGGAATTACTGTGCATATAGCTAACAATAACTTCTGACAGTTCAGTTTCTCATGATAAAAATCTATATAAAAAGTCTTTTCTAGAAAGAAAAAAATGCATAGTTCAATTCTCCAATATATATATATAGATTTTTACTATGCAAAAAAAAAATACACGATTTTTGAAGTGATTTCGGTCCACAAATTGAGCAGTCAGAGGGTTAAGGGGACCTAGCAACTCAAAAATGATTTTCTTTCTGACAACATTTTTATAAGTTTCGTATGCCAGAGAATTATACACAAAAAATCAAAACGAGTTTTAAAATGTGTCTTTTTAAATTTTTTTTATATAAGCTCGATTTTTTTTATAATATTCCTTGAACTATAATGTAAATTTACAGGTATGGAATTGAAGATACATTGAATAGATCAAGATTAAAAAAAACCTGAAACGCTACGTAAAATATCACAAAAAACGTCACTTTACTGCACATTTATATTTTTTTTAAATATTATACTCATAACTAAAAAGGCATACCTGTATTTCATAAAAGTCCATATATCATGTAAAAAAATTTGAAGTCAATTGATTCGAAATTAATTAAAGCCGTTGCACTTTGAATTATACAACACAGACAAAAAATGAAGTAGGAGAAAAAGCATTTTAAAGTTTTAAAACTATGCAAAAAAATTATAAATAAAAATGATTTAAATTTTTACTATAGCTGTTTTATACATATGAGTGAAGATTAAAATTTTTCTGGACCATAAGTGATCATTTCGCTCTCTTTTTTTGAAGAGCCTATTCATTTGTTGCAATTTCTTTTTTCACTAACTTACGAGTACGTTGAAATAAGGCATTTAAACGGTTCCTTCGCTAATAATTCTTTCGAGGATCAATTATCTGTCCAAGTTTTAAGATATCAGATTCTAACGTAATCCCAGCAGCTTTCTGAATGTGTGGAATAGTTGAAAGTACCCCTATATTATATGCACAAACTGCTTCTGATGTGGCCATTTCAACACGTTTTTTTTGGCACAAAATTCTCCTTGGACACTTGACATGCTGTGTAGACTTTAATTTGCATTTTGCGTCAGACAAATTGAACAACTTTCTAAAAGTTCTACTGACAAAATCTTTGCCGAATGTTCCTCTTTAATTGGTGACCCAACTTTAAATTTACGAGAACCTGGTGGCAAATGTCTGTCTTTCGTAGACTGGTAAAAGCATAACGAATTGGAACGCTTGGGACACATGAAGTGGTGTGGTTTCTTGTCTGTTGATATGTTATGGTAGAGTAGCATATATGGCATTATTATCAGCTTTATTTGCTAATATTGCATTTTAATAATATTGAGTTAACTCTTTAATAGTTTTTTCAGATAAACTGCCACAATAACTGCATCTCTTGTGTTCCCAAACGTTTACTAATGTAGTTGACACATTCCACTTTTTTAGTGACATCACGACCATACACACCAGACAAATTATTAAATGTTTTGGCATCTCCATCCGAAAGTAAAGTTGTATATCTGGGGATGATGAGTCTCATTTCCAACTTTTTAGGACAGATGGAAGGATTCGTAGGAGAAAGGCCATAGATCCTACATGTCAACAGGGATTGTACAGGCTGGTGGTTCCATAATAATATAGGGTTTGTTTAGCTGGCCCTTAATGGGAGATGTATTGTATCTACAAATGCACGACAGGCGAGTATCTTTTACAAGTTACACCCATTCATCATTCTGCAACAGGACAATGAGACGCCACTAAAGTTTAGACAAGCCAAATTATGGTTAGAGAAAAACTCACCCGAGTTTGGGGTCTTGCCATTCTCACCAGATCTAAATGGTTGAGTGTTTTGGCATTTTATGACTGCAATGACCATATTTGGCCAAGTTGCACCAAACAGAAGGCAACATCAAGTAAAAAATGCTGTAACAGGGAAGAACCATTGTGGAACAGAGTAGTGGGATGAAAGTAGAAAAAGACGGTTTGGGAATCCCGGGAATGTGACCCGTGTATTAACCCAAATAATAAACTCCATGCAAAAAGAAAAGATCACTAGAATACCCTGAGGCTGCAAAATCTGTGCACACCTAAAAATGTGCCCCAGATCTAAATGTTATTCAGCGTATCTGGGATACCATGCAATGCACAAGACAAAAATCCAACAGAATTGTGGACCACAAAAAAGCCTACCAAGTAATAGACACATGGCCTCCCATAAAGGTAACGGAGGAATAGTTTTTCTGGCACTTCATTGCACAAATTCACAAAACAGCAGATAAAATACCTTTTGCTTAAATCAGCACAATTCAAGATTTATATTTATCTTAAAAAAAGCAGTGTATGTAAGACTTAATGGTTTTAATATAGGTTTTGTCTTACATGCATGTGGACACAAAAGTTACGATGCAAATAAAAGCTACTTACCATTTTGTTTCCACCTCTAATGAATATTGTTACTGCTCGAGAATTTTGACACTCTTCTATCACAAGCATCTTATCTTCAGTTGTTCCAAAAGTTAAACCTCTAACGATTCCAGCCTTACCAAGCTTATCAGCTGTCAGTTCTTCAAAACGAGGAACAATTCTTCCACCTGTGGCAATTGCTATTAGCTATAAGAAAAATAGATTGTTCAAATTTATATTATCGCTTGAATTGTTTTAAATTTCTAACTTGAAAAACTGGTAGTAGAAAACTTAATAGCACAATTTCATGCAAAATGGAAATGCATTACTTTGGAATTTAAATAAATAAGAATGGAGTGTTTGTTTGCACATTCAATATTTTCGGCCCATTTCAATCTATTTTGAGTCCTTCTGATGCAAAATCAGCCACATGTTAGCATATGGTAAGTATACTTACACCAACCATAATTTGGTAGTGATGGAAAATGTGGAATGCATATTGAGTATTACGATTACTTTTAATTGTTTTACAATTACTGCTAAAAAAGCAGTTAGTTGCAATACATTTGTACTGTGAGCCTAATTTATTTTCTTTGCAAAATATAAACTATTTTCGAATATTTGGGACAAACAATATTTTGCAACGAAATAGAAACTTGAGTTTGCTTGCCAGGTGCAATGATATTTTCTGGGGTTTTCCGCCTGGAATTAATTTTGTATTTTAAATTTTGCCTCATTCTTAGTTGCAAGTTGTGGAAACTGCAAGATCAAGAAATAAAAAAATAATCACAAATTTATATATTTAAAACAAGGCATTTTCCCCCTGCCAACTTTTATTATGTTTTAAATATTTATTGTAATTCCTTTCCTTTACACCACGGCAAAGTATTTGATTTAAAGAGTCATGTAAGTTGGAATAAAGAACATTTTAAGATGAATTTTGCAATTATTGAAAGATAAAATTAATGTTAAAAAAAAAGACTAAATTTTTTTGAAATAATACAAATTATTTGTCATAGTAACAAAAGGTCAAGGTGGTTTATCATACAAATTGAAGCTATATAAAAGAAACTTGGATACGGAAAGTTAGTTTAAAACACAGATTTTCTTGGAAATGCTGTCAAAATTATTTCCATTAAAAAATGGAAATAGGTTATCTTTGCTTTGTTTGTAATGAAGACATTCAATTTTAACACAAGTTCTTTTATTATTGTATGTAACCAAAACAAAATTTTCAAGAAAAAAATATATACTTGCTTTTAAGACAAAATAATAAATATCAAATAAAAAATATTTTTAAGCAAAATATATTGGCAGGTAAATAATGATTGCGAGAGTATTTGATGTAGATCCGTCATTCATATGAAGTGAGCAATTTTAGACTAAAACAAGAAAGGGAATATATTTCTAATTCTTCAATATCATCTTTTGTAGTTATCTTAGTGTCTCGTTTTTCATCAGTTTGTACATTTAGCAGTGCTGCAATATATGTGTAAGGGACAGATATTTAGGTATAGATTTGCGTAGTAGGCAGAAAAATTATAAAATTGTTGAAAAGCTTGAAATTTTTTGTTTCTACTAATACTTAAACGATTTGTCATTTCTCTTTCAAGAGGAAAGTCATTATTTCTGGTCACTTTCATATCAAATCAATTCAACCTGAGTGAGGTCGGGGAATATAAGAATATATTTGGGAACATTATGTTTTAAAAGTAGAAAGGTTATTTGAAAATACATAATGAATTACGTATGATTATATTGATAAATAATTTTCTCCAGAGAAATATCGTACCTCAATTTCAGGTCCACCCACCCACCGAACGGCCGGCAACTCTTGTTTCAACAAAAGATGGTTTGCTTCATCATCAAAGCCCCATTGACAAATCACTAAATTAGCTCCAGTATCTTTTACCTAAAATCAAAAAGAAACCGTAATTCTGATTGTGTCCTATAGTTTACAACATAAAAGTAAAAATCAAAACTGGAAGATAGCAATCCAATTAAAAATAAGAAAAGATCAGTCCTAAAACTTCAGTAAAAAAATTAATATGTAGGTATTTTATTGTACAGAATGGGAAAATATAGGTTAGCATATCAGAATGCAAGTTTTTTTAACAAGTTAGAGCAAAATTTTAACACAAAACAATTTTGTAAACAGATTTACACAAAAACTACTGCTTTAAAAGCTTGCCTTTAGCAAGTATTAGAGCTTAAACAACAATTAAGAATATTTGTTCGCTATTAATTGATAAATGTCATCCATCGTTGAATGCATTTTCATTAAATTCAAACAAATTAAATCATGTATAAACTTTTTAACACAGCACTTGTAATGAACATAATACAAAAAGGGAAAGTTCTACTGACACAGAAGAGGAACACACACACACAGGGAACCAAACAAGCCACCTACAACTTGCAGGTTGCTACCACAGTAGTAATATACTGCTCAAGTAACACACAGAGAGAAAAGCTGTGGTGTAGAACAAAACAAAAACTAAATTCCATCAATTACAAATTGCAAGTCATCTTTTGAGCGTACAAAAATTAAAGAAATTACACAACTTAATTTCACAGTAACAGTTTAGATTAACTATTAATTTCAATTTTTTATTTGTATCAAAACTTTTTTTTATATAAAACTTCCATCATAGCTGCCAACTGGATAAGGTAAAAAAACAGAAGAATTTATTATTCATACTTGGCATCGACATTTTATTAAAAATATGAACCTAAGGGCAGAAATTTATGATTTAAATTAAAAAATTTAGTAATATCAGTAATACAATGTATTAAAACAACCTTTAGAAAACTTAAACTAATTTTAGAAAATAACTATAAACCTTAATATAATTTTGTATACATAACAGTTTAACATACATCAGGTTTATGTTTGTATCTTAATAATAGCATAATTTAAATGCACAACTCTTGATTATAATATTTCTATTGGTGGAGTGGTAGCAAACAGGACAGTAGCGCCAAGGCGTTTTTTTTGGTCGCCAAATCAAGATGGTGGCGTCAATAGTCTTCAGTTCTAAACTTCTAAATAGGGTTGCCTTAACAACAGCATAAATTGAAGGTAGCCACTTTGGCGAGAAATCGTCCACTGTCCCGTTTGCTACCACTCCACCTTTCTATTCTTGGCTATAATATTTATTTACACATTACTTGGGTAACACTTAAGTTGGGAATGCTCGGTAATCTATTATCTAGCGATAATCTTTAAAAAATGCAAAAAGCAGAAAAAACTTGTTTCCGGCCGGAAAACCGGAAAATTATGAAAAATCGGAAAGTTTCCGGGTAATCCGGAAGGATTGACAGTTATGTTCCATGCTCGGTTCAGAATTTTATAAAATTTAAATTGTTTTGCTGATATTTCAATTACTTTTTTAATAAGTATACATAGCAAACCGTTATTTAAACTACTAGGGGGCTCCGCCCCCCCGATCGCTTACGCTCGGCAACCCCCGGGGATTGCGTAGCAATCCCATTTGGTTTGCTTCGCAAACCAACACTCCTTTTACATATGCCATTTGGTTTGCTTCACAAACCAACATTCCTTTCGCAGAGTGAAACTATCTGAATAATTCGTATTATCCTGATTTCGTTTTCCGGCCCACGACGTCACAGCGAGGGCTTCGCCCTCTGCTCGTTTACACTTGTCTACCCCCGAGGATTGATACACAACCCGTTTGGTTTGCTTCGCAAACCAATACTTCTTTCGCAAGTGATTTCACTTTTTTTTTGCTTTAACACTTAATGCACCCTAAACTAATAGCCGCATCAGTAAAAAATCTTCAGCATCTTGTTCCCGGTACAATTTTAAGTAAACCGTGTTTATCTCCAAACTTTGCAATCTGTACTTTGTACTTTCTGGGTAAACTGTCTGAGAACAGAGGGAAAAAAGCGAGCCTTTTTCCTCGCCAAATAAAAAGATATCGTTTGTATGGCAGTTGTTGCTACGATAAATTTGATATCTGGCAAACCCAATAGTCAAAATTGTAACCCACTACTGCTTGCGGAATCTGCTATGCGAACTGAAAAATACGAAATTTGTGTCACCAACTTTTGATTGCATCAAATTTATTTATGAACCAATTTAAAAAATAATTGTACCGTAGGAAAGAGTACATTCTGAGGTATACTGCGATATTTTCAAAATTAAAAACTAATAGTAATACGATATAGATATGACAGTTTTAGTTTTGTATCGGAAATTATGATATGAAAGTTCCGAAAATTGTATGACCAACTTTTAATTGCATAGATTTTATTTATTAACCAATTTGAAAAATAATTGTACCATAAGAAAGAGTGTAATGTAATGTATTCAGTGATGTTCTCAAATTGATTCCGAATTTTGTATGACCAACTTTTGATCGCATCCAATTTAATTATTAACCGATTTCAAAAATAATAGTACCGTAAGAAAGAGTACACTCTGAGGTATACCGCGATATTTAAAAAATTAAAAACTAATAGTAATAAGATATAGATAAGTCAGTTTTAAAAAAAAGTAACAAAAAGGTCCCGATTTTTCCCGAATTTCAAAAAAATATTATCAGGAACCAAATTGAAATTTAAAAAAAAAAAAAACTCCACGAGCTGTAAAAATTTACGTTGAGAGGAACTCTTAAAAAAAAACTCACGACTGAAGACTGAAAATTTGTACGTGTTTTGCTCACTCGCGGAAGAAATATCGCTTCTTCAATTTTGACACTTATAAACCCTAAACTAATAGCCGCATCGGAAAAAATCTTAATAATTGTCCAGGGAATACGATGAAGAACAAACCATGTTAATTTTGTTTTTTTCCGATCATTACTTTCTCGGGAAACCGTCTAAGAATCGAGCTAAACAACACAGTTTTCAATCCTGCGGCGTCGGTAACATTTTTTTAATATAGAGATTGTAACAGTCCATATCAACAAAATAAATCCAACACATTCAGTATTATGACACTGAGCACACATTTTAACACACTCTCTCTCTTACTTTAAATTAAATATACAAATTAAGTTCACAATAAGACTCATTAAAAAGGTACTTTTGGAGTGACACATTAGACTGAAGTTCTTACTCACCTTTTTAACCATTTCAACAAATTTGTCTTGTTCGTATTTTACCAACTCTTGATAACTGCCGATAGAAGTGACATCCAACTTATGCTTAGTCTTGGGCTTTGGGGGCTCAAATGGGCAAGTTAAAATTGCTACCTTGGCATCTTTAACTTCTTTAGGCATCTGTGGGTGACTGAAGTATTTGTCAATAATCACACCTTTCACAAGAATAGTGTCTTCTAACCGAGCACCTTCCTTTCCTTCGATCTTGATGAGCTCAAAGTCAACATCTCTCCTCTCAAAGTCTGCTACAGAAAGGATAGCCTGAACTGCAATCTCAGCAAACTGTCGCTGACATCGATTGACTCTAGAAAAACATTTCGTTTTTACAATATTTATGTTGCACCAATATTTAAAATAAAATGTTTTTATCAGCTTTACATTCCTACTTCATGTGATGTAGTTTAAAAAAAATTCATCACTAACCCAAATGGATTTTAAATAATTGAGCCCTGTAAATTTTTTGTATAAATGGAATATTTAAAAATATTAAACAATTGAAAAGATAAATACATTTTTGATCCTAGTGTTGTCATAGCTGTTTGTATCAGAGGCTCCAAATTCTCTTTATCAACTGGAAAGCTTTCACTAATTTTGTCTAGGTATTCCACGGCACATCGAGCAGCCATTTCGTAGCCATCAGATATTCGGATAGGATGGATTCCTTTGTCAAGCAGTGGTTGAGCTTGCTCTAATAAGGCTCCTATATAAAAGAAACAAAATGGAGTAATACACTCACTTTTTGTAAACAAATGTCTCTAAACTTTATATACATACATGAAGTTGACATTTACTTTTCATGAAACTTGTTTACACAAACAGATAATAAATGTCATTGGCTTAAAGCAGAAACTCATCAAATGACAAAACAAAATTTTCACTGCAGTTGTTTAAAGGCCAACTATTATATTTTAGCTCAAAAAATAAAAATTACAAACATTCTGTTAGTGTTATGTGCCTAACAAACAGATAACCAACCAAAAGAATATTTATCATACTGTTCATAGAATTCTCAACAAATGTGAACTAATATGGGAAAAGGGCACAAAGCTCAAAGAGCATTGAAGGACACTTAACAGCCATTTGCATACAGAACCGAGATTTTAATAGAAGGTAACATGCAGAATTATCAAGACATTCTTCAAACTTTTGCAGACCTACTACATTTAACTTCAACCAACTTAATTGCGGTGCTCAAACCCACTGAGTCACAGTGGGTTTGCATACATCAGCAAATCAGATACTACTCTTTCTGAAGACCATTTTATGAACCCTTTAGTCTAACCACAATTGTATTTCAGCATGTTGCTGCCATTTAGTAGCAACAGGAACATAAATATCAGATTTCACCTGTATATTTTTCAAAACCTGCAATTTTATCAAATCCAATATAATTCTTTAATACTAAACACAAAAATGAATGATGGTAGGTATTTTAATTAACGTCATACTGGAGCAACACAATGGGCCATTAACAACGGTCCAGGTTCAATCCCAATGGCAGAGATCAGTCAAAATGAAGATCTTCGTCAAATATCATTACTCTTTCTTTTCCAATGCAGGTAAATAAAATTTGTAGTTTTAAAGCATCAATGTACAAGAATTATATAATACTTTTAAAATTATGCAAACACAAAGTATTGTGAAAAAGTAAGGAAATCTGGGCTTTGTAAGAAATTTGAAGTTTTTAAGCAAATAATAAGGCTTTCTAAGGTCCACTTATAAAACTTTTTACAACTGACTATTTTTTTAAACACTTATAAACTAATGGTCTTTTTAACACCGGTGGGGAGGGAACCCTGTAAGAATAATAAGATAAGCATACCTATACTTATAAAACGAAAATCCAGGTCTTGTCAGATTAACTCTCGAGTAAGGGTTAACGCATGCACAATACTAGCAAGCAACGGAAGCAGACCGTGTCAACAAACATGGCTGACATGAATGACTCTTCAGATATTGAAGCACTTCAAACGCTTGAAAGTAAAGGTGAAAATTAACGGTCACCACGTGGCGACTGAAAATGTTTGCTAGTTGTCACGCTTTCTTAAAAACATTAGTTTATATGGTGGAACCTCTGTTTTCAAGTCCCCCCCGACCCTTTGAGGTCCTTAAAATAAATTTTTTTTAAAGAAAGAAAAAAGTCTGGACTCACCACACAGACATATAATGTGTATGTATTCTACAAAATATGTGAATGCTTGTAAGTGGCCACTGAACGAAACAAATTCAGTAGCCACTTACATTTTCGCTGACGCTATCGTTTCAACAAATCCACTATTGAATCGAAAGTGGATATTCTTGTCCCAAATTAGATTTGCAGAATCAAGGAGCAGAGCACTCAGAGCGACAGAAAATGTCTGCGCTGCTGCGCTATTCTTTGCCAAATGGGCCTTTCAAATGACAATTGGTAACTTAGCTTGATCAGTCAGTCTTTCACCAGACAAGCTGTGTTGCAAGATCCTTGGCTGAACGAAGACCCCCGTTTATGTGCAATTACCTTCAACCAAAATTGAGACTGGAGGTGAGTGTAATTCCTTTTATCTTACCTTCTGCTCGATTTTTTTTAAATAAATTATTGAAAAAATTCTGTCATTATGTTACTCAATTTCATATTTTTAAAGACAAATTTGTATGGAGTACTATTAATTAATACTGAACAGTAATCAGTTCACTGCTATCTGATTAAAATGCTAATAGTAGGACTTTTGGTCCAAATTTTAGGTTGCAAAAAGCATGTGGAAAAACTTATGCGAATTGAGTTACCTTTGGTGACATTGCATCCTTCAAATCTGTTTTGGAAATTGGATTAATTAGTGTACATTTTAGGTTTACTTTTCATTTGCTATTTTATGTCATTTCTCCCTGATAAGTCAGATGCTTTACCATCGAAGCCGTTTTACTGGCATATCTGGAACACTTGATCGCACCCATGGTAATGGTAATTTTTAGTTAACGTCGTACTAGAGCAACACAACGGGCTATTGACGACGGTCCGGGATCAGTCCCTTAAGGGAAAGATCCGAGGACAACACCTCGTAATTTTGAACCACGGTCAGATGACGAAACAACACCTGAGCTGGCACCCCACTCTCCAAACTTCCACGCCAACCCAACGTGAGGACTTTCGGCCACGACAGATTTAAGGTGCACCAGCCGCCTCTACACCATACGCTTACAAACATCCATGCCCGGACCCGGATTCAAACCAGGAACCTTCCGATCTAGAGGCTAACACCTTAACCACTATACCGGTTGGTCGGCTGATCGCACCCATATACCTATCCTAAATCCTGGTGGTGCACAAGCTGAAACCTTTTACTGTCAAAAAAAAAAACGTTCACGCAAAAAAAAATAATTTAACAATTTTTTAAAATTTGTATTTATTTAAAAATAAAATTTTAAAGGGACAAAACTAGGATGAAATTGACGCAAAAGTGCGTACATGTTTGGAGAAAACCAGACTGAAATATTAGTAAATTTTCAAGTGAAATTTATATTGCTTTTTTCTTAATTTTTAAACAAATTATTATTATTTATGCACTGTATGCAAAGGTTCACAGTGTGGATTTTGCTATATGGCGGCCATCTTGATTTGGCGTAAACAATCGCTTGGGCGGCCTAACGTATCGGATGCTACCACTCCACCCATTTTAAAATGAATTTAATGAAATTTAATCTTTATTGAATGCAACAGCATAGATCACAGATTTTAAATTTATTTTTTTCCTTTCCGTTTTGATTTTGCGCGGAGGAATGATTTTCCAACAGACGATAAACAAAATCTTTTAACTGGAGATACTTGGTTCTTTTTTCTATCTCCTAGACTGTTAAAGATAGAGTAAAAATATGCCATTGCAAATGTGAAGTTTGACTTGTGAATATATCTGTAAGAATAACAAGTAAACAAGCAATTTCTAGCCAAAATAAAATAACATATTATGTAGCATATTTGCTATATATTTATTTATTTACACATATAAACTAAAATAATAAAATTACCACAGATAAAAATTATGAACATGTTTATAAATATTCAGAATTGATTTCAAAAGTGCTTAAGATGAGATAAAATGCCTTAATTGTTTACCTGCAAGGACAATTACTCCAGTAGTGCCATCCCCAATTTCATCATCTTGCGATTGAGACAATTCTACCAAGAGCTTAGCTATTTGATGGTCAACATCCATCATTTTTAGGATAGTTGCTCCGTCATTAGTGACAGTTACATCCCCATCAGGAGAAACTAACATTTTGTCCAAACCTGAATAAGAAAAATTAGTGTAAGTCAATATTATACTAATCAAACTACATAGGTTTTACTGTACATTGAAAAAAGGGTGACAAAAATTGTTTAACATGAACAACAGTTCTAAAAATTCAAAATTAAGAAGACAAAGTAATATTGTGACACAAATGTAATCTCTCTATATTAAAAAAAAGTTACTGCAGTCGCCAAAGGATTGAAAACTGGGTTGTTTAGCTCGATTCTTAAGACGTTTTCCCGAGAAAGTATGGATCAGAAAATTACAAAATTAACATGGTTTGCTCTTCATCGTGTTCACTGGAAAATTTTCTACTCTACGATAGGAGTGTTGGTGTGGGCTCTCCTTTACACTCAATTCTCAGACGGTTTACTGAGAAAGTAGAGATCACGAAACTACCAGATAAACATGGTTTATCCAAAATTGTACAGAGAACAAGATGGAGAAGGTTTTTACTGATCTGGCTATTATTTTAGGTGCATTAATTGTTAAAATCACTTGCAAAAGGAGTCTTGGTTTGGATAGCAATCACAGGGGCCCTCTGTGAAGTTATGGACCAGAAAAAAATCAGGATTACTCAAATTATTCAGATAGTTAAGCCGTCTCAGGAGATTGACTCTGCAAAAGGTGTATTGGTTTGCGTAGCAATCCTTGGGGGTTGGCGAGCGTACGCGAGCATGGAGCGGAGCCGCCTAGTACAGTATAAATTCCAAAACCGGGATTGCTACAGACCTAGGTCATTCCAGATTATTTGCATTTCTGTCAAAAAAAAAAAAAAACTCAATCTACCCCCCTGCACTAATTTTGTGTTTGCAATAGTAAAATAGCTGATTTTTTATGTGTTGTATTCACTCTGAACATGTCCGTTATTTCATCAATTTGGTCCGGGTTTAACTCTATTCATTAAAATTTGTTGGAAAGATGGGAAAAAGTGAGAACAAAAAAAGAAAACATACCTTTAGGACCTAAAGAAGTACGTAATGCATTTGCAACTCTTTTCCCAGCATATATATGAGTCTGAAATTAAAAGTATTTAATTAACATATATGATTATGCACACAATTTAACACATAACAAAATTTTATATTTTTAGTTAAGCCACACATCCTGTAGCAAATATAAATGGCATAAAACATACAAGGGAATCCACCACGTAACCATAATTGATTAGTTTCTGAAATTTCTGACATATCAAATGGGGTCATTTCTATGTAACCAACTCGCCCAGCCAATGTTTCTGAACTTTGTTTAATTAGGTTTCTTGAAGTAAGATGGAACAATTATAGTATTCTTTTCCTCTCAGCTTACATTCATTAATTAGTAATTATACAGTTACCTACCTATACTCAAATATAGAACAGCCACAAGAAAAAAGGAGGCCTTTACCCTCTGAACACGAAGCCTCAAAATATCAATTCAACACCTCGTTACGAGAAGCGCCCGGACAAGCAGAATACTGAGAGTGCTCGAGATTAGTGTTTTGCCCTAGGAGGCGTATCACCCTGTCACTCCACTTGACCATCTCCTTTGTATGGGCTGTAGGAGGTCAAAAACTACTCAAGAAGTTGTCCTTTATATTTCTGAAGCACGGTATTCTGTGACACAGAACCAGTTCATACAGGCTCACTTGGGAATGTTTATGTGTGCCATTGTATAGGCCATTGTGTTCTTGAATTATTTTCTCACCTGTACTTTACCTTCATTCCCTGCTTTCAGGTTGTGCTTTGTAATTCTGTTCTCGTTTTAAAAGTCTTTTTCAAGACTCTTCCTATTTCAGCAGATATTATAAGCCTTAAATATATTTGCTTTATAGGCTTGAAATAAATACATATTTGATTCTTGATTATTATGTCACGCAAAACCAAATCGTTGAACCGAGCGGAAATTGAAGCAATTTTGTTTCAAGATACTCATGAATCATATTTTTTTAAATCGGATGATGATGATTCTCTAAAAGTACCAAGAAAATAAACTGTGCTTTAGATATGCATGCAATAGATTGTGCATAGATAGAGATAGACATGTCAACGTTTATCGTTCGTTTTAAAACTAAAATACCCTATCTTCCATTTGCAATTTGAATGACTCTAGTCTAAAAATTGACACCATTGAGAAAGCAGTATCAGTATCCAGCAGCTAGAAGTGATCAACAGAGACCAAAAAATACGCCCTCATCTTTAAAGGCCTGAAGACGAAGGGGAAAGAAGCGCTTAGTGGATCCAGGCGTCTCGTTGGGAATCCGACAACATTCTCTTTCCCTCGTAAAGAAAGGAAAAAGATTTTCGGGCACGTTCGTATTTAGAGGGTTAAAGGAAAAGGGTGGATTCATGCTTCAAATTCCAAATGATACATGTTGTAATTCGCAAGTTGAATGCGATTACACTCTCATCAAAAACTTTCACAAATATGTTGAAATTATTAATAAAAATGAACAGTGAGATGACTCGAATATTGGAAGAATTGTAAGTAATGTTGAGCTGTACCAAGAAAGTTCAGCATTACAGAAGCAATTAAGAGAAGTTTCTGAAGCTTTAGATAGGTTGCAGGCAGATTCAGCAAACTTCTCAACAGCTGTGGAGATCTGGATTGACCACAGGCACCTCAATCCCATGATAGTACTTTACGCAAGTCCAACTTGATTGACTAATCGGATCACATGACCTAGATATGTATGTCATGAGAATTTTTTTGTTGGCAATTTATCTCTTCCATTCTGCTTTCTTTTCTTTTCAGATCCATGGCTATGGGTGGGTAGAGTTGTGAGCCGAAAATTGTATCTTTTTATTATATAAGTTAATAATTATATAAGTTAGTGTTTTATGTATGCTTTTTGTTACAACAAAATGGTCCTAAGCCAAGGGTGGATACGACACCATCATCCTAAAGCAAAGGGGACGGCAGAGGGGCGGAAAAATATCAGCTGGTAGCGAGTTCAGGAGTGGTTCTTAGATTATTTTCAACGGAAGCTTGGAAAAACATAAAAAGGGTATTAAAAATTAGGAAAAGTAAATTAGAATGAAAAGGAATTAAATTGGAATTTTTAAAAAATAATTTGGAGGATCTAAAATTTTTTCCGCCAGCTGGGTTCTAACTCGGGAAGTCACCCTCCGCTGCCGACGCCCATCTGAAGGTAGGTGACTTTAGCCATTAGGCCATCGTTGCTTCAGCAAAAGAAGCTCTTTAAAGTATAAGTACCCTTAATATAAATTGGCAAGAAATACTACTAACAACAACCATACAACATATATATGAGGAGCAAATCAGAATCAACTTGTCGGACACTTACGCTGAGGCGCTAGTGTATGTATTGTATTTGTAATTCTATGAAACAATGCGCATATTCAAAATCAAATGGTTACTGCAACAATCAGATTGGCGAGATATCCAAGTGAAGCCAAGCCTGTGAAACTAGCCAATCAAGTTGGACTTGCATAAAGTACTATCATGGGATTGAGCCGCTTCTGGATTGACCTCACCATGGGATCAAATTGTTGCCATATAAGCAAGATACAACAAATGATGGATAAAGCAATGCAACCATTTTTTTACCTGGCCAATATAATGGATCCATCATGTAAATTAATTATAGGCAACAAATTATCAGCAGAGCAAGCAAAGCGATGGAGTGGTAGCAAATGGGACATTAGCGGCAAGGCGATTTTTTTTGTCGTTAAACCAAGACGGTGGTGTCAATAGTCTTCAATGCTAAACTTCTAAATAAGGTTGCCTTAACAAGAGTATGAATTGAAGGTTGCCACTTTGGCGAGAAATCGCCCACTGTCCCGTTTGCTACCACTCCATGGTTCAACTCAGCCAACCCTGGTTCTTGTACAAATTATTTCAACTGAAGAAAAATGTTTAGTTGTTATTACTTGCCGGACTTTCTACTCAGAATTTTTAACCATGAATGGTTAATGAACAGAATGTTTTTTTTACAGCATTGGTTTTTCTCAATAAATGTTACACCAAACAGGAATGTTATTTTCAAAGCTAATATTCTTACTCTAGCTCATAGACAGTTTAAAACAGTCCCATTACTGTTCATAACTGCCATTAATTTACTCCTTTGCACTGCTGTGAATACAAAAAGTTTTAAATTTCGAGTTTTAATTGAAGATCCAAATTAAATGTTGAAAGTATAAGCACAAAGAATTTATGGAATTAAAAAAAACGTGATAGTAAGAAAACTGACAGCTTATGTTATTTTTTCCTTTTTGTACGTTTGGAACATAAAAATTTGTATCACTTGTTCACAAAATTGATACATTTCTGACTAATTATTTAAGGTTTCAAGAGAAGCAAAATAATTCTGAATTCCTGTTTGGGGGGCACAGTCAATCATATATTTTTAATTAATGATACAAATCCGTACGTTAGATGTAGGAAATTTTTAGCATTTAGATATAGGAAATTAATTTTATTTTTTACAAGACGAATAACTCGAGAATGAATGATTTATAATAGAAACATTTTCAAGCTACATATTAGCAACATGTGACACCTTACAACCACACGATTGCAAAAATAATGCAGTAAAGAAATCTTAGAAAAATTATCAACTTTTGATTAACTTTAATAGAATTCTGACGGACAAAATGGGTACCGAACTCTTTTTTGAGTGCTATCATATTAATTTAAAAGACAAAATGTCACATGTGCATAGATAGCGCAACTTTAACAAGCTCGCATGGTGTCAAATTTAGAAAACAATGAATCGGAAATATTACTTTTTGATGTGGACAATGACCCATTATTAATACAATTTCAATTATAGCACTAAAATTGCAAAGAATGAAATAAATACAGCAGTTCTTAATTTATTAGTGTACATTTCCCCCCCTGACAACCCAACACCTGCGATTTCTAAAGGTCCTAATAAGTAAAATTCTTCACCGTATACAGTTTTACTACACAAATAAAGATATGGGAGTATTTAAATAATCATTTACCTTTACAGCCTCAATTCCTGTTAATCTATTTTGTTTTTCTTGATCTTTTAATATCAAGAATGGTCGTCCGAATTCATCAAAATTTATACTACACATAGCAGCCATGCTTAGAATCTAAATAAATAAGATCAAGCAACAAAAGAAACACAATTCGTAACGATTCACAGTTTAAAATAACGTTATGAACATTGTTTTCAGAATTTTAGATGTTTATGGATTGCTGTCAACTTTATCCAAGATCCTTTATTTCCAGAAACCGGCAATCCTACAAGCGGATGGACGGAGAAAGAATAATAAAAGATAAACGATTTTCACTACATAGAGATTACATACAGCAACATCCATTTTTAAGTGTAGTGACATTTATGTCCACTAGAGTACATATAATTTCAATTTCATGTTATTTCTTTTAATACTCTTCAAGTTAGTTTCATTAATATTGTTATTAAAATAATCATAGTCGCAATTGTTTTCAAGGCAAATAAATTTGCAAAAAACTCAAAGAATTTTCAGATGACAAACTTTTTAAAAATAAAACAACAAGAGGACCGTCCTTTAAAACGATTTCAAATATATGAAATCTTAAAATCGTATTTATAATTACATTCAATGTAAAAAATTAATTATATATCAGTTTTGTTTAATTTTTTACTAATATACCAAAATATTTTTGTCAGGATTATAAAATTCCAATATAAATTTCGATATTGAAAGCGCACTCTTTTGTTAGGAATTCATACTAAATTTATCTTATATATTCAGGTGGGGATTAAGCAATGTAAATAGACTTACCCATAGAGGTGTGATTATTTTCTCTCTACTGTCTTATATCTTCATCATCAAAATTAACGTTTCTACAAATTTCGTGAAAATTTCTGTAAAGCAATTTTGTATAACTCCAAATTTTGACAATTCTCCTTAATTCGTATCAGCCATAACGCTAATTTCAAAATGGTAAGTATCATTCATTGCAATAAAATAGTAAACAGTGGAAGAAAATTTCGAGTTTCAATTCCTGTAATTTTATCCCAGAAACGAAAAAAGTAGGTCGACCTCTTACAAAAATATAATAGGAATACCGTGTTCTATTTTTATAAATTATTCCGATGATTTCTTAACATCATAGAATTTTACTTTTGGTTGAAGAAATATTTCTGCAATATAACCGAGAATTGATTTGTTAAATTAGCTTTTTCTGAAAGATTTTCACTTTTAATTAATCAATTGGTATTGGTCGTTATTTTAGCGAAAATATCATAATTACCTGTTCCTTGAAGGAAAAAGTGTAAGATTTCGAATAAAGGATTTTATTTGGGTTGACATGTGATTTCCTTCAAACTATTTTGTGCAAAAGTAAACTAAAAAACATTTAACTGAAATTTGTGGAGAGGGAAATATAGGAATACTAGGTTTTTTAATTTAGTTCGATTTTTGCTTAAATTGATTGGTTAAAAATTGTTTTGATTCAGAGTATGTTGTAAATACACCAATCTAACTTAAGCTTAGTTGAAAAAATAAATTTATAGTTAAATCTAACACAACAGAATTTTGTACTGTAGACAGTAATTTGCACAAGTCTAAAAAATACTTTTATTGACACAATCTTTCAAAATTTTAGTTATTGAAAAAATGTTAAGATACCTGCCACAAATGAATCAATGCAGATGCCATCACAACTAAAATTCTCTTGGCATTCTTTCTGTTTGCCTTCATTAAAAAAGGTTTCTTCTTTATTACTCATTCTTTTAGTTTTGTTTCTTGACTTTAGTTTTGTTGATCAAACGAAATTATTTTGCTTTTGAATTGTGTGAAGTACATTGGACAATGTTCTGAATTATTTTAATTTAACAACATGCTTATCAACCTTAATTGTTCAGAATAGCTTTCACCACTATCATTGTATCTCATTCAGATTATACTTAAAGTTAGAAATATGCGATTTAATACAAGTTTTTGTGTTCATAGTGAACACAAAAAGTGAACTAAGAATCAATTATGAAGTCAAACATGATTGTTTTCATCGAAAAATAAAGGACACATTCCTTATTCATAATAAGTTATGAAAAAAAATCATGATGTTTTAAAATAAAATGGTATTTATGATTTAAATTCGATTTAAATTTGTTATCCCTATGTTTGAACTCGTTAGAATTTATTTATTTTAAATATTACTACATATATTGAAAATGTTGCAGGTCACATTTTTTTATGGTATAAACAATTAAAATAATTTGTGGGTCTTAATGTTACTTTTATATTCTTTCATTTGAATTCCATTTCCAGATATTCATATTACAGAAAATTACAAATTTAAAAAAATATCAGTGAGAGAAAATTAAAAGTATTTTTAGTTTCAAAAATTTTAATGAAATTTAATTTTCTGGCCTTTTGCAAAACAACTTGGTTCAAGTGTAATAACTGATTTAACTAAATTGTTGAAAAGATTCTTGTACAGAAGTAACTAGTGAATGTAATGTGTCTTTATAAATAACCTTTTTGTTCTATACACAAACACTGAAATCTGATTTTTTCCCTTTTCCTGGGATACAATGTTTTCACAAAGAAAAAAAAATCAAAAGTATTTCTGCTTTCACTAGGATTTTCATACTCACAAGCATGATGCTGTATAAACAGTTAGTTTTTGTTGTTAATTTGTTGATTTTCTTCAGGAGGGCTTATCTAGGAAGTAAAGGATTAAATAGTATCTAGGATCAAATATCTAGGAAGTGAGAGGGCACACCTGGTGATTGTTTGTACATACTGAAGACAAATATCAAGCAGTGCTGATTCGTTTATCAGAAATAGTAAATTCCTTCGTGAAAGAGGTCCCCACTCTGAATTCCTTCCTTTTTTACGATGTTCTGATTTTTTTTTTTGTGAATATAGTTGTCATTTTCATGTTTTATATATATATGTGTGTGTGTGTATATATATATATATATATATATATATATATATATATATATATATATATATATATATTACACACCTATAGTGGGCAAGAATCTTATTAAAAAGCTTTTTGGTAAGGTCAAAGAAAAAGAATGGTTTGCTTCCTGTAACATGACCAACCCTGAAGTTACATTTCAAAAATTCCAACACTAAAGTTTTTTTGGACGTTTTTAAAAATTTAATTTAATTTAAAAAACATGTTCTTTAAAATGATTAATTGATTACAATATCACACACACACAGCGATTGTGATTGTTTAATAATTGTTAAGAGCTTGTTGAACTGGTTTCCTTAAGGCTCGAACATACAACACCAGTAATTTAGTCGAGTAGCGAGTGAATAAGCAGTGAAACCTGAAGAAAAATTATAAATAAACATGTAAACACCCAATTTGAGTATATACCCTGGATATTGACCCACAAAAAAAAATATACCCAAGTATTTTGCATCATTGATCACACCTCTGATCAATTTTAAATCTAACATTAATACTCAGATAAAATTTGCTTTTGCATGTTTGCCAATATTTAGCAAAAAAAAAACCTTTTTACTACCTACTCTAATATTTGTGCTCATGTTACAGGAAACGAACCTTTTTTTTTTATTTGGCCTAATTTCTCGTTAACCACTCTTTGTTTGGAAACTGATTCATTCTGCATTCATATTTTACAACTTCAATATTTAAGCTTTCCTTTTTATACTATTTGAAAGTGTAACTTTTAGACTAATTTTTTAGTACTTTGGTTAACTATTTTACCTGCTTATGTTGGATATATTTAATTGTGTTTGGCGCATCTTGTTCACTAGGTATCAGACCTTGCGCCTTGAAACACAAATCAACCAACCAACCCTCGTGAAAGGACATTGGTTTTAATGTATCGATCTTTCCATGGGGAAGAGTTAAAATTTTTCCAAAGCCACAGGGCTCCTAACATGTCCCCTTTTTGTTTTTTGACATTTTATCAGTTTTTCAGTTTTTAAATTCTATTTGGAGAAGAACAATTTTTGGTGCGCAGTTAAAAAAAATCATATTTCCTCTAAAAAAACATGGTTTGCACGAATTCAATTTCGAAATGCGTGCTACGTTCCACCACAAGAATGGATTCAAAAACTTACTGTTTCAACTGTAAAAGGATACTTCACGTTGCTCACGGTGTATTAGCAGCAAGTTCTGGAAATTTTGCCACAGGAAAAGGCTATCAGTAAAATGTAGCTGTGAAGTTTAAGGGAAGCAGGGCCATCTGCATACCAGACCCCTCTTACCTAATTATCTAACTTGAGCGATAAATCTTTGAGTGGCATTTACGACTGACGCTTTCCTTTCATAGTATTGTGCGGCATATCATTTGGCGCAAGAGAGTTATCACCAGTTGACAGGGTCGAACAAAAGCAGGAACCCTCTAGTAGGTCAGACGCTAACAGCTCATAAATGGTGATAACATCCTCCATTCACAGATCCGAGGGCAGTCTCAACAGACCTGTTTTATTTTTGGATTCTGGAATAAGACATAAACGGAGAGGTAAAGAGACCGAATAGATCAAGCTGATATTAACTCTACGTTAACCCTCTGCATACGGAGCAGTAGAATATTGTTTTCTACCTTCATGTTACAGAAAACGCCCAAAAGAAGCGGCTAGCTGAAACACGGCTGAACGGGCCTCTCCTCCTGGGGATGACTTTCCCCCAGGAGCAGAGGTAATATGTTTAGTACTTTTGTCATCACATGTTGCCGTTTCTGTTGTGGGTCTGATTATGTCTATATGTTGCGGCTAAACTCTGAAAAGATAGCAGAATCTTCAGTATGTATGATCATTTACACTCAAAGGTGTCTTCGACAAAGTTTTTAAGGGGATAGATCATCAACCTCTCGCACATTCTAAGCGCTCGAAGCTCCTCATCGAGAACCCCAACATTCCAGTCTACCGAACAGAGGCAGTTCAAGCAGGTGGCTAAGCCAGCTGCTGAAAGGTTGCTTGAACAGTGGATTGCAGTGTGAAAGTATTTCCTTGACAACATTCCAATAAAGAAGCCAAACCTGATACAAAGACCAGGCTACAAAAAATTGTTCATTTCCTTAGAAGAGAAACTATGAAGGCTAAGGTGATATTTGTTGTATCAAATGCAAGTATATTTAATCGTGTGACCGAATTTTTTCAAAAAAAGGAACCTCTTATACATAACCTTCATTCTCAACTTGAATTGTTGACAAGAACAATTTTGGGTTGGATCTACGAAGGGGAACTTATTGGAGATTTGAAAATGGATAAATCGGAAGATATATGTCCTCAGAAACTGTTACCTCTAGCTGATATTGTGATTGGAGATAAAATTTCTAGAGCGCTACAAAATGTGAAAGAGAAGGAAAGGAATTTTTTTTTCTAAGGGCTCAGAAGCATTACATTGCCAGAATCTTCCTTCAGTTTATCTCTCCTTAAAAGTTTATCCTGTCTTGGTCCTCTTGAGAGACTCAGTGGCAAGAGTGTTTGACAAGTATTAGAATTTGCAAGAGTAATGCTATGGGATGTCCCGACAGACATACTACTGGATGAGTGGAAATTACTCAAAAGAGAATTTGAGAAAGTAGGATTTAGAGTGAAGCCTATTGATGTTTACTGGAACCAGTTCTTCAGACTGCGAGACTAGCAGAGATGCCAAGTGCTCTGGAACTTCCGGAATTTCTATGCTAAAGAATCAAAAATCCGCAACTTCGCGTGATCTTAGGTTCACTTCCGAAATCGCGTCAATGCATGGAAAAGGGAAATTTCCTCTATGAAAAGGAAATTTTTTTTCCATTTTCGGAGAAATTGTGTATAAGAATTTTGTTTCTATAATTTAGGGATAAAACCTTTCATGTATACATGTAATTTTTTATCCTTAAAACAATACAAAATCCGGAATCCTCAAGTCCTCGGCCATTCCAAATTTCGGATTATTTGCATTTTTTGTCAAAAAAAACCTTAATCTAACCTTCCCTGCGGAAATTTTGCGTTTGCAATACTAAAATAGCAGATATATAAATAGGAATAAGTAGAAAGAATATATAAATAGAAATTTTTTTTAAACAATGCAAGAAATTTTACTTGGAAATCTTCTAATTTTTCTGTGTGGTATTTACTCTGAACATGTCCGTTATTTTGCTTTGTTAGGTCCAGGTTTACCTCATTGTACTATGAAAATTGTCAAAAAGATGGAAAAAATTGAGAAAAAAAACTCGGGTTAGCAAAACGTCCGATATTTTTTTTCTTTGAAATTTTTGACAATTCTAAATATTGGACATCCACATTTGGGACTTAAAAGAAATTATTTGTGATAATAGGGAATTTTATGACTGTTTTTAAAGACAAATCTGTAGACATTTTATTTTTGTCCTTATTTTCACGTTGCTCCGGAAGAAAAAGACTAAATTAATTTCAGACTTTTTCAACAACAAAAAAATTAGACATAATTTTTCAAAGAAAAAGAAGAAATTAAAAAAAAAAATTAAGTTAATATTTTAAAATTATATACTTTTTAAATGAAGAAAATAAAAATATCCTTCCAAAGAAAGAAAAGATATAGATAGCTGGGGAGGATCTTTTTATTTTCTATTTTTATACTTGAGTATATTTAGCATTATTGTTATTTGTTACTTTTTTTGCTTGCTTAGTCACTTTTTGTCACCTTTTTGTACTCGATTAGTCACTTTTTGTCACCTTTTTGACTCGATTAGTCACCTTTTTAGTTCAATTTGTCACCTTTTTAGACCTTGAAACCTGTTAGGAGCCCTGTAAATCTGAAATGGTAAAAATAAAGTAGTATTTTGTTTCTGCATATTGTCAACTATAATGAAATATAGCAACTGCAAAATTTTCCATAATGGATGAAATTGCAAATCTGTCTTGTGTGATTTTTGTAATAATTTCACAATTTCCCATTAATATGGATAATTTTGAACCCCTTTTGCAAAGAAATTTTTTTATATCAAATGTAAAATTCACATGGCATAGAAATTACCTGCTTACAAAAAAGTTGTTAATTGTTTACAGAAATATATTCAAATGCATAGAAAAAAAATGTTTTCCAAAATAGTGCAAGAAAAAAAGATTAAAAAAAATAGGTATAGTTAGTTAAATGATAAAACAAATGCTTCATTGAAGTAGATAACTTATTGAATTAAAATCATAAAAAATGTATCAACTCCAGAGAAAGAATTCAGCATGCTTATTTACAAAACTCGTAACTGCTATACGAAGGAATTGTTTTGGTAATCATTGACGGATTAGTTTTAAAAACCTGTTTACAGTAAATTGTTACATTCTTTTTTGAAAGTTCAACAAAAATAGTTCAGTTCAAGAATATAATCAATTATAATGATTTGTTAATTTACTGTTTTTAATCATAAAAACTTATTTTAGGGAAATGAAACATCACTTCCAATGGAGATGTGTTCCACTTGTAAGTACTAACTAGCACACATAAATATTTTTTCTTATTCTTTAAAGTTTTTTAATATTCATATTAAAACAATATTTTCATGCTTGCAGTTGATCCTGATGAAATCAAACGATTGGGGAAAAGATTCCGTAAATTAGACTTGGATAATTCTGGATCTCTAAGTGTTGATGAATTTATGTCATTACCAGAATTGCAACAAAATCCTTTGGTTCAGCGTGTTATAGATATTTTTGATACAGATGGAAATGGGGAAGTGGATTTTAAAGGTAATAATTGCATGTTTCACAGAAATGTTAAGCAACTTGTCAAGTGAATTATTTCAGAGCAAAACTATTGTGCAGAGCTCATCTTTCAATTTTTAATTTATATAACTATCATTTCTCATAATTATTCCTGATTTTCCAGAAAAACACTTGGTTTTCTGTCTGGATTACTAGAAAATAAATCTTCTAGATTTTTCTTTTCTATGTGAAAAAATTATATATATTTTTTCAATTTGAGATTTTTTAAGTGATGCCGAGTCGTTGCAATCCATGCTGGAACTGTTGCATACCTGTCAACTTTTCTGTAAATCTTGACAGAAATGGTATTTGGATTGGGACATATATAGGTTTTTCTTTACGGTAAGTGACGCTGATGTCAGATTTGGAATTCAGCAGTGGCAACTATGAAAAGCATCAAAATCAGTGGTTGTTAAATTGTCATAAAAACCTTTGTCACTAACTTTCAAGCCGACCAACCGGTATAGTGGTTAAGGTGTTAGCCTCTAGATCGGAGGGTTCCTGGTTCGAATCCGGGTCCGGGTATGGATGTTTGTAAACGTATGGTGTAGAGGCGGCTGGTGCATCTTAAATCTATCGTGGCCGAAAGTCCTCACGTTGGGTTGGTGTGGAAGTTTGGAGAGTGGGGTGCCAGCTCAGGTGTTGCTTCGTCATCTGACCGTGGTTCAAAATTACGAGGTGTTGTCCTCGGATCTTTCCCTTAAGGGACTGATCCCGGACCGTCGTCAATAGCCCGTTGTGTTGCTCTAGTACGACGTTAACTAAAGATTACCAATTACCACTAACTTTCAAGAAAAATTCCTTCTTTCGTAAAAAAAAATTCAATTTCTTATTTTGCCTATAATTAGTGCCATTTTCTGTAAAATATTGCTAAATTGGTTTAGTTGATTTCTTGCTGCCATCAAGCTTGACAAAAATAGAAAGCAGGGTTACTTTTTAAAATTGCCTCTTTATGAACAATTTGGAGCAATTGTTGCTAATTTGGCTGGAGTTATTTTATTTTAATTATTTAAGGCAATTTTTCTGTTTTATTGTATTTTTAATATGACAGTGTCCTTTCCCCCAGCAAGCTTACCACCTTAATAAAATGTTGACTCCGGAGTGTCTGATTTCCCATCAGAACTGCATTATGGAATTCTGTTATTTTTTTTATTAAAATTTCTGTGTGTTAATTTAATTTTCATTGTTTGATTGAGTTTAATAGATTTTTATTTGAAAATGGTAAATTTCCGTTTTGTAATATTTTTTCCAAGATATTTTTTTAGATGCATAAATTCTACAGCCCTGATATTTTTTAAATGTTAGTATGATCTTTTAATCCATTGAATACAAAAGTTTAGGTATTGTGGTGAGTTTGGGTTAGTAATCATATCCAATCAAGTTCTTAAAGTAACAAGTACTGTTGTGCTTTCAATTTTGTTAAAATGGGAGTTCTTTCTAAATGGGATGCTTTCAACCATAAAGCTCGTTAATGAAATACAGTCCAAAATCCGGAACTCTGCCATTTCAGACTTTTCCTAATGTTATTTCCAGATTTACATTTTTTGTCAAAAAAAAAAACTTAATCGGGAAACCCCCCCCTCCCCCCCCCCACAAATTTTGTGTTTGCAATAGTAAAATAACTTATACAAATAGGAATAATTTTTTTTAAGGAAAAAAAAACCTTTTTAATACAATGCCACAAATATTGTACTCTTGCAAATCTTCTAATATTTTTCTGTGTGGTATTTACTCTGAACATGTCCGTTATTTTGCGTTGTTTCATCAATTAGGTCCAGGTTTAACTCCTTGTTCTTTAAAAATTGTCGGAAAGATGGAATAAAGTGTGAAAAACAAAACAAAAAACGCTAATTAGCAAAACAAAGATTTTGGACAATTTCGGACGTTTGATTTTGGGTTTTTGTACTGTATCAGTGTTTTTAGTCTGCAAATTTAATACGCACAAAAAGATTCAAATTGAAAATTTAATTTATGCCATCAAGTGAATTCTTTTACCAATTTAATTATTATTTTTATGTAATTTATAAAACTAAATCAATTTTTTTATAAATTATTTGCTTTCAACTATACCTTAATTTTAGATGTTCATACCATATGGTTTTGAATTTTAAAAAATTTATTTCTGGATAAAATTTTCTTAATTTTCTTTTTGTCTTGTTTTTAGAATTCATTCAGGGAGTGTCTCAATTTAGTGTCAAAGGTGATAAGGAATCCAAGCTTAGATGTAAGTAGGAATCACAATTTTTCGTCTTTATTTTTAGATTCTTGGTTCTGTATTTATCTATTAAGATCATAATTCTTCAAATACGTTCATTACGGCAAAATAGAATTTTAAAACAATTATAGTATTGTTTTGTTGTGCCATTCACAATAGCCTTTTATGCAAACTAATGCTGTACCTAAGAAATAAGTGTTATGCATTGCACATCAATATTTTTAAAAAGCAGCTTGGTTGTCTTTCCCATTTAAAAGTATTTTTCACGTGATTCATAGATTGTTTCGATCTCTGGAAATGTAATAACTATTTAAATATTAAATGCGGTTATGCTTGAGGATAAACATTTCCTATCAAATTTTTATGAAAGAAAGTTTTGTGGTGTTGCCTAATAAGTTATATTGAATACTTTATTAGTTTTTATTTATATATTTAATTGATAATACTTCGTATTTCAGTTGCATTTCGAATTTACGACATGGATAATGATGGATACATATCGAACAGTGAGCTGTTCCAAGTTTTAAAAATGATGGTTGGAAGCAATCTAAAAGATGTTCAGCTGCAGCAAATTGTGGATAAAACTATTTTATTTGCTGATAAGGATGAGGATGGCAAAATCTCATTCCAGGAATTCTGCGCTGTAAGTTTCCTAATTCTTTCTTTTTAAAAATCATGTTTGCTCTGCTCAGAATTCTGATGCTCAAACAGCGTTCCTGCCTACTTTTTCGAATTTTCCAGAAGTCTTGAAAAACGCTTATTATTATTATATTATTTTATTTATTATTTTTTTTTTTTTTTTTTGGGGGGGGGGGGGTCTTCCAAATCAAAAAATGATTATTTTCTGGATTTGTTTCTTATTAAATAATTTTTAAATAATGGCAACTTTGAAGTTTTAGTGCTAAACCATGGCAACATAGAAGAAAATATCGTAACCAGTGCAAGAGAAACCTAAAGATATTCTAAACACTTGAGAAACGCTTAATTGCTCATTTTTGCTTACATTTGGCATCATTACTTGGAGGTTGACAGGAATGAAAGTTATATTAATTTAAAAAAAAATTTAAACATGTGTAATCTGGTATTGCTAAAGTTTCTATAGCTTTGGCCTTTGATACTCAGGATGAATGCTAAAATCCATTTTACCTATTTTGACTACCCAGTACCATTAGGCATTAACTTGGTGACAAAAATTGAAATGCCATCTTGCCCATCCCTTTTATTAGGTTTTTACCCTGTGGTGTTGAGTAATGTTTAGGTCAGATTCATGCCATAAGGAAAACACATCTTCATCTTGATATGTTATCTGTTTCAAGTATAAAAGAAATACAGCCTTATTAACTAAGTACACCAGAATCTATTTAAGGAAGGTTTGTGAGTTTTAAATGTTTATATTAACAGTTAAAAGATAACTTTTTGGAAAGTGCTAGAAAAAGTTCGACTGAAAGCTTACCTTTCAAACATGCTAAAAACTAACCATTCAATTTATACATTTATTTGGGTTATGCATAATGTGACCATTTATTTTTTCCCCCCCTCAAAACGAGACACCTGCTAATTTTTAGGTAATGGTAAGAGTATTCAATAAAACACATATTTCTTTATAGTTTTTATATATTGATGAAAAGAACAGGAATGAACAAGTGAAAATAAATAATTTATGCAGTTTTATATTTTCTGAAGAATAAATTTGCTCAAGTATATTTGGTATTGATTTTAAAAAGAATGAAATTCTTGTCAGGATTTCTTAAAATTTACTTTTGTGTTTCATTAACGGGTACTTAGTTTATACGTTAATATTAACAGTACACTTACATTTAGGCATTGTTGAAATGAAGGTATCAAGTATAATAAATTTAAATTGAATATAATAACGCACGTCGATAAAAAAACAATAATCAATCATCAAAAAAGATGCACAAGCTTTCTATGCTCTGACTAGGGATGGGATTAAGTCTTCTCGATCTTCCTCAATAAAAAATCGTTGATCGCGAAAATGATGGCAATAATTTTTTGTGATTAACATTTTCCAGAATTATCTACAATAAGTACTTTAAAACGATGAGATGTCAACAGAATCTGGGCG
This sequence comes from Metellina segmentata, assembly GCA_947359465.1. Taxonomy (NCBI): domain Eukaryota; kingdom Metazoa; phylum Arthropoda; class Arachnida; order Araneae; family Tetragnathidae; genus Metellina; species Metellina segmentata. The sequence continues at coordinate 35,654,068 of OX375882.1, forward strand.
CTGTGTGTCTACCACGAAAACTCCCGCCATAAAGATGGCGGTTGCTATTAGGGATGCGACATCGATAGCAAAACATCGATGTTCAAAATTAAAACATCGATGTTGATAATACATTGAGCCAAAAACATCAAGGTTTTTAAACATCGATGTTTTTAAAATTCAGTGTATTTAAGCTTGTTTTCCCATTTTTTAAAAACTGGTTTAGCAACTAGTGATGCAACATCGGCTCCAATATATCGATGTTTTTTTCTAAAACATCAATGTTTAGAAAACATCGATGTCGCATCCCTACTTTTCACACCCTTCATCCTTGGTCACTTTGGTCTAAAAGTATGTTCAATTTGCTGATTATAAAAATTATGCTACTTGGTTATTTTAAAAAAAATTTATAACGGTACTTTTTTCATTTAAAAATAAAACATCGATAACGTAAAAATATCGCCAAGTATAAACATCAATGTTACCAAAACATCGACCCCAATACATCGATGCTTTTTAAAAAACATTGATGTTGCATCCCTAGTTGCTATAGGAACAAGGTTTGTATGTCTTTAGTTGAATGTAAGAAGAGTTATTAAAAGAACAATTTAAAGAACAGGAATGGAAAAGAACTCTTCTGAAATAAAAGTATTTTTCATCCCTACTTTTGACCAACTTGCATATGTAAAACATATTATGCATGCTGTCATCGCCACATTACCTTCAGATTTTTTCATTTTTCGCCCCTCTTTTTGAAATTGTTACCGTGGGTTGATCATTTTCTGAAAATGGGACATTTCGGAGTCAAGAAGTTACAACCTACCTAAAAACAAGACGTATGGTCACATTAGTTATGCATAGTGCACTAATCAAGGCCCAGATTGTATTAAACTAAAAATGTGATAAAAACTTAAGAATTTATTTGATATATTTTTAATTATCAAAGTATTTTCTTGTAAATAAGGTATCTTTACTACACTCTCTTTTCAATGAATACAATATAATCCACTTACTGACAACGTAACAGGCAAATCCTTTATAGTTTATGTAGGTAGTGTTTAATGTTCTCAAATGACCGTTTTTGTGTCCTAGAAGCCAGTATAGGTTCAGTTAGGGGAAACTTGCTTTAAATCGATGTTTCTCAAATGCTGAAGTATATACATAAGTGTACTAATATGCTAATTTTTCAATCTACTATTATAAAATGAAGTGTTTGTTTTTCGTTATCACAGTCCTGACGAATCTATCGCACTTGCAATAATGGGGTATGGCACACAGGTAGTCCCATGTTTTTTGCAATTTTTGGGTTGCGGCGAATTTTAAAATTCAATCTAGAACATTTTTACATGAATTTAATGGAAATTTAATGATTATTGTTTTCTTTGGAATGGCAACAGCATAAAAGATCGCAAATTCTAAATTTATTTTTTCCATGCTTTTGTTTCATTTTGTGGAGTAAGAATTTGTCAGCAGACAAAAAATAAAATAAGAATTTTTAACTGGAGTATTGTAGTACTTTTTTCTATCTCCTAGACCGTTAAAAAGAGTAAAAATTTCAAAGGATTTGCAATCTGCGGGAAATTTCATATAGGATCTATACCTAAAAATATGGTTTTCTTTAAAATAAATGATTTTTAAGTTGAAATTTTTATATTTTTTCAAATACGAACGCTGCTGCACAGAATGACCTTCGATTGATTCTAGATTCCAGAAATCACAGGTTTCATTTCCTACATTAAGTAAAACAAATAAAAAACATTTTGACTGTCATTGTTTAGTTCTTTTTTATATAATCGGGACCATTAAAGAAAGATTAAAAATTTCAACGGATTTGAAATCTACGGAAAATTTTACAACACAGCAATATCTTGCATTTGATATTCTTTTAATAAATAATTTTTCAATTAAATATTTATATTTTCGCAAGAGATTATGATGTCACGCCGATTGGGTCTCTTGGCAATTGGAATTTGGCTGAATTTGACTATGACAAGACCATTACTGCATTGCCTGTGCTGTTGGTTTGTTTCGCAAACCAAATGGGAATTCGTAGCAATCACCGGGGGTTAGCGAGCAGTGGTCACACCTGACACGGGCTGCGCTGCGCATTAGCTAGTAATAAATCAATGCCAATAAATTAATTAGAGAATTTCTAGATTAAAATTTGAGCTTTGCGTAAAATTAGGTCCACCTGTGTGCCAAATTTCCTTGCTGTCAGTCCAATAGTTTTGTCAGGACACTGCAGGCACAGGCACTTTCTTTTTATAATAGTAGAGATTACACTTTAGTTGGAAACTTTAACAGGTAATATAAATGGTCAAAATGAAATGTGGCACAATTTAAAAGATTTTACCATCTAAAAGACACTCTAGTCTCATTCTTGTTGCACATCAGTTGAAAAAATTGCTGGGGTATATAATTTACTATTAAGTACTTACTAATAAGGGTAAAAATTAATGGCAGCCATGTGGCAACTAAAAGTATGAATGTGGAGACAGAAAAATTTTGCTACAGTCGCCACACTTTCTTAAAAACATTAGTTTACATATTGGAAATTGTGATTTTATGGGGTTTTTTTACTGAGGACGGTATAAAAATTAAAAAGAAAAGCTCTGGAAACACACATATATATATATATATATATATATATATGTATCTAATATTATAAAAGGCAGTGTTCGTCTGTCTGTCTTTTTCGTGACCGCAAAATCCTGACGATTCCATGGCACTTCAGCAATGAGATTTGGCAGACAGGTAGTCTGAATTTTTTGTGTTTGTATATATATATATGATATATTAGGGTGGTCACAAAAAAATCAATTTTCGAATTTCTACCGCGGCAGCACCCTAAAAGTTGCCAATGGGCTAGAAAATGTGATTGGCAAATTTTTAGCTCATTCTGATAATATTAACCCGTGCCTCATTGAGGTTAAAGTTAAGGAAAACAGCGATTTTTAGAAAAAAATCATAGTTTTTACACTTTAAAATTGAAACTATTCGTCCTAGAAACCTGGTTCTTGTCTTATTTCATAGGACATTTTATTGACTTGAAGTTTGATCTCATCAACTTTTTTTGCTAAAACTTATAGAATGGTATTTAGCATTTTTCATGTAAAATCGTAGTGGATACCCTCAAAAGTGAATTTTTATGCATAGCCCTAAAATCATTACAATATTCAATTAAATCTGCTTTCCAGATTTTGCTTTTGTATTTTTCATTTTGTACATTAAAAGGCTTTTGTTAGAGGTATTTTCAAAAATAAATCCAACAACATTCAAATTCAAAATGAAGGAATTAGGGGTAAAGAAGAGGAAGCAAGGAGTAAAAATAACAACAAATAGTGTTCGTATTTACTAATTATATTGTTGAATTATACATCATAACATTATTATTTAAATATACAAATTAGGTGGTAATATCTTAGATATTGTAGCTTTTAAAGAGTCTTGAAAAATGTGCCTACGTTCAGATACAACTTGTTAAAGTACTTCCGATACAACTTGTTAAAGTACTTCCGATACAACTTGTTAAAGTACTTCCGATACAACTTGTGAGTGGTATTTAGCATTTTTCAGACATTAGGTCATGACCCACAGAATTTAATTCTAGGTAGAAGTGTCATACGACTCCGCAACTTATCAAAAATAGATTTAGAAATTCCGATTTATAGGGAGTTGTTGCGCACTGTGATGGGAAATTGCTTCCAGATTTGTTGAGTGTAGAAGATGTGGAGCAGATAGCGAATTTGATTACATGTGGCGATGAAGAACAGTTGATAGGTGTTCCAATCCTTGAAAATAGTATGAGGATAATTTAGGCAAAAGCTGTATTATCAGCAGTTGAGCATTGGAGGGGCAGTTTGGAAAATCCATGCATTGTGTTTTGATACAATGGCAGTAAATACTGGTTGCCTTAGGGGAACCTGAGTTTTGCTAAAGCGGTTATTAGAGAAAAACTTTCTGAATTTAGCATGTCACCACCATGTTTTAGAAGTTGCTTACAAAGCAGTTTTTAATTGCAAAATGAGCACATCCACTGGTCCTCAGCCAGATATTTATTGAAAATTCCAGACTGGGTGGTCTAAGCTAGACAAAAAAAAAATACAAACAGTTATAGAAGATCAAAATATTAGAAATAAAATAAGTTATCCATACCAAATTTCAAGATTTCTTTTTGAACAATTAAAAAACTAATAGTCCAGGGATAATTTTAAAGAATTCATCCGACTTTGCTTAGTTCATTTAAGGCGTCTTCCTCAAAAAGACATTACTTTTAGAGTACCTGGTGCTATTCATCACGCCAGATGGATGGCTATTGCCAATTCTCTTAAAATGCATATTTTCAGGGATCAATTTTCGTTAACTGATTTAGAGAGAAAATGTATTGCATATATTTGTTTATTTATAATCAATGTTTATGTAAAAGCATGATTCAATGCCCACAAACCCACTTTGGCCCTCAACCTAGACTTACAATTATTATAATCTTTAGTTAGATACAGGAAAATTGATAAAGAGGTTGCAGACAAGGCCCTGTCTAAAATAATAAACCATCCCTGGTATCGCTACTCGGAGCAAGTTGCATTTTCATTTTTCGATGATACTTTGGGGTAAAATGCCAAAACAAGCATGGTTGAAAAATTAAGGTCCGAAGTAGAAAATGATGAAGGTGATAGGATGTAAAACCAAAACTCAATCTCTCACATGTTGTTCAATTATTGGACAAAGAAATTATTTTGTTTCTGCTTGAATTCTAAATTTTTTTATGAGATTTGAAATTGATACAGATGTTTTAAATACTGATCCCAATGTATGGTGTGAAAATCAACATTATTTAAAAGCTAAAAAAATAGTGAATGGTTTAAGCGTTGTTAATGATACTGCTGAGAGAGAAGTAAAATTAATTAAAGACTTTAATTCCTGTTTGACAAAAGACGAAGAACAACGGCAGTTCCTTTCACAAGCAGTATTTGAATGTAGACAAATTTTTCCGGACTCTTCAAAAGCTACAATATGTCAGACATTACCACCTTAATTTGTATATTTAAATAATAATAATGTAATGATGTATAATTCAACTATATAATTAATAAAATACATTTGAACACTATTTGTTGTCATTTTTACTCCTTGCTTCCTCTTCTTTACCCCTAATTCCTTCATTTTGAATGTGAATGTTGTTGGATTTATTTTTAAAAATACCTCTAACTAAAGTCTTTTTAATGTACAAAATGAAAAATACAAAAGCAAAATCTGGAAAGCAGATTTAATTGAATATTGTAATGTTTTTAGGGGCTTTGTATAAAAATTCAATTCTGAGGATATCCACTACGACCTTACCTGTAAAATGCTAAATTTAGCATTTTATAGGTAAGGTCGTAGTGGATATCCTCAAAATTGAATTTTACCATTCTATCCGTTTTAGCAACAAAAAAAAAGCGGATGATATCAAACTTCAAGTCAGTAAAATTTCCTATGGAATTAGACAAGAACCAGGTTTCTAGGACAAATAGTTTAGAAGCGTAAAAACTACGATTTTTTGCTAAAATTTGCTGTTTTTCTTAACTTTAACCTCAATGAGGCACGGATTAATATTATCAGGTTGAGCTGAAACTTTGCCAATCACAGTTTCTAGCCTATTGGCAAATTTTAGGGGGGTGCCATGGAAGATTGGGCGGAAATTTTTTTTCCCCATATACCTTGTGACCATCCTAATGATATATATCTATATTGTGTGCGTATTCTACAAAATATGTGAATGCTTGAAAATGGCCACTGAATAAAACATTCACTGGCCACAAAATTTCTCAATTTTCACCTTTACTTACTAATGCAACTTAATCCCAGCTATGCTAATAATGCAGAGCTTCCAGTTTTTCTCACAGTTTGATTTTCTTTTATCAGATGGTTGGCAATACTGATATACACAAGAAGATGGTTGTCGATGTTTGAAGGAATGCATATGATGTTGCCTCTTCATCAAAACTATTATACATCTTTCCTCATTTGTAGATAGTATATGTACAGTTGATTTTATTGCTGCCTTGGTCTTTGCACTGAACTGGATATGTAGATATTAGTTTTATATAAATTTATTAGCTTTATAAAAGAAATAAAAAAATTAATGCTTGTGCTTCTTCACATTGCAAGGGTTATGGTTTCAACCCTTTTGTACTATCAATGTAACTATTATTGATGCATTATTTGTGTACATAAAAAATTTTTCAGATGATCAATCAAGCTATAAAATTTAATTGCAGTTCAATATATTTAGAGAAAATTATATATGTGATAAGAGAAATACAGAGATTTTGTTTTTTGTATAAAATCATTTTAAATGCTTTGGTTTTATGATTTTTAATGCTGTGTTTAATTTCTTCAGGGATGTTTTTGTTTTAAGTTGTGTTCTAGTCTCCTTTCACTATAGGATACCTGATGGATATATTTTATTTTGCAAAATATTATTTTAAAACCATTAGAACAATGAAAATTTCCTTTTACTGTGAAACTTTGAGCACAAATAAATGTATATCTATAAAATTGCATGTATAAGTTTAATGATAATTTGTTTGATTGAAAAAGTAGAAAATCAGATCTATCACATTAGCTTGTATCCATTTCAATTTTTAAAAACGCATTTTCTTGAATTTCTCCTTTAAATACGTGTTAATAAAAATCTTGTAAATCGTGTAATCTCAATTTAGCAATTTTTTTAACTATTGCCATTTAATTGTTATGAATATTTTGCTGGTGTTTTTTTTTCCAATTGTTTTTGAAGTTCTGTGTTTATTGTTATTTTCCATAGATGTTGAGAGGAAAATTTTCACTGTTATAGAAATTTGCTGTAAATATTTTGTTTGTAAAAATATCACAGCAAATTACACATAAAATGCTTTGTTGAATTATCAATAGAATATTATTTTTGTTTTGTGATGTTTAAATCATGTTGTGCATTCTAAATTTTAAGACTTTTCAATGTATGATAAAAAAATACTTTTTGGGAATGTGTTATGAATTATTTATTCCATGTATTATTTTGATTTTTTTTGTTTTTTTTGTTTCAGTATTTGATCTCAAATTGTTGTTTTCCCATGTATTGTGGGAGATGTGTTTTTCTTTTGAATTCATTGTGGTACACATGAATTTTTTAATGTGTTTGAATTATATTTTAACCTTTTTTCCTTAACCAGAATGATAAATACATATTTCCTTTATGAATTAACTTTTTCCTTTTTATAACTAAGATCTGAAAAAGGATTTTTATATGCTATTCTATAACTTTAATGACTTTTGTAAGGGAATGTTTAATGAATAATTTTTTGATTGGATATGTTTGTATATAAAATAAATTTTAAAATTAGATGCATCTTTTAGTAGTTTAGATGAAATCTGAATTTAAAAAATGGTTTAAATTGATTGCACTTTAACTTGTTATTTTGAGTTTTTATGCATTGTTAAAAATTCATGTAGAACTATTCAAATTTTATTGCAGTTCAAATTTGTTGTAGAGATGTTTTTACTATGTATGTTCATCAATGATTGAAAAATATGCTAAATTTTTTCAATTGCACAATTCTTGAATGTGTATACTCTTTATAATGCTGGCCTTGTTTTCTGGAGTTCAATACTCCTTTTGAATGTTAGAAAAATTCAGACACTATCCCAGTTTTTAAATTTTCATGTTGATGAATATCTTTCTGTTTTCATAATATAGGCACATAAGTAGTAAATTAGAGTACATTTTCACTTTATTTTATCAATAGTGAATAAATATATTAATATATCTATGTATACACTTATAAAAAGATTATTTGTATTCAACATTGTAAATAAAGTTCTATATGAATCATACTTTTTTTCTTGTGTCAGTGTAGGAAAGTTTCGATGCATGTAAATTAAAGACATATTAATCTGAAAACAAATATAAAATAATATTTGTAATTGTTTTCAGATTATCAAACCTATCAACTAGTATAAAATATATTAATGTAAGCACTGTTAAAGGTTAAGTTCCAATGCAGGTAATATATACAAACATTACAATCCAACTTATGAATTTTGATTAATCTGGTCACAATGGGTTAGAGTTCGCTAATATACCAGTGATAACTGAAAAACACCAGGTGTGTGTGTGAAATACATTTAAACATGATTACTATTTAATTTCCCCTTAGACATTGTGGTAGACAGAAAAAATACTGTATCCATTGAAGAAAATCTTCAACTAGTTAGACCAGGGTCGATAATTTTTGAAACCAAAAAAAATAATAGTAGGATGAAACCCGTTAAAAAAGGACGAGAATATAACAAAAATGAAAGGAAAAATAATTTACGGGCGATCTGAGGTCGGGAAATGGAAGGGGGTGAGGTTTTAAGGGTAAAAAACGGTGTATCTCAATTTCCGGCAAAACTACAAGTCCTATGGAAAAAAATTAAATGACAAAGTTGTAGGTAATAAAGAGACCTACAACTTTTGTAATTACACTTTTTTCACATAACCTCAAAATTTATGTGAAAAATTAAAATAATCAAGTTTTTTATTTTTATCTTATGCAAAAAAAAAATTTTTTTTCACGAAATTTTGTGAAAACTTACCTTTTTATGTCCTAAAGACACAGTATTTTTTTTTATTTGAAATATTTATTTTTTCACCTTATTTTGACTTAATATCGAAAAAACACCCTAATTTTCAATCGAAAATTCTCGCGTCAAAATATCAGCTTTTTAAAAAAAGTTGGTGAGTTTTTTGTTCGTTGAAATCTCTTCTTTCTGATAATGTAAAAAATATATATACATTACTATGGTAAATGTTCTCAGAAAATGCAAAAAAAAAGAAAAAAAACTCGAATCCGAAATTTTTTTTTAAATCACTGTACAATTTTGAGCTATTTAGTAAAATTTACACTTTAATTACTTGAAAAACGTAAGATTCTATGTTACATTGAACAGATTCATCCATATTGATAATCTGAAAAGATAAAATCAAATTAATAATGCCTTTATAGTTTTATCATGAGTACTTCTTACACTGATAAAAAAGTTAACTGGATTCAAAAGACTTGATCATTCAACTTTAATTTTTTAGGTTATGTTACATTAAGCATACTATTTATGACGGAAAATATTATTTTTATTTTAGAGTTGATTGATACAGATTAAAATATAGTTAGTACTTACCTTGCTATGTAGATTCCAAAAGTGTGTTTTAAAGTAAATTTGTCACAGTTTTCTTGAAGTAACTCAGCCTGCACGTGTATTTTTATGAACGATGTTGTTTACTGCTCTGTATCTCGAATACTGGCTAACGGTTTTTACAGCTGCTACGAAATAACAGGTAGAAAGACCTAGACCCACCTAGCCCCTTCCCCACTTCTCTATGAAATACCTTTTGATGGGCTAAAATTATCACTAGGTAACTCAGGTATATAAGTTATCTTAAAATAGCAATAAATAAGCATCTATGCACATAATTTAAAGAATATTCTACAACTTTCCCAAATATTGTAGATGTCTTATTAAATATTAACTTATTTGGTTGTTAATTATAGTAGAATATTTCGATTTGTATTTTTTTGTTTATCAATGTAACATTGAATCTTATGTATTTCAAGTAATTAAAGTGTAAATTTTACTAAATAGCTCAAAATTGCACATAGTGATTAAAAAAAAAATTTCGGATTCGAGTTTTTTTCTTTTCTTTGCATTTTCTGAGAACATTTACCATAGTAATGTATATATTTTTTTACATTATCAGAAAGAAGAGATTTCAACGAACAAAAAACTCCTCAACTTTTTTTAAAAAGCTGATATTTTGACGCGAGAATTTTCGATTGAAAATTAGGGTGTTTTTTCGATATTAAGTCAAAATAAGGTGAAAAAATAAATATTTCAAATAAAACAAATTACAGTGTCTTTAGGACATAAAAAGGTAAGTTTTCACAAAATTTCGTGAAAAAAAAAAAAATTTGCTTAAGATAAAAATAAAAACCAAAAACTTGATTATTAGAATTTTTCACATAAATTTTGAGGTTATGTGAAAAAAGCGTAATTATAAAAGTTGTAGGTCTCTTTATTACCTACAACTTTTTCATTTAATTTTTTTCCATAGGACTTGTAGTTTTGCCGGAAATTGAGATACACCGTTTTTTACCCTTAAAACCTCACCCCCTTCCATTTCCCGACCTCAGATCGCCCGTAAATTATTTTTCCTTTCATTTTTGTTATATTCTCGTCCTTTTTTAACGGGTTTCATCCTACTATAATTTTTTTTTACTTTTTACCATTTTAAAAATTATCGACCCTGGTCTAAGTCTGATATATATTTACTCGAAATTCAGTAAATGTGATTTATCATTGACAAACACTGCTTGCATGATCCATTGCAACCTACCTTCATCCTGATCACAATCAATATAAAAAATGCTGATTACAACCTCTGATTTGATGGTTAGGAGTAATCTAAAGTGCCTTAGGAATACCATAACATCGCATTATTAAACTTTTAATGGTACAAGATAAGTTTGGATATTTAATACATGTAATTATATTTTTAGTTAGCTGCTTTCTTGGCTAAATTAATCATTTCAGAGAACTAACTAGACAGCACATAATTCAATCGCTATCTAATAAATCCAATATGGGCATCCTAATACAGTTCTCGAGTAAATTCCAACAAAAAGTGAACAAATGCATAGACTATATGTTTTGACTGAAAAAATTAAATCAAAAATACAATAAGTTACTTTTAAGAAATATTATTTTTTAAAGTCCGAAATGAATACAAAATAAGGCGACATTTGATAAACTATAACATTGGCTCTTGTAATGAAATGCAGCAACTGGCAAAAATGCTCATTTGTATAGAGGATGCAAAAAGATTGAAAAATTTTCCATGTTCAAATTGTAAGTTTCGTACGAATTCTTACTCATCTAGCAAGGAAGTAAGTTCCAGACATTGCCTCTTGTGCAATTTTTAAAATGTTACTCAAGCCCGCCTGCCAAAGTTTTTCCTTTTTAAACTTGAATTTTGGTGAAATAATGATATAAGTTATGGCTTTGGCCTGATTTCAATTTTATTAGACACCACCAAGGTTAAAAAAAAAGTCTCCTTTGACAGCCCTGCATTAAGCTATGTAAGAAACATCAGTTTGTTTAGGTTCTAATAAGTAACAAAATAAAAAATGTCAGCATGATAGTTTATATCTAATATTATAAAAGGAAGTGTTTGTTTCTTGCATGCAGTCCTGATGAATCTATGGCACTTGCAGTAATGGGATTTGGCAGAGATATTCCAAATTTTGGGGTCGTTGTGAATTTTGAATTTCAATCAAGAACATTTTTAAATGAATTCAAGAAAATTTAATTCTTGTTTTCTTTGGAATAGCAACAGCATAAAAGATCAGATTCTAAACATATTTTTTCCGTTTTCATTTTGCGCGGAGGAATGATTTTCCAGCAGATGATAAAAAACAAAGTTTTAACTTTAGTTATGCAGTTCCTTATTCTATCTCTTAGACCGTTATAGAAATTTAAAAGTACATAGAGTAAAAATTTAAACAGATTTGAAATCTGCGGAAAATTTCACAGATCAATACCTAAAAATATGATTTTAAATAATTAAAAAATTTTAATTGAATATCTTTTATATTTTTGCAAGAGAATGTGACGTCACACCAACATTAGTGTTCCAAAAATAAAGATAACATTTCCTGCCCTCACGATTTGAGCAAACATTTTGGCTGGCATTATTTTGTACTTTTTAGTAAAATCGGGATCGTTTAAAGATAGATTAAAAATTTCAACAGATTTGAAATCGGGAAAATTTTATACCAGTTAGATACTTTATACATTTGATTTTCTTTTTAAAAAAATTTCAATCAAATATTTATTGATACAAGATATTGTAACGCCACAGGCAACTCCATTATGGCTGTTATCCAAATTGCGAAGCAAACCATAGTTCATGCTAATCATAATTTGGTTTGCGAAGCAAATCGGCATACCAAATTGGAATTAGCAGGGAATTCATTGCTATATGCTACAAATTACGCAACGCCATTATGGCTGTTATCCAATAGGCTACGATTTCGTAGCAATCACTGGGGGTTAGCGAGCAGTGGTCACACCTGACCCCATGATAAGAACTATCACAGGCAATGCCGTGCAGTGGCTAGTTTCAGAACAAAAACCAATGTTTTCATTGTTCTTAAATATCTTTAAAAGGATCAACATGCTGTGTTAAATAAACATATGCAACACATTTTCACATTACATAAATAATTACAATTGTTTATTTTAATAAAATATGACAAAGCAAAGTGCAAGAATGACTTCAAACCACTATGTCAACAGAATGCACATAAAACATTAACACTCATTAACTATATAAAATAACTAGATAGTTGATCTTAGGTCTCTTGTATTCAGAACTTGACAATTGTGTAATGCCACTTCTTATTTCCTACAACACAACTAGTATTATTGGCACACCATCAGTAACAGCTTTCTCTAGTTGCCCTTGAGTATCCACAACAGATTCAAATGTCCTTGACTTGGGTTCTTCATATAGTGACAAAGACATTTATATGATGCATCCAGATAGCAATAATAACCCAGAGTGATGTGCCCCAAAGATTCATGAACAATTCGTTCATATGAGTTGGTTGTACTTGCCATTTCCATGGAAACATATTATGAGTGATTTCATGTCCAACATACAGCATAATTGAGTTCATGCCTATTGGAAGTAATATTGATGAGATGATTATTAAAGTAATATTAATGGCTGCAGATTAAATTGATGATGAATTAGACAAATGAAATTGCTATTAAAATTTAAAGGTATGCAGAAATTTATAATTATATTTGAAATTTCTAAAATTGAGTGTAACACAATTGTTTCAGGGTTCCACTCTAATTCAGAAATAAAATTCCCTGATTTTTCCAGACAAATTTTTACAAAATTCCAGGTCATACTTAAGCAATTCACGACATTTTAAAAGTGGAAAAACCAAGAAATAATTTAGCATTTAATAGACAATAATAAAACCAATTTAAGAATTATACACTGTAAAAACTAATACACAAAGCACAAGTAATTTTGCATTAAAATACTTATTCAAATAATCCCACATATTTGACTTAACCAATTTGGGATTTAATGTATCATTCGCATAAAATTCTTCAATTGAAGCCAGTAGACGAAACTAAATTTTTTACCAGTTAAATATTAGCTGTTTCTTTTAAAATCGGTTGAAAAATTCTATTCGTACAATAAAGTGATACGAAACTGTTTAAAAATCTTATTAGCTACTTTTATCCCAAGCATCTGAAGACATGATCAAACATTTCCAGGTTATTGAGGCAATTTTCCAGGTTTTGGACAAAAATGCATAATTTTCCGACTTTTTTTGGACAAAATTAAATTTTCTGAAAATTCCAGATTTTTCCTGACCTGTGGGAACCTTGTTCTTTTTAGGCAAAGAAAGAATTAGAAAACGTTTCTATTGGATTTTTTCAGGGAATCCTTGTTATAAATCCATAAGTTATGAAATTATTGCACATACTGCCTATCTACCATAAAAACTATTCTGCCGATAAGTCTGGTTGCCCTAGAAATTAGTCTTATCTCAATTTCCCAAGGGATACGAGAATTGCATTCATGCTTCGCCAAATGGCATATTCACAATAACAAAAATAGGTAATATATTTGTTATAATTTTTACCAAGACATATCTCTTTCCACTATGATCAATTGTCACAATTGAAACTGATTTCATCAGTCATGATTTTTTCAGTCATTCATCTCTACCATAAATGACCAGGGAGTGTACAAATTGTGACCATCACTACTTAGAATCGAGCCGTGGTAGTTCAGTCAGTAGAGCGTCGGGCTCGCATCGGAAGGGTTGTGGGTCCTGTCCTCGGTGGAGCTTGCAATTCTGATGGTTGCGAGATCGGCGCTTGGACCTGGCTAAAGACCGTCGTGTTTGCTAATGGTGGCTGGGGCATGTTAAATAGGTCGTGGTCACAAAGTCCCCCATGTTCCCATACCAAATCAATACCTCTGGGGGTACCTGATCAGGGGGTTATCGGCCTCTGATTGGGATCTAAATTACGATATGTGTGAGTGAATGGATGTGTGAAAGGGACCTTCCTGTAAAACGGATGTGTCATGCCTGAAGAAGTCCATCCCTCCGAGGCAATGGTACCCCCAATTGGGCCATATATGGCCCGCACAACAACAACAACTACTTAGCAGTGAGAGCAATTCTTGTGAAAAAAGAGATTTACAATCATATATGACATATTTATAACTCTTTTAGTGTAACTGTAATTGGTCAATATACATATTTTCAAAAAGGAAAATTATAAGCACTTAACTACAAAATTATTCTAATGATTTCAGTGCTTAAAATTGCAATTTTGAATGAAAACGAAATGTTTGATACTGAAGAATGATTAAATTAAATTAAAGCCATTATATCAACCTGTTCATGAAAGAAACAATAAATTAAAACAAACGTCAAATGAAAATGATAATTAAACTTATAAAGATGTTAGTTAAAAATAATTTTTTTTTTATGAATAAAAAATTTTACACTCTAAAAATACTTTTATTGGGAAATCAGTCAGGAAATATATAGTTTTTATAATCAGAATATTTTATATAGATTTTACGTTTTAGGAATTTAAGTAAATATTTAATTTTTACAATATTATAATGGTTTACCTGCTTGATAAAATGGAGCACCTGACCATAACTTTTTTACATCGATAATGTAGAAGCATATTGAAAGTAAAGCAAATGCTAAACTGGCAGTAGCTAATATAAAAGAAGTGGACCTGAAATAGGAAAATAAAAGTTTAAAATAATAAATATAGAAATTTTTGAAAACCTCACATTTACAAAGAATGCACAACCAATATCACTTTCATTACATTTTTGTTGAATATTCAACAAAATGCTGTTCCAGGATCAAACTCTTAAAAAAGTAAACAATTTATAAAGTAATGAGATCACAATTAAAAACAATTAAGTTAATGTGAAACTTATTTATCTCAGAAAGAAAGAAGTGATACCAAGAAACGATGTATAAGAAACCAAGTAAAACATTCATATACCAGTCTTACCTTCCAGAGATTAACGCATTTTCATTCCATTCGTAAAATCACTGACTATAACTAATGGAGTTTTCTTCCATTTTGGCAGAACAAATAAGATCGAACAAATAAGATAAGTATCAAAATTAGTTAAGATATTTTTTTATCAAGAGAAAGTGTATGGAATTTAATTGAATGCTTAAAACATTTTTACTCAATATCGAATTTTTTTTTTGTTAAAAGATATTCCCTATTTACAAAACATACTCAAGCATTACCTCTCCATGAAGAGGAAAACTATTCAGTTCAGAACGTTTTCAGATAGTCAATTTAGTAGAAACACATAAAAAGGTGAGAAAGCAAACTGGGATGCTATACATATTGCCTAACCTTGATCGTTCAAACGTATTCAGCCATAGCTTTCTGTTAATCAGTGTCCATTTTTGAAATATTTTTCTTAATCCTGAGATATTTCACTGATAGTAAAGAATTTTTGTGTTGAACTAGACACAAAAAGATCAGTGAAGAGCCAAAAAACCAAACTCAGCTAACGATGTAAAATTTAATTTTGCTCTGCTCTTTAAAAAAAAATCGAAGATTTTATCCTAAATAAATTTATGAAAATTCACATATTATTCAAATCACTATCACTAAAATAGTTGTTAAATTTTAAAATAAGTATAATTGCATTCTTTTTAAAAATGTTATTTTAAACTTTATTTGAAAAAAAGGAATTAGTAAAAACTGTACAGGTACCATAGGTTTTTATTCACAGGAATCCAGCCATCATTTTTTGAAAAGCAGCACAAAACACCAGCACATAATCCCTATAAAAGAGTTATATCAATATCAGATACAATCAAAATATTTTATTTCCCTCAAATTCATTTGACACTCACAAGGGTAGTAATTATATACATATTCAACTAGTTACCACTGTCCCAGTCTAAGCCATTCTGTGTATCACCACATAATTTTGAACCATGGTCAGATGACGAGGCAACATCAGGGCTTATAACAGGTTTTAAGGTGGCAAAAAGTGACTAATCCAACAAGAAAAGTGACAAAAAGTGACTAATCGAACAAAAAATAAAGTGACAAATAACAATAATAGCAAATATGTTCAAAAAAAATTTTCTAAAATTAATTTTTTCTTTACTTCTAAAGAGAAAAATGTGCATTTTTTAAAGTCTGCCTATGCTGATCAGCATCATCTGAGACTTTTGTCGCTCTTCAAACATTGCCTAAGCAAGTGCTGCTTCCTTAAAATCTTTATTTTTTATAATCTTCTTGAGTATATCATTGGCTTCCTTAAACACTTTTTTGAAGCACTGTCCGATGCCTCATCCTCTTCCTTACGCCATAATTTTAAGTTTTCGTTCTTCTATTACCTTTCTTTTCTTTGCCAGCTGCTTAACATTTTTTTTTGTTCTCTTTAAAAAAAATGTCTGCTTCCAGTCTTTTTATTTTATATCCTTCTCGAATTTTTCTTGTGCCTTCTGTTTTATATCTTCTAATAAGGCATTGTAGGCTTTGTATGCAACCCTTCCCATATCCATCAGCTTTGATCTGATCAGCACCAAATAAGGTTGATTATCAAAATTTGTCAAGCTACTTCAGACTGTCATAAATGCATTGAGTGTGTGTTCTGACAATGATGGGACTCCCGTCAAAGCTCTTCCAGATGCTGAGAAGCCACATTCAATGTCAGCACTACCATGAGCAAGTGGCAGAGCAGCCTTCACTAGCTTTGACACAACTAGGTACTTAGGATCCACAACACTAATGTCTCGCAGTCTGAAGAACAGGTTCCAGTAAACATCAATAGGCTTCATTCAAAATTCTTCTTCCTCAAATTCTCTTTGGAGTAATTTCCACTCATCCTGTAGTATGTCTCTTGGGACCGCCCATGGTATTGCTCTTGCAACTTCTAATACTTGTCGTACACTCTCACCACTGAGTCTCAAGAGGAACTAGACAGGATAAAACTTTAAGGAGAGATGAACTGAAGGAGGACTTCTTCAAAAGATATTTAACGCTAGCAATGTAATGCATCTGTGTGAAACCTTATAAAAAAGAAATTCCTTTCCCTCTTTCACATTCTGTAGTGCTTTAGAAATTTGATCTCCACTCACAATATTAGCCAGAGGCAACAGTTTCTGAGGACATACATCTTCCTTTTCATCCATCTACAAATCTTGAATAAATTTCTATTTGTAGATCCTACCCAAAATTGTTCTTATCAACAATCCAAGTTGAGATGGAAGGTTATGCATTAGGGGTTCCTATTTCTGAAGAAATTCGGTCACACGATCATACAGTCAGTATCGGTTATATGGTCAGCTCAGTGGTCCAGAAAAATCAGACCATATAAGCGGAGTGACCATATATATGGAACAATACTACACTATTTAATTATAGTGGGATTATATTCACCTATCATAATATAGTGCTCATAAACAAATAATTAAACTTTTAAGAACATTTTAAAAATTAATTCGCAAAGTAAAAACTACTGTAAGAAATATGCAATATTTTTTAGTGAAATTTATTAGCTTACCTTACCAATCTAAGTACAGTACGCATACGTAAGTGTATCCATATTCAGTTATCTCTACTATTATAAAAGGAAGTGTTTGTTTTTCTGTTTTTTGTAATCATAGTCCTGACGAATCTACGGCACTTATAATAATAAGATTTGGCACACAAAAAAATCCGAATTTTTTGCGAAATTTAAAATTTAACCTAGAACATTTTAAAATCAATTTGATGGAATTTAATTTTTAGTGTTTTCTTTGGAATGGCAATAGTATAAAAGATCGCAGATTCTAAATTTATTTTTTTCGTTTCCATTTTCATTTTGTGCAGAGGAACAATTTGTCAGCAGACTAAAAAAAATAAATATAATTTTTTAACATTTTAAACATAAATGAAAGTTTTCTTTCGTCACGTATGATCCAAATGAAACAAAATTTTTCTTTACTCTTTTCGTCTCAATGTCAACGTACTTTTCACACAAGGATTGATAACTTCAGCTAATAAACAGACAGAAGTCCACCTGTTGTGCTTGGGGAGGAATAAAATTGAAGGGGTGGGTAACACCGACGAAGATGCAACGCAAAAGAGAAATGAGGGAAAGGGAAGAGAAGTAAAGGTGTAAATTCAGGTCCTCTCCAGGGTTGCAAAGACTTTTTTTCTTCTGGTCATTCCCTGTGTTGCTCCCCGCCTCAACTAAAAAAACGTTAAAACAATTACTACTTTTCAAAAAAAAAAAGCCTCTTTCAAAAGATTAAAAAAAACGACCACATAACGGATAACCAGGAAAATAAAAAAATTAAATTAAATAACCAGGACTATAAAAGCGATGCCCTTTAACACATGTTCCCTATTAAGTTAGACAGGACTTTAGAAATTTTACCATATAAGCAGGATGATCTTATAAGAAGGTGACCATATAACCGGTACTGACTGTATATACTCTTGCACTTGATACGATAAATATCCCCTCAGTATTCATAGTTTCTCTGCTAAGTAAATGAACAATTTTCTCATAGCCTGGTCTTTGTATCACGTTTGGCTTCTTTATTGGAATGTAGTGAAAGAAATACTTTCACACTGCAATTCACAGTTCAAGTAACCTTTCAGCAGCTGGCTTAAGGCTTAGCCACCTGCTTGAACAATGCTTGATGAAATAGCGAATGGGAAGCTTCAAGTCTCCTTGAATTTGTTTGTATGTTGACCAACACTTAGGCCACTGATTAAAAAATCAATCAATAGAGAGAAATTTCCACAAAGAAAAACTAGTTCAGACACGTCTTCACCAAGCTTTAAAGTCGGCTCTCCTATTCTTCCTATATTGAATTCCTTAGCACCAGGCTATGTGACCAATGGTGATGTAGAGTAATTCAAAGGAACTGCGTTCCACTGCCTTTATTGAAATTACAAAGGAAGGAAACTATATTCTGCTGCTGAGTATTTAGAGGGCTGCATTGGTTATTTGATGGTAAGATTATCTTATTTGGTGATACTTAAGACTCCATTTCTTTTCGCGAATCAAAATCAATATTATAGTAGCAGGCGCCAGCCATAGCATCACATTACGATCACCTCAAAATAAATACAAAAAAAGGTTTGATTTAGGCAGAAACACAGGCGTAAATGGCGTATCTGTTGTATAGGAAACTAGTCTGGACAAGTTCCAACACAAGATGAAAGTACACAATATGTACTAGGTTAACAATTGACTTTTTTTAGAGGGAAAAAATAAACTTTTTTTAATTGCGCACTAAAAATTGTTTTCTCCAAGTAGAATTTAAGAATTCAAACACCTGAAAAAGTGACAAAATTTCAAAAAAGTGACAAAAGAACAAAAAAGTGACATGTTACAAGCACTGCAACATCTGAGCTGGCACCCAACTTTCCACACCAACCCAATGTGAGGACTTTCGGCCACAACAGATTTAAGGTGCACCAGCCACTTCTACACTATACACTTACAAACATCCATCCCCTGACCCGGATTCAAACCAGGAACCTTCCAATCTAGAGGCTATCACCTTAACCACTATACCGGTTGGTTCAGCACTAATTTAATATATATATTTATTGTTATTTGTATATGCTATGTGAGTAAAACAGAAAGCAAGTTTGTTATATCGTTAAGAAAATTTGCAATTATGCTATAGCAAAGTAGTCAAACAAAATAGCAGTATTTTAAAAAGACTAACAAACTAAATTTGTTTTATATGATCTTTAACTTTCTACTGTGTGATGATTATATATTATTCTTTATTTGATACTAAAAACTGTCCATACAAATTAACCCATCCAAACCCTATAATTTTTTCTATAGCTATTGAGTTTTTTTTTACCTCTTTTCTGGACTAGTTTGTCTGCCACTTGTGCTCCTTTGGAACATGAATTGAACTCCTAATTATACCCCCAATTAATTAAATTATATCCTTTATCTTATTTATTTTCCTATTAATTCAAATGTTGACCTCACATTCTTTAACTTCTCCCTTTTACAGCAATATTGAATAATAAAATTTGATATTAATTATAATGTGGAGGTACCCTGATTTCAGTTAGGTACTCCATAATTGACATGTCTATACCATTATGTATTTGAATACAAATAATCTCATCCAGTTTTGCGAGAACCATGAAAAGGTGTTATTAGAAATTAATATTCATTTTCAATTAATCATGGCAATCAAGCAGAACCTGTGGATGAGTGTTTTTGTTGTATCCCAAGAAGCATGATACTTTGATGGATTACTATATTTCATTTTTCAATCAAAATTGAACTCAGAATAACGTCATTTTCCAGTATAGTCCCTCTGATATTCAACACACTTGCACCGTCACTAAATAGGCTTTTCTATGCCCTAAAAGAGTTTCCAGTTGAGCAGATAATAACACCTGTACTGTTTCTTTCAGTTCTTACCCATGGTGAATGACTAATTTGCCACTGTATCAACAGCCAGTTGTCTGTGTAACAGAACCATGCTATGTATGCTTTAAATCCCTGTTGTCAGCAATTGTGGTAGGGAGCGGTCATCTAGATTCTTCAAGCATAGCACTTCTGCAACTATTTTGAACTTTTCAACCCATTCAGACATTGCATAGGAGTAAAAACTGTACTCTTCTGTACTGAAAGTTTTACTTAGATTTCAGTTACTGACACACTTTTCAACCACTAAAATATGGATAAATCAATGTTGCTCTTTGGTCAACAACATGGCACTGACAATAAAACTGACCTAGTCACTTCAAAACTATGCAAAAATGATCAGACAGAAAATATCGACTAGTGATACCACGTGAAAATGATAACAGAAAAACAAATACGTTTCGGATTATTATTGACTCACACTAGTAACTATAATCGCTTTCTATTTCTCACTAAAGTACATCCCATCAGACCTATTAATATAATTCAACATCAGTGATTTCTATCTTAAAATCTTGATGAACTAAACCTCTAAAACAGAAAATCTTACATTGTCCTTGGGATTTCTCTTTTATGGCTTTATACATTGTGTAGTTCCTCCATATCACCCTTAATTTTATATTTCCATAAAAACATCTTTTTATTTCTGTTGATATTTCCTATGACATGAATTGGACTGCTTATGACATAAATATTTCTGTAACAAGTCAACTATAAGTGCAGCGTCAGCTGCAGAGCTATAAACCTCCGAACTAAAAGTGAGAACCAAAACTAAATCTAACCCCTGCTCCGATCAAGGACGCCCTCAGGAGGTCAGGGAGTGATGAGCGGCATAGAATGAAGACGCGTCGTATCGTCCGTTATGTTGGGTAGTTATGAAAGGTTATGTAAATAGTATATATTGTGTCCACTTTATGTAAATTAGATTAATAAATGTTTGTGAGTGTAATGACAGTTTGTCGCTTGTTCGCCCACTTCAAGGAGGAATTTCTCAACACACGGTCACATTTCTCCAATTTAATATGACTTTTTTACATTTAAAAAGCGTAAGAAATTATAAGGAAAGTAATCTTTATACAATGATTTTCAAACATTCAACAAGTACACTAAATGAAAAGAAATGTAGAATACAAAAATCATGAATCATACTTACAGTGATAAGAGACCAAACCATCCAACGAATAATCCTAGCAATAGGCTCTTTGTGTATCAATATGATTTTACCAGCCTAAATTTGGAATGAATTAGTAAGAATGTTAACAAGCATAACATTAAATAAATAGATAATAAATTTAAAAAAACACACAACATAATCGCAAATTGTTTTTTAAATAGTCAATTTTGCTTTAAATTATTGCAGTTATTTTCCCAAGGAGGTAGTATGTTAAACAAATGTTTGCTCCAGTGAAAAACAACTGCTTTTATGAATGAAGTAACTCTAGCTAAATAATTGCTTGCAATACCACAAATAATTTTTTTTCAGACAAGATAACGTCAATAAAAACACAAAAGTGACATCAAGGAAATTTTGAGAACTTGAACAATTTTTTTCACTTGGTGTCAAACTTATGACACAAAATATATTTAAGTCTGTAAAATAAATAAAAGAAGATTAAGCTCACCTGTAAACCTAAGAACACAAGGAAAATTGAGGTAAAGAAACCAAGAATACCCTCAGGATCATAAGGAACTGTAGTATGATAGATGGGCTACAATAAATGAAATTTCATTTGGTATTACACACATTTTATGCAATAAGAAACATTCTATACGAATCAAAGTTCAGTGTTCAAATCTCAAATAACCTGAAACATTTATTAACAAATACATCTATTCCCCATAGTTAAAATAAATATTAACTGCATTTAGATAGTAATTGGTAATTGTTAATTTTTAGTAAACGTCGTACTAGAGCAACACAACAGGCTATTGACGACGGTCCGGGATCAGTCCCTTAAGGGAAAGATCCGAGGACAACACCTCGTAATTTTGAACCACGGTCAGATGACGAAGCAACACCTGA
Organism: Metellina segmentata; assembly: GCA_947359465.1. Classification (NCBI taxonomy): domain Eukaryota; kingdom Metazoa; phylum Arthropoda; class Arachnida; order Araneae; family Tetragnathidae; genus Metellina; species Metellina segmentata. The sequence continues at coordinate 35,676,627 of OX375882.1, forward strand.
GCTGGCACCCCACTCTCCAAACTTCCACGCCAACCCAACATTTAGATAGACACAACAGTAGCAATTGAGATTTGAGGATTTTCTATCATATATGCCAGTCAATATTTTAGTCCCTGAATGTTACATAACATTACCTTGCAATAAGTAATTTATTCTGAATTTGGCACTTTTTAAAACAAAAAATCATTGATATACTTTACATTCAAATTTAATACCATTTGTTGTTTCTCCCAAAATATTTTGAAATAACTAATATTTATAAGTAGCTTATAATGATCGAAATCCAGAAAGGAGATGCTATTTATGCTGTTCAACCATGTAAGATGCGACTAGTTTCAGCATATGAATCCAAATGTAAAAAGTAGAGTACAAAGATGATCTTTAAGAAAACTATGCATTGATATTCTTAGTTTGTATGTATGCCTTCATTGTTTTTTCTTTTGATATTTGTAGTTGCATTATATAATTTTAGTTTACAAGTGAAACACGATAAATCAAAATTTTCAAGTTGTGAATTTTTAGCTTTTCTAGATCAGAACAAATCTTTAGACTGGTGAAGTAAAAAGTAATTTTTTCTTTGCATGAAGGTGAGATTACATGAAACACACCTAGCCTAGGGAATAGAATTTTTACACCTTCATTTTTACAAGATTACTTTTTTTTTTGACAGTGCGTATGACTAGTATGCTGACGATATTATCTTATATAAATTTATAGCTGTCTTACAAACAATTAATCTACAGTGACCTGGTGAATATTTTCCTCAGTTTCAAGATAAAATCACTGTTAAAAATTAAATATTAAACCAGCAATTAATACAATTTGCTTTCATTGGAAAATTTTATCCTAATTAACCAAAGTTACCTATTGACATCCAACTATTTTCACCATAGTACATAATTGAAATAATTCTAGAATTGTTTTACATGAACATTGGGTTTAAAAATCACAAAAGCAACCACATTAACTTTGCAAATGACAGGATATGGCTCACTGCATTACATATATTATGCATAAGGAAGATTCAGAGTTATATATGTATTGATTAAGTCTCTCTCTCATAAATGTCTCAGATTTTAATCTTCTAAGAATAGATTTGAACTAATATGTTTGTCTCTAAGAGAATAATATATAAAGGGAAACAGGATGTTGCTTAGTAGAGATAATATAAGATATCAAGTCTTCCATGACTGAAACTTACTAGAGGACCTGGTCTTTGATATAGGTGTGATGAACCTAAAATTACCCGATCTATGTAACCTGCTGCTCCCCCAGTACAGTTTGCATAGATACCTTGATCATGTAATCCACCAGGACCCAAATATCCTCTAAAAAATTGCAAAATTATACAGTATGAAATAGATTTAAGAATAAACTATAAAATGAAGACAGAATCTATTAATGATAATTTTATTATAACTAATTTCTATTAAATAAGTGTCTGTCAAATCCTTTACTGTAATTTTCCCTTGTGAATATTTTTGAATATTTTTCTTCCAGGTTTTTTTCCTTTAATCCTCAATAAAGACTATGCAGTAGCAAGGTTATATTCCAGACAAGGTCTTAATTATTAATTACCAGTGGCAGGATATAATTTTTATAATCAGTGAAGTAATTTTCTAATATTCTTATTGGCAAATAGAATAAAGACAATTGTGTTTTAATTTGATGCAATATTCAAACTGTCGTACAACTTTTATTTGAATAATACTCTCCATTTAAAATATAGTTTTACAAGGATCGAAACGGTTGAAAAAATACTTTTGTCCACTAGAACATTTTTTAATGCTTTAAACTATACAAACAGAACTTTAAAAAAAATTTACTACAAAAATACAGCACCATTTAAAATTGCTATGACTTACCTAGGACATTCAGGAGAATGAACAAAGAACATGAGTAAAATATGTGTGATTAGAATAGACAACATTGTAAGCCATTCTCCTCCATATGATGTAATATCTTTAAAAGAACCAGAATTTGCCTAGGCAGAAAGATAAAGTTTTTGGCATACAAAAGGTTTTTAATTTGTCAAAACAGCAACTGATATTCTCATAATAATATATTCTAATTTCTAAACGTGAGGCATCTATCTCTACAATCAATTAAGTATCTCTTCACATTCAATCTGCAATATTGATCATAGACAGAATGATAAGCTATTCAGAGAAATATTACAAAAATTGAACTATGCATGTAAGAAATCTATCCATGATTCACATCTTAATATTATACAATGAAACTTGGAAGGGAAAGACCCGAGGACAATGTCTCGAATTTTTGAACCATGGTCAGATAACCTAAATTAGCACCCTACTCTTCAAATTTCCACACCATGCCATCAAAGTTGAAAAGACCCCCAAAGATATTAAACTTTTTCAATGAATTCGATACAAGGGAATTTCTACAGATTTCAGAATTTCTGAAAACTAATATCAAATAATAAACAGAATATTTATGCATTTTTAAAAATTTGTATAAGGCTTCAAGTAAAAATGAACAACACTTCAGAAAAATGCACATCATATTTAACATACATAGAATACCTTGACATAGAATCATCGTAGTTTAAAGGTTTTAACTATTTTACAAGCAACAAATTTTGTTTTTTAATTAGTTTGAAAACAGTTTTGAGCCAGAATAATATCATTAAAAGAGGTAAAAAATTTTCAGTTAATATAATCACTATGAAACAACACAAGAGATGAAAATCACTGTATTGTGTGAGATGCAGTTAGCCATTAATAAGAATGCAAAGCAGGGTTGAAGGGAAGAAGTTAGCAATCAAAGACTGGATGTTATACATGTACAACTATGCATGCATGTGTAATTAATATCGTTTGTGAGTGGGAAGTATTCCTAGAAATAATGAGTCACCACTAAAATAACTTTACTGCCAACACTTTTAGGAAAATATTAAAGCCCGTTTGTGTGTGAAAAATGTTTGGTTTAATAGGTTGTTTGGCATATATTCACCAAATATTCTTGTATAAAAGAACATTTAAGGTAATTTTTCTTCAGGTATAATATTATTTTAGATTTCATACATTATTCAGTTGTATGATTTTCCACTATAGCTTTCAAGTCTGTTACAAAATAACAAAAATCTTGAACAAGTTTAAAACATGTATGTGTTTTAACAGCATAAACGCATATGACTTACAAGTTTGTTAGTTATCAGAGAAATAAAGCAAATTTTTAACATTATCAGTCAATCAACTTTTGTGATAACTGTGAATCAGAGTATTGATATAAAATTAATAAGAAATTTTCACTTTAGAAATAAACAATGTAAGCAAATAATGTTACCTCATCATCGGCAGATGCATAAAACAAATGTACAGTTGCCACAATAAAATAAGAAACACCAAATCTTTGCAATACTCCAGGAATGCGAATTGTGGTTAAATCAATGGCTGAAATATAAAATAAAATTTGTTAATGATACTAAAAACAATATGATTTGATTGAATTTTAATTATTTCCATAAACTTTAAAGTTTTATATTATTATATTATTCTGTATGGAATAATAATTCCATACAGTATGGAATACCCTCTACAGTATGGGAATTATTATTCTTTAATAAATAACTATACCAAATCGTGTATATTTTGTCAATGTATGCTACTCATAGATACATTTGTTAGTAATGTTATTTCACACTACTTAAAATATTGATAAGGCTTTGGCTATTGAAAAAAATGTAATAACAAATAAAAGGCAAAATATTCCACAAGTACATTTATAAAAATAAATCTACTCCCTACTTTCACTGGTGATTGATAGATCCTGATAATGATAATGAAAATCAACAATGAGAAGGTAATGCTTCTAACTATCATTTTAAATAGTGCAATACGGTAAATCCATTACTTAATTCTCAATCCCATATAATATGTTTGTTTTGTTATGGCTAACAATAACATAACATTTCAAAGCATGCTTGCCATGAATGATACTTGTAGTCCAAAAGTAATAGCAAATAAAACTACTTTAATTTTTTTTACAAATTAGAAAATAATGATTGTCTGAAATGCAAAAACAAATGTAGTCTTACTAAATGTTGCTGTAGTCTGTTTGCAATGAGTTGATATATAACATTATATTAAAAAAGAGGCATGATTGTTAAATTGGAAATAAAGATGCCAACATAAGGAGTTCCGATTCCAAATTTTAAGAAATTAATTTTAATGAAAAATCTGCAATATTTTTAAAGTAGTTGATTAGACAAAATTCATCAAAAAACAGTGATCACTTTTAATTTGTAAAGCTATTCAAAATTCAATACAATTAAAAAATAGTTTCAATAAAGCATACATTTCAATTTCAATTGCATTGTAACATTGCTGGTGTCAACCAAAAATACATAAAAAGAAAATTTTTAGCTATTAAAATTTTTTTCTTTCTAATATCTTGCGAATTTGAACTTTTTTTCCATAGTACTACTAGAGCAGATTAGTGAACCACTTCGTGTTACTCAGGTGCAACACTAGGGTAAGTTCACATTACACTACACATACACATCAAACTCTGGGAATAACCCATTTACAGAGGCCTCACATTCATTCATATGGAAAAACATCCATGCTTTAGCCAAGGTTTGAACCAGGAACATTTTGATCTAGAAGCCAGCATTCTGACCAAATAAAAGTTCTCAAAATTATATAAGCACTCTAATGTACTATTAAGTTTATCTAGTTTTTTATATTATGTATACTTATCACACTATTAATTTTATACAAACAAAATGAACTCTTTAAATCTTTAGTAATCTCTTTTTATCAATAAAAATACATGAACTAACGATCTGATCCAATAGTATTCAACATTAATCCAAGAGCAAACAACATGAGGGAGCGTTTGGCAATTTGTAAGAAAATTTTCCTCTTTGACACAACTCTTCTTAGCTGTGATTTTAAAGAAAAAGCCATGGACATTCCCATCATCCATATGAACCTGCAATAAATTAATAAGATTATATTAAATTAATGTTTTTTAATCTGTAGGTACTTAGATACCTACTTTCACATTACTTGAATAAATTAATCTGTTCTATATCTTTGAAAAATACTTTTACACAAATCTGATCTATAAAGTGAAACAAAATTAAAAAGTTTAGCTTTCCAAATAATCAAATTCAGCAAGTAGGTAATGTTTTTTCAATTAAGATATTCAATTTAATTTTGGAGTACAAAAAAAATTTATTCAGTTAATTTTGTGGCCTTTAAAGTTGACACAAGTTCAACAGAAAAAAATTCAATGATACATCACATCTTGCATGAAAATAAATTAAGCTAGTGAATAAATAAGGCTTTCTATTTCTCCGGTATTTCTTTTAATTTTCAAATGATATAAATATCGATAATCAATGACAAAAAAGCTTTCAAATTCTGAGCAATGAGCATGATTTGCAGGAAGCAATTTTAGCATTTAACTAGATAATGCAAAAGAAGCATTGGAACAGCAATGCACCTATCGAAGTTGTGAAATGAATTTGAAAATAATACTAACCAAGGGAAAACAAGATCAGCAACAGTCAAACCATTCCAATAGGAGTGTTCGAAAAATTCATATCTACCTCCTCCATAGTTCACAAAAATCATCACTACTATGGATATTCTGTGAGAAAAATATTTCTAAGCACAAATGAACATGCACTATTCATGCCCAATTCAAACATTCATATTTTCTCATGCTTTATGTATGGTGGGGAAAGTTAGTCAAAAGCAGCAAGCAGATAAAGCCACAGATTCTTCTAAAAGCAAAAATAAATGTATTCTTGAAAGGGAATTGAGTTCTAAAGCATAAGTAAAATAAAAATTTTACTTTAGATTTAAAAAAAAAATGAGGACATACAAGTGTGACTCTTCTCTAATATCAACTTTTCAGACATCAAGAAAGAAATTGCAATAATGTTAAACATGTTCTAAGAAGGAATGCTAACAGTTATTTTTTATATTTGTAGCAAAAATAGGGTGTTTAATGGTGAGACATTTTATCTTTTAACTAAGTCTATGTATATATATGTGAGTTACATATTTCTAGATAATCAATTTATAGCATCATAAATGCCTGTAGGTAAAATTTTGAGTTATAATATTTAAGCATTGAAAATATTTTTCAAAATTAATTGTAAATATACACTGCTGGCCACCGTAAATGCAACACCCTGAAGGAAGCATGCAAATAATATGAAATTCACAACATGCATTAGCGGAGGTGAGATATGCAAATGATTAGAATTTCAGTGCAGACGCACATCACGCGCGCCTGTAGCGCCACTTCAAAGCGCTATTTAAGGCTTGGAGATTTCGACAATTTCAAGTACGGCAATTGTATTTTTCTTGTGGATTTTTCAAAAAAAAAAGTTAAATTATGCCTCGTAGAAAACATCTTTCGATCAAGTATCCGAGTTGGACAGAGGAAGGATAGTGGCTTACCAAGATTGTGGATTATCTTTCAGGGAAATCGGTAGTCGTGTTAGACGAAACCAAACAACTGTAATGCGGATATGTGATCGTTGGATGCAGGAGGGTACGATGGACCGACGTGTTCGATCGCATCCACCTCAGTGCACCACTTCACGTGATGACAGGCATATTGTGCGTATGGCAGTGACGGATCGCTCAGCCACATCACGAACCATAGCACAGCACATTCAGTCTGTAATGCATCATCCAGTGTCTGCGCGTACCATTCGACGCCGTTTACAGCAGAGTGATCTGTCCGCAAGACGTCCATTGCTTCGTCTACCCTTGACGCAGAACCACAGACGTCTCTGCCACCAATGGTGCGATGAAAGAAGGATGTGGACGGCAGAATGGAATGAAATTGTCTTTACTGACGAGTAATGCTTCTGTCTGCAACACCACGATGGTCGGATTCGAGTCTGGAGACGCCGTGGAGAGAGGATGCTGAACAGCTGCATTATGCACCACCACACTGGTCCTGAACCAGGTATTATGGTAGGGATGGTATTGGATATCACTCTCGCACTCCTCTAGTACGCATTGCCGGTACTTTAAACAGCCAGCGCTACATCTCCGATGTGTTGGAGCCAGTTGTCCCTCCTTACCTTCAGGGCTTGCCCACAGCCATATTTCAATAGGATAATGCGCGACCACACGTGGCACGCATTGTCCAAGGGTTCTTCGTCAATCGCCAGATTGTATTGCTTCCCTGGCCAGCTAGCTTTCCGGATCTTTCGCTGATAGAAAACATGTGGTCCATGGTTGCTCAACGATTGAACCAGATTATATCTCCAGCTGCCACACCAGATCAACTTTGGCAACGTGTGGAAGCTGCTTGGTCTGCTGTACCCCAAGAACACATCCAAAGTCTCTTTGAATCAATGCTGAGGCGTGTGGCAGCGGTGATCTCCAGCAATGGCGGCTACTCTGGCTACTGATTTTGGGAGGAACCACAATTCACAGAAGTCTATAAATTTAATCATTTGATACTTGGTCAACATGTTATCTACAAAATAAATTTTGTTGTGATATCTCTTGTCTTTCTTGGTGTTGCAATTTGAGTGGCCAGCAGTGTAGATGGAACTTGAAATCATAAAAGAATGTTTTTGAATGAATTTGAATATGAAAGCTCTTTAGAATTTTAGTTAGTTGAAAAGAAAATATTCTGCTTTTTATAATTTTTTATAATTTGGACTAAAAATTTGTTCAAATGTTGTTACTACAAAATCTAGCATATCTCCCACAAACCAGACAGCATATATTTATATGATGTAGATTTGATTTAGATATGTACACTTTAATTTTTGTTAATAGTGAAAAAAAGCACTATTATTACTGCTAAATTATAAAAGCATGAAATAGAATACCCATTGCAAAAATAATCAATGTTATTTACATGTTAACAAGAATAGGTTATTTTTTTTGTTATAATTTTTATCATAAATTAAAGTGTTTTAGTTACTAAAACTAACCATGGGAAAACCACATCAGCAACCATTAAGCCATTCCATCGAGCATGATGGAAAAATGTATACTTTCCACCACCATAATTCACAAAAATCATGAGAGCAATATTAATGCTGAAAAAGAATGGCAAAACTTACATATACAAAAGAACCAGAAACATTTAATAAACAAAGGTATGAAAGAAACATAAGATATACTTAAAATCCATTATTTAAAATGGGGTCTCAATATCACATGATTCTCACCAATATAGAGATTTGAAACTTTTGTGGTTGATTTTTAATGATGTTTTTGATAACTCTGGTCATAGAATAAGAATATTCGAAAATATTTAATTCATACAAAATTTTATAAAATCAATCGACTGTTGCTTTACTGTTTTTCAGACTCATAAAAATATTAAAAACCCAATGCAAATCAATACAAAGATTGTGGGAAACACTTCAAAGAAATTAAAGGTGGGTAGTTAATTTAACTCTGCACTGGATCAACACAACAGGCTATTAAAAAAATATTTTAAGAAAATTAAAATTTGCAGGAGTAAGAATTTTAAATTTGTTTTCATTTTTTAACAAGTGCTTATGTCAAAATGATTTTTGAGTATATTTCATGTGTACTGGAACAGGATTCACTAAAATATAACAATGCTAATTTTGTTATAAAATATGTAACATCAAAAATAGTGGTTCAAAGGGTATTGTGTCCCCTTAAGAGTTGTGATTTATTTGTTTAAGGTGAAACACAGACAATATATGGAAGCAGGAAAAGAGAGCTCAGCATTTGGATCACAGATTCTACCATTGTAGCAGGTTAGTGTGAGGTAGGGGAACAAGAATATGACATTGAGATGCCTATTTAAAAGAAATGGACTACAAATGTATAAAACAGTTCTGATAATTTTCAAGCAAATCAAAATAAATATTTCAGTGTCATATTAACAAATTTGAAAAAATGTAATTAATTTTACCCCTAAATTTCCAGGAAGATTAAATCAATGCAAATTACTGAGAGGGTTAAAAAAATGAAGATGTTTAAGTTTTTAAATGTCACTATCACTAATTTCATAGTAAAATGTAGATTAAAAATAAAGTTACCAAAGAAACATTGCATCTACATTGACATCGGCATGCTTAGTGGAACAAATTCAATGCCTAATGCTTTGAATTTTATACCTACTTAATTTTTATATATAATAAAAACAATTAGTTTATTCAGATGTTATGATATAAAAGTCATTGTAATCTATCTCTCTCCATACAAATTCCGATATTTGCAGTCCTCATATACGTTACGCCCTCCGCTGATAAATATCGTGTAGGAAACAACATTGGCATTAGTCGCATGCAAGATGCCATGAAGTACAGAGTTATTTGATTTCGAGAAAGGTGTAATCGTCGGGTATCACAGAAATGGCCGATCCTTAAGGGACATATCTAGCGAGCTGAATTACCCAAAATCGACAGTGACCTATGTGATTCAGAAGTGGAAGGTGAGTGGTGTTTGTCCGAATGAGCCCCGAGTCAGCAGATCCACAAAACTGGGAGATAGAGACCGACGGGTGCTGTCCAGAGAAATTCGGAAGAACCGCACCCAACCAAAGGCCCACATACTCCAGGAGTTTCAACAGGCATCCGGGAATGTTGTTTCGATTAATACCATCTGTAAGGAAGCGCATTTAAGGAAGCTTGGTTTTTATGGTCATGCTGCCGCCCATAAGCCCTTGATCACGAAGTCCAACCGTGCTGTTCCATTAATGCGGTGCAAAGCACATCGAAAGTGGACCGTACATTAGTGGAAATGGGTTCTCTGGAGCGACAAATCAAGGATCACCCTCTACCGTTCGGATGGATGGGTCTGGCATCTGCCTGGAGAACACCTCCTGCCAAAATGCATTGTGCCCTCAATAAAGTTCGTTGGAGGTGGAATTATGGTATGAGGGTGTTTCTCCTGGTATGGACTGGGGCCCTTGTCCAAATTCTTGGCAAGCTCAACACCAAGGCCTACTGCGCTATTTTGGATGACAGTGTGCTTCTTATGTTGTGGCAGTTTTACAGGTTGGACCCATGTTACTTCCAGGATGACAATGCCAGCTGTCATGTTGTGAGGTCCACCATGGATTGGTATGGAGACAATGGGGTTAATAGAATGGACTGGTCTGCCCTGCCCAGAGCCCATACCTGAACCCTATCGAGAACTTCTGGGACGAGTTGGATCGCCGAATTAAGGGGTGCAACAACTGTCCAAAATTGGTGAAGGAACTTACTTGCCTTCTCTAAGCCAAGTGGAAGAAAATACCACTAGTCGTTATACAAGGACTTGTGGATAGCATGCCTCGAAGGGTTGAGGCTGTAATTGCCTCTCGAAGGATGCTCTACCAACAATTGAATAGGAATAAATTTTGTTTCTATTTTCTATAACGGGTGTCCAAATACTTATTGGTTGGTAGTGTATATAAAAGGAAGTGTGTGTATGTGTGTATATTCTCTATACAAATCTACACCGTTTGACCACTCCACACCAAATTTGGTACACATATATTTTAGAACATTGTGGAAAACATAGGCTATTTCTTTTCTGTCATCAGACAAACCTGTAGTCATCAAAATTAGCACACGGGTAGTCCGAAAACTGACTCTCGAAGCCCCAATTTAAAAATCTTAAGTTTGCTTTTCTGCAATAATAGGACATGGACAAGGAAACACGTTCTACAGGGTTTGTGTATTTGTGGTAACAAAGGGAAATGTTGCAGTCATATTTTAGCTGCCATGGTCATATTTGAAATGCGAGCAACGCCAGGTTATTCGGCTAGTTGCTAATAAAACTAACATGACAGAGGAAACAGCATAGCAACTTTTACTAGAATTAGAAAGCTAGTAAAATGGTTAACATGTTAGATTCTGGAAATTTTAATGGAATTCTATAAATTAAAATGCACACATATTTTGTGAATCCTGTTCGTTATTTTTAATAAACATACAGCTTTCCATAAAATAAAACAGATGAACTAGTTTCTACAAGTGAAAGATGGAAGTCCTGAAGGAACCTAACAGCAGATATAATATAAGCTATTATATTGACTATAATTGTATTAAGTTCAATAGATACTGGAAACTGAAATTAGTAACATCAATAACAATTTATCTTTCAAACTTTCAAAAACACTATCTGAATGCGAAAGAAAATAATACAATTTTAAATAGATCAACTTTTGATGCCAAAATGAAAATGAAATCAAGGCATGTTAAGGTTGTTTCTCTCAGGTCTATAATCAAATTCTTAGCTTTTCATTTGGGGGTAAATTTTTAAAACTATAATTGTCAAAATTTAGTCTAGAAACAGCAATTCATAAGGTATTTTTAAAACATAACCAATCTATACATAACAAACAAACACAGCTACAATCAAAATTTTAAAGGTAATAAAAAGGTAAGAGGTGAAGCATAATATAAATAGCTTCAGAAATTTACCCTCTCACTGTGTCTAGTGAGCGTAGTCTCTGTTGAGGAGCTTTCTGCTTTTTATCTTCAATAGTAGAGCTAGATGAAAAGGCAGCTGCTAGATCCTATGGGAAGGGATATAAGTATATACAAGGGATATAAGTAAATGCTTCAAACCTAAAACACATGGTGAGCAATGGTTTATTATGCATATATGTAATGCAAATCGATATTTTGAGCATAATATACAGGACAAATAATCACATTTGTACTGTTTTCTTCCTTCAGAAATATATCAAAATTTCAGTGAAGTTATTCAATATATATCTTGATATTGAATGGTAGCAGATTGAATTAGCAAATCACCAATAAATTGAATTAGCAAATCACAAATAAATGCATATACTGCTATAAATATCAAGAAAGAGAAGTTTTGGAAGATAAAGAAAACTTTCATTCCAGTTGGTTGGAGGGAAAATGGGAATACACGATCTACACATTATCTATTATTATGTGTGCATTCCTAAAATATTAATTACATTCAAGTCACTATACATTAAAAAAATATTTGGGGAAATTTTATTAAAAATCATTTATAGACAGAAATTCTTTGAATTTTAATCAAAACAGCCGATTCACTACTTTTTAAGGCACCTTACAACAAATAAAAATGCTTGAAATTCCTCCAATACATGCCTAAAAGCATCAATTCCTTGATTGTCACACATTTTCAAAGGTATTAGGTAGTTTGTAAACAGTTGCAATAGCAACTTAACCTCTTGCAACAATGTCCTCATTGTTTTCCTCCTAGGCTCTTCAGGAAATTATGGAAGATATCGAGACATGTCAATATGGAGCAAAATGATTGGTGATTTGGTACTCATATATTGGTGAAGCATTCAGGGTACATGGTCTTTGAGCAACTCTTCCACTTCCATTAGGTATGTCCACACTTGTGCGCTTTTACTTGCGCTCAGCGCATGCCTCGACGCAAGGGACGCATGCGTCAAGGCATGCCCGAGATGAGTCAGAAGTAGCAGTATTTCATAGCGCACAACGTAGTGCAAGTAGTTCTACCAGCTTTGGATTTTTGTGCGCTTCAACTTTCAATTTGCAGTGTTTTGGTGAACCGAAGTTGTGTTTGGTTTTTTAGTGTTATCATGAATAACGAACAAACTCTTGAATTTATAGAAGACTACATCTACAGGTCTTATGAGTGTTTCACACTGTAAATCTTATACGAAAAAAATTGAACAAGTCATGGTTAATAAATAAATAACATAATAATAAATTTTAAATCAAACTAAAAATATAATTAAAAACGTCATTTATTCAACACTCGTAAAGAGCATTTATTAATTTTCCCTAGCGAAATAACAACACAAGAGCCTTTAACTTTATTATGATTGCATTTAAAATATTTCTGTTCAAATTATTGTTTGTTGAAACACTGCATGAGATAATCTTTTTTTGATGTATTTTATTTTCATAAATAGACAAAGAAAGATTATCAAGAGTGAAAATCTGACTAAGTGTATGGGCATTAATTAAACATATTAAATTAAATGAATTAAAAACTGACAAATTAAGCTTTTTATTATACCAGTGTAATATTAACATTGTGTTACATCCATTAAAGTTTTCTTAGTTATATTGCAGGTTCTAAAGATGTATATATAAGGATGAATATGAAACAAATTTATTTTAAGCCAGCAAGGAGAAATATGATGAATGTACTTCCTTTAAACACTTATTCATCCTTTAATTATTAATGTAATTATTTGTAAACTAAAAGTAATCTAAGTTCATAAGCATAGATTATATGGAAATATTATTATTCATATTTAACTCATATATTTATAAGTACTAACATATAACGAAATGCACAATTAGGTTTTATCTTTTGATTTCAGCAGTAAAATTTTGAAATCCAGCTAATCGTAAACAACGATTATTTACAACTGTTTTTTAACCACTTTATACATTGTGCTTTGAATTTATATTTGATGGTTCCACAGCACGTATTTATTGGTTCCACATAAGGACTAAATAACCACATCTATTGGTTAAAAGAATAACAGGAAAGATTCCAATTATTAAATTTTAATAATAAATTTTAATCTAAATTAATAAATGGTCATTACGCGTTTTGAAATATTCTTTCATCCAAATCGCTCGCCTTGATTTCCTACGTTTACTTACTTGCCTAATCACTAAATATGCTGCACTGATTACTCCTAACATAATAGCATCATCTTCATCCATCTTGAAACTGAAGTGAGGCATGAGTCTGGACAGGTGAAGGGTATGCTTCTAAACACATGCAATAAGGCATGCGTTGACGCATGTTGAATTGAACATTGAAAGGCAAGTTAAAAACGAAAGCGCACAAGTGTGGACATACTTATTGACAGTTCATGTATTAGATGAATGTCAGCCATCTCAGAGTTCATGTACGCTGCATCACCTGTGACAAAGTTTAAAAGGAAAGATTCGCAAGTATGCCAATCGGCTCCTTTTAGCACTTATGAACAGATGCTAAAATAAATTTTTTGTGATGAAAATGTTTAGTTTGACGCGTCTTTAGAAGTTTAGCATGGAAGTTTCAAACATCCCGTATTTATATAGGCCGACCCAATCTTTACATAAGGTTGTTTCAAATAATAAAAACAACCGAGAGTCTCAGTTTGAGATTATTTTGCAGTGTATAAATGTTTTAATGAAGAGAAAATGAATGAGATTACACAAATGAGAAATAACTTGCTAACAGTTAACATGATTTAAAAAAAACATTTATCAAAATACATAATTTTGTTCTGCCATCACCTTTTTATTAGTAATGAAACCATATTAAATTTATTTGAAATAAAAAATTGTTTTTAGAGCCAATGATAAAAGCAGATACAAATTATATTAGTTGGTTAGATAATATAAGGAACATACAAGAGTGTTTTGAGATCTAATAACCTATCCAATAGTATTTTATTCTTTTGAACTAGTTAGGAATCCCCTAAGTAAAAAACTTCAAATATTTTAATTACATGACAATTTCATAAGGGATTGTACTTAATGGAAAATTTTAAATATTGTTTAAAGTTTCAACACACATACTAAAGAGAGAAAACTTGAGACTTTTAAATGAAACCTAATGTATTTTTATCTGTGCATAGCCGTAATACCTGGCATTAGTTTTGTCAGTACCAAATTACCTAAGCCCACCAGCTCTGGTACCTGAAGCCTTCAAGCAAGTCATGCAGGCTTTAAAAAATTCAAAGATAACTTACAGTACTTACGTCCAAAGAATTGCGGTGGAATAAGTTGTTAAAGCACACAGATCTAATAGAAGAAAAATTAGAGTCAGAATACAATGCATTAATGTAATGAAAATAAAATTTGACTCATGACAAAAGCACTCTATTTGCACTCTATTCCAAAATTGGTACAAAATTTGAATATAGTATAATAAGTCCCAGAGAAAAATCACGATGAAACAATTATACTTTGCTACTAATTATGCAACTACAGGTAGATAATTCAATTGAAGACATTAAACACAACCTTCATAAGCTATTTTAGCAATTATTAATAAGTTATTGTATTAAAAACACAAAATGTGTGTTGAATATTGAAATCTCACATAGGTAATTAAAAGCTTGGTTATCGATATTTTTTATTTCAAACTTTTTGCTTTCTTCAGTTTCATTATCTAAAAAGTGTAAAAATCTAAACCTTTAAGATTTAAAAATCCCAATGTCAATTTACAAATTTTCTAACGTGTATTAACTATCTATGATTTATTCACTGTAAATAGAATATGGATCCCACTCAATATTATTCTAAAATGAACATACTTGAAATCAATATATGCACTAAATTAAAAATTCTTTTAAACAGTAAAATCCCATCCTGTTTCATTCAATTAAAAAAAATTTATGAAGACATTCTTTTATTAACTCATTTTAATTTTGTGCCTTTTAACCTTTTTGTATTTTGTACAATTTTTTTAATTAACTATTAATGAAATAATTTGAAACTATGGTTTGTTTATAAAATATGTTGCAAGAGCAATTATAGGAAAAGCTATAAAATTCAAAACACTAATCACACTTTTATTCTGATAAATTAAATTTAAAAATCAGCAAAGTACATCTTCTCTAAAGATATTTTTAAATCCAATAAAATAGTCATTTAGCTTCATAAACAAATAGAAGAAATTAAAAAAAAAACTGTACCTATAAATTTGGTTTCCAATAAACCAAAAAAGGCCTAGCAGAAAGTATACTCCAAAGGCAATTAGAAGAGCTGGGAAAGAAAAATCAAAGGATTTTAATTAAGTAAAAAATAAAATAAATCACAATTCTTTATGAAAATAATTAGTTTCTCAAATTTGGATGTATTTCCAATAACTTTTTTGCATTGTTAATCAGGATTGTATAGTTAATCTAAATTTTACATTCAAAAGGTAGTGTCAATTTTATTCATTATTTTGAGGAAATTGTAAAATTGTTGGGATGCCAGTATTGGGATGATTTAACAATGAGTATAAAATTTACTAAGTTTAAAATTGTTGTGGGGTCATTAAAGTCTATTATAATAATCCAATGCAAATTCAAAAACGAAGAATTTGCTTGTTAGATATATATTATCTCAAAGAAAATCCTTCATCAAAAATCTAAAAAGATCAAAATCGAAAATAGAAAATCTAATAAATCAAATCAAATAGAATCAAAAATCTAAATAGATCAAAATAGGTTCAAAGGAGTTGAGTCAACTAACTTACCACTCATGTATATTTAAAATTTATAAAGAATTTAATTAAACAGCAGTTTGTAAAAACTCATATGGTTTCATGATCGGCACTACTTTTTATGATAAAACATGAAAAAATGTAGTGTTCAGAAACTAAAAGCAGTGTTGAAGAGTGATAGCGAAGTTGTAATACTTGTTGAGTTAACTTACGGTAATAAATCGCTTCAGGTTCTTGGTCACAAATCAGAGAACAGCCAGTTTCATTCACAGCAACACGATAAAATGAATTTTCTCCAAAATAATTGTTGCTCAAGCTGAAAACATTGAAATTATTTTTAATTGGTTAATGTCACTGTAAACAATCGTGAAAAAAAATATTAATTTATTTTTAGGTCATAATATTTATAATGTCAATCTTCATTATATCAAAAAATTACTTAAAAAAAGAACTGGTTTCTCCCAGTGAAGAACAAAATACTTGAAATTGCAAGAATAATGCATGCATAGATTTTTCAAACAAGCTTGAGCTTCAGAAAATACCTGCATATAGTTTTATCCTTTTCATCTGCAATTTGCCACGTTGTTCCAAGGGATGCAAAGTTTAGAAGAATTTCTTGGGAATCATGTGGCTTAAGCTGTTTATATGGAATCAAAGAGCACTAAAAAGTAAACAATAAATATATAATCCATGTGTGAAAAAAATTAATAACAATAACAAATGCACTCATATTCACACAAGTCATGCTGGCCAACAATCACATGATGTCAATCATGTGAAATAACCCTGCGCCATAATTATTCTGATGCCCTGTTTCAGTTTCCCAAAATAAATATTTGTATTCAAAACAATTGACACCAGCTTTTACTTTTCATTTAGTAAACAAAACAAATTGAAACCAAACAAAAATAAAGGTAAGTATGCACAAGAGCCTATTTGCAAGACCTGGATTTTGTTTGAAATATAGTTTTCTATGTTACTTTTTTGCCATTTTTCAGATAAGTAGGGTACTATTTGGTCATTTTGAAGATATGGGCATCTTACATATTTAACATTAAGTCCTACTTTCATCATGTCTAAAAAATTTTTGTGGAAACCTTCCTGAGTTGCCATTTTTCAGCCATGATTTCGTTTTTACAATAAAACAAAAAACAAATGACTCATGTTCCAGCTTCTTGTGCTAAAGCTAAAATTAACCATGTTTCAATACAAAATGAAACCATTATATACTTTTCTACAGGTGGTTAATCATCTACACTGGGAGGAGTTTTCTAGTCAAGTTCTGACTGAACTCAAAAGATCACATATTTTTTGCTTTAGTATCTTAGAACTGTGAATTGGATTGTCAAATAATGCTAAAATATTTTAATGTCATTTTTACACATTTTAATTTCAACAAATATAGGCACTGCTTATTTGATAGGAATCTTAAAAAGGATGAAAAATAAGTACTCACGTTATCACATTCCATACTGTGGTATAGAAATTTTACTGCATAATCTACGTTTGACTGCACAATAAGGCAAGTCTCATCAATTCCTAGATTACCACAAGTCATATTTTTCTTGTTTTCAAGTGGTGGGTCTCTTGAAATGGACTTCTCAACAGGTAGCTTAATGAACAGTATGTCTTCAGGCAAAAGATTTGGTGAGTATTGAGGATTCAGAGATGCTGCAGAAAATTCTATTTACAATAAAAAGAAAATGTATGAGCAATTGATAATAAAACATGGTTGTATTGTTGTGAAAGGTAATACATTAAACAGAGAATATCAATTAATTTGCATAGTTCAATATCATAAACCCACCAGTAATGGAAATATTGGAATTAGCTTAATGAACAGTACGCCTTCGGGCAAAAAATTGAATGAGTATTCAGAGATGCTTCAGAAAATTATATTTACAATTCTAGGGTGCTCCGCCCTCTGCTCGCCAATCAACAATGCTTTGCAAACAAACACTGCTTTCCCAGAGTCAATCTCCTGCGATTGCGAAACTATCTTAATAATTTGTATATTCCTAATTTTACTTTCCGGTCCATGACGTCACAGCGAGGGCTTCGCTCCTGTTAGCTAACGCTAGCCAACCCCCGGTGATTGCTACGCAATCCCATTTGGTTTGTTTCGCAAACCAACACTCATTTCGTCAGTGATTTCGCTGTTTTTTTTTTTTTTTTTACTTTAACACTTAATGCACTCTGAACAAATAGCCGCATCAGTAAAAAAGGTTCTCCATTTTGTTCCCTGTACAATTTTTAATAAACCATGTTAATCTCGTAATTTTCTTATCTGTACTTTTTCGGGAAACCGTCTGAGAATATAGCTAAAAAAGCGAGTTGAGCTTTCCGCTCCGCTCCAAGACGTCAAAGCGAGTTTCAAGAACCAAATTAAAAAATCGCTGCCATGGTAATTGTTGCTACGATAAATTTGATATCTTGTTTAATTTGCATGTTTTAAATTATAAATCCACCAGTAATGTGCGGGAGGGAGGGGGCGAATGACCTTTCAATCACTTATGAAAAACCATACAAAATTTCTGACACGTCTTCATATTTTTATAAAATACATTTATTTCGTTTTAAATGACTGTTTTCACACTATACGGGTTCCAAAACTTATTTTTACATTACGATTTTCACTCGTGATTAAATGCGCAAATGCATTAGTAATGCTTAACTTTAGATAGTTCCTATTACAAATCAATAAAAATGGATAGTATCTGAAAATTCTTCATTTGAAAAACAGATAAAAGTAATCGATTGGTTGGTTTTGGTAATTAATGTCGCACACTGGAGCAACACAGATGAGAAGATGGGTCGGTCAGATGAGGAGACAACGCCTGAACTGGCCAAACTTCCACACCACGCCAACTTCAAGATTTGAGGCCACGACAGATTTAACATGCACCCCCCGTGCACACGATGGTCTATGACTGGACCTAGTTTCGAACTTGCAACCCTTCAATTTCTAATCCGTTTCTCTTCCAATCTCTACTGAGGCCCGCGTAAAGTTTGGATAGACAGTGAACAAATGTTTCATAACTTACACTTCTATTAGCCTCGAAAGGGCACATTAAAAAAAATTTGAGCTAAGTATCGTTTCGGATTTACCAACAATTTGGGTTTCTAAATATTATTTCGTTTGAAACTGCAAAATTTATAATTAATCAAAAAATTTATAATTTTAAAGGGAAACGTTTTATTTCTCGAACATATATTCGACCAAGCCGTAACTAAAAAAAATTAAAATAGCTTAGCACGGTTAAGATTAATGAAATACAATACTTGCTTGAAAACAGATAAACTTTCTCCTTGCTCAGGTAGGTAGGTATCTAAATTAACAGCAACACAACGGGCTAGTCTCACAGCTTAATATCAAGGGGGGAAATGTCCCGGAAGAAAAATTTAAACAGAAAAACCTCTTCAGAATAATTTAAATAGAAAAACCTCTTCAGAGTAATTTAAACTGAAAAAGCTCTTCAGAATAATTTAAATAGAAAAGCCTCTTCAGAATAAATGAAACAGAAAAACCACTTCAGAATAATTTCAACTGTTGAAGCAGTGCTGGTGAATGATTTGTGTAGCTCAAATGTTAGAGAAGAAATGAATCGGTTGTTTAAGAAACCTCATAAGTCACTTTTTGTCGAAATCAAGTTTTCGGTAAAATTCTATTCTTCAGAGGTAGACGCATCTTTTAGAAGTGAAACCCCACGATCAGGTCATTCTACATAGAGTTGGCTCGTGTGAAAGTTTTCGTTTATTCGAGAAAGCCCATAAGTCAGTGATTTATGGGCTTTCTCGAATAAATGAAAACTTTCATATGGGCCACCTCTTTGAAGAATGACCTGACTCGTGGTGTTTCACTTCTAAAAGATGCGTCTACCCTCTAAAGAATAGATTTTTACCGAAAACTCGATTTCGATAAAAACGTGCCTTATAGGCGTAAAGTTCCAAAGGATGAGAAAGTCGCTTTTTAAATCTCGCAGTTCATGTAGTTTTCACACTCTTTCAAACATTAGGATGTTGAAATCGCCAAACCTTTTAATGATGGGTTTTGCAGCCACACTTTTCGGTTTAACAACAATAAAAAGCTGCTTCAATCACATTCCAAAATGAACCAAAGTGGGAAAATCCCCATCAACAAGAAAAAAATTGAAGACATGTTGTTGTGTTGTTGTTGTTTCTTATGCCTACACTGGCATACTAGAGGAGTGCCAGGCCCGTCGAAGACGGCAAGAGGCGAGGGGGGTGCGCCTTCCATGTTATTGAGCCCCATTGGGAGGAAGTCCGACTTTGCTCGACATACATGACACATCCGTTTTACAGGAAGGTCCCTTTCATACATCCATTCACTCACACATATCGTAATTTAGATCCCAATCAGAGGCCGATAACCCCTTGATCAGGTACCCCCAGAGGTATTGATTTGGTATGGGAACATGGGGGACATTGTGACCACGACCTATTTAACGTGCCCCAGTCACCATTAGTGAACACGACGGTCTTTAGCCAGATCGAAGCGCCGATCTCGTAATCATCAGAATTGTAGGCTCCGCCGAGGACAGAACCCACAACCCTTCTGATGCGAGCCCGACGCTCTACTGACTGAGCTACCTGTTGTTGTTGTCGTGTCTATCCATACAGTACTAGTGCAAAAGTTTAGAGTCCTCCAAAAGCCTTGGTGACAAGATCTGCAAGTTCTGGAGCTCGATGGCTATGGATGATTTCGATTGGGGGTGCTCCAAGTTGAAAGAGGGAACCAATAATGGCCTGGCAGTCGAAAACATGATTTGGAGTTAGTTGCGATTGGGGACAGTACCTGCAGATGGGATAGGATTTTATATTAGTTCGTGAAATCATGCCTTTGAAATGTCCAGTACGTAGCCTAGCTATTGTAGAGAAGAGGTTTCTTGGGCAGTTTAGATCGGGGATTGTTGCCTTGCTAAAATGCTGGTTGTAGATCCTGCACCTGGAGACGGCATTCGCATCTGCACAGGTGACTACTCGAGGTTGATCTTTGTCGCGTGCTTCCTTTGCAAGGGCATCTGCACATTCGTTCCCCTCAATTCCAACATGAGCTGGGATCCACTGGAGAGTGCAAATTATATTTAGTAAATGGAGAAGAGTATTAATTTCTTGCGTTATTGTTGTTTTACCATTATGTATGGCTTCGAGTGCTAATTTTGAGTCTGAGAGGATTACAATTTCTTTAATTGAGTCGTTTAGATAATGAGAGCGACAATGGGTAAGACCCTCTTTAATAGCGATCAATTCGCTAGTGAAGTTTGAAGCAATTTGGCCAGTGGGTATTTTGAGTTTGACGTTATTGAGGACATAAATAAACTGATGAAATACATATCAAATGAAGAAAACATTCAAGCATTCTACAAAGAGATAGTTCACCATTGTTCTACAGGTACATCTGATTCTCAGTTGCCAGAGAACTACGCTACTGATGAATCTATATATATATTTCTCTTACGTGGCACGCAAAAAAGACGTTATTTGTAATCGCGTTTTGGCAACACTGTACGATTGTTTGTTTATCGCGAAGTCTCGCGCATCCATTGAATTTATAGCGTTATCGGATGAAATTTTATTGAAAAAAAAAAAGAAATTTGAATGAGCTGTTGCAGTTAATTTATAATAGAAATCAAAGAAGGCGGAGGATCTTTTCAAGGCCATTTAAAAAACGGTCCTTTTCAGGGCCAACAATTATAGTTCAACAAGACGCTTGCACTACAACTTTCGGCAAAAAACTCAATGAAAAAGTGGGGGTCGTTTGAGTGCTGAGAAAATGTACACACAAACAACATGCTGGGTATTCAATTTCCAAAGCAACGCTCACATTTCGAGTCAAAATTTGCACAAAGTTTTCATTTGAATTCTGATTTTAGATATACTGTATATATTTTTTCTGTAATACAGCAAATTTAGATTTCAAAAACATTTTTTTTTTGGTAACATATTTTGTAAATAATCCCTTCCGCTAGGACACATGTCTTCATTGAGGCGAGCGAAGCGAGCATAGGTTCGCGCAGCGAACCAATGAGAATTGCGAAGCAATTCTCCGAGGGTTGGCGAGCGTTAGCGAGCAGGGGGCAGGCCCCCTAGTAAATTATATTTCACCATTTATACCATTCTTGTTCATAGAACTAAATAATCTTATTTGTGTTTCATATTTATTTAATGTTTCTGCTTGTTTTAGAATGCATATTTGGAGGTGTACTAAGTGTAATTTTTATTTTATACAATTTAGAATGCAATTACTTTTTGCCAAAAGTGTATGTATTTGACAAACCCCATAAGTCAACTGACTTTAAAAATCCATAATTTAATTATTCACCTTTTGAGACCTCAATTGAGCACAGAGATTGTATTTAGCTCCAAACAATACATTTTATTAGAAATAATAATATAGAGGTTGTCGGCTAAAGCAGAAACGTTTTTTCTCGATTTCCCAGAAATTGTTTTCACCTGACTTATGGGGTTTCTCAAACAACCGATTCAAATATTGTGGACGACAAGGCGAATTGATTTTCTTTAATACGTCCTTTGACGGCTTTATTTTTCTACATGAATGCCAATTGAATCGAGGACGGCATTCAAGCTTAACAGGTACAGGATTCCCCATTCTAATTTAAGCGGAAAATTTTTAACTCTCGATTTAAAATGTAACCAGACGCAAGAGTTTCCCATCGTTGTACTTCGACGACGTGAGAAATGTTGATGTCAGCAATCTGCACAAAAATTTCCACGTGTTTCCAATTCATAAACATTGTTTTTTAAACAGCGCATAAAATAAACCTTTAGGTTTTAGGAAGATTACAAAAAAGATCGATCTACTTCATCCGAACTTTTAAGAATAGGATCTCCCGCTTGGTTATTGAAGTAAATACGTCTTTAAAATTCGGTTCGGTGGGTCTCGACAAAAACTCTAGCGACTAAAAAATGGCTAGATTTGTCACGCTTTTTTTTTCGTGAATGATAAATGATAGAATTTTATTGGATAGAGGATTTATATACGTATCTAAAATAGTGGGAAGTGGGTGGGTGCACCGATGAGGGGAAGGGGTAGCACTTGAGCTTGAACACTGAAAATGAAGACTCCGTGTGGCGTTTGGGGAGTGTAACTTTTGATTTCAAAACGATACGACGTTGAAATTGGTATCGATTTGTAGAGAATAACAGGAACTACAATATTATTTAGCAATGATAAGGAAAATTGTATAAAGTTATAAGCTGATAAGTGTGCTGAGTTGAAGAAAATTTTCATATTATTGAAAAAACTGCAAAGGAAATATTGACAGAAATGTCAGAAACGTACACTACCCTACAATAATGGACCGAACAGCAAGATATTATGGTATAAGGGAAAGTATACATGCTTTAATAGGGGGATGGTCCTCTACGTGCTGCATGACACTAGATACCCTTCTGGGCATATTTTCAACAAAGTTTTGATACACAGCTATGGGTATTTGTGTCCATTCCTGCTGCAAGAATGTCGCCAGCTCAGCTGTAGATTTCGGACGTGGTTCCCTGGTACGTAAGCGTCGCTCTAACTCGTCCCAGAAATGTTCTATGGGGTTTAGGTCGGGACTTTGAGCAGGCCAGGGAAGACGTTTTACATCCATATCTCGATACCACTGCTTGACAGAGGCTGCAACATGATTTGGAGCGTTGTCATCCTGAAAGTAACATTCGTCCATTCCATAAAATTGCCACAGCGTATGAAGAACCCGATTGTCCTAAATGTTCATGTAGGCGTCGGCGTTCAATTGACCAGGAACAACATGCAAAGGTCTCAGGTCATACCACGAAAAACACCCCAAACAAGCAATCGGATTTTATGCAACTCTGCTGGCGTCCGGTCCATTATTGTAGGGTAGTGTATAACACTGGAAATTTTTTTTAAAGAATCAGAAAAGTTCAAATTTAAGAATGCTGTACGATGCAAATTGTATGGCGAGCGCGTCAATGCTGGCGAGTACATCGGGTACGCGCTCCGCCAGAACCGATTGATATTGACTTGGAGTGTGATAACTTCAAAAGATTCTATCACGAAAATTGCATTCAATACGATTCCAGACAGCAATGTTCTCAGTATACAAAGCGTTGATTTCAATGTCGATGTTGCTCAAAAGAAATCGCTTTTAGACTGTTTGCAACGTGAGTTCAACTTGATGCGCATTTTTACTTTGTCCACTATCGAGAAATGCATGAATAGACAATCTTTGTAAGAAACATCGATGTAAATTACGTGCCATATTTATCAAACATCTCCTATCACGTCCTAAATATGGCATAGTACTTACATAGATATTTCTTACAAAGGTTAAATCTATATATCTGTTGCCCCTACTAGTGGACAGAAATGAACTTTAAGTTGAACTCACATTGCACGTAGTCTATAAGCGATTTATTTTGGTTGGTTTGGGGATTTTATGGCCCAAGAGCCATATTTGGCCATGCTGCGCTAGACACAAGACATACAATATCAAGTAATAGACACACACTTAATGAACGTTTTTACTGACACAGATGAAAGAAATACACACAGGGAGGAATCGATTTGTTTTCAGTACCATCGATTGCATACCATCTTATAATGTACAGGTTTTAATAGATTTTTCCCTGCACATTAAAATCTTTATCAAGCGTCCACTATTTCCATAATACAAATAAAATGTTTTGGCAAATTGAAATTTCAATTGTTCATATATTTGATAAAATATACAAACCAAAGTGAAAAAAGAATTTGTTTATTCGAACTAAAACTATAATTTATCCCTAACTTATTTTCAAAGGGTGAGTGAAAAGAATTTCAATATGAAAAATATACCGTTTGACCAATCCACATCCACTTTGGTACACTTATACTTTAGAACACTATACTAGAACAAAGGCTCTACTTTCCTGTCTTCAGACCAATCTATAACACTTACAACCATGAAATTTGGCACACAGGTAACCCTAAGAGTGCTTCTCGAAGCCTCGATTTTAAAATCTAAAGTTGGTCTTCTTGCAATAAATGAATATTGACAAGGAAACACGTTCTACAGGGTTCGTGTATTTGAGTTAATATAGGGAAATGTTGCGGTCCTATATTTGAGCATTACTAAATTTCATAAATCATTATCGTCTTTATCAATATTTTCTGTCTTTTTTCGAATTGCTCTATTTCAGCTCAGGAAGTCTAAATTCGACACTTTGCACACCTTTTGTTTTTGTAATATATTATTCAGAAATTAAATGTATATATTTGAAATCCGAAGTAAATTGTAGAAGCTATAAAAAAGCTAAAGCTAAGTTTAAAAGTATTTTCCGCACAGCTTAAATGATTGAAGTTAAAAAGTATTTTATGTACAACTTCAATAATTGCATTTTTCTATGTAAGAAAAGTGATTATTCTAATTCATTTTTAAATCAACATTTAACCATTTCAACCTGAGCAACGCCGGGTTATCCAGCTATTAATTAAATAAAGTACCACCCCTGAAAATCAAAGTTCACAATACATTACGATAGTCACAGGATGTTGTTATTGCTCAGAAACCTTTCAGTCGGAAGAATTGCCAACAGAATTTTGATTTCTAAATCTTAAAGTGCAAGAAAACCATTCGTCTTACCTCATGTATAGCGATAATCAAAACTGAAGAAATAGCATCTCCACAGAATAATCGGTAGTCATGAAAGTTAACTTCGGTTTGGAACCAGCGTTATTTTTTTTAAATGAAAAACAGAGACCTGGGAAAGCAATCAGCTGCGATGTAAACAAACATAACAATCCATTGTGACACCCGATTTGCAGAAATACTCTAATTCTCTCACAATTACCAAGAGAAAACGACCTCAATTTGACAAGACCGGTTTCGTAGCTTGGAAGTGGACAACTCTAGATCGTTATGGTCAGCATACCTTCAGGTAAGATAATTGACATAGATTATCATGAATCAACAAAAATTTAATTTGAAAACTAAGTTAGAAAAAAAGTATTTTTAAATTTTTAAGAAAAACTACCAACTTAATAAGAGAAAAGAGGAAATATTGAAACCATCGCCAAATTAATTCTGAAAAATTAATATAATTTCAGTGGTTAAATTCATTTTATAATAGCGTATATTAATTCATTACAAAACCATGGCATAACTGACGAATTGGAAATATCAACCAGCGACATATAAGAGATTGAAATGGGACTAAGGTATGAGATGTTCAAAAGGGCCTCGAACTTGACAGCTCTTGTTCAAAAGAGTAGAAGATGCATTAAATTAAACAGAGAAAAAGATATTTATTTATATAAGATTTCTTTCTTCATCTGACTTTATTGCAGCCGAATATTGGCGCAGTACAAACAATTTATACGCAGTGTGGAAAATTTTATAGAATTCTATATCAAATTTCATTTTGATATAGAAGTTTGTAATTGAGAAATAATTTAAACAAACAAAAATCGCACATTTCTTTTAATTAAAGTACATAAAATATATTTATTTTAATATTCTTTTGCGTTTTGATAATGAAATTAAAAATAGACACAAGGGAGTCAAGACAGAAAAATTAACTTCAGTATTTACAATTTCAAAAAAAGCTGAACATTGAATATATAACAGCATTTTGTAATTCCTTTGAGCCAATGATGTGTAGATCAAGTCTTAAAGTCATATACTTGGTAATTTTCTACATTTGTCTGACCTACAGGAAAACAAAGGAAGTCTCACCTGTAAGCTAACATCCATATGTTCCATAAGAACACACATTCTTCTTCACACCATAAAAAATTGCAGTTGAATAAAACAAATCCATTGGCGGACTACCTCGGATGATTAGCTAGAGAAAATGTAGCCATCCACAGATCTCACGAGGCAAGACTTAAAATTAATAAGAAAAATGCAATTATAGACAATTTTATAATTAGGCGATAATTCGTCAATGCTATTTCAAGGAAATGACACCTCTTCGATTGTCACCGTATGAAAAGGGTTTTCATTTGTTGAAATCAAATATACCGAGTCAATACCAGAAAAAGACATTACAAAATTTATCCGCTAAATTTCAAGACCAGATAGATTTATGAATTAGAAATTATTTCTTAAGAAACAGACCTGGTCTATATACTTTTAAAATAAAGCTGTGGCACTCAGCCTTCCTTACCACTACAATAGGGATTTCTGATATTACCTCGTATATATAGACCACGGTTCCTAAACCTTTAGCAACGTTTGACCGTTTAGTTCAATCACGATCAGTCTTGCAAGCTAAGAACTGAAAACAAATGCTAGTCATATTGAGATTTCATTATTTATCTGTAATAACTTACACACTTTCTAATTAGAAAAAGAAAATTTTGGTGGATCTATACATCACTGACTAAATTATTTG
This sequence comes from Metellina segmentata, assembly GCA_947359465.1. NCBI lineage: Eukaryota > Metazoa > Arthropoda > Arachnida > Araneae > Tetragnathidae > Metellina > Metellina segmentata. The sequence goes on from OX375882.1 coordinate 35,704,133, forward strand.
TTAATGTTGATCACACGTGTTTTATTACGACGACACGATTAAAATAAATAACGGATATATTTTAAATACCTATCACCTGTCACGAGCGTTGTCTATCTGGTGGATGAATCACAATCGGGTGGAGTGGCAAGAGGAATTTTAGATACAGATCATTGGGCCACCTGTTGCAGTCCTGCATGCATGAGGGAGGACAGACAGTAAAAATGCAATTATTTTATCAATAACAATGATTAGCGATTCCTGCCGATCAGTGATAACAATGCGACAAGTCAGATAAAACGACCGCGGGAAATTTCAGATTTGACATGAAGTCACTGACACTATCAGACAAACAGAAGTGCGTACAGATAAATAAATCAGTGAGATATAATAACTTCGCGTCCATTTCAAAAGGAAAATTGCTTTCGATGAATAAAATTTCAAGTTAATAGTCTTTTGATTGATTTGATAAACTTTCGAATTTCCGACAGAAAATAATTTTGTCCAGAGGGATCTAGTTCTGAATATTTCTCGTCTCTCATGTCTTCTTAAAAAATGACAAAATAACGTGAAAATTAGAAAATTTCAGGACAGTAGTAATTTCGGAAGTTTATTCCCATTGTGTCAGCACTGCAATTTTGGAAAAATTTCGTTCCAATCCTGTTTAGAACTCCGAGTTCTTCCGATAGGAGTTTTGTGACGCAAGATAGCTAATTTCTCACGAATCGTTGTAATATTGCCATCTCTATAACTACGCCGAGTTACCACAAATTATGTCATCAAAATTACTTTCAGCTCTCTTTCCACCTATGGATTCATTTTTAATTGGTAAATTGAGGTTTTTTGGCCCCAAGACCCACATTTGGTCCGGAAGGTTCCTGGTTCGAATCCGAGTCAGGGCATGGATGTTTGTAAGTGTATGGAGTAGAGGCAGGCTGGAAGAGTTGCGGAGTTCGAAACACGATCCGACCGAAGACCCCGTGTGTATGTGATGCACGTTAATTCTGTCGAGGCTTCGAATGTCCTCACGTTGGATTGGTGTGGAAGTTTGGAGAGTGGGGTGCCAGCTCAGATGTTGCCTCGTTATCTGACAGTGGTTTATAATTCTGTGGTGTTGTCCTCGGTTCTTTCCCGTAGGGAAATTGATCCCGGACCGTCATCAATAGCCCGCAGTGTTGCTATAGTACAACGTTAATTAAAAATTACAAATTACCCTCATTTGGTCAATCTGCGCTAGCGTAATGGTAATTAATAAACGTCGCACTACACACAGGACTATTGGCGACGGTCCGGGATCAATCCCCAAGGAAAAGATCTGAGGACAACACACATAATTTTGAACCACTGTCAAATGACGAGGTCAACACTTGGACTGACGCCCCATTATTTAAACTTCCAAACCACGACATTGAGGCCAAGACAGATTTAACGTGTACAGCCCGTGTTACAGATTTAACATGCACACGACTGTCTTTGGTTGATCGAGTGTCCAACTTGCAACACTCCAAATGTTAATCCGTTACCCTTCCAATTTGGCTACCGATTCCCTTCGTCAATTAATGGACAATTTTACATGAGGAAAGCTTTACTGACATAGAAGAGAGAAAGGCACTCAGGGTAAATTAACGGAATCAAACCTGTGTGGCCTACAACTCACAGCCTGCTAGCGCAGTGAGTAAACCCATTGAGCCACAGTGGTCCCATTTTAATTGATTAGTAATCAATTAAAAATAATTATGAAGAAAGTTGTAATCAATGATTACATCTTTCTTCGTTATAAATGTAGTACTCAACACAACTTAATTATTTTTTTAAATAAGATTTTGCATTTACTTGGTTTAAACGGAGGGCAAAGAGTCGAACAGATCAGAGGTTTTTCCTAATTTTCCTCCTACGTATTCTATTGTAAATGCAGAGAAGGTATAAAAATCCTAACAGAAAGGCAAATATGAACTTTAATATTGTCAGTTATTATTGGCTACACGTAGTTCAAATTGTTAGCAGATTTTTGTAACTTCTCATAGAATTCGTTTTCTGCCTGCCAGTAGTACGGTTCGACGTACGTATTATTGACAAATGTGATCGTGTATCCTCTCTTCACTTGGTTCATAGGGCTCTGCCTGTCACACGTGAATAGCCTAGGCCGGAAGACACGGTATTTTAGGGGGTTTAGGCGTAATAACGGTACATATTTACCGGTTCACAAGATTTATTTAACCACATGGCTCTGCTCCAAATAAGGGGTGTTGGTCCTTAACAGAGGTGAAGCTAGACGTTTTGGGACCTGGGGCGAATAAGGCTGATACCAACCTCTGTCGCAAACAAAATTTGCTACTTAATATTATACGGTATATTATTAAAATAATTAATGTGCTAAATATTCAAATTAGAGTATACTTTTTTTAATAAAATTACTGTTATCATAACTTTTGAAAATGAAAATTTTTATTGAAAATGCATAAAAACTGTCATAAATAAGTTTGAAAATATTGGCTCCTCTTAATGGGTTTCATGGACGGGGGGGGGGATATGCGCCCTTATACTTGTTTTGAAACAGACATTTGTGAAGAGAATTTTTGAGATTTATCTCTTCTTTTGATAGCAATACGAGTGGAGTAGATTACTTCAAAAGTAATACTTATCAAGTATACATGAAAGAGAGGATTGACTTCTAAACGTTGTTTCGGAAGATGGAGAGCATGAAAATATTCACCTCACACGCACGGCACTGGACTACACTTACGTGACAAGGACCAATTTTGTTACAAAATTTGGTTGGAAAACATGGACAAAACTGAATTGTAATACTTTCACAAAAAACTACAAAAAAGGTTTCTATAATATTTTAAATGCCGCCCCTTTAGATATTGGCGCTCGAGGCGGTCCTTAGCTATGTCACTGAGGTTTGATCATAAGTATTATATTAAAGAATATACATACTAAGGTAATATTTTAATAACTAGGGGGCTCTGCCCCATGCTCGCTTACGCTCGCCAACACACGGGGATTGCTACGCAATCTCATTTGGTTTGCTTTGCAAACCAACACTCCTTTCGCAGAATCAATCTCCTGCGACGGCGAAACTATCTTAATAATACGGTCTATGACGTCACAGCGAGGGCTCCGCCCCGTAATCGCTAATGAACGCCAACCCCAGTATTAATCTATAGATATGACAGTTTTAGTTTTGTATCGGAAATTACGAACTAAAAGTTCCGAAAATTGTATGACCAACTTTTAATTCCATCGACTTTTATTTATTAACCAATTTCAAAAATAATTGTGCCATAAGAAAGAGTACAATCTAAGGTACTCAGTGATGCTTTCAAATTAAAAAAATAATAATAGTATTAATCATTAGATATGACAGTTTTAACAGAAAGTAGCCAAAATAGCCCAATATTACGAAATTTGTATGACTAACTTTTGATCGCATCAAATTTATTTAATAACTAATTTCAAAAATAATTGTACCGTATGAAAGCGTACATTCTAAGATAAACTGCGATATTTTGAAAATTAAAAACTAAATAGTATTAAGATATAGATATGAAAGTTTTAAAAAAAAGTAACGAAAATGTCCCGATTTTTCCCGAATTTCAAAAAAATATTATCAGAAACCCAAATTGAAATTTCTTAAAAAACTCGACGAGCTTTAAAAATTTACGTTTAGAGTTACTCTACAAAAAAAATAATCACGACTGGGGACTGAAAATTTGTACGTCTTTTGCGCACTCGCGTTACAAATTTCGCTTTTTCAATTTTGACACTTAATAAACCCAAAACTAATAGCCGCATCGGAAAAAAATCTTCTTTGTCTTGTTCCCAGTACAATTGTGAACAAACCTTGTCAATTTCGTAATTTTCTTATCCGTACTTTCTCTGGAAACCGTCTAAGAATCGAGCGAAACACGCACGTTTTCAATCCTGCGGCGGCGTAAAATTTGTTTTATATAAAGAGATTTATTTCCCCTTCCCTTTAGGGGTATGCCGGTTAAAGTAGGAAGGGGGGTAAGGGATTCGGGCTTCTAGAAATTAGCACACGTGAGTGTACAGCTCTATAAATACGTACACTCAAAAGCTTGTTTATTTCAAACGTAGAAAACAGACTATTCAATGCAGCACAAAACTTTCCACATTTCCCTACCGTGATACCAAGGTATCACTAACCTGCACCCACTCAATGACCTGAACCCATCGACTTTCTGACGGAACAGACGGCATGTGGGTGGAGACGCTGGGTAAGATCGCATAAGGGTTAATCGTGTGATTGGGAAACGACTTGGGCCGATTGTATATCGAAGCTAAGACTAATGGTTTTTAATCACGTTCGCTAATCGTATTAACCAGTCAATATCTAGTCATACATTAGGATTCTTGCTTTTTCCCAATACCACATGACAGATCTTCAAACCGAGTGATCAGGAGAAATAACACGAAGCTCAGCGCACATGCTCCGTCTATTTCATTCGAAGGTCGAGGCTCGAACAATGTAGGGCTTTGAATGGCAGAACCTGTCCCGGTTCACGACATTTATTGCGGAATAATGTCTAGGTGACCACAGAGTATTATAAATAAACTCTGAAAACGTTATAAATTTGGGTGTTATGGTGCAAGGGCCATATTTGGTCAAGCAGCACAAAACCAAGACAACGTCAAGTAATTGTGAAAAGGGAGGATAACAGGGTTCCCACGGTCCTTGAAAAGTACTTCAATTTATTTTTCCGAACTAGGGGCCCTTGAAAATTACGGAACTTGGTAAAAAGTCCTTGTTTTTTTGACTAGTTACTACAAATTGTGTAATTTTAACTTGTCCAGACTAGTTTCCTTCACGACAGGTGCGCCATTTGAGCATCATATCTACTATTATAAAAGGAAGTGTTTGTTTGTCTGTCTGTTTGTTTCGCGGCTGCAAAAACCTGACGATCTATTGCAATTACAGCAATGAGATTTTGCACACAGGTAGTTCGAATTTTTTGTAATTTTTGGGTCGCGGCGAAAATTTAATGTAGAATATTTTTAAATGAGTTTAATAGTTTTATTCTTCAACGCGTTTCTAACCGGCGAGAGAATAAACTCCGGAGATTAGACTTTTCTACCCACGTGACCTTGCCTTCAGGCTTTGGAATCATGCCAAGTTTTTTTCATCGCGATAGATTCAAAATTTATTTTTTTACGTTTCCGCATTCATTTTGCACGCGGAGAAAATTATTTTTTTCGTTTCCGCTTTGATTTTGCGCTGAGGAATGTTTTTTCCAGCCAGACGATAAATCTTTTAACTATAGTCGCAGTTCTTTTTTCTGTCTCCTATACTTTTTTCTATCTCCTATTTTTTGCGGACAAAGGTGTGGTACCCATGGATTTCAATGAAAGAGCGCTTGGGCATCATGGGATCACGAACTCTGTTTACCAGACAGTAAACCCCATGGGGGGGGGATGGATAACTGGGGTACCTTGGGTTAATGAAGCCCTTGGACACGCCTCAAGATGTGCCCCTGATGGGTGCAGGGTAGGAATTTTCACAACAGGAATTAACTTCAATCCGATCCTCTAACTAAATTATCCTAGATTTAATTAGCAATTTAAAATTTAGTGGAGTGCCTCGTAAATTAAAACTTATTCAAAAGGAAACATTAGGTTTTTAAATCTTGTGTCGAAGTGAATAATAATCCAAAGCACCAAGATACTGTCTTCTATCGCATTTACTTTGTTTAAGAGCTTCATTATTTTTTGAGATATGTGCTTTTTCAGTTCTTTAAGTTCCCCACGAAGACAGTACCGCCACTTTAGATGCCAGTGTTTTCTTAGGTGGATGCCGATGTTTGTTTTCCGAAGACTTATTCAATGTCGGCAACCTTTCTGACAGATAAGAATGTTTCTATTTTCATCCGTATTTGCTACCAAATCCATAGAATGGCCTCTCTAATTGGGATACTATTCACTATTTTTTACAAAAGAAACACCGGTGATATGAAGATTATATCATCTTTTTCCGTTCTTATTAAGGAGGAGAGCTTAGAAAAGGTACCATTTTTATTTCAACCTTTATAAAATAATTTTTTTTAAACTGTCTTTCAATGACAGAATTTAAGAATATGCTTTCTGTGTAAACAAATCAGATCAATTTTATTTTATGAAAATGCAAAACCTGCTCATTCAGTTTTACCATTCATTTTTTTCGCTTTTTCGATTACATTCGGATCATTGATTCATACTAACATTATTCTGTTATTAGAACATACATCTACTGATTTACATGTGATATGTCATAATGTTTAACTCTTGACAAATTGTTCCAAGTCTTGAAAAACTAGAATGACGAAAATTAATAAAGTACAAAGTCCAAAATGCCCTGAACCTCGGCCATTCGGGATTTTGGACTATTCCGCATATCGAATTATTTGCATTTTTTGTCATAAAAACCTTAATCTAACCCCCTCGCGCGAATTTTGCGTTTGTAATAGTAAAATAGCAGATATATAAATAGGAATAATTTTTAAAAAAAGGGAAGAAAAAAACTTTTTACTGCAATGCAACAAATTTTATTTTCTAATTTTTCTGTGTGGTATTTACTCTGAACATGTCCGTTATTTTGCGTTGTTTCATCAATTAGGTCCAGGTTTAACTCCTTGTTCTTTAAAAATTGTCGGAATAAAGTGAGAAAAAATTCAATACAAGAAGCCATTTAGCAAACGTACAATTAGACAATTGCGGGTTTCGGACAATTCCGGGTTTCGGACGTCCGAATCTGGGACTTAGTACTGTATGGTACATCAAAGAAAAAATTGCAAAAATAATTAGGTAAACATAGTAATTACATTAACCCAAACTATTTGTGCAGTGTTTTTTTTGGTTCGATTAATGATCGATAATTTTATTTAGAATTGTAGCATTCAAGTATACCAATATTAAAAAATCATAATTTCAATGAATAGATTGTCAGATTGTATATGCAATACGTATAACCATTTCCCTTCTGGAAAGTCTTGTATTGAATAAATGTTCAAACTCATTTTGTTTCATAGACTGGTGGATAAAAATGTATAATACTTTTTGTCAAAACTTATGTAAGAAGTCAGGTATTGAGCAGTAACCATAGTACCTTTAAAAAATTGCAAACATTTAAAAATATCACTGTAACAATTCCAATTCAAAAATTCTAAGTTAAAAAAGTTTTTAAATCATGGTTCCAATACCAGATTGAAACAGTTTTTTCACTTAAATAACTAAATAATAAATTATCATTAATTTGCTATCATGTTATAAAACATATACTGAATCAATATAAAATCAACTTTAGAGAATTAAAAATTGGGAATCCCCTTTTTACAATTACAAGCAACAAATACCATTATAATCAAATTAAAACTCTTGAAACTAGAGCTTCCAACCCTCTCGAAGCAGAACACATAACTAATAAGTTCATTGGTCGTAACAATTTGCTTCAGACAAAAAGATTTCCCATAATTTTATTATATTGATAACATCTCTTCTTGTATTGTTCCTGTACAATACCTTTTCTTTGAATCTCTACCATTATAAAAGGTAGTGTTTGTTTGTTTGTTTCGCGGACGCAAAATCCTAACGATCGATGTCACTTACAGCAATGAAATTTTGAAAACAGGTAGTCCAAATTATTGCAATTTATGGGTCGAGGCGAAATTTTAAAATTCAAACTAGAAGATTTTTAAATGAATTTAATAGTTTTATTCTCTACCTGGTTCTTCAAACGCGTTTCGTCCGGACGAAAGAAGAAACCCCTAAAATTAACTTTTTCTCCCCACGTGACCTTCTTTTATATTTTCGCAAGAGATTGCGACGTCATGTAAACTTTCTCTTTAAAAAAAAAAAAAAAAAAAAAAAAAAAAAAAAAAAAAACCCAGATTGCATTTTTTGCCTTTTGCGTTAAAAAAAGAAACAGATTACATTTCCTGTCCCCATTTCGGCGAATGAGAGCAAGAAATAAAAAACATATTGACTGGGATTGTTAGGTTTTTTTTTCGTAACTAGGGGGCTCCGCCCCCTGCTCTCTTACACTCGCCAACCCCCGGGGTTTGCTACGCAATACCGTTTGGTTTGCTTCGCAAACCAATACTTCTTTCGCAAGTGATTTCACTTTTTTTTACTTTAACACTTAATGCACTCTAAACTAATAGCCGCATGAGTAAAAAATCTTCTGCATCTTGTTCCCTGTACAATTTTAAGTAAACCGTGTTAATCTCCAAACTTTACGATTTGTACTTAGTACTTTCTCGGTAAACCGTCTGAGAACAGAGGGAAAAAAGCGAGACTTTTTCCTCGCCAAAGAAAAACAAATCGTTTTTATGGCAATTGTTGCTACGATAAATTTGATATCTGGCAAAGATAGGCCCGATAGTCAAAAATACAACCCTCCGCAAATACAATGCTCCGCGAAATAAAAAATACGAAATTTGTGTCACCAACTTTTGTATGCATCCAATTTATTTATGAACCAATTTTAAAAATAATTGTACCGTAAGAAAGAGTACATTCCAAGGTATACAGCGATATTTTCAAAATTAAAAACTAATAGTAATACGATATAGATATGACAGTTTTAGTTTTGTATCGGAAATTACGATCTGAAAGTTCCGAAAATTGTATGACCAACTTTTAATTGCATCGATTTTATTCATTAACCAATTTGAAAAATAATTGTACCATAAGAAAGAGTGTAATGTAATGTGTTCAGTGATGTTCTCAAATTTAAAAAATAATGGTTTTTGCTGTAGATATAACAATTTTAACAAGAAGTAGCGAAAATATCCAAAGATTCCGAATTTTGTATGACCAACTTTTGATGGCATCCAATTTAATTATTAACCGATTTCAAAAATAATAGTACCGTAAAAAAGAGTACATTCTGAGGTATACTGCGATAGTTTAAAAATTAAAAACTAATAGTAATAAGATATAATTACGGCAGTTTTTAAAAAAAAAAAGTAACAAAAATGCCCCGATTTTTCCCGAATTTCAAAAAAATATTATCAAGAACCAAATTAAAATTTAAAAAAAAACTCGACGAGCTGCAAAACTTTACGTTCAGAGGTACTCGTTAAAAAAAACTCACGGCTGAAGACTGAGAATTTGTATGTGTTTTGCTCACTCGCGGATGAAATTTCGCTTCTTCAATTTTGACACTTAATAAACCCTAAACTAATAGCCGCATCGGAAAAAAATCTTAATAATTGTCCAGGTAATACGATGTAGAACAAACCATGTTAATTTTGTTTTTTTCCGATCAGTACTTAGTCGGGAAACCGTCTAAGAATCGAGCTAAACAACACAGTTTTCAATCCTGCGGCGTCGGCGGTAACATTTTTTTTTAATATAGAGAGAAATCGGAATTGCTAAAGATAAATTGGAAATTTCAACGGATTTGAAATCTGCGAAAAATTTCTCTTTAGATTGATACCCAAAAATATGATTTTATTTTAATAAATAATCTTTGGATTGAATATATCTTCAACGGATTTGAAATCTGCGGAAAATTTTATATACACCAGATTAATACCTTACATCACGGCGTTGCCCGTGGTGTTGGTTTGTGAAGCAAACCATCACCACGGGCAACGCCGTGGTGATGTTGTTCTATTGTTCACAATAGTTTAACAATATTTTATCCCAGAATTTGGAAAAGATTGTATATTTTACAATGCTTGTTTCTTTCATTGATGTGAATTAAGTTCTTTGTAAAAATATTAAAGTCAATTTTATTAATTATTTCTTCAATTATGTGGTTTACAGTTTATTTATTTTCTCATGGTTAATTATGATTATATTCTAAAAAGAATTCTTCAAAAATTATCTGGAAAGCTACTTGAGGTTTTCTGCATACTTTAATAAAATAATAGACACTATTTTTTTAAATTTTAAGAGATGAACATAAAAGAAAATTTTAAGGGAAGAAACTAAAAAATAAATTTCTGTATAAAAGGAAGTTATTTATTTTTTAAATTATACTGTTTATACTGTAAAAAATTGTAGCTCAGTCATGTGAAATCTGTAGTTATTAAAAATACCAGTACATAATACACAATGTAATATTCTAAAAAATATTAGAGGATACTAGAATCTTTAGTGCTACTAAAAATTTAGAGACACTAACAAAAAGTACCCTAAATTCCAAATCATTTCAGGTGTTCAGAAATGTATATAGAGCACAATAATAACAATTTTAATTGGAAATCATTTATTTTCCACATGCTTTATTACTCAAAAAAATTCTAGAATATTTTAAATTTATGCTTAGAATTTAATTTGTTTTTTAATAAATAAAGAATTTAGCAAGGGTGGTTCTTAAAAAAAGTGTAGTTGGTACTAAAGTACAACTCACTTATAACGAGCCCTGTTTTAACGAGAATTCGGATTTAATGAAGAAATCGGAAATATTTTGTTGGTACAGTGTTAAGTCTATGGGATTATAACTCGCTTTTAACAAGCAAATCCGGCTGTAGCGAGCAATATTTTTATTCATAAAATTTCTATTGACTTCCACCTCTCTAGCTCAATTTATTATTTCTTGTAACCGAATTCTACAAGTGTTATCCAGCCTATGGACCAAGGGATCATCAGAAGTTTTAAATCAAACTTTCGTAAGCACTTGATTTTGATGCTTATCGATAGAAGAGAGAATGAATAGGAACAACCTCAAATACTAATGTAAACGTACTCAAAGCGATACGTTTAATCAGCAATGCATGAGAAAATGTTACATCAACATGCATTAACAATTGCTTTCGTAAGGCTGGATTGGACATTTCTCAAGAGGGGCAAATCACTGAGGAAGTATACGACATGGAAAATTTGGAAATGAGTAGAGTAGAATTTTAAAATTATGAATCTGTTGACGCCAATGTTATCACTTCCGAGATACCTACTCCTGAGGATATTGTATGTAGCTGAAATTCAAGCTAAAGCAGATGAAAAAAATAATGAAAACGACAAATGTGAAGAATTTCAAGCTGAACCACCCTCAACATACTCAATGGCTTTTGAGTTCGCAGAAAAACTTCTAACTGTTTTCGAAGCCAGGGGTGCAAATGACAAGGTTTTTTGGGCCATGAGTCTTCTCTGATGAACAATAACACAAGAAAGAGACAATAAGACAGTTCAAAGCAAAGTAACCTATTTCTTTTGTAATGTACAGAAATAAAAAATAAAGTAAGTATGTATATATAATATAGTATGAGTATGTATGATTTTTTATGATTTTTTCACGAACCCTTTTTTTACGAGCACTTGGTTATAATGAGCAAATATTGCAGTCCCTTTGTGCTTGTTATAAGCAAGTTCGACTGTATTTTATAAGCAATGAAAATTTCGAAAGTGGTTCTTTTGAAATGTTAACTTGGAGGTACACAAACCCACTCCACTTTATTCATATATTGTTCATAGTACACGGTTTCCACTCTATTTGAGAAATAAAATTCCAACTTTTCCAGGTTTACCAGACCAATTTTTACAAAACTCCAGATCATACTAAAGCAATTCACAACAATTTTAAGTTGAAAAACCAAGAAATAATTTAGCATTCAATAGCCCATAATAAAAACCAATATAAGAATCATACACTGTAAAAATTAATACACAAAGCACAGGTAATTTTGGATTAAAATAGCTTGTTGAAATAATCCAACATATTTTACTTAAATCAATTTGTGATTTAATGTTTAATAGGCATGAAATTTGTCAATTTAAGCCAGTGGACTAAACAAAATTCTTTACCTGTTAAATATTAGCTGTTTCTTTTAAAATCGGTTGAAAAATTCAATTCATAGAATAAAATTATACAAAACTGTGTACAAATCTTATTGGAAACTTTTTTCCTAAGCGTCTGAGATGCCATGATCAATCATTTTCCGAGTCATTGATGTGATCTTCCAGGTTTTAGATGAAAATTCGTAATTTTCTCTGATTTTTTGAATAAAATTAAATTTTCTGACAATTTTAGATTTTTCCTGACTTGTGGGAACCCCGATAGTAGATGGGGAAAGCAAACAATAAACAATTTGGAATACTCTCATCCTCAACCCTTTGGTCATCAATTGATGAGCAGCCCAATAGGTCTTAAGTTATAAAATATGATGAATAATGTCTTTAATTTCATATGAATAAAATTTGCATAAGAGCCCTTCCTTTGCACACAACTGTCACACCTACACAAATTTCATAATTACCTACTGCAAAATCAATTTTGACATCAAATTTTAAATTTGTATCAAAGTTTAACTTTTTTAAATAATTTTTGAGACTAATATGAACTGTGACAATGTTTTTTAAAAGTATGAATAGCAACCTTGATATATTTCTATGGAGATGGATTCAGGAATTACACGACTATGTTAAGTTTCAGTTATTTCCTTCTGGTAGCTTTTTACTGTATTAATTTCACATGTGAAACAAAAGTGTCAAGGCATTGTAGAAGCAAATTGCAGAAGACACAAGAATCCCCAAAATTATTACTTCTATTCTTTTTAATTTTTGCTACAGGAGAAAAGAGGGGGGCGGTAAGGTAAGGTAATTTTAATTAACGTCGTCCTAGAGCAACACAACGAGCTATGAGAAAAGAGGGGAAATAAGCAAAGTGCAAAAGATTAATTCAAGTAGAACAAGCTGTGTGGTAAACTTAGATAACTTTCAATACAGTAGTTATACGTATCAGTGTAACCTATCTCCACTATGAAACAATTTTTGGCAAAGTTGATCTGTCATGTGAAAACCGCAAATAAATTTAATCATTTACCAGGATATTTAAGAATGGATGGTTATGAAACTTTGAGTGAAAAATTGGTGTTGATTTCCTAATTTCTAAAGGATACGAGTATGGGTGAAGCGCTGATTAATTAGCATCATTGAACTTAAATTTGCTCTGATTAAGTCAGCGGCTGTTTAAAAGATTTAAACTTCCAGAAACTAACAACACTTACGAAAACAGAATAAAACCGTTGTCAATCCTTTTAACATCAGAACTTTTCCTTTGAAACAATCCATGTTAGAAACTCCGGGGAACAATCGTACTCAAAACTGTCATTCAGATACCAAAAACGAGTTCCAAAAAAAATGTAAATAAACAGACAACGCTATCTCCCTCTGGTGTGACGTATTTTAACAAAACTAAAAAATAACTAATGCCATTTAGCTTATTTATTTTAATAAATTTATTTATTGTTCATAGGTTATTTCTTTGAAGTTAAAAGAAGACATTCCGAAAAAGGTAGGTATGGTACTAAGTTCTTTGGATAAGGTTTTAATGTAAAATCCATTCGATCAGCTTAACTGTCACTGTGAGAGGAGATTATTTGTTTACAGTTGCTATGCGGTTGCTACGTGATGAAAGAAAATCTCATAAACGATATTGCTCTCTAATAAAACCATTCTTGTTTGAAAAAAAATTTGAACACTCGCTTTTGGAGTTTTGGTATGCATTCAGGAAAATAGCGTAGAACCTACAGGAGTTCATCTCTGGAAGTGGTTTTTTTTTCCAAAGAATTATGTGTCTTGCAATTACCAAATTGTTTCATTGTTTAGATTTCCCCCCAAATTGGTTTTCATGATCCGTTTGCAAAACTTCAAGAATAAAGTACCATGGCTTTATACATTGATAAGAAAATTGATGATCCCACAGGTGGACCTCAAAAAACTTTACTCACATGGCATAAATATTTTTCCCTCATGGCGTGTGCATCTTATGATGACAGTTCTGGTGGATTAGTGAGCATCTACAAAGATGACAGCAGTGTTGTGAAAAATAAAATCACATCTCGGTTGGGCATTCAAGTGACTGCATTAGCATGGCATCCAACTAAGAAATGCCTATTGATTGGTTGGGAAAGTGGAGATTTATCTATATGGAGTGAGTTAGGAGGAAGAGAAGTGTACTCCTTCTCTAAGCATCACAATAATGTACTATGTGTTTTAAAATTCAATGAAAGTGGCAAAATTTTTGTTACAGGTGATATTGATGGGGTACTCAATGTTTGGAGGTTTGATATTGGTGGGAGTTTAGAAATTTTATTTGCTCGCCCTTTGAAGTATCCTGTTATTGACATTGTTTTTCGAAATTCTAGCAATACCAACAATGATAGTGAGATAAGTCGATTGGCAAGAGCAGCTGTGGATGGAGATGAAAAAGCACTCAATATGTTTTCAAGTTGGCAAGAAGATGGTGCATATGATAGTAAACTACATTTTTTTTCTAAGGATGATGATTTTGACCTCTTTGTGGGCTGTCAATCTGGTATAGTTTACTATGTCAAAAGTAGCGGTGATTGCGAAGGCGTCTTACAAATGGAAACCTCTATTCGATACTTGGCATATTATCGAGAAAAGGACACTTTAATTGTGATTTCTAAATCTCTGATTTTGGCTCAATTCAGCATCAATCATGATGGGGCTGTCAATGAGCTTAGTAAAATCAAGTTGAGTGGAAGAAATACTGATGCTGTCATGACATGGGCTGGGGAAGGCCTTCTTGCAGTCAGTGCTGGGGAGAGTTCGGTGCACTTATGGAATGTTGAATTTGGTAGAAGCACAACATTGTCACTTCCCTCAGCCACCCCACCTCATCAAATAACTTGCATTTCTTTTCTGGCCAGCAAAAATATTCTATCTGCTGGAACCAATCAGGGGTATGTTTTCTCGTGGTATCTAATGTACAAAGAAGACGATGATGACATAGTCTGGGAAGTTGAAGATGTAATGAACGTCAATGGTTTCATACGTAATTTTGAGTGGTGTGAAAACCTGGAAGTCATGGGCCTGATCACAACATCAGATGTTTACATAATATCAAAACAAAAGATGTGCTTTGCTTTTGATGATGGAGTGTCAGCCGTACAAATGTCAGCTAGACAAGTAGTCATAGAACTTGTCTCTCGAGATCTTGCTGTGCATCTTTTGACAGAAACTGAAATTAAAGCAGTTTATTTAAGTAAAAATATAGTGGCCTTGTATTGCAGTGATAAACTAATTTTTTATGAGGTGAATTTTGATGACAAGAAAACCATGCATTTGGGAACATTTTCACCACCATCAGAAACTATTCTTTTGCATGATCAAAGTGTTTATGTTGTCAATGAGGGTAAAATTGATGTTAAAACTTTCCAAGGAACTCTTAAGGCTTATTTCACTTTCACCAAAGAAGAAGGTGAGCCATTTGTCATGGATGCTTCTGGAAATTTCTTTGTGGCTGCTTCTTCAGTGGGTATCATAAAAATATGGGATATTAGTGGACGAGAAGCAAAACTCATTGTTACTTCAAATCATGTGAAAAACTCACTTAAAGATAAACACATTGCAACTATTAAGTGCAACAATAAGGGTAATAAAGTCAGTTTCACTGCTCGAATTAAAACCAAAACAGGGTTCATAAATGACTCTTCCCTTTATGTATGGGATACTGAAAAAAATGTGATATCACGTTTTGACTTTGCATCAGGTCAGGGTATTGACCAAGATAATGAAGCCTCCATGAATTTCTTGGGTCAAGCAATTAGTGGTCGTTATCCAGTACATCACCTTTGGGTCAGAGAAGATCCTAGGATGGTTGTGTGTGAAGCAAAATTATTGCCACTGCCATTGAAAAAAAATCTTGCAAGTAACAGTTTCAGAAAATTGCTAAATAAAGCTAATAGCTTTTCAGATCATGAGAAGAAACCTGAATCTATTATTGCTTCTCTGTATATAACTCCTGAAAAAATATTAATAATTCAAGATTACTTTGTATTGGAAGATGACAAGTCTAACCTTTTAGGTATCCAAATTCCCCATTTCTTTTTATTACAAAAAACCAAACTGGATGAAGAAGCAGAAGATATTTCTTCCAGATCAAGTAATGTAAAAGGACACAAATCATTAGTTCAAAGAAAAACAATGCAAAACTTTATAGGCCTTGAAGACTGTGATAAATCTACCAAAGAAGCCTTACTAAACTTCAGTTATTTTTTTGCTGTTGGATGTTTTGATGAGGCATTTTTGGCAATAAAAGCCATCAAATCAGAATCTGTATGGCATAATATGGCTCAAATGTGTGTTAAAACTAAACGCCTTGATGTTGCCAAAATATGTGTTGGCAAAATGGGACACACCTATGCAGCAAGAGCATTGAAAAATGCTGAAAATGAACCTGAACTCGAAACTAAAGTAGGCATACTAGCAATACATTTAGAAATGTATGAAGAAGCAGAAGAACTTTTCAAGAGCTGTGGCAGGTATGACTGGATAAACAAACTATACCAAAGTCGTGGTCAGTGGGAAAAAGCATTGGATGTTGCCGAGAAAAGGGACAGGATACATCTACGGGACACTTTCTACAATTATGCCAATTATTTAGAACGAGAAGGTGAAATCAATGCTGCAATCAAGTTCTTTGAAAAATCTGGAACACATCATTTTGAAGTGCCACGCATGTTATTTGAGGATCAGAGAGCTCTGGAAGCCTACGTGAGAAAAAGTAAGGACCCAGAAATTCACAGATGGTGGGCCCAATATTTAGAAAGCATTGATGAAATGGAAACTGCAATGCAGTATTACAAGACAGCGGAGGATTACCTGTCATTAGTTCGTTTGTATTGCTATTGTAACAATTTGGATAAAGCTGCTGAAATTGCTAATGAAACAGGAAATCAAGCAGCATGTTTCCATCTAGGAAGACAATTTGAAAACCAGGATAACATCAAAGAAGCTATCCACTTCTTTACACAAGCCAGAGCTTTTACTAATGCTATTCGCATCTGTAAGGAAAATAATTTAGAAGAACAGTTAATGAACCTGGCAATGATGGCAGGTCCTGAAGAGAAAGCAGATGTGGCTCAGTACTTTCAACAGCAAGGGCAAATGAACAATGCTATATCATTATACCATAAATCGAATAACCTAGAATATGCTATTGAGTTGGCCTTTCAGGAAGGTGAATATGATGTTTTGCAGAAAATTGCAACCGAACTTCCACAGGATGCTGATCCTCACTTACTTCAGCGCTGTGCAGAATTCTTCATCCAAAGAGGAAAATTTGACACAGCTGTGAACCTTTTCATCATGGCAAAGAAATATGAAGAAGCATTGAACCTTTGTGTTGAGAATAATGTAACTATAAATGAAGAATTAGCGGAAAAATTTACTCTTGATAAAGCAGATACAGACAAAAAATTGAGAAATTACATTCTAGAAAAAATTGGGGAGTCTTGCATGATTCAAGAGAACTATCATTTAGCAGCAAAAAAATTTACTCAAGCTGGTGATAAAGTAAAAGCAATGAAAGCACTTCTTAAATCAGGAGATACAGAAAGAATAATATTTTTTACGAATGTATCCCGACAGAGAGAAATATATGTTATGGCTGCAAATTACTTGCAGACGCTGGATTGGAGAAGTGGAGATGATGTAATAAAGCATATTATAACTTTTTACACAAAAGGAAAAGCACTAGATCTTTTATCTAGTTTTTATGAAGCTTATGCCCAGGATGAAATTGATGAATATCAGAATTATGAAAAAGCATTAGAAGCACTAACAGAAGCATACAAAAGTCTTTCTAAAGCTCCAGCCAATACCCACTCTAGTAAGCTGGACAACCTCAAAACCAAAATAGAAATTGTGAAAAAGTTTGTAGAAATAAGACTGCTTTATGAAAGCAATCCTGATGATGCTGTGAAGCAATGCAGAGATTTACTTCATTTAGATAATGTAGATGCCGCTGTTCGAAGAGGGGACATATATGGATTTTTAATCGAACATTTTTGTTCTCATGAGAATTACAAAGTAGCTTATTCCATTTTGGAGCAGATGCAAAGCACCATGCCTGATGTCAATTTACCTTACTACATAAAAGTGGATAACCTGAAAGCTATCTATAAAGCTTTAGATTTAAAACCTAGCACACAAACTAATTTCTTAGATAGCAAGAAAGCAGAGAATGACTTATCTGATGGGGAGGAAATAGAAGAAGAGTACCAATCTGTGGAAAATAGGTTTTGAAAAATCAAATCTAATGATTTAAAATAACTGTGCATCCTGATTTATGTTATATTCTTTGTCACCTTAAAATCTTCATGATTCATTTCAATCAAATTATTATAAAACACCATGTAAACAAAAAAAAATCAATCAAATTTAAATTGCAGAGAAATTATACATATTGTGGAAATATATTTCAATATTAAATTTTAATTAGTATATAGATAATAAGCTAGTTTTTTAAATCAATTCAAAAGTTATCAACTATAAAAGTATACTCAGCATAAAAGTTCTTGGAATTATTTTTTATTTGATATATGAACCATCTTCAAGAAATGTGTGCCTTAATTCTGTATTTGTCTAACCATTTAAAATATTTTTGGGGCTTTAAAAGGTCTGAATATGCTGTTTGTCATTTACTGGAGATATAACATAGAGATGAGAATAAATGAATTGGTCTAGGGTCAATGTACTGGCTCAAATCCAGGGTAAAGCATGAATGTGTGGCCTCTATAAACAAGTGTTGTACCTAAAATGTATGGGAAGAAAATGGAGTGTAACATAAACCCATCCCCTGAGGGAATGCAAAGTGGTTCAGAAATCCGTCCTTGTAGTGCCATGATGGGAATGTTCAATTAAATTGTTCCTGAGCATTAGAAGAACAAAAAAGACAATATGAGATAGATATAAGGGGATGCAACAAATTCTAGAAATAGTAAATTAAATTGGATAATTATTTTAGATTGATTATAATAATTTATATATTAATTTTAGACGAAAAATTTTTAAATTATAAAAAACATTTTTATCTTTTGGAGCTTTTAATGTTTTGCATTTTTCATTTCAATGAACATTTCACAAATTATATATTTTTTAAACTGAATTATTGAGTTACTAATTAAGTTGTGGAATTAGAAATTTTGATAACTATACTCAGTGTTTAAAGCAGTTTTATGAAGAGTAAACATCAATATAAAAAGTAAATTGATTGAAGAAAAAAGTCTGTTTCTTCTTACCTCACAAACACATGGTTCAAAATAAGTGATCATTAGACATATTTTATACCTATAAATTTTGTTTTGACGACCGATATTCAGGAACCAGTTGTCATTTTTTTATGCTTAAATTTTCTCAGTTTGTTCACAATCTCTCAGTTGTTTGGAGTAAATTTCAACCAACCAACGATTTATAATGTCGAACAATATATGTTCTTTAAATAGATGCATCATTGTCCAGCCCTAGTCATTCACCATGAGTTTAAAGCTCATCCACAAAAAGGAAATGATTGAAAATTGTATCAAAATAGAACATTTTGGCAATTGAGGGAAAATGTTTTGTTTCCATTGATGCCTGAATTTCTGCTCCTATTTTTTAACCTTGCATGTAGCAAATATAAATAATGTATACAAAAAATAAGCATTAGAGAATGAATATATTGTGTTCATACCAATATTTACATCTATATATAAGTAATTACCGAATTCCCATACTCAGAGGTACTAGATATTAGTGAGATGATATCAGTATAATGCTATTTTACTTTATTTTGTTTAGTATGCAATTACAAATTGATACAAAACTAGTCCTTTAATTGTGATTATATTTTATATATACATTGAAATTGTATTTATGAATTTTAGACAAGCAAATATGTTGATTTTTATCTAGTCTTTTAGTCAGCATTTGAATACTGTAGAATTTATGTGATATCAAGATTTCTACTTATCTACGAAATTTTATTTTTCAAAATGTTGTATTTAAGTTATTTACAATTTTCATGGAAACATCATCTACAAGTGTCTTAACAAATAAAAAATATATATTTTCCTAATTCATGAACTTAAGAATATTGCAATATATAAAATAAAATAGGTTTTCTTAGTTCAGAAAATACTTTCATCCTGTTTTGTATATTTCTTAATCTAACTTGATTCAAGAGGAATATTTTATTTATAAATTCTTTAATGTAAGTCATAAATTCTTTACATTAAATTTGCTTTTATTGTGTTGTAGGTAGTTATACTTACTATGCATTACATTTATAGATGTTATTTTTATTAAGTACACATTTTTAATGTATACTTATACATTAAAAATGTGTGGAAAATAAAAATTATGCCTAATATTTACTCATATTTTTATTTAATTTTAAGGAACTCAGTAAGGGACATCTGAAACTTAAATTAAACCAGTACTTTTATAAATTACTAGTTGATACATTTGTTTTATTCATTTCAGTGGATTGAATTCTCTTATTGGGAAAATAAACTCACTCACAGACCTCAAAATAAGCAAATTCTTTGTATGAAGCAATCTTAACATTTATGAAGTATATCAGAGCACTTTAACTTTAAACTGGTAATTACCAGTCTGTTGACAAATACCTCAATTTTTTAAAAAGGAGCTGTGTAAGTGTTTTTAAATGAAATTATCTATTACAGATTCAAAACGTAAAAAATAATAAAATTATTTGAGTAAATTATGATTTATGGTTTCTTTTTAAATGACAGAAAACAAAGTAATCGTTTACAAACAATGTTTGAGTTTTTATTTATTTTCAAAATTTTAAGAACATTTGAAGGTTAAATGCTTTACATGATTGAACTCTTGTTTGTTTTTTAGTATTACAACCAAATACATATTGATATTGAATAATGAATATTTAGTTTAACTTGAGTTTCATTATATTCGATGAGAAAAATAAAATACTTTTAATATCAAAATATTTATCTTCTAATTTTTAACACAAAAATAAGGTTTTGGATGATGACATGCATGATTTTGTTTTCCTAATTAAGAGTAAACAACAATTGTAGACATGTGTAAACTGACAAATCTAATGTGCAATAAAAGTGTGCAATTATCTGATAAAAGGGAATTCACCGAAGTCAGGAATATCTGTCTTGGCCTAGGGCAAAAGGTGTCCAAAAAATTAAGATTTAATTGCGATAGAAATTAACAAAGCATAGGATCCTTTATTAAATAGTAATTAACATTAAGATATTGATTAGTGGAACCTGTAAAAATATGTTTTTTTCAAATTCATAACATTGGTGGTAGTGCAAAAGATAAGGTCACTACTTGCAAGATAATTGTTTCTAATTATAAAATTCATAAAATTTATTAGTGCCTGAACTCAGTATATTTGCTACTCTTGTGATACATGAATTTTTTTTCTAAACTAATCAAGAAGGCCTATTCCTCATACCTATTCTTCAAAACTGTATTTTCATTACTCTAAACAATAATTTTCTAACTTCAAGAATTCATGGAAAAATCAGCATTGGTCATTTTGCTCTTCTCTACTAAATACCTTATGTAAATAAGAAACTGAAAACAGAATATTTTTGTTAGTATATTTTAATTCTGTGCATATTACTCCATCTACTGTAAAACAAAAATCTACATTTTTAGAAAAGAGTATGATTTAAAATAAAAACAAATTTAGAAAATCTAAAGCACCCCGATTTTATTCATGCTCACAGAACGCTTTGTACCGCTTTCAAGAATCTGTTCATGCGTGTTTATACATGTGGATCATGGGTGCTAATATTGAATGCAAAACATTTTAAATGACTTATTCATCCAAAATAAGCATTTTTTAAATTAGAAAATGACTAAACATGCTCATCGAAATCCCTTCCTCAACAAAAACCTTCTATAGCTAAAAGAACATTCTTTTCCGGAATTCCAAGCAAAATATATTTAAAGTACAAGCTAATTTGACTAAGCTTCAGATTGGTTGATTACAAACTATCAGATTGTGATCATCATGTATTTTTCTTCGGATATTTATGATTTTTTTTTTAATCTTTGAGATCCCCTGATGTTACTAACAGCACCTTTTTAGTAAACAATAGACTAGGACACAAAGCTGTAGGTACTTAAGGGGTAGGGGGGGGGTGATGGGAGATCAATGCCTCTTCCGGAAGATGAAGCAATATAGATATTTGAATACCAAAACGGAACTCTTTCTTAATACCTTCAATTATAAATGCATATTAATGTAAAAATGCATTTATATATTCTAATATTTTATAAGATTCATTAAAATAAAACATTCACTGTTTTTGCACTTTTTTAAGGTGGTGCGAAAAAAATGTCTCATTTTTATTTGTAGCATGCAACTTGTTCAGGTATTATCCAATTGCACTCGCAACTCAATTCCCATGGAAAATACACATTTTCACTAATTAGAAAATAAATTGTCAGTTAAAAGCATAAAACCACTGACGTTTTTTCAGATACTAAATGCAAATTTTCATGATGAGAAATACATTGTTATATTGTAATCTGTTTTAAGAATATATAGCACAATCACAATTCTTATTTTTTGACTGCATTCAGCCATTCAGAGAATGAATATTTAAAAATTATCTGGTTTGAGACCATTTAATAAAAGCATACACTTCAAAAAATAAACCAAAATCAATAACTAATAACTTTAATGAATCTATTCAAAATGTTGTCTAAAATTGAAGGTTTAACAATGCTTTATGTTTGTTGTTTTTATTTTTGGTAAATGTGTTTTTATACATAAAAAATATTTACAAATTCTTAAATTCCCTCTCTGTCCACTGGAGGATTGGGATCTAAGTACTTCTTCTCATTACTAGAAAACAAAAAAGTACCAGTGAATACATAATTGAGCAAAATGAAACATTTCCAGAAATAAAAAATAAGTAGACGATACTATTAGCTACACAAATGGATCATTTGATTTTTACTTCTTGATAAACTAAGCTATGTGCGCATTTCACAGCCAAAATTTTAAGCAGACACAGTTCAATATAAGAAAGCAGGAAGGTAAATGAAATTGAGCAGAGTGAATTTATCAGCTAAAAATCAAATGCATATAGTTCTTCACTACTAATACTCCAAAAAGCCTTTTTTTTAAACAACTGCATTTTTTTATTGTAAGAGCATTACTGGAGTTATTATTTCTGAAAATATGAAACAGAGTTCAAGTTTTTATCAGTTACTCATAACTTACATTGTTATAACTAAATACTTTAATTTTATATATACTAGTTATAACTAGTGCTCAGATTTTGCATACCTTTTTTAAGCCCCTAATGTTAATAGAAATCCGTTTTGTGTGCTTTTTAGCAATTTGCAACCAAAAAAACCCACATTTATTTTGCATATTTGGGACCATTTGACATATTTGGTTTTTTTGCATATTTGGATGATATTTCTCTATTTTTAAACATTTTTACAACAAAAAAATTCAATTTTTTTCAAAGAACTTTGTTTAGTGCGTTTGGAAGGAAGATTTTCAGAAGCAAAACGCAATTGGTTTGGTTGGCCTGACCTTTAACAAGCAAACTAAAACCCTCCCCGACAACACACATGTTATCACCACCACAGTAATTCCACTATTTCAAATATTAAAAAAAAATTTAGATGGTGAAGACTTAATTTTAAAGGTAAATAGATTAATTTGCAACAATTTCATTTTAAGTACAAGATAAAATACCAGAGCTAACCCAGTTCAGTTTTGTTTGTCGGCAAAAAGTATCAAAGCCACTTTGGGGACAAGAAACTTACGAGTCACGAGCCCATAATCCTAAGCGCTCTACAACGTTCAGCCCTTCTTAACTCGCATTAAACTCATTCAACACTTCACACATTTTGCATTTAGCTCCTTTTAAAGTTTTTGCAGTCAACTAATAAGTTTTCCTATTCATTTTTTATTATGCGTAAGTATATATAGTAAATTCCAATCCGTCGCCTGGGCACATGTCTGTCCCCTTCCACTAGTTACGTCCCTGAGGACGTTTGAAGTGCATTCATTTTTATCTACATTTTTCAATTATGTAATATTTCTATATTTGCTATTTTGTATATTTGTTGCTTTGTGTATTTTTTACTTATCGGTATCTGCGTTATAAAAATACAGTTGTGAATTAATTGAATGCAAGTATGACTCATTTTCACTTTATGCTCCTCACTACCCTTTTTGTAAGAATGAATTTTTTTGTGCATATTTTGGGGCTTAAGGGGGTCCAAGACACAAAAATCGTCAAATTTTCGAAATTTTTTTTATTATTTTAAGAAATTCTCTGTGTTTTTCTGCTTAAAATGACGTCTAAATCATGTTTCTATCTTAATTAGAACTAGAGATATAATAATTTTTGTGGTGCGTTGTTTTGAAAATCTAACACTCTTGACAGTTGTTGTCATGGCAACAACATCTGTCTTTAAAACTTTAAACGCGTTTTTCTCCATGATACATTTTTTCAAGATTTCCTATATTCAAATTGCTATAAGTCGAAAACCGATAAAGTTTAAGGGTTGAAATTTGGAATATATCTTTTTCAAACATTATACTTTAATTTTGATTCAGCAAATTTAAAACAAATATTTACTTTTAAAAATATGACTTTTTTTAAAAAAAAGTACGTTAAAATTTTCAAAAATTTTCATTAAAATATTTTTCATTTTTTATTAAATTAATATTTTTTAAATTCCTGAATCAAAATTAAAGTTAATAAATTTGTGAATAATTTAATGCAAGAATTTTGAAAATTGATCAAGAATGTTTTGAGCCTTAGCAATTTGAAATGACCCCTCTTTTTTTCAAAAAATTTGAATTTAAAATTTTTAAAGAACTTTTGGAAAACTTTTGTGCTGTGATTTTGCTTATTAGTTAGATGGGTAATCAGTACAAAAAATTTCAAAATTCTAAATTAATTAATAAAAAAAATTTTTCAATGTGTCCCGGACCCCCTTAAGTGCATATTTTGGGATTTTGTAATGCATATTTCAGGTCACATTTTTGCATATCGATCCGAGCTCTAGACTTATAACACTATATCAGGCTTATTTAAATTCTGCATGGGACAGAATAAAAATGAATAGATATTGCATTCTCTTCAAGAGCAACTTGACCAATAAAATAATAAAAATTATAATCCAATGTAATATTAACTTACTGAGGAAACCATCTATGCTTTGTTGTATAAGTTAACTTTGCTAATTCTTCATTTGTTAATCCATCAGGCTTGAAACGATATTTGGCATCCTGTCTGTATTGAACTTTTAGAACTGAATCACCCTAAATAATTTGAAAAAAAAAAAAAAAAAAAAAAAGAGTAATGTTTTTTTTTTTTTTTTTTAAATTTAGAATCATAAAATTGTAAAAAGCATGACAAATGAAAGAGATCTTTTGTAAGCATTTTATGTCTAGTGTAATTTATAAATTTTATGGAAGGAAATAGAATAACATTTGTAAATGTTCTTAATAACAAGTACTAAATAAAATTGGAATGTTTAAATAAATTTGTAACATAAAATTATTACCAAATAATAATCAACAATACAAAAAAATATATTAAAATCTTTTACCTCACGAAATTCAGGGTCAATCTCTGGTAAGGGCTGAAATTTAAATAAATACCATTAGTTTAATATAAAAACACACTAAGTAAATTTTTATCTGGAAGTGATAGCAAGAATATTTTTTAATTTTCAATATTAATTTCATTTATAAAAAGAAATAAAGTATCTTTACTAATGAAACAAGCAATAGGACAAAATAATAACTTGTAAAATCAATTTTTGTCACGAAATTCAGTTAAAAATGGAGAATTGAAATCAAACCTAATTGAAATTGAAAATTCTTAAAAGTTCCCAAGTTTACTAAATGGAAATATACACTTTCAAATTTCACTACATTAATATCACAGGAAGTATCAGAGCTCTTTTACTGTTATTCGTCTTCAAAACACTGCAGTTTAAAGTTAACTTAAAATGAAATAGGAGCTGTTTTCGGAGTTAACATGCATAAACCGAACTTTGTGAGAGCACTTTTATGTTTTCAGATCCCAGAAAACCATACAAAAATGGAAAATTTGATATTTCACACCTTTTCCTTAGATAAAACATAAATTCTATTGATAGCATTGATAAGTTTTATTTACTTTGACAAGCTTCTTAGAAAAACCTAATTTAATTATCATTAATCTGAGCATGTACTACTGGAACCATAAAATTAGTCATTAAAAGGTTTTAATTGAGTTTCAAGAATTTAACACACATAGCTACTGATAAGATTAATTCTAAAATTTTATCTTTCTCTTTATTAAAACGAAATTCCCAATATTAAAATAATCTGATTTTCAGTTTACTGTTGCAAAATAAAATTTCAGTTTGTTATGTTCTCGAAATCTACTTCGATACCTAAATAATATGTAAAAGCAATTTAATTAATCAGACTTTGAAAGTGATCAATCCCCCCACCAACAAATTTAATTCTCACAAAGTAGATGTGTAATTCACAGCATATTTCATTCAAAATTAAAAAGACAACAAAATATTAAATTAATAACACATGCTATTAAAATAAAACATGGATATATTACATGTAATAAAGAGATATATGACCCTAATATTAAATTTACATAAAAATATATGTGCATATGTAAAATATATGTGTATCCAAAATTACAAAGTATTCATCTTGAAACAAAAATCTGCATCACATTAACATATATATTCATTTCTTACTTTAGTATGCTCATAGGGAGGAGCTTCTTCAGGATGCCAACAGCAAATTGTCTGTCCATTTTTGGTCAGAACTACCCATGAATTCCTAGAATTATAGTCTCAATCAAATAAGTGATATATAACTTGAATCAATGGGATAAAATTCTAATATGACAAAACCCGAAGTACAAATATTTTACAATGTAAAATATATAAATGTCAGTTTCATACATTTCTAAACATCCATTTGAGAGAAGAAACTTTTACACATAAATAAAAGATTGCATAATTTCCTGTAATGATTTCTGCATGTTCAAGAGATGGCATTGTGTTGCAATTAGTAACAATTGGGATTT
This sequence comes from Metellina segmentata, assembly GCA_947359465.1. Lineage (NCBI taxonomy): Eukaryota > Metazoa > Arthropoda > Arachnida > Araneae > Tetragnathidae > Metellina > Metellina segmentata. The sequence goes on from OX375882.1 coordinate 35,730,934, forward strand.
TTTTTCTTTTATGCAACACTCTCTGCCTCTTACCACCCCTTAATGGTCAGCTGTTTGTTATTAGAGTCTTGTCATGCTCAATGATTTGTTCTCAATTAATGAAGAATAAAATTTAATTTCAAGCATTCCATTAGCTTTAAATTTCAACTACAAGTATGTCTTAGTCATGACTTGTGACTTGTTGAAGGGATGACTCAGAAGAGTTCCAGCACTGCTGATACACTAAAGACTGATTGCCAAAATAAATTTCAGCAAGTACCTGATTGGAATGTTTGACAGTTCCAGGGTTCGCTACAGCGGTATCCCCGATATTCAAATCGTTGTCCAGAGTAATAGTCACATTCACACAGAACGTGTATAGAGCTCTCCTCTACCATCAGACAACCTCTACATAATGGGTCATCTATAACACCCATAATGTTGAGCTGTCTATTCAGGGTACAGTGGCCAGTTAGAAGGCCAATAGCTACCCAGATTTCTTTCCTGCTCCATTTCAGCAGTACCCTTGATCAACAAATGGGATTTTTTTTCTCTTATGCGACACCCTGCCTCTTACAACCCCTTAATGTTCAGTTGTTTATTCTTAGAGTCCTATCATGCTCAATGAGATAGCTCTAGCTTTTTTTGTTCACAATTAATGAAGAATAAAATTTTATTTTAAGCATTCCATTCTCTTTAAATTTCAACCACAAGTATGTCTTAGTCATAGATCAATATTCACGGGCATGGCAGGAGTGATGTAAGAAGCTGTACAAGATGGTAGGGCAGGGTTCATACAGAATTTTGAATACAAAAATTAAGGAGTATCTAAGGAGTATTTAATGAGTTCTCTCAAAATTTTTAAGGAGTCATAGAATATAAAAATTAAGGAGTATATAAGGAGTATTTAACGAGTTCTATCGAAATTTTTAAGGACTCTTAGAAAGTTTATACACACATTTTCAAGTGCGAAAAATAAAAATGATTCAACACTTTAAGAACTTAGTTCCACTTAATACTACATTACTAATTACTCAAAACAATAAAATTATACTTTGATATTTCAACTCAACACAAGTTCCTTTTCCCCCCTGCTTGCTTGGAGCTGTTTTATCTAGGATCCTGCTGTAAACAGTTCTTATACAGTGAAATCTCAGTAATACGTTTCTCAGTTTAAAGTAATTTCTCTCAAATCCCAGCTAAAACTCACAATAATAGAAATCCAAGCATATTTCTTTTCAATTTACAGTATTTTTCAAAAAAGAATATCAATTAAATATTTTTAGGATGAAGTTATAGTCCCAAATCCGGAATTATCCAAAATCCGGTCGTTTTGCAAACCGGCGTTTTTTTGGTTTTCACACTTTTTTTTACATTGTTCTGACAATTTGTCAAGAACAAAAAGTTAAACCTGGACCTAATTGATGAAATAACGCAAAATAACGGACATGTTCAAAGAAACTACCACACATAAAAATTAGAAGATTTGCAAGTAAAATTTGTTGCATTTTTTCAAAAAGTTTTTTGTTCTTTTTGAAAATTATTCTTATTTATATATTTGCTATTTTACTATTGCAAACCCAAAATTAGCAGGTTTTAAGGTTAAATTAAAGGTTTTTTTTGACAAAAAAGGCAAATAGTCTGAAATCCAGTGCAAAATCTGGAAAGTCCGAAATCTAAAAATGTCCAAAGTACGAAAAAGTCTAAAATTCGGAAAAATCCAAAAAATTTAAAAATAAAAAATCCAAAAGTTTGAAATCCAGAAAAGTCCAAAATCCAGAGTTCAAAATCCAGAAAAGTTCAAAATTCGGAAAAGTTTGAAATTCGGAAAAGTTTGAAATCCGGAAAAGTTCAAAACCCAGAAAAGTTCGAAATCCGGAAAAGTTCAAAATCTGAAAAATATCAAAATTTAAAAAAGTTTAAAATTCAAAAAAGTTCAAAATTAAAAAAAGTTTGAAATGCGGATGAGTTTGAAATACGGAAAAATTCGAAATACAGAAAAATTCGAAATACGAAAAAATTCGAAATACGGGACTTGACGAGATTTTTTACTGTATTCTACAAGTAAATACAAACGACAGATTTCAGATAGAAATGAATGAAATCCGCAATTATTTTTGTTATAAATGAATAGATAAATTATTTTTTAACTTCAAATATTCAAGTATGAAATAATCCACTTCGATTATAACAGATTACGATTTTCAATACATTCTCAATGCTATTCTTATATGAAGATTTAATGTTGAATTAAATTCAAAATAAATCAAATGCGATAATTTTTTGTCTACTTAATAAGTAAACTATTGCTTTCGCTAAAGAAATTCAAGAATTTGCAATAATCAACTTCGATGATAACAGATGGCGATTTTTCAATACGTTCGCAATGCTCCTTCAATATTTAACGATCACTGTTTACGATCTGTCAGTGACTGACATTCTAGAAGGGGGTCTTCCTTTTGTTCGACCCTATTGACCGTCAGTCGTAAATGCCACTCAAGGCTCTATCCCACAAGTTAGGTAGGAGGGGTCGGACATGCATGTGGCAGTGATTCGCTACATGATGCCTCACTGATGATAGCCTTTTCTCGTGGGAAAATTTCAGACTTGCTGCCAATACACTGCGAGCAACGTGAAGTATCGTGTTCCAATTAAAACGGTACGTTTTTGAATCCATTATTTCGGTAGAACGTAGCGCATTTCGAAATTGAAACGGAGGGAAAAAATTAAGGAGTTTTTAAGGAGTAGCACTTAAAAATAAGGAGTTTTAAGAGTGCTTAAAAACGAAAATCCATTTTAAGGAGTTCTTAAGGAGTTTTTAAGGAGCGTGCGAACCCTGTAGGGGAGACTGGGGAGATTTGATCCCTTTTTGCAGTTTTTAATTATTATCATAATAAAATATTGTTATTTTTTAAATGTTTTGAATCACTATAAATTGCACAACTGTATTCTTTGATATAGCATTTATTTCATTTTCATAAATGAATTTTTAAATTTTATATACATTTTTTTCAACATTGGGGGAAAAAAATTGTAGCATCCCAATTATAGGGCCACTTGATCCTCCACAAAGGGAGACTTGATCCTTCACACAAACACGTTCAAACAATTCAAAGCAAAGAAAAATAGAATTTGCATTTTCATGTCAAATGAAACATTTGAAAAAGTACTACATTTACTACAAATACAAAAGCCTGGGTTATTTGTATAAAAAAAAACTAGTGAATATTTTCAAAATGTGAAAAGTCAAGCATAATGTCAAAACTGTAGCTGTTCGGAGTGTTTCACCTAACATAGGTTTTGGCAACTTTTTAACACAATCCTCTTTATCAACAATGCTTTTGTCGACTTTTTCAGGATATATAAACTGTAACACTCGGTCCTTTTTTTTCTCAAAAAATTAATTTCAAATTCGGAAACAGAATTTTTTTTTCTCGATTTTTCCAACAAAGTGATTTAATTTTCTTCCTCCTGGAAATTTCAAAATCATTCTCATTAAAAGATACATCTTGGGTGTCTTCATTTTCATCAGAAAATTCATAAAGTGATTCTGCTTCTGTTGAATCGTGAACATTGTAATTACTATCACTTTCCGATGAATCGTCAACATATCGCACCCCAACAAGAAAAGTGACACTAGTCAAAAAATAAAAATTTTGAGGTCATGTCATTAAAAAATATGTATGAGGTGTCCCAGCATGTTATATTGCTATTCTATCGAACATAATAGAAGTTACCACCATAAATACTTACCTAAAATTTAAAAGAAGCTTATACTATTTGAATATAAGTTTTATAGTATCCTTTAGTTGATAGTTCTCAAATTCTGCAATTTTGAGTTGTGTCACTTCTCTTGCTGGGGTGCGATATTCTCCCTTTGGTAGCAACTACTTTTGGTGGCTTATGCACAGTGGTAAAACTACTTTCATGAATGTTCCATATTTTTTGTGGGTCTAGCTTTTCTTTAGTATATGGGTCATTCTTGCAAAATAGGCAAAATTCATGTCCTTTCAAAATTTATAGAATTCTATCACTCTGAAGATTTTGTCAACTTTCAAAAATAGTTTAGGATCACTTTTATAATCTACAGAATTAGAAATTTAATGACATATTTTTTTATTTTATACATTTTTAAAACTTTAAAATATCAAATATCATTGTCCTGACATGTCCCTGAGTGAAATTTTACAATTGCTTCATTCATTAGGGTTTTAATATTTATTTATATATTCTTGTAAATAATTTATTCTGCTTCTTTATACATTTGAAATGTTATTAGTTACAATAATGGAAATAATATTGCAAAAATTTCCAAAAGTAACTTCAATAACTATTGTCCCAAGTAATATCATCATTTTCCTGGCATCTCAGATATCATTATGTGGGCAATTAATAGATGACAGCACTGAGTTAGAAGAATACTTTTCAAGTAATCTGGGGTTGAGGTTATTTAAATAAATAACTGCAATTTTGAAAAGTTATCAACTTTTTTTTTGGTCAGCACATACAAGTTCAGAGTTCAAGGTTTATGTATATTGAAGATCATTTTCCTGGCTTTGATAAAAATTAACTGTTTGTAGTAAATTTTTAATTTTTTTTATTATCAAGTGTATAAATGATATTTCTTAAATGTGTGTGAAATTCAAACTGAAATTTTTAATTGTTTATCCATTAAGCCCTGAACAAGCCTATTTCATCATTATCCTGCCTTTAACATACCAAGTCAATGATGTCAAGACAGGAAAATTATGTTTTATGTTCAGTATTTTATAAATATTTAAATTATTAACTGAAGACAAATATATTCTTTACTTTTAACTATAACTTTTGATTATTTATTATCCATTGTAATTTTTTTAATAGTAAAATACCTTATAATTGGCTTGAAATTTTGAATCTTATTTGTTTCTTTTATTTAAAACATAATGTTTTTGTCATTGCACCTAAAAATGTCTAGATATTACTAAAGATCCGTTATTACATGCTCTTTTTTATAAGTTGTAAACAATATATGGACAGATATGAGTGGTAAAAAGAAATAAACATATGAGGAAAGGTTGTTAACGAAAAGATTAGCTGAGAAACGTCGTCAGGAGCATATTAAAAAAAATTCCATAACGTTTGATACAAGATAAATTGAAGAGGCATGTGAAATATATGTTAACCAAAAGAAGAAAGGAGTGGTAAAGCCTATAGCTAAAATGAGTTTGAGGCAGAAAAGGGGAATTATAAAAATAGAAAAGAAAATTCAAAACTCTATCGCTTGAACAAGAAATTGTCATCCCATAGAATTGGCTACCCAAACCAAGTGAAAGTGGTATAGATATTCAACTTTCAGGTTCTTCAAACCCAGACACAACAAGAGATGATAATGTTAAGAACAAAAGTTAATGAAAAAAGTTAGAAGAGATAGAGCAGAGACCTACATTTGTATAAAGAAACGGGAAGAAAAATTTAAAAAATATACAAGGCAAATGGAAAAATACAAAAAGAAATACTACAGATCAACAATAGCTGAGAATTGATTGCAGTAATTTAACACCACACAGCAAAACACATAATCTGTTAAAAAAGCATAAAAGTTGCAGTAATAGCTATCCACAATGTTCCTACTTTCTAATAATATTTAAATATTCGGGAATCCATAATTTCCTGAAGTGTCATGTTCCTAGTAATTTTATTTAATGTATTTAATCAGCTGAATTAAAAATACATGGTCATTCTTAAATATGAAATGTTCAACAAGAAATTTATATATATTTTTCTATTTTCATCATTGTCCTGGCAGGTTCGTCATTGTCCTGCCTTCCAATATTTTGAAATATTTTTTTCCTTAACAAAATGTTAATAATTTAGATTGCTGATATTTTTAATTTACTTAATGAACATGGTAGAAAATTATTAGGCCAAAAAAATAAAGTTTTAAAAACCTTCGATTGAAAAAATTTTATGAAGCCAATTTTTCCTATTTCACAAGAGTGACCCATATATCAGTTCCAGATTTTCAAAAACATATTAATGTTGTGTTTGTTGAAACTAATGGCACGATTAAGGCTGGTTGCCTCTGATGTTCAAAGAGACAATGACTTATTATGATTCATAACGCTCTATACCATTCATACCCTGCACATCCTTCTTCTTTCCCTTTTTTTACAGCATACTGGAATGCTAACTTCCTTAAATGCATAGCATAGGAGTAAGTCCATGATGTAATTTACTTGATGTTTTCAAATATTTGCATAAAACATCTTCTTTAACAGAACGTTTTAATGTCATTACATTAATGCCAAATGTTCTTGCCCCTTTATACTGCTACCATCTAATGCAACTTTTACTGCTGCCTGCATATCTTCCACATTGATATTTTACTGAGCTTAACACCAACTTTACGTTTATAAAAACATGGCACGACTTCACCAACAAAAAGGAAACAAAGAAAAAATATATATGTGTGTGTGTGTGTGACATTAGGGATACTTGATCCCAGGATCATGTATCCCCAATGCACATGCACCATGAAAATATTGTTAGAAAAAAAAAAGAAAAAAAAACTGTATTACACATAAATAGTATTATTTATAAGGTAAGAAAAGGCAATATGAAATATCATTATATATAACTACTTTAACTATAATTAGTTAAAAATAAAAAACTTAAACCACCTACAATAAAAAAAGTTAAATTCTGGAAATCAAACAATCTTTTCTTATAAAAACAAACATGACTGAAAGAAATTTTGTTGCTGGATTTGTAGACTAAGAATAACTGTACAAGTTTACAAGACTTAACTCTTTATTATTGTTGTTTTTAACACTGGGGATCAAGTCTACTTAGGGATCAAGTGTCCCCAGTCTCCCCTATCCATGTAGACAGGGTCATATGTTGACAATTCAGCAGTTATAGAGGCAGAGAGAAATATACTGGGGAAAACTTTCCTGTTATCCATCAAAGCAATTTTAAGGAGTTATAATACATCAGATACATCAAAGAGTAGTTTAATCTGAAGAGTTTAAGTGATCATCAATATATAGGGCAGGTTTATGCTCTGTAACATTCTTCTATGGGGCTCAAGGAAGAAATGTGTAGCAAATGGTTAATCAGCAAGGAGCATAAGAATTTGGAAGGATTATTAGAGTTAAGACAGAAAAGGTGTTGTTTCTATTGTTTTCACATGCATCTCAAGCGTTGAGGGAATACACAGGGTATCAAAAAAGAGAAGAAAATATTCATGACTGAGTGGTCTGTTTGATACATATAGTGTATGTATCAGCTGGGTGAGAAAGTTTAGAAGGTTAACATGAAGTGGCATAAGCATGCATTGAGTATAAGAACCAAATGACTGAACCAGTGGGGAAAATAAAATGACAGAATTGAGGGTTCAGAAACGAACATTAAAAGGGGTGTTATTCAAGGAACATTACAGGACTTAACACGGGTGAATGTAAAATATTAGGAATTTACTTTTGTTTCACATAAAACAACATATATTCAGGTTTTAGAACTATGAATGCTGGTCAACTAAAATAGGATGTGTGTTCATGGTTGTGAACTGCTCGTTCACTTTCTGAAAACCCTTGCACATGATGAATACATAAAAAAGTACTTCACTGCAAGCAATTACAATAGAAGTATTTCAAGAACTTGAGGAAAATGCAATATTTTAACTCGCTAATTCTTTTAATGGTTTAAAATAAATATTTAAAACAAATGTTTTACCTGTCTTTCATGGAAGAATAATTCATAACGCTATTGATTGGTGTAACTTGTCTGTGAACTTCTAACCCTTAAAAAAAAGTGTAAACAATGATTTAAACTGTTCAAAATTAAAAATGATTTAAAAAATTTAACATATTATCAACTTGCACAAGAAACTGAAATGAATGAGCAGGTATTTATAATGTAAACCTTTTCAATTGCAATAAAAGTATTAGGGAACAAGAAGCGTGATACATCAAGCATGCGATTGAACATAAATTCACAATTAAGGTTTTATTGAAGCTGATTTACTGAATATAAATCATATAAGCTTTCGATCTGAGATAATAAACTATCTATTCAAATGAACAAAACATTCCAAAAATTAACAAGAGTATACTTTATAATTATTTTTTTGACATTTTTTAGTCCCATTCTGAAAAGTTTAGTCGAGGAAAATTATAAACCTTTTTCTAAAATGTATTATACATAGAAAATTAACTGTCATGCCTGTTGTCTTACTTTGTAAAGCTTTTGAAAACTTCAAAAAAGCAAATGGAGATCTCCCGAAACAAAAAATTCCGAATGACATTTCACAAATGAACTTTAATGTATTTGATCGTTAGTTTAATTTGCTGAAAACTTCGCAAAACCCGAACCGGAAAAGTAAAATGCGTTTATTTATTTACTTCAAAGAAATTATTTGCTGCCATCTTACGATTCAAAACCTTTAGTGGAATTCTTTAGTAGAATAATGTAAGACTTGTGTCCGTGTTGTTAAAATGGTAATTATTAGTTAACGTCCTACTGGAGCAACACAACGGGCTATTGACGATGGTCCTGAATCAATCCATTAAGGGAAAGATTCGAGGACAACACCTCGTAAGTTTGAACCACGGTCAGTTAACGAAGCAACACCTGAGCTGGCACCTCACTCTCCAAACTTCCACACCGACCAAACGTGAGGACTTTCGGCAAAGACAGATTTAAGGTGCACCAGCCGCCTCTACACCATACATTTACAAACTTCCATGCCCGGAACCGGATTCAAACCAGAAACCTTCCGATCTAGAGGCTAACACCTTGAGCATTATACCGGTTGCTTGGAGTAGTCCATGTTGGTAGTGTGGTGTTCGTTGGTGTGCAATTAATACAACATAAATTAGAACACAATAATTTATTCCACAAGACGAAAAGAGACACAACCGAAAGGGAAAAGTTAAGAAGTAAGAATATTGATACGCGCTCCGTTCGCAATGCTTCGCGCATGCGCATTACAAACTTGCGCCGAGAGAGAAAGAGAGCGATATTACGCGAATCGTCTGCTTCTGACAAGAACAACGAATTTCAATTCGTACTCTCCACAGAGTATCCCCCCAGTGAAAGAGGGATACCGAGGAACGATATACAGTCATAATAGAGGATTATATACATTGAAAATATAAAAAACACAAATTTAAGAAAAATACGCACATTTTCGTAACAATAGAATGTGTTAAAAAAAATTGAAAATGAATGAGTAAACACAAATATACAATGATAATCGTTAATATGTACAAATATAACATTAAATATATTCAATAAGCCTTTTGGGGAAATGTACGGTTCTTCCACTTCTTGTTGTGAGAGGTTGAACAGATTCCCTGGACTCTGTAGATTTAGAAGGCAAAGATAAGTTAACGTTGCTATCGTCACGCAGAATATGAGCAGGTTTTACTCTGTCTAATGTGACAGAAATTGTTTTGCCATTCACAATAATCCGACAGTTCTTTTCCGAACGATCAAGAACAGGATGTGGTCCAGTATAAGGCTGAGACAATGGAGGTTTGTGACAGTCCACACGTAAAAACACATGAGAACATGTTTCCAATGAGGGATGAACATAGATTGAATCCTTGCAATGTTTTGATGTTGCAATTGGATTTAAAGTTTGCATCAAGGTGCGAAGTTGATCTACGTATGATGGAAAGGCTGTTGCAGAAACTTGTTCACTTAATAAAATGTCAGATGGTAAACGAAGTGTTGTTCCATTCTGCCCATACAAGTTCCATTCTGTTCCATACAAGTTCTGCACACGTAGCGTTAATATCGTTCTTTATTGCAGATCGCAATCCTAGCAAAACAATTGGTAGTACCTCGGTCCATTTTGTATGCTCATGGCATTTAAGAGCACTTTTGAGGTGACGATGAAAACGTTCTATTAACCCATTAGATTGGGGTCTATACGCTGCGGAATGGATGTGGTTGGTTCCAAGCACTTTAGTTAGCTGTCTAAAGAGATTTGATTCGAAACTTCTGCCCTGATCTGTTGTTATTGTTGTAGGACAGCCGAATCTGGAAATCCAACCACTTAATAGTGCTCGACAAACTGTTTCGGCAGTCATGTCAGTAGTCGGGATTACTTCAGGCCAGCGAGTGAAACGATCAGTTATCGTGAGGCAATAACGTTGGCCGTCAGATGATGGCAGTGGTCCAATAAAATCCAGATGTATATGGGAAAAACGAGCATCTGGTAGATTGAATGTACCAAGTGGAGTCTTGGTGTGGCGATGGACTTTAGAACGTTGGCAAGGAATACAAAATGGACCGAGGTACTACCAATTGTTTTGCTAGGATTGCGACGAACACCACAAATGGTGACCCGCTATTAAAGAACGCACAATACCTGAATCCGGATATATTTTTCAAAATTATCCATTATTTTTCTTCAACGTGCTGTGAAGCCTTGGACTTAAAAATGACCGACGTCAGCGCGGTGAAAATTCCGTCCTACAACTTCAGCGACCCTGCACTTTGGTTCCACATGTGTGAGAGTACGTTCGAATTAGGAGTACCCAAACCAATAACGGACAATCGTACCAAGTTTAACTACATTGCATCCAACCTTCCTCCAGAAGCAGCGTCGACAGTTCGCGACGTCATCACGAAGCCGGACCCGACCGACCCTTACCAACATATCAAAAGGGAACTAATCAACCGAAGTGGCGAATCATCACACCAGGAAATTCGGAAACTTTTAGCTGGCGAACAATTAGGAGACAGGAAGCCTACTGAATTGCTCCGCATCATGAAGCGACGTGCCGAATCGCATCAAGTGCCAGACGAGCTCATGCTCGAACTTTTTCAAACGCATCTGCCAACGCGAGTACAGTCCATTCTTGCAGCCATAACTCCTCTGACGATCGAGAAAGCAGCGGAAGTGGCCGACCGAGTACTGGAAGTGACGCCGATGCCGGTAAGTGCTTGCTCAGTTGCCTCAGTTTCCATGGAAGATCGATTATTTGCAGAAATTGAAAAATTAAATCTGCGCATAGATAACCTTTCTCGTGGCAGAAGCCGCAGTCATAATAAGCAACATCACGTCCGGGTCACCATTTGTGGTGTTCGTTGGTGTGCAATTAATACAACATAAATTAGAACACAATAATTTATTCCACAAGACGAAAAGAGACACAAGACGAACACAACCGAAAGGGAAAAGTTAAGAAGTAAGAATATTGATACGCGCTCCGTTCGCAATGCTTCGCGCATGCGCATTACAAACTTGCGCCGAGAGAGAAAGAGAGCGATATTACGCGAATCGTCTGCTTCTGACAAGAACAACGAATTTCAATTCGTACTCACCACAGTAGGGCCGCGGTAGAGTGCCTATATAATCTAAGTTTTGACATACGGGAAACATTTTCTGATTGGCTCCGAGACCTTTTCTACCGCCCGAGGCGGTTTTTTCCAAGCTCCCGTTGACTTAACATGGGTACTTTTTGTGTGTACGAGAAAAACGTGTGTACGTTCAATTTAGAAGAAAATATAGCTTTTTCATGTTCTATTTCGTGTTCCAGAATGTTTATTTATTATTATTTTAGTGTTATGTCAGTATAAATTTGAAGGCGTTTTAAGTAAATAGCTTTTTTTGAACAACATGGCGTTTCCCGCAATGTTAGTTAGCACGTTGTGCAATTCATCTCATCAATTAAGCAGGTAAATGGGCTTTTATAATTCATTTATACCGAATGTAACCATATTATATCAATCCTATGCCTTTTGTTCTCCCTGGAATTATATATTAATTGATATGTCCAACTTTCAGAAGATTGTAGCAGACAAAGCTACTTTGGCGATGCAATCCAACGGCAATTAGCAAGTTTTAAACTTTTGATATAATGCATTGTTTTTTTTAGCTATTAAAAAGACTGTAACTTGAAGGGATAAGAATATAATCTTACCGTTAAACCCTTATATAACGGCAAGATTATATTCTTATCCCTTGAAGTTACAGTCTTTTTAATATACCCCAATAACCTATTAGCCTTTTTACCCGCAATGTTCAGCTGCGTGTAAAAAGGCTAATAGGTTATTGGGGTATATTAAAAAGACTGTAACTTCAAGGGATAAGAATATAATCTTGCCGTTATATAAGGGTTTAGTAAGACCACATCTAGAATATGCTGTACAATTTTGGGCTCCATATATGAGAAAGGACATAGAATTAATTGAAAGGGTTCAGCACAGAGCTACAAAAATAATAAAGGGGCTATCAAATTTCGACTATAATGAACGTTTAAGTAAGCTAAACATGTATACACTGGAACGAAGAAGAAGGAGGGGGGATTTGATTCAGCTTTTCAAGTTTGTAAAACAAGGGGACACAGAGGGCTTAAATTTCAATAGGGATAACAGAGCAAGGGGCCATGGGTATAAATTGAATAAGACACCATTTTAATCGGGATTTAAGGAAAAACTACTACTTTAATAGGGTAATAGACAGTTGGAACGCGTTGCCAGAAAATATAGTTAATCCAAAGGGAGTGTACGAATTTAAGATACATTTGGATAGTCAGTGGGAATAGGGGAATTCATAAACAAAGGACCAGCCTTGTTGGGCTTGAGCCTGTAGCTGGTCGTCAATATTTGTATTTGTATTACCTTATAAAAGGTTTACAATTGCCTATGCCAAATTGAATCATCAGTAAAATAGAAAGTAAATTGAAACCATGCTTTATATAAAAAGAATAAAAGAAATGTTTACAGCAGTATTACTTTTGATACAAACTTTCATAATTGTTTTGCATCTAGGTCTCGGAACAAAACCACCACATCAACATTAATCTGGATGTATATGCGTGTTGATGCTATTAACTATTTTTATCTTGAGATTATTCTTGTATTTTTATGCCAATATCGGTTTATTTGCTCATAATTTAGTTTCAATCTGTTAATTTTATTTTTTCCTTTGAAAATGTGATAGATTTTTTTTAACAAATATGTACAGATGTTGTTGACTATTTTCGAAATTACATGTTTTTTGACTTGTATAAATAGATGAAACTTAAAAAAAAAATTAAACTTGAGTGGAATAAAATTTTGTGTCATGCTTTAAAAAGGTCAAATAAAAATGTCCAATTGTACAACATTTTTTGTGGTTCGGTAAATGTAAAGAAAGGATTAATCACACACTAAAGAAAAACTACATGTGTTGAACAGAGTTGGTTGAAAGAAAGTTTTATTTTAAGGAACTGTCCATTAATAGTAGGGCATTTTAAATCTATTTGTTCTTTAATATTATAAAATTAATGAGTAAACTTCTATCACACAGAATGCAAAGAATTTAAAGAAAAAACTGAAGTACCTGTGAGATATAACACTTCAGAGATCCTATTTTATTTATTACTGAAGGTATAGGCGTAACTTTTTTCTTTTCTTGTAAATATGCACGAAAACAATTTAAATAAGTTGTAAGCATAAAAATAATTACATTTTATTTTTAACACCACTCATTGCGAATGTATTAAACACAAAGCAGTGTAGTTTCAACTGCGAAACAAAAAAAAATTTCGTGACTTAAACATTTTTGCCAAAAGAAAGCGAGTGAGTAGAATTTGTGGGAAACCACAGGAAGGAACTTATTCGCACAGCAACCTTCTTGGAGACGATTCTGGTAAAAAAAAAAAAATGGCTGCAGCGCATGTGTATTGGGCCAAATTTGGTCCCTTGTCGCCACTCTGATTTTTCGACATTCTAGGCCGCGAAACCCGATCCAGCCCAAGCTCGTCGTGAACAAAGGGAGCTGGTGCACGTTAAATCCGTCGTGTTCTCAAATGTCTTCACGCTAGTGTGGTGTGGAAGCTTGGAGAGTGGGGTGCCAGCTCAGGTGTGACATCGTCATCTGACTATGGTCCAAATTACGTGTTTTCCTCGTTACGTGTTTCCCTCCGGTTTCATCCCGGACCGTCACCAGCAGGCCGCTGTGTTATTCCAGTGTGACGTTAATAAAAATTCATACATCTTTTTCTTGTCCTTTCAAGTCTGTTTGACGACAAAATATATTTTGTCTGTGCTGGGGTTTTATCTCAATCACTAATAATTTATCAGAAATATCTTCTTCGTCATCTGACCGTGGTTCAAAATTACGTGGTGTCGTCCTTGAATCTTTCGTGGTTCAAAATTACGAGGTGTTGACCTCGGATTAAGGGATGATCTCGGACCGTTGTCAATTGCCCGTTTTGTTGCTCTAGTATGACGTTAATCAAAAATTACCAACTACCTCGAATCTTTCCCTTAGGGGATTGATCCCGGACCGTCGTCAATTGCCTGTTGTATTGCTCGAGTACGACGTTAGTTAAAAAAATTACCAATTACCAGAAATATCTTCACAGTTGAGCGACGTTAATTAGATGGGGCTAATTGGTTGTCTTTATTCCTTCGATGATTTGCCACGACTTTCCAAACATAAAATGGCTTAAGTAGAATATAAGCGTAAAATTATAATCAGTTAAAGTTGAACCAAACAAAATACATCTAAATTACAAAGAAACATACTTTTCTATGAATTAAATGGGCTGCGGAATATATAGCCCAATTGATGTTATACAGACATGGGATTGGCGAGCGTAAGCAAGCAGGGGTTGAGCCCCCTAATATTTAATAAAATTGCAGTTCTTTTTATCTATAGTAAAAAAAAAGCAAAATATTTAGAAAAATTAATGTGCAAGATAAAAAGTTATGTCGATGTCGATGACTTCATAAAATCAACAAACTCGTCCGACGACACAATGCCTTCTTCTCTTCACGCGGAATTTGTTCGTAGCAAGCTAATATATATATTTTTTATTCCTTGCTTTGTATCTATAACGCGTTCTTTGTTCACGGCGGACGTTCATATAAAGAACGCCAAGTATCCGCTACCACCAAGACAACATCATTGAACGACACCGTTACGGTGGTGTAGGATTGCTCGTTTGGGGCGGAATTATGCTGGGCTCCAGAATAGATCTAGGGTAAGGCGGGGTAATTGTAAGCATAATTTGTATGTTCACTTTCAATTTCTATTTTTAAACTCTTGATAAAGGAATTAAACATTTTTCACCTTACTAAACTAACTTGTCACTATTCTACTTTAAGATTTAATTAGTATGAAGATTCCAGAAAAGAAATTTAACACCGTACTCGATTGTTTGCAATTACCCAGCGTGTTTACAATTACCTCTGAAAACAACGATTATCCTCGTGATATTGAATATTGAACAAGTGACAGCCTGAGCAGCAGTTATGGCAGTAAAAGGAACTGTAATGGTATTTTTACCCTTCTAATACCATGCTTACAACAACCCCATTTTGAACTTTACATTTACCAAATACTCCCACTTCTTACCACAGCAAAATATAGTGACACTTGAAAGTTGCATTGATTATGAGGTGAACTTCCAGAAAATACATAAGAATAAATATTTGAAACATTTACTGAACAAAGAATGTATTTAGTGTAAAAAAAAAAAATTAAAATTACTAAAAATTGAAAAATACAAATTTAGGTACAAAGAACAAACATAACATTTCTTACACATTGACAGTGCCCTCAAATGTTGGAAAATTTCTTTACGGCATTCTTTGCTACAGTTGGAGTAGGTAAAATTGCTTTGACATCGTCTTTGGTAACACAGAATTAGTCTTTTTCAACCACAGTTAATTTAGTCGATGCATTTGAGTCCGGTGATCTCAAATTCCTCTTCTGAAACGACATCCACCCTTCATACATACGAAAAATGGGTTTACTTTCTCTTTACCCCTCAACACATACAATCAGAAACGTAGTCGTTTCAATGTCTTCCCTGAATGACTCCAAAATATTTAACTTCCCCTATAAGCTAGTCTTCTATATTTTGCATGAATGTTTGGACAACTTCAAACTCTTTACCGTCAATGTTAGTCAATTCTTTCAATAATATTTCATCCTCGCTGTCCTCGAGTTCTGCTTTCCTTTACATTTGCATCTTTATTAGTTTCTTGCTTACTCCTGGCTTCTTCTCACTCGACTTCCTTTTGTTCTTTTTCTCTTCTACTTCCTTCAAGCGTGACAGTACTTGGTCAGTTGTAAGAACTTCATCATATGTGTGACGTTTTAGTAAATCAGTCTTCCTGCTCCCCATGAACACGAAAAATGCAACTAAACGCCATTTCAAACGTACTAAATACGATTAAATACAAAATTACACGAAAAAATAGATTGTTTTCCATCCAAATTGAACGAAACTATTGGCAAAGTTATGCTTACAACTACCCTGTCCCTTGAAAAATATGGGGTAATTGTAAACATTCAACCGTAGATGCATTAAAGTTCACAGAAGGAAAAGTCAATGATTTTCTGTTCGATAGAAACATAACTGACCATAGTAAAGAATTGGAACAACATATTTTTCAATGTATTATGGAGAGCAGAAGAAAATGCAACACACAAAAACTTTAAAACCGAAACTTTTCAACCACAATTTTTTCAACTAAACATATTGCTATCAGCTGTGGTTCAAAGAAAAACGGAAGAAGTTTCAATGCGAAACATAGAAAATAAGACTCAAGGCAAAATTTATTTTCGTTGACGACTTTATACAATGCTAGCCACTGCGTGGCCAGCACGACGTTGCCAGTGACAGATCTTTTCGTGAAGTCAGGTGTGATCACTGCTCGCTAACCCCCGGTGATTGCTACGAATTGCCATTTGGTTTGCTTCGCAAAACAAATGGAAGTTCGTAGCCTATTGGATAACAGCCATCATGGCGTTGCCCGTGGTGTTGGTTTGCTTCGTCAAACCAAATGGAAATTAGAAACCTATTGGAATGAATTCCCTGCGTATTCCTATTCCACGGGCAACTCCAACACCGTGGGCAACGCCATAATGACCTCATCATTTTCAAATGCGGCCAAATTCCAATTGCGAAGAGATCCAATCGACGTGACGTTACCACAATCTCTTTTGCTAAAATATAATTATCTAATTGAAAAATTAACTATTAAACGAAAATAAAATGCAAGGTATCGATCTGATGTATAATTTTCTGCAGATTTCAAATCACTTGAAATTTTCAATTTATCTTTAACGATCCCTATTTTACAAAAAAGAACCAAACAATGCTACTCAAAATGTTTTTTATTTGTTTTGCTGCTCGCAGGAAATGAAATCAGATTTCTTGACTCAAACGAAAGTGATTCGGCGCAGCGGCTTTCGTTTTATTACTTCTTTTAATTACAAAGGTGTGAAATAATCTGAAGCAAAAGAAGAAACAAAGTTATACATTATACTAGTTTTTCCATTCATTGCTTGGAATACGTATCTTTATTTATTGAAGGACCCGTAATAATAATACTAATAATATATATATATATATATATAAAATACATAACATAATACTAGGTCCCGAAGTGCAGGTACGGGCTCAAGATGTCCAAATTCTTATTCAATTAAAAAAATAATTAAGTTATATTTTTTTCCCCACACAGATATCCGACAATAATTCCGGCCGACCAACCGGTGGTGGTTAAGATGTTAGCCTCTAGATCGAAAGGTTCCTGGTTCGAATCCGGGTCAGTGGTTGGATATTAATTAATCTTGGATATTAATTCTTAAATCTGTCGTGGCCGAAAGTCCTCGCGTTGGGTTAGTGTGGAAGTTTGGAAAGTGGGGTGTCAGCTCAGGTGTTGCCTCGTCATCTGACCGTGGTTCAAAATTACGTGGTGTTGTCCTCAGATGTTTCCCTTAGGAGATTGCTTCAGGATATAGCCGGTTGTGTTGCTCTAGTACGACGTTAATTAAAACTACCTTACCTTACCTTACCTAAAACCGACAATAATTCCTCTTAGAATATTCTTATTGATTAAAATAGGTTCATTGTCAATGAATTTGAATTTCATTTTTTTCTACAATCACGCATCAAAATAGAATGCCGACAAAAAAAAAGGAATAAAAATTGCGGGTCTCCACAGAAACAATTAAATTCGATGGTTTCCTCAAAGGTACTGATGATATGTGGGCCACTGCTTACAGCCTTGGTCTTCTGAAACTAGAATAAGAAAATTCCACCAGCAATTGAAAGAAACAAAAAAAGCTTCCCACATTCCAATGCTATTTTGCAATCACCTCTTTGAAGCGTGGGGGGGGGGGAAGAGACTGCAACCACATCCAGCACTTGCTGCAGAAAAGGAGACTGACTACCAATAAGAAAATCGTCTATCAAGTTCCGTGACCTCGTGAATGAAGCGAAACCAACCTACCTGCTGTCGTAAAACGAAAGAAAAAACCCGTCAGACGAGTTTCCGCGCTCACCTTTCGCGGCTGCTGCTCTCCCACCACGCTTTTGGAATAGGAAAGAAAACATCTGTCTTCTGGGATGTTTACAGTGGAAAAGATGGATCACAACAAATACGAATACACATCTGAAGCTAGTGGCTACCATGCGAATTACATGAGGAATTCCAAAGCCATTGGTGTCCTGTGGGGTGTATTCACCATCTGCTTCGCTATCATAAATGCCGTTGTCTTCATACAACCGCAATGGATTGGGGATACGCCAGAAAGCAGAGGTACCGGGTACTTTGGTCTGTGGCAGTCTTGCCGACAGAGCATTCAAGATGGACAAGAATTGGTCTGTCAAGGCAGGCTGGATGACTTTGGATCCATTTTATCGCCAGCATTTCGAGTGGCGACGATTTTCATAGGCTTATCGGCTGTAGCGATTGTGCTGTGCATATTGTGTATGTTCCTTTTCTTCGTGTGTCATTCTTCTACAGTTTTCCACATATGTGGATGGATGCAAGTGTTGTCTGGTAAGTAACATTTTAATTTTGCTTGATTTCTTTTTAGACTTCTTTAAGCACTTCTGAAAAGTTTGGGAGCTTGTGTTCTCTGCGAAATATTTTCGATGTTAACTCTCAAAACGCCGTGAGATTTCCGAGTAGTGTAGAATCCCCCCCCCCCGACACACAAAATGACTTAATTACCACATATATTGAAAACTTATAATGAAAGATTTTATTGGGGGCCAAGAAGGTCAAACCTAATCAGAAGTCATGCAAGAAAGACTGAAGGTTACAGAACGGATATATACGTGTGAACCCCTCGAAGAGTTAATATGTACTGTGGAAAGTTTAATTGGCAAAAATACCAATTTCCTTTATCAGTCAGGTAAAATATTAATAAGTATTTCAAAATAGGTCGAAAAAATAATCTTTGAACGCGATGCTTCTAGCTTATTGCGAGAATTGCTCATTGTGGTAATTCGATGGAATATGGAATTGGGAGAGGTCGGTACCACCCATGGTGACATCACTACCTCCGATGTTATTTTCGAATACATGCCTGGTGTTCTATGTGTGGTGTGATGTGAATGAAGCTTCGATAAAATTTTCAAAATGCTCTCAATTCGAATCTATAAAGTTCAATGGAGAGTTCTGCTATATTTAAATATGTCTGTTTAGTTTGTTGCTATATATACGGGGACCTACAGCTCAAAGCAGATTCCGAACCATACAAACGTCTATACCCATACCTGATTTTGTACCCAGAGGCTGTTACACCTCAGCGCTAATCATTCGACGTTTTGAACGTGTAAGAATCCGGAAAGTGTTGTATTCGTATCAGTAAAAGTAAAAGTAGCGTAACAATCTAGTGTCACATAATTTATTTTACATGCTTTTCAGAAGACAATAAACTTTTATAAACCACCGATTCATCAAAAATGTACAGTTTCTGAGAATGAATATACTTATGGAACTATAATTTAAGTGTCATTTTTATATAATTTTAGACAGTCCTCCTCACATAACGAAGTAGCTAGTACTAGAAGGGCTAAGGTGGTCGAAAAACCAAAGTTTTTAAAATTTCTAATGTCCAATTACTGACCTTTTCGGCCCACAAACTGACGGCTATTTGTACACGCAATAAGTAAGCCGCCGTTTCTCCTAACAAGGACGATAACCAAATTCCATACTGGCAGTCAAATGCTATGACCACATACCAGTTAGGTAGCGAAAACCAAAGTTCTTTAAAAAAATTCATAACACCCACTCATTTGAGAAACATCACGATGATGACTATTTTCTCAGCCCATCCCAAGGAAACATTTTGGGTGCAGGCATAACATGGGACTCAGTAGGCGAACCATAGGATCAAATGGCCAGAGTTTTAATATACTTCATAGCTGTTAACGATATTTTTATGCTTGATTACAAATATTGCATTAAAAACTTCAGATAAGAATACAACTGAACGACACGAGTCTAGGAATTTTAAAAACAAACATTTTCCCATTCATCAAAACGAGTAAGGGTGCTAATTTTCTATGGATATTTCACACAAACTACTTACTAACAATCACTCATCATTATTAATGGATATGATCACAGTGACTTGGGTTGTCGTTATCTGAGAACTTTGAAGCATATAGATGGATGCATCTATGTCGTCTCATCACACAGTAAACCAGTTTCTGTTGATCTTGCGGAGTCCACTTAACGGTCAAACGGTCTTATAACGGTCAAGCGAATTCATTTTCTTGCTAATGCTTCATTAGTTTCAGGTCAAATTTTACACTGAACTGAAGGATATTTTCAGTTTATTTTTACATTTCTTTTTTTTTTTTCGTTGTCATGGAAATATGCTTTTGTTGCCGATTTCGTTCTACAATTTGTAGTAAGATTTGGAATTGATTTTTAGAGGTTGTAACAAAGTAGCAAATGCAAGACCAGGTTTCGGATACTACTTGAATGAATTCGTGGAAATCGTACAGTAAATAATAAGTATAAAAAGAAAAAGAAAACGATCGTAAATAATTTATACAGTCAGTATCGGTTTTATGGTCACCTCAGCGGTCCAGAAAAATCAGACCATATAAGCGGGGTGACCATATATATGCGGAACAATACTACACTATTTAATTATGGCAATATTATATTCTCCTATCAGAATATAGTGCTCATAAAGAAATAATTAAACTTTTAAGAACATTTTAAAAACTAATTCGCGAAGTAGAAACTACAGTAAGAAATATGCAATATTTTTTAGTGAAATTTATTAGCGTATCTTACGAACTTAGCGTATCTAAGAACAGTACGTATACGTATGTGCATCCATATTCAAAGCACTTATGTCTACTATTATAAAAGGAAGTGTGTGTGTTTCTGTTTTTCGTTATCACAGTCCTGACGAATCTACCGCACTAACAATAATGGGATTTGGCACACAGATAGTCCGAATTTTTTTCAATTTTTGGGTCGTGGCGAATTTTAAAATTCAATCTAGAAATTTTTTTAATGAATTTAATGGAATTTAATTATTATTGTTTTCTTTAAAATGACAACAGCATAAAAGATCGCAAATTCTAAGTTTATTTTTTGTTTCCGTTTTTATTTTACGCTGAGGAACAATTTGTCAGCAGACTAAAAAAAACAAATAAATTTTTTTAGCATAAATGAACGTTCTTATTTGTCACGTATAATCCAAATGAAAGAAAATTTTTCTTTGTTCTTTTCATCTCAATTTCAACGTACTTTTCGAACTGGGAGAGATAACTTCCACCAATAAACAGACAGATGTACACTTGTTGTGCTTGGGGAGGAAGAGAATTGATGGGGAGGGGGGTAACGCCGACGATGATTCAATGGATAAGAGAAGTGGGAGGAAGTAAAGGCGTAAATTCAGGTCCTCTTCGGGGTCGCAGACTTTTTTTCTTCTGGTCATTCTCTGTGTTGCTCCCTGCCTAAAGAAAAGTTACAACAATAAATATTTTTCAAAAAAACCCACCTATAATCTCATTGAAAAGACAAAAAAGCCGATTATATAACAGATAACCAGGAAAATAAAATGACAATATAAGCGGTGCGCTTTAACACATGTTCCCTATTTAGTTAGACGGGACTTTTGAAAACTGACCATGCAAGCGGGGTGACCCTATAGCCAGTACTGACTGTACTAAATAGCAACTGTTTAGGAAGCTCTAAATCTTGATCAACTGACGGAATGAGAATCCAAGAGATCTTGCTATTTAAATTCAATATCTGCTGTCATAACAGGCTTTGTTTATCATTACATCTGTGTTCATATGGCAAAATGCTATAAGTCAATTTTCCCCAAAAAATTGAGTAAGTTCCATCCTGGAATCTGATTTGTTAATGTTTAGAAGGTGGCAAAATTTTTCTAAAGTCTTTTTCGTTCAGTTTTTTTGAAAACAAGGGTGAAAAAAAATGTAAAAAGTCAAAACCACAGAACCACATGTTGAATCTTGAATCTTAAAATTGCTGTCATTAAAAAAAAAAAATGACTTATAACATTTTTCCACCTGAGCACGGACATATTATGTTGGGCCTCCTGCTATACGTTACCGCAGTAAACGAATTTGTAATTTCTATACACATATTCAAAATAATTTTTTAAATAATTTAAACAGTAGCAATGCTCCAAAAAATCCTTAATTCTAACTAGCAGTAGCCTACGCAGCTAGTTAAATATGCGTATTGGTTGGACTTCACATCAGAAGGAATTTTAGTGTAAACAAGCAAATCAAACGGAAAATAAAGACTTTACTTGTGCTATTCAACTGATCTCTTTCATGATACTTGCAGGAGTTATCTCAAAATATTATTTATCCACGTTTTGGCGACGTTTGGCGTTTAATCTAATTGGTGTGGATCAATCAACAATAATAAATCCATTCGAAATTGATCCTTTGGATTTTTTATTGATGAAGTACCGAAAATCGTATTCGAAAAACAAGCCAAGAGTTGTCACGTTTGGAACACGTACATGAAACACCTATCGACGCAAAACATACTACTGCCACCTACAAAAAAGCTTGACAGAAAACGTTTTGCGTATTGAAGTCACTGATTTCAATGTAAAAAAATTCAATTATAAAAACTTATGTAAGCTAGAAATGATCGTTTTCAACATGTATGTGTTGTGTACACCTAATGAATGCGCTCTAACTTACAAATAACTTAAACAAATGTGAATCACTTTGAACTTGATAGTAAAGATTCATTCATATAGATAAAAAATTAGAATTTGCAGGTAAAAACTGTTGAACTTACCTCGAAAAAGCATTCAACATGTAATATTTAAGTTTGTGTCAAAATAATTTTTGCAGAGTATATTTGTACAAACTCAACAACTGTTTTTCTGAGGGTCACAGGGATTCTCTATTTCGACACCCATAGGAACGATGTATGGAGGTCCGATTGAATAAAAGACACGAGAGAAAAATTCAATATCTTCTTCATTCGTTAGTCATTCAAGGGGTACCATTCAACAAGGAATGTCTCCTTCGCATGTATCCTTAATTCATGAATTTATGCAATTTACATAAGGAACCACTTTCATTTCAAACTGTGCACAAACTTCATAATTTATATCGATAATGCTCAATTTTGAAACCAAATTTCGAACTGATCAAAATTTAACCGCCTGTACCAAGTTTCAAGTTATTTTAGCCCTGACGCTTTTGAATTATGAGTATGGAAAATGTAACCTTTCCCATAATATTATTATACAAATCCAATAAATCCTAAAAATATATTTCAATCTTAATACAAATAGTAAAGTAATTAGTAGATTTTATTTTAATGTTGACTTTATGGACAAAAGTATTTGGACACTGCAGAAAATCGGAGAAAGATCTTAGTGTGGGGTTGTTTTCCTGGTTAAGACTCGGCACATTGCTTTATGTACTTGGTACCATGACCAGGGCCCGATTTAGAAAATTTGGTATAGTAGGCACAACACGCAGGAAGGCCCCCCCCATGTTATTTGTTCATCACAAAAACTAATTTTATAACAATAATTGGTACTTACGTATTTGACTGTTGACCGTTTCACAGATGTCATCAAAAAGTTTGAGAAAATCGTGCCATCACTTATAACTCTTGGCAAAACAAAATAAAGCAGATGAAAATAAAAAATATAATAGTTAGATAATTAATGTAATTACAAGAATGTGATAGTGGGGGAAACGGTCGACGGACATTTACGTAAATACCCAATAATTTATGTAACTACTTAAAAATTTTTAAATTTTTTAGATACTTTTGAAACTTAGGGGCCCTCTAAATTATGGGGGCCCTAGGCCCGTGCCTCACTGGCCTAATGGTAAATCAGGGCCTGACCATGACCGCTGACGTGTACCTCGACGTTCTGGATGATTCGGCCTTGCCTACACAATAAAAATTCTTCAGCGATGAACGTTGTTTCTTCCAACAAGATTGAGCTCTATATCATACTGCAAAACGTGTGGTAGACTGGTTTCCTGAAAATGAAGTGAATTTGCTTGCTTGCCCTGTTCAGAGCCCCGATCTCAATCCGATCGAGCAGTTGTGGGACAAACTGGAGCGACGAGTATGACAACGACACGCACTCCCATCTTCACAACAATCTCTTCTCACAGCCTTGCAAGAGGCATGTCGAGTTATTCCTGCCCAGACTTACCGAGAAATTGTGTAAAGTATGCCTTGACGCGTAGCAGCTGTAAGACAAGCAAAAGGAGGGCCTACCCGTTACTAAATAGAATAATACAGCACTTTTTCTGAAAAACAAGAAGCGTCCAAATATTTTTGTCCATATACAGTAGGTTCTAAATTCAGTGTCGAAATTGGACGTTTTCATTAGAAATTATGAATTTGTTGCGCAAATCGATGTCATGGTGATCCCTTGTGCCAATTTTATACAAATGAATTCATGGATGATATTAGTCTCTATTTAATTTTACGGTGAATGACGATCGTATAGAAAAGATGGTGTGTGAAGATGAAAATTATTTTTTTTCTTTTGCAATTTGGGAGTTACTTTTTTTTCGAATAAATTCCAGAATTTATTTGGCGTCACTATCCACTCGAGGGGTATCCTTTTCACTATGAGAAATCTAGAAGATTTCTCATTTCTTTCAGACTGCTGATGATTCATAGCAGTGACGAGTTCTTTCGTGCACTTAAATTTAGAATGCAAAAAGAGAAACTGATAAAAAAAAATCATTTTATGTTTAAGTTAGTCAATGTTGGTTAACCACTGAGCAATTTTATTTTAAGCATGCAAGTAAAGGTTTGGAAAAAAATCGAGGAAGAATAAAGAAGAAAAACAGTGAATTGTGTGCATGGAAAACAGCAACAATGCTCCGATTTTGGTGCCCATTCTAATGTTCAATGAATTATGATTATTCTAAAATTACTGAACGTATAGAAGGCAAATGTATATTGCCTTCTGTTTTCCTTAAAACATAGTTCTGCTTTTAGAACACCTCGAATCACAGTGATGTAGAGATTTTATTCTTTTTTTTTTGTTGTACAATAATCAATCTTTTCTGGTGAGCAGTCGTCAAAGGAATAAGAAATATTAGAACAAAGGCGGCGTAAGACTGGCCATTCCCCAAGAATGCGGAAGCGATGCTATCGAATGTTTCATCAATAAAAACTATAAAATATTCGCCGTTTCAGCGTGGGATTTATTCCTTCAATAAATAGCGTTGGCGTGTATTCAACGTGATATCTTTATTTTAAAATAGTTGGAACAGAGGGTTATTATAATACGAGCGGTAAATCTAGCGTCAATAGCACCTGGGTATTTTTCCCTGTTGTGTAAAATGTTCCACTTGAGTGGAATTTCAAATTTCTTTTCTTATGTGGATGTGTTTTAACACACAATGTACTGACTGGGGTTTGTTGTGATAACTTGCATTTTATACTCTTTTTTTTATGTTGAGGACAATGTTTTGTTTGGGTCATTGCCTTGTCTTTTCCGTCAATTTTTTGATAAACATTGGAGAACATTTAAATAAAAATTTGCCTCGTTGATCGCGACAAACGTTACCATTTTTTAAAAGCTCAAGGTGAGGAAGTGTGTAACCTTAATGCATCTATTTAAAAGCCAGGGAATATATTGCTAGAAGGAAGAAAAAACGGTTGATCGACCGGAATTCGCGCCCTACCAGCGAAACCATTTTGGAAAATTAGGAATAGAAAATGACGACTGGGTTTGAAGACCCGTCAAAATGAAATTTATAGGTGACAAAAACAAAAAATGACCGCAAATTTTGAACACCATCTGGAAGGACTGGATTTGATATGAATTTTAGCTGGTTATTTATGGAAAAAACGAAAGGTTTATCCACTCTATGGGTTTTTCTCTCCGTTTTCTTATGGTGCAATAGCCATATTTGTCCCAGCTGTGCCAAACACAAGACTGAAAACGTCAAATGACCATGCACACATAAGGAAAGTTTTGCTGACACATAAGTGAGAAATGCACCCAGGGACGAATTGAACATGCACCACCAGCAACTCACTGATTGCTAGAGCAGTAGGCAAACAAACCTACAATGGTACGGCGACTTCGTCCTTCTTGGGGGGGGGGGCAGTTAACAGCAACAAATCCCATTCCTTGGTATTAGCTGTCTATTTTCAAACCTTATAGTCTCCTAAATTCTCGAAATGATTTGATTATCCAAAAGAACGCACTTCATCAAGCAGGTATTCAAAAAATAATTTCGGATTGGCCGATTTTTCTCCCGGTTCTCTAAATGCCGTAATGTCAAATGAGCTTTGTGTTTAATAATTTTTAGATTGTTTTTAGACTATTGGACTGTATTGAGACGTACATTTTAACAGTAAGATTTATGGAAATTCGATCTTCACTGATATAACTAGCTTCAGCATGTTATTTTATATATTTAATTTCAAAATAATTTGGCAAGGATCAAGCCCCGTGTTTACTGTTTAAAAGTTGTTATTCCTAAGCGTGTTTATTTAAAGTTGAATGCATGCTTGTCTGTCTTTTGGCCGCTCCAATTTTTTTCGACTACATGTTAGTACAATTTTTTAGTGTAGTTTTCAATTTCGTTTATGAGTGTAACAATGCGGATGCTGAGGTTCAACGTCCGAGGAGCTGGGTACAAATCCCGATTCCGCAAACTTCATAGGGAATGGGAGTAGGTAGTGATGAAAATGAAGTTTTATAACTAGAGTTCCTATTTCAATAATGAGACGCGGTGGAAAGTAAAAAGCAACCAATAAATGGAAACTAGTCACAGGTAAATTGCTACAAAAGTTAATAAGCTATTGAATTGATGTGTTAGACTCGACATTTCTAAATTGATTAACAAGATATCTCTAAGCTGAAGTACAAAGCAAAGAATGACCATTTTTATACCTTGTTTCACGCTAAGAAAATACTACTATGGAAGGTAGAGTATATAATAATAGGCCTCACGCAGAAATATAATTGTGACACTTATTTAGTAATTTACTGATTGATAAATTGGACATCATACTTTTCAAAACACAATGCACCTTCTTATATTCGTTGTGTGTGTGTGTGTGTTTTTTTTTTAACTTTCTCAAACTAAAATTTTTTTTTGTCTGCACCTTCTGACACATCGAGTGTAGGGGCTTTATAAGGAGATTTGAGAATACATTCCCAATTCAAATCGAGGGTCATAGGGGCAAAGCTATGAACTCAGAAGCCCATAACATATCACATATCCCTGAGCGTGTACCCGAATAGAATCCAAAATTGTAATGTTAGATAATTTGAAGGAGTAAAAATGTGTGAAATGCGCTCAGAGAGCTAAAACTTATTTGAAATCATCCGCAAATATTAAGTTTGATTGCCTATTTTAGTTTCATTTCTAAGCCCTTTCAATAGCGTGTTCTTTAATTGACGTTAACAGAGTAAACGAATTCGAAAATTTGATAAATATTCGGGATGAGGGTAATGGTAATTTTAGTTAACGTCGTACTAGAGCAACACAACGGGCTATTGACGACGGTCCGGGATCAATCCCTTAAGGGAAAGATCCGAGGACTACACGTCGTAATTTTGAACCACAGTCAGATGACGAAGCAAGCAACACCCGAGCTGGCACCCCACTCTCCAAACTTCCACATCAACCCAAAGTGAGGACTTTCCGCCACGACAGATTAAAGGTGCACCAGCCGCCTCTACACCTTACGCTTACAAGCATCCATGCCCGGACTCGGATTCGAACCAGGAACCTTCCGATCTAAAGGCTAACACCTTAACCCAGGGATGGGCAAACTACGGCCCGCGGGCCAACTCCGGCCCCACAGAAGGTTTTATCCGGCCCGCGGATAGAGTTTCGAGATTTTCTTCAGTCCGTGCAATCTGAATACTCTGATGTACTGTATTACACGAAAGTAAGGTGACTTAGTGCAGGATGTGTTTTCGAGCGAGTTTGGCAGCTGAAAGATGACATTGTGTCGTTCTTCCATGAGAAACAGTGTTCTGCGGAGTGCGAAATGTTAGAAGATACAGAATGGCTTTCGGTCTTTGCATTTTTCACAGATCTTCTTTGTCATATGAGCAACTTGAATGTCAAGATACAAGGGTAAAATCAATTTATCGACGATATCTGGGCCCATCTCAAAGCTTTTAAACTAAAATTTAATCTGTTTGCTGGGCAGCTAGCTAAGAACGACCTGTCTCATTTCTCGAGGTTAAATTCAATACCCTCAGTAAACGAAGAGAAACTTAAGAATTATGAAGATGGCTTGAAAAAACTGCATTTTGAGTTCGAATGCAGATTTCAAGATTTCAGTGCCATTCAAACAGAATTGGATATTTTTACCATGCCTTTCAACGTAAATTGTGAAGCAGTGAGGTCAGATTTGCAGCTTGAATTAATTGAGTTGCAATCTAATAATCATCTCAAGCAGTTGTTTCTAAATATACCAAAGTTAGAGTTTTACAAATCATTATTGAAAGTAAATTTCCCAAATTTAATATCTCACGCCCAGAAAATCAGTGCTATGTTTGCTTCATCTTAAATATGTGAACAAGTGTTTTCAACTATGAACCTTAGAAAGAATTACTTCAGAAGTAGACTGACAGATGAGCATTTAGCCTCGTTCCTTAGAATCAGTACATCTCACTTCAAACCTCAATATAAGAAACTTTTAAAAATGAAATCGCAATTTTATTCATCTCATTAACATATTTAAATTGTAATACTTGTATATTGATTTTAAAATTTTAGAAAAATTTATCTTGACCCGCCCAACTTTTTTCTTTTGATTTTTGGCCCGCGACCGAAAAAGTTTGCCCATCCCTGCTTAACCACTATACCGGTTGGTCGGCTCGGGATGAGGAATATTTAAGGTATGAGTTCTCAAACTTATTGAGCGGCAGGTCACGTTATTCAAAGTTGCCATTCACGTGCACAGGAGATATACAAAGTACTACTTGGGCTGGATCGAAAAAGAAACATACGTATGTCAATTTATAGTATTATGTGCTACTTATACTATAATAAGGAACAATGCATATTTCTTCTATTATGCATTTTAATTCTGTTAAAAATGCGTGCAAAATAGAGTTTACAAATCTCAACGAACGGCTGAACATTAAAAAAACAAAACATGATTTCTTTTTGATTCTGTAATTTTCTTTTAAATATTTAAAATGATTTATATGTCAGCATGACTATTTAAACCAGTTTCGATGTATAAATTGGATCACAGTTTAGTTGTTTTTTCGTAGTTTAGAGTTTTTATGTATTAACCTCTCAGTCCATCGTTTCATTTTCAGGAGCCTGCATGATTGTTGGCGTAGTTTCATTTCCAGCTGGCTGGGACTCAGAGGCTGTAAGGGAGGTTTGTGGACCTGAAGCAGACGACTATGATATCGGACAGTGTGGAGTCCGCTGGGCTTACATTCTGGCCACTATCGGAATCTTCGATGCCACCATCTTGGCGGCTTTAGCTTTTCTTCTTGCGACCCGTTACGTGAAAATAACTGCTTCTGAACCACTCGTACCGAATGGATCCATCTACAAAGGTGAGTTAAACTCTCATAGACACGTGCTTTGATATATTTGTGTGCAAGCTGTGTGAGTTGAAGAACATTCTCTTTCGTGCAAAATGGTGGTTGGGTTTCTTTTTTTTTTAAAGACCAATCAACATGAAATCGCATTTCTCAAACAGTACCGTGCAGAGAGCTAAGCCGTGAAATAGCAACGAACACCGTTCCTTGAAGAAGGAGAAATGTTCTCGAACTGCTTTGTTCCTACACTCAATATGTTCAATCAATCTTCGCTGAATCATAAAATACGGATATTTCGAATCCATCTGAAATAAATACATCAGGTCGCGGCCTACAACTGAAGAACAAACTGAAGGACCAACCCCAAAACAAAAAACATAGTCCTGGGAAAACGAAGGGGCAAAAATTCTACACACTATGCTAAACGTACCAAGTGTGTTTGTGATTGAAAATATTACAACCTATGAAGATGGAGTGTGGGGAGGTCGTTTCACTAAATCCCATATAAAGAATACCCACAAAGATAATTTTTTATAAACATTACTAGGGCTTACAAGACCTCCAAACCGATGCACTTGGCGCCATGTCAGGTATACCCAAGCTACGCGCGACTCTACATAGCCTATATTTAAAATTCAACATCTGGAATAAACGGCTCCCTAACCCGGTTCTGAGTTACTCAACTCTCATCATAATACCATAGCAAAATTCCCAAGAAATAAGCAGACCTCAGGGTGTACACGGACGGCCTCAGTATTGATGGCAATGTTAGTGCGTCCGTGCTCATCTTCGAGGGAAATAAACTAATTGAGATATTTTGCTATAAATTAAACTCCAACTTTGTATTTCAGGCCGAACTTATATATATATTATAAACACAAAAGTTATTTAAAAAATATATAAATAAAACACACACTGTCAGAGGAGTGCGCTAAAGCTGCAACTAGCTCTGACTGGTAAATACTTATATCATTCAAATACGTAATTCAATGAAAGATCAAAATAAAAATAAAAAGCATGTGTATTTAACCAGAAAACGAAAGTCAAAACGAAAGTTAGAAGAAAAGTTAAAACTAACCATGCAAGCGCGCTGAAAGCTGCAGACATAGCATGGTAAGGAATATATATATATTTTTTCTTAAACAAGAGGAAATTCAAAAAATAAAAACCAAAAGGAATTTATTGAAAACGAAAGTGTTGGTGGATCAGGCCTGACCCATACAACATGAAGACGCCCTGATCCACCAACACTTTCGTTTTCAATAAATTCCTTTTGGTTTTTATTTTTTGAATTTCCTCTTGTTTAAGAAAAAAAATATATTCCTTACCATGCTATGTCTGCAGCTTTCAGCGCGCTTGCATGGTTAGTTTTTTAACTTTTCTTCTAACTTTCGTTTTGACTTTCGTTTTCTGGTCAAATACACATGCTTTTTATTTCTATTTTGATCTTTCATTGTGTGGTATCTATATCCACACAATTCTAGAGTTCGGGCTTGACCCAAGCCCGGCAGCAGATTCTTTATATTTACTATCAATATTATTTACAAATGATATATGAAATTAAGTTGGGGTACTCACCCCTCTTTAGTTGGATCCACTGGTATCCGAATCTGGTTTCATTCCATTTCATTCCAATAAAAAAGATGTACACTTCTTGTACAACAATAACTTTATTAAAATAAAAACGTAACTGAACATATAACTATACATTTGTGGACTCGCCACTACTGTGAGGCCTTAGCCGTAAAATTACTTCCGTCCTCCTATAGTACAGGGACGGTCTCTGCGAAAACCTTTCTTCCCAAGACGCAACTCCTTGCAGCTGGCAACTTTCTCAAGTGCATGCGTCAGCTAGCAACGGAATTGCGGAGCAATAGCTCAACGGTTGCATCACCTAGCAACGTATGTACTTACAATTCTTAACATCCTCCCACCTTAATTTTGCGGGAGCTAAAATTAAACATAATAACAATATTAGAAATACAGAAATAAATCACTAAAATACAATAAAATCAATGGAACAATCAATAGAAATTTGGTTGGAGTTCTACTAAGTTTCTATGTACAAGTTCACCAACTGGAAAATTAGATTCAGATTAGAACATACAAATCCGTGAGCCTCACAACAAATTCAATCTCGCCGGAACCTTAAGGACTCTGCCACTTTTAGATCTTTTAACTACAGGATCATCAGTTTTTGAAACCTCTAGATGATACAATCTTTGAATTGGCCGAATAAGTGTTCCATTCACGGTTTTTAACTGAACCACGCGCGCTTTACCATCCCTACTAGGGAAAATTTTTTCTATTCGAGCCATCGGCCACTTCACACGTTTCTGATTGTCCTGCCCTACCAATACAACATCCCCTACTTGGAGGGTAGAATTTTTATTTCCGGACTTTTGCACTAGTTGTCCTAAATATTCTCGGCGAAAACGAATTCTTAGCTGCTCACGTAATTGTTGACAATATTTGTGTCGAAGTTGTAGTCGTTTTTCATTTATATTGTCTATGTCTGCAACTCCCGTTGTAGCCATGTCCTGCAAAAACATAGATGGAGTCAAGGGTGATAGACCTTCTGGTCCGTCACTGATGTAAGTTAGTGGCCTACTGTTTATGGTAGCTTCAGCATCGCACAGCACTGTGCATAGCTCCTCAAAGTCAAGTGAAGCTCGGCCAAGTGTTCTCACAAGAAGCATCTTCACACAGCGGATGAGACGCTCCCACCATCCACCCCACCAAGCCGCAGTGGGTGGGATAAATTTCCAGTTGATGGGTCTCTCTGCCGATTCGATTTTGGACCAATCCACCTCCTTGAGCAGGTTATTGGTGCCAGTGAAATTAGTCCCATTATCCGAGTATATGGTAGAAGGTCTTCCCCGTCGGGCAATGAAACGACGCAGCGATTGTAGGAACGCCTCTGTACTTAAGGACGTGACTGCTTCCAGATGCACTGCTCTATATACAGCACATGTATATAATACAATCCACGCCTTCTTTCGTCCCTTGAGGTATAATGGACCGCAGAGGTCCACTCCTGTAATTTCGAAGGTCGAGGCATCTCGCACACGATCAAGTGGTAGCTGTATTGGCGGTGTATTCTCGGCCTTGGCAGTAAATCTCTTGCATCTAATGCACTTAGAGATGATGTTTCGTATAACTCGTTTGGATGCTATTATCCAAAACCTTTCTCGCAATTTTGTAGCAAGTGCCAATACTCCTGCATGGCAGTGTTTAAGATGGTATTCTCTTACAAGGCACGTAACCACATGATGTTTTGAGGGCAAAAGTACAGGGTAGCGAAATGACAGTTCGTCATTGCTGTCAACAATTTTAGTTTTGACACGCAAAACACCCTCTTGGTCCTTCATTACCATCAGCCCATGGATTGAACTGGATTCCGTTTCTGGAAAACTCTGATTTTGTACTACTCGGAACAGAGTGTTTTCAGCCTCTTGAATCTCTAAACTACAAATTGATTTGCCTATTCTTTTTTCTAGTTTGCCTGTGGGTTTTAAGACTCGTTTCACCCATGCCAAAACTCGTACTATTCTGGAGAACTTCGAAATGTTTTCAAACCAACATTTGTCTTCTATATACGCGCTCAGAGTACATGCAGAAGAATTCCTCTCAGAATAGACGACTTGCTCGTCAACTGCAATTTTGCCGCTTGGCCAGGCATTGGGTGATCCCTTGAGCCATTCCGGTCCCTCCCACCATGCAGTATCCGCAAAGTGACGGGACGAACATCCACGCGATGGAAGGTCGGCCGGATTGAGGTAACCTGGAACAAAATGCCATTGCTCTGTGTTGGTAAGTCGGCAAATTTCTCTAATTCTGTTTCCTACAAAGGTACCCCACTGATCGTTTCTTTTGATCCACGTGAGGGCTGTGGACGAGTCTGTCCAAAAGAATAACAATTCTGGAGCTAAATCAAATTCTTTGATAATGTGCTGTGACAATCGAGCTCCAAGAACGCACGCTAGTAGTTCCAACCTTGGTATTGTTATTCCCTTCAGAGGAGAAAGTCGAGATCTTGCTCCCACGAGCTGTACTTTGACGTCTTCTGGTGTGGTACATCTGAGGAAAATGGCTGTAGCGTAAGCAGTCTGACTGGCATCACAGAAAATATGGAGAGTCCAATCCTTTACATTTCCATATCCTATTCTTCTTGGAATTTTCACATTTGTTAAATGAGGTAAGTCAGCGTACCATTTTATGAAGCTGTCTCGAATTACGTCAGGCAATGGAGCATCCCAATCAGATTTCGATGCCCACGCCTTCTGTATCAAAACTTTAGCAGGTAGCAATGCTGGAGCTAAGATACCAATGGGATCGTATATACTTTGCGTTACAGACAAAATTTCTCTTTTAGAAGGGTTTTTCAAATCCGAGTCCAATTTGCCACAAATGCTGAGACAATCTTCTGCTCGGTCCCATCGGAGACCTAAAACTGAAATAGGGGTAGCAAGATCATCTTCTAGAAGCATTTTATTCTTGAACGAAGCTTCATTGACTTCCTCTGTTGGACCAAATTGCCACATCCTCAAGTCCATCTTGGCTTCAGACATCAACTTAGTTGACTGAGTAACGAATTCTTCTAATTCAGATAAATCATTGAAGGAAGTTATGCAATTATCTACGTAAAAGGATTTTGACAGTTTTTCTGCGACTGGTTTCAGCTCCTCGGGAGCATTATCTAGATGACAACGGATGACTGCACCGAGCAAAAATGGACTGCAAGTTGCCCCAAACACTACTCTATTGTGCTGATAAACTTGGATCTTGTCAGTCTTCTCCCACCATAGGAATCTCAAAAAATGACGATCCGTTTCTTTCACTTCAATTTGCAAGAAAGCTCTCCTAATGTCTGCAACAGCAGCTATGGCCTTTGTTCTAAACCGTAATAATATAGCAGGGATTTGCTCTATCAGGTTAGGCCCTTTCAGAAGACAGTCATTTAGAGAAGGTGCCCTTCCGAGTTTACTAGATGCATCAAATACGGGTCTTATTGCGGTAGTCACACTACCCGGCTTAATGACAGCGTGGTGAGGAAGGTAATGCCCTGGGATCTTAATATTTTCTTCTGGTACTCTACTGATGACCCCTTCCGCTTCCCACTCTTGGAATAATTTCCCGTATTCTTCGAATTTTTGGAGAGTCTTCAGCTTCCGAGTCGTGCTCATGAGTCTTCTCTCAGCAACATTTCTATTGGACGGAATTTCCTGTTTTCCTTTAATCCATGGAAGCCCAACACAGTAGCGACCATCTTCATTCCTCGTCAGTTCTTGTAAGAATTGGTCGTGAGCTAGTTCTTCCTCGTTAATCTTTGTCAGAGTTGCACTCGGATCGGTGATGCCAATTGCTTCTAGTCTCCACAATTCAGGAACTTTCATGTCTTTCAGAACCAGGTTTGTGGCCAACAAGGCAGTTCCTCCCGTCCAACATTCTTCCGAAGGATTCTCTAGCTGTCCGCAGACTGTCCACCCGAGTTTGGTTTGGATGGCAGTCAGCCCGCTCTCTAATTGTTTAATTTGACCCGTTAAAAGCTGTCCATAAATATCACTACCAATCAAAAGTTCTACTTCGGGACACCCTAGACCTATGTCGGACACCCAAATCCTGTGAAACTTCAATTCTTTCAGTAGAGGACCCTTTGGGACTCTGGGTATTCGGCCACAAATCCTATCCTGGTCCAGGAAATCGAATACAAGGGTCGTCTTTGGAAGGGAACCCTGTGGAGCACTTAACTGAACACGGTATTTATTATGTGGCTTTGCTTCCATCTGGGAGCCTCCAAATAACGAATGAGCTACTGTTTCAGTAGACATAGGCTGTAAACCAAGCTCTTTGGCCGTGTGTGTCAAAATGTAACTTCTTTGTGACCCGGAATCACATAGGGCTCTAATTTTCTTGGATTTCTTCCCTCTTACTACAACTTCCAATGTCATGAGAGCAACTTCCCTTGTACACGTTGGATGAGATAAAGTCGTTTGTAGGACCTCATCTTTCTTGTCCTCAGACGAATTACTATCTTTATTCTTATCCGGGCAAAGCAAGGCGTTATGTGCTTTATCACATACAATACAACGGACAAACATTTTACAGTCCTTGGCTATGTGGAAAAATTTGAAACATTTCAGACAAGCTTTCTTTTGTTTTAGCTTGTTTACCTTTTCTTTATACGGCATAGATCTAGCGGTATAACATTCACGTGTGTCGTGGGACTTGTCACAAAAAATGCATTTTGAGTTCTTAGTAGTATATAACCCGGCTACAGTTGCGGTACTTGGACTTCTATTAAGCTTATGGACCGCTCTATTTGGTATTTCGGAACTTCCCCCAGATGCCCTGGCACCTGTACCATCAAAACCTTTTCGCGCCAAAGACAATCTCTCTTCCCCTTCAACTTCCCTTTTCAGGAATTCTAACAAATGTGAAAGACGAGACTTTCCCTCCTCTACATCAATCGTGTACGACGGGCTTCTATGCCATGCCTTTAATGTCTCCTCAGGAAGACTACTCTCGACCATCGGGAAAAGCCATGTTGCATTGGCATTTGAATCTATCCCCATTGATTCAAGCGACCTCAAATATGCCTCGACCTTCATGTATAAATCTGGTAATGGTAGCCTCTCTCTACTATTCGCTCGAACATTACCTATTATCAATTTTATTAATTCTCGAACGTATACTTCTATGAGAAGTTCTTGTTTTCCAAACCTCTCTTGAAACGCAGTTACCGCCTTCGGATAATTGTCAGATGTTAAGGGATAGCTCGATAAAAGTTCCTTAGCACGTGTTCCTGCTTGCACTGACTGTAACAAGTACTGAAATTTATCACTGTCGTCTAACTGCTTATCTTCATGTATTTTCTTGAATTGTGACCAAAAGGTCAAATAGTTCAGTAAAGTGCCGTCATAAATTGGAATGTTTAGTTTCGGGAGTTTGTAATGTTTCCTTTCTGGTGGAGCGTTTCCCCCCCGTTCTGACTCTGCGTAAGTAGAATTATTGCCGACACATGTGTTCTCTCTCTCTTGAAACTGCGTCAAGGCCACTCTTTCTAACAGCTCGCTAACGCGCCGAGAAATCTCAATGTGTTGATCGGAATAATTCTCCGCATCTATTAGTTCCAATTCTATTTCGCTTTCAGTAACATTGGACTCTACTAATTTATCCAGGATATTTGTATCTATTTCGCTTATATCACTGAAACTATTATTTAATTTGGTTAATTTATCTCTCAGGACACCTGTTTCGACTTCATCCATCTCTAATTGCTCTTTAAGCACATTAGCCGTACGTGTGAACGACGTACGCAGACCCCTTCTCTTCAGTTTTAACTGATCCATTACTTTAATGTACTTAGCAAAGTTACTAAATATAACTTAACTATATCCTCAAATGCTCCAATACAAAATGAAAAACAATTTTCTTCACTAACTTCACATACAAAACGAAAATACTTGAATAACCTTCAAATGAAAACTAAAATGCTTCTATGACTTCACATACAAAACTAAAATACTTGAAATAACTGAATGAAAACTAAAATACTTCTATGACTTCACATACAAAACTAAAATACTTGAAATAACTGAATGAAAACTAAAATACTTCTATAATTTCACATACAAAACTAAAATACTTGAATAACTTGAAATGAAAACTAAAATGCTTCTATAATTTCACATACAAAACGAAAATACTTGAAATAACTGAACTTCTTTTCAAAGATTTCTCATTCAAAATACTGTTACTTATTTATCTACAACCAATACTGCAGAACAGTTTTCACAAGAAAGTCCTGTCGCGGACGCCACTTTTTGTGGTATCTATATCCACACAATTCTAGAGTTCGGGCTTGACCCAAGCCCGGCAGCAGATTCTTTATATTTACTATCAATATTATTTACAAATGATATATGAAATTAAGTTGGGGTACTCACCCCTCTTTAGTTGGATCCACTGGTATCCGAATCTGGTTTCATTCCATTTCATTCCAATAAAAAAGATGTACACTTCTTGTACAACAATAACTTTATTAAAATAAAAACGTAACTGAACATATAACTATACATTTGTGGACTCGCCACTACTGTGAGGCCTTAGCCGTAAAATTACTTCCGTCCTCCTATAGTACAGGGACGGTCTCTGCGAAAACCTTTCTTCCCAAGACGCAACTCCTTGCAGCTGGCAACTTTCTCAAGTGCATGCGTCAGCTAGCAACGGAATTGCGGAGCAATAGCTCAACGGTTGCATCACCTAGCAACGTATGTACTTACAATTCTTAACACATTGATTTACGTATTTGAATGATATAAGTATTTACCAGTCAGAGCTAGTTGCAGCTTTAGCGCACTCCTCTAACAGTGGGTTTTATTTATATATTTTTTAAATAACTTTTGTGTTTGTAATACATTAACCTTTCAGAGGTAGTTGCAGCTTTTGCGCACTCCTTTGTCAGTGTGTTATTATTATTATATTTTTAAAATGTTATTTCCATAAAATTCACTTCTCACAAATAAATCCTTCAAGAAAAGTAACAAAGTAAGATGAAGCTGATTTATTATTATCAACAATAACGCCACCGATGACTATTTCTATTTCGTCATTTCCTCTGAGTCATTGGTGTTGGCGGTTTGTTGAACTAAGTGAGTAGCGGCATTTGTTGCGATCTTCTGGCTTGGTAATGCCGGTCTCCCGACTGCTGCTGCAGGTTTGATTTAAATTTTCTTATTTCAATCTTTTTTTTTGTATATTTGCTTTTAATGGTGTTTGGGGGAGTATATGAGCTATTTCTTAGCATTTTGCGGCTCATATTCGTAGAAAACACCATTTTGTGTTGTATGGGTCAGGCTCCTCCCTGATGACGCCCTGATCCACCAACACTTTCGTTTTCAATAAATTCCTTTTGTTTTTTATTTTTTGAATTTCCTCTTGTTTAAGAATATATATATATATATATATATATATATATTTCTTTTTGTTATCTCTAACCGTCATCTCCAAAGTCTCTGCCGCAGTCTAAAAAGAACCCAACGGTAAAAGTCGTAAACCAATCAGAGATCATCTGGACGAACACCACCTGTTCTTCTCAAGTCGTCGTAAATGCGTAGCGGAAGAACTGCCGCTGGCGCCAAATAATAATAATAAAAAAATCATAATAGATTCGATATTCCGATGACACAATGGAGTGGGCACCCTGCAAATGACCCTTCTTTTGGCCAAGCACAACGGAGTTTCTCACGATTTCACAACTGGTAAGGGAATTTATGCAGATTGTTAGTGACCGATCGACTTACCGTAAACGAACATTTGGTTTGGTATCTCATGGGTCATGGCCCATTCGCCAGTTACCTTAATAGGTTCGCACATAAAAATTCCAACATCTGTGATTGCGGATCAGTTGGTGATACCGATCAATAGCTTTCAGTGGCCCCTACACCGAGGGAAAGCCCATTACCAAACAACTTCAAAGGCAAACCTTCCATTTTGGATGGATAATATTTTTAAAAACAAAAATTCAATTTATAATATAAAAAAATGTGTGGAAGTGACTGGTCTCCTGTGATATAGTTATCAATTTCAAGTAGGGGATACTCTGAGAGTGGAGGGGAAAATGTTTTTTTTTATAATATCAGTAGTTCTAATGAGGCTTAACGTAATATATTATTTTGCCTTTCAAGAGCATGTAATTGTAATTATTTTAAGCCGACCAACCGATCTGTTGGTTAAGGCGTTAGCCTCTAGATCGGAAGGTTCCTGGTTAGAATCCGGGTCATTACCTGGATATTTGTAAGCGTATGGTGTAGAGAGACGGCTGGTGCACTTTAAATCCGTCGTGGCCGAAAGTCCTTGCGTTGGGTTAGTGTGGAAGTTAGGAGAGTGGGGTGGCCAGCTCAGGTATTGCCTCATCATCTGACCGTGGTTCAAAATTACGTGGTGTTGTCCTCGAATCTTTCCCTTAGGAGATTAAACTCGGACCGTCGTCAGTTGCCCGTTATGTTGCTCTAGAACGACGTTAATTAAAAATTATTTTAAAGATAAGATTTATTTTATATTTTATTTTGTGAACACTCCCAATGATGGTGTTTTCTGTTTTATCTGAACTCTAGGTAAATTTTTGATGAATTTAAATGTACCATATTGGGTGAGATGTAGTATCCGAGGCAACGGCGATTTATCGTCAAACATGGTAACTTTGTTATTTTGACCCAGCTTTAAGGCAACCCTGTGCCAGGATAATTCGTTTGGATTCAAACCATGGTAATGAAATTTCGTTCTATGATTGGTTAAAATTTCGATTTATTAAATTATTCTTTATTTTTATTTGTTTATTTGGGCATTCCTCATTTTCATCACTTCCATATATAACAAATCGAATCGCCAAGATGGCCGCCTTCTTCATTCGTAGAGAAAAATTACT
Organism: Metellina segmentata; assembly: GCA_947359465.1. Taxonomy (NCBI): domain Eukaryota; kingdom Metazoa; phylum Arthropoda; class Arachnida; order Araneae; family Tetragnathidae; genus Metellina; species Metellina segmentata. The sequence continues at coordinate 35,771,121 of OX375882.1, forward strand.
TGGCGACCAACATGTCTCTTAAACTACCATCTCTACCTAAACATATTTTAATCATTAAACTAAAGTTCAGTTGCCCCGATGTAATCTGAGCCATCATAAATTCATATGTAAAATTCCATAGCATAAATTTTAAGAAACGAATAAAATAATAGTTTCTCCTTTTCCCCTAAATTCTATTACCACTTTTGTGGAAGCGATTTGTTTCCAAAACCACGTGATTGTATGTGTGTGTAGTAGTAGTAGTAGTAGTGTTGGGTAATTTCTTTATGTTCTGTTCACGTTTTCGCCACTTATGTACAATTTTAATTTTTGTTCCATTTGTGCACTAGTCCAAATGTTATATTGCATGTGATATCTTTTTTATCTTGCTTTTTCTTTCCCTGTCCCTCCAATGAAAACTCTAAACCTCTGGTGAGTCAGAGGGGCAAGGGTACCGTAAGTAATTGTATTTCTCAAAAAATCCAACTTTCATACAAAGGGAAAAGGACTTAAGATCACCTCATTCTAGTCTAGAAAAGATAAAAAAACTTATAGCTCCATGTTTAGATTTAACCATCAATATGGAACCCCTGTTTGAGTACTGCAAATAGGTACTTACACATCTTTGTACAGAGCTTTAAAAAGGAAGGATATAAGTATTCTCATTGCTATCATCAACTCTAGCTTTTTAATATCCTAGTCGCATTTGAAAAGTTTAACGTAGCAGATCAGTGGAAAAATTTCCAAGTTGAGGAAAATTTCCATAAATTTCATTTTTTAAGTGTGTCAGATTATTCGCTCAAAATGCCAAAAAAATTCTTCTTCCCACGGACCGATTGTAACTTCACGCATGACTAGTTGCAAATGCTGTCTCCCCCATCTACTAGAATAACATTGACTTTAAAACATTACCCACATCGATCTGAAGAAAGGTAAAAGTTAAGTATAAATTTTCAGACAACATCGATCATTGCCTGGGGAAAAGAAATCGGACAGTGGGAAGATTCTCTTAAAATGCTATTAATCCCCAAGTTACGGTGGCTAAGATATTAAAGTTCCAATTCGATATATTTGCCCCACAAAGGGACTTTATTTCTAAATAAAAACAAATGGAGCACGAAATTCGCATCTTAACGATTTATTTCACTTCTGTGCTGAATACTTCAAGTCTGGAGGTCACTTGTTTCATATACACGGCGGCTGTTCACGTTTTCAGCGCCAATACAATACTGTTTATGGAGATATTGTTTTTAAGAATCGAGATTTGACTCGTATTTAATAGTCAAACATAAAATAAATTTTGTTTGAAAACAATACTAAACATGGCCTCTATGACGCGAAGATTTAGTGGAGAGCATTGTTTAATATTGCTAGATCATTTTCAATTGTTGTCTTGCTAGTAAACTAAAACACAGTCTATAAAAGCAGGTAGATGCCGATAAAAAATGAATTTATGTCGCACTGGAGTAACATAACGGGCTCTTGGTGACGGTGCGGGATCAAATCCTAAGGGAAAAATCCGAAGACACCTCACAACTATGAATCACGGTCAGATGACGAGGTCAATACTTGAGTTGTATAGATACCGGCAAAGAAAAGTTAATTAATTGAAACCGATGTGATTCTACGTACGCTTCAATCGTAAATGTTTTCTACATTCCATAATAGGAATACATTTTTCTTCTTCTTCTAGTTTTGATTTTCGGTGGTAATCTGTGTAACAGCTCTCTTCAAATGCTTGTTTTGTGTTAGAAATAATTAAATGTACTAGGGGGCCCGCCCCCTGCTCGCTAACGCTCGCCAACCCCCAGAGGATTGCTTCGCAGTCCTCATTGGTTCGCTGCGCGAACCTATGCTCGCTTCGCTCGCATCAATGAAGACATGTGTCCTAGCAGAAGAAATTGTTTACAAAATATGATATTCCAAAAAAATATTTTTCAAACCTAAATTTTATGCTGTTTTTCAGAAAAGATATTTACAGTACCTCTGGAATCAAATTCAAATGGAAACTTTGAGCAAATTTTGACTCAAATGTGAGCGTTGATTTGGAAATTGAAAACCCAGCATGTTGGTTGTGTGTACATTTACCCAGTACTCGAGCCACCCACGCTTTTTCATTGAGTTTGTTGTCGAAAGTTGTAATGCAAGCGTCTTGTTGAACTATAATAGTTTGCCCCGAAACGGACCTTTTTTTTAAAAATGACTATGAAAAGATCCTCCGTTTTCTTTGATTTCTATTATTTACTGCAACAGCTCAACTAAAATACATTTTGTTTTTCAATAAAATTTCATCCGATAACGCTATAAATTCAATTGAAGCGCGAGGCTTTGGGATAAACAAAGAATCGTACAATGTTGCCAAAACGCGAAAACAAATAACGTCTTTTTTGCGTGCCACGTAAGAGAATTATATATATAGATCCTAAAATAGTTTACATCATTTAATGCAGGGCTCGATATACCCGGGTGCACAGATGCACTGTGCACATGAAATTAAAACTGTGCACCTAATTTTTTTCTCGCTAGGTGCACGCAGTGCACCTAACGTTAAAATTAATTTGTTAATTATGCTACTTATTTATTTGTTAATTATGTTATTTCTTTATTTGTTAACTATGTTATTTTTTTTTACTATGAATTTATTACTATTATTAGTTTATTTATTACTATGAATTAAAAACTTAGGTGCACAAGGTGCACCTGTATTAAAAAATATATTTCGAGGCCTGATTTAATGTATTTTTTTAAGCGTCTGATTTCTACATGTTGAAGTAATAGTATGCCATTAAGATCAACTATATGGGGAAGATCGGTTTTAGGTTGTCGACCTCTGGCAAAGCCATATTCATTTTTATTAGTCTTGTAGAGAACAACCGAAATGCTCCTCTTTTCCACAGATGAAATTACCGTCTTTTTTCGACAACAAAGCCGTGCGTTACCTGTCACTGCATGGATCAAAGAGCACGAGGATGCTCAACTTAAAGTTTCCTCACACTCTCAATCACCAGTTCCCAACCTTAATTAACGACAGTGAGAATAGTGACAGTGTGGATTCAACTAATCCAAAATAGAATAAAATTCCTTTTTAAAATTGATAAGTGCCATGGGAAAACATCGTTCTCATCGATTGAAACTTTTCTATCATTTTGTGCTGTAATTTACCTACATCATGTTCTTTCTTGGTAATCTATAGTGGACACTTTGCACCAGATAATTAATTTTCGTAATTTTTATTACCAATGAGGATAATGTGACGGTTACTTTCAAAAATTATAACTGGAGGGAATATCGATTCCCAGTCGCATACCACTACAATGAAAATGCTCGTATGAAAATATTGTGGAGAGAGAGAGAGAGAGAGAGAGAGAGAGAGAGAGAGAGAGAGATGTGTGTGTGTGTGTGTGTGTGTGTGTGGTGGGGTGTGTGTGTGTGTGTGTGTGTGTGTTTAGTTTAAAAAAAAACCCTCAAACTTAAAACAGTTGATTTATCATTCAGTTTTCAAAGAACTGAAAAAAAACTCAGAGTATATTTTCTCTTTGTCGTCTCATGTGAAATGCATGTGGGACACAATGACCATAATTCAGTAAATGAATTAAAGTTAACAGGAATTTAATACGAGCTAAACAGAAACTAAAATTAAATGAATTCCTCGTAAAAGCGTCATGTGAGTTTGTGTAATAAACATGGAAGGTATTTGAAATAGAAAGAACATGTTCGAACTTGAATGCTTCTTCCAGTCTTTTATGGTTAATGGAGAACAAACGCATTTTATGCATAATAGCGTGCATACATTTCATGAAAATTAATGGGGAATCATTTTATCTAAAACCAGTAACGATCCAAGATTCAAGAGTTATTCAGAAACTCTTTATCAGTGCTTTGGTATTCGCATCTTTTTTATGTCAGTTTTCCTTTTATCCAGAGTAACATCGGACAAATTCTAATTATCCAATTTTTTGCTGAGTTACAGGAGTTCGTTACTTGGAGGAGAAATTTAATAGCTTGCATTAATGAAACTAATTTCTATTTTAAGAATGTTTATATATAAGCAGCCGGTCAACACACACATTTGATTGATTGAATTTTTATGAAACAAGAGCCTGGTTTGGCAAAGATGCGCCAAACTATCAGAATTTAAAAACTTTTTATTACAACACACAGTTTATTTTTTCTGTAGTTCCAATTGAAAACCACAGTAATGTTGGAATTTCTTCCATTTTTACGTTCGTTAGTTTTGGTGTTCCGATTAATATTTTCCGTTTGGCTTGGTTTGTTCTCAACTGAGAGAAATCGTCTTCTGTACCAAGCGATTATATGTGTTCGGGGAAATATTCCCCGCAACTTTGTAAAGTTATAGTTCGGTTTCCGGAAGTTGGCAGTTATGTCACATGGTTTTGGAAACAAATCGCTTCCACAGTTGGCGTATTTAGCGCGGATTCTGGTATTACGTTTTGCGCCGAAAGGGACAGCAGTGATAACTCACTGTCGCTGTGTGTTTAGTGTGGGAGGGGAGCAAGTCACGGTGATCGCCATTCATGCCTTTGCAGCCTTCTCTAACAAGGTTTCACCTCTTCAAAAATCGATCACCTCAAGGTCAACTGCCGTCTCGTCGGAGCCGCACATGTAATACAATGGTCGTAACACTGAAATTTCAAAATACAGTCCACCATTCAACGACCTATGGCGGAATATTTTGAGAATTTTAACATCTGTACGCCCCTAAAAGTTTTACTAGCAATTTCATGCAAAACCCCCAACCTAATATCAAGTTGGATAACGCCAAGAAATAAAAAATGTGTACCCCAGTTCTCTCTCATTACTTCAATAAAAAAAACCAATGAATATATCTGCACCTTGAAGTTAAAGTGACAATGTCCAAAATTCCTGAATTCGAGTTTAATACACAATGAACTCTAAATGAGAGCCACTATTACTGTCAAAAAGGCCAAACAATCAGCAAACATTAAAATTATACATAAAATATGAAGAAAACAAATTTTGTACAAATATACAGAGTTTTAGAAATTAAAAAAAATTATTTGTAGTTTCCCACAACTTGAACATTGGCCCTTTTAGCTCCAAGGTAGATATATGGTATTTGAACCTAGAAAACAGATGGCAAATTAGTGTACAAAACTCCCCTTTCTCCCAGGACCAATACCCCTGAAATATGGACTGATGTTCGAAACTTTTTGTGCATGTTTAAAATGCTCACATAAGCAACACTGGGCACTTCAATAAACCAAGACTTCATACTTTAGTTTTTTGACAGCGAAGAGTCCACAAAATACTGTCAGTGTTCAAAGAGTTGAAGAATTGTATCCATATGGGGAACAGAACAAAAACTCAAATATTGTATTTATTCTCTTTAGGTGAAGTGAATAGCGCTTTCTTGGGCGATACTCAATCATTGGCTTCAAGAAAATCCCTGGCACTGCAACCTGTCGTATTAATGCCACAACCCAGAGATTCGGAAAGAATATCCGAATTTTCGCAGAGGACTGGAAGATCCAAGAACAGCCATTACACGTCATCTGTGCACAATTTCCAGCTGTAAGTTTAACGAATACGAGTACATTGCGTATGGTCTAAAACGTTGTATATATGGTTTAACAGATCAAACCCTCCTAATACGAGCGAAGATCATTTGTTTGCCAGCTCCCAAAATAATGAATGGCTATGCTTTCTTTGTACAAAAACATATGATGAATAATGTTGATTGTGTTCTATATAATTTATTTTGTATTTTCTAGCTACTAAGTTGGGTTTGAATAAATATACCAAATTAAAATTAAAATTCAATGTTGGGACAGCTCTCATTTTAGTTTCGCAACATGTCAATTAGCATGGTTGGGTAACACTTTCGTTCCCCCAATATTTCAAAACATTCCGTCTCCTGAAATCGTATGAGTTAGTATTGTTCTTGTTAGGAAAGTTCTGCGCGCTTTTTAAGATAAATTTCAACGAAGCAGTACAAAAACATAATTTTTTTTTATTGAATTACATGAGCACAATTTTGTTTTATGATTTTTTGGTTTCTTTCCCCTGCAGCTGGAAAATTCTTTAAAAAAAATCATTAGTCTTATTTGTAAAGTTCTCGAGGTGCTGTATGAGTCACCAAAGAATTGGAACTCCAGGCTCTTCAGAGAATTTTGAAGTGGCCTGAAGAGGTGAAAATCTGAGGGGCAAGGTCTGGTGAATATGGGGGGGAGGGGGGGGGTGACACAAAAACATTTCAGCCATACTCAATAAGTCTCTGTCTAACATTCAGTGAAATGTGGGGCTTCGCAATGTCATGCTGGAAGAAAACACCTCGACGATTGGTCAGTTCTGCTAGCTTTGCTTTTATTAGTGAGCTATTTGAGAACCGTTTTTTTCCGAATATATTTTCTGATTTTGTGGCAACAATTCATAACAAACAATTCCTTTATAGTCCCACCACACAGAAAGCCGTTTACAGAGGATGTTCGTCCAGAGCGGGCATCATCTTCGAGGCTTAAATTTATCAACCTTCGAACTGTGGCCTCAAAAACAGCACATTTTTTCCTTTCTTGAAATGAACTTTCTGGTTCTCCATTCTTAGCACTGCAGTGGAACAAAAATTTTGCCACAACACATGCTACAATTATACAGTGTAAGCAGAAAAGACCGAATTTAAACATCTGCTTCAATCAAGGTCACTTCTTATCAGCGGTAGCAAAATAATAACAAAGCTAGCTTTGATTTAAAACGCGTAGACCTTTCAGGATGACACAATAAAATAATAATATAATGAAATCGAGTGAGAGGGTAGTTAAAACTCCGATTCTAGATGTCACTGCTAATTTACAGGGTGAAAAAGTTCCAACTATGTACTACACATTAGTTACAAAATTCTTAATCCTATCAAGGCCGACCAACCGGTATAGTGGTTAAGGTGTTAGCCTCTAGATCAGAAGGTTCCTGGTTCGAATCCGGGTATGGATGTTTGTAAGCGTATGGTGTAGAGGCGGCTGGTGCACCTTAAATCTGTCGTGGCCGAAAGTCCTCACGTTGGGTTGGCGTGGAAGTTTGGAGAGTGGGGTGTCAGCTCAGGTGTTGCTTCGTCATCTGACCGTGGTTCAAAATTACGAAGTGTTGTCCTCGGATCTTTCCCTTAAGGGACTGATCCCGGACCGTCGTCAATAGCCCGTTGTGTTGCTCTAGTATGACGTTAACTAAAATTACCTTAATCCTATCAAATGATTTTTGGTATTTTCAATACTGTATAGTTAAATTCAGTGGGTGCTAGATGTCACTTCTAGTTTCATAAGTGGGAAAACTTCCTATGTTCCACTGCAAAACTATAATACTTTAAAAGTTAGTATACATACTTTTATACATAGTAAATTATATGAAACATGAACCAAGTATGTGCAAGAACATTAACGTCAAATATCACAAAATGTTTGATTATTTGATAACAAAGATATGGGCTTTAGGTCCTAAAGCTCATATTTTTGAAGGAACGTTGCAGTCCTTGCACTGTTTCTTGAGGTCCAAGCATTGAATTCTGAAGTTATTTGAGGCAGTGTTGTGCAATTCTTGCCAGTTTACACTGTCTTGTCACGGCTACATTGCTGTTGTAAATTACAGGTTTGCCAGAATTCTTGTAGTTACAGTACACCTTTGAAATGGCAGTACATGAAAATCCAAACTTTTCAATCTCCAAAATGCTGACCCATATCACAATTAATTATAAAACTTGTAAAAATCGCGATAAGTTTCCATTTTTCCGGTAATAACAGCTCGAGATGCTTCCACAGATGTCTCGCTTTATACACTCAAACCTGTTTTTGTGAGGTAGATAGGGACCGCATAAAAAAAAATCTTCCAAAAATTCATGAGTCGCTATAAAAAATATTTTTCGCAAGACAGTGAATTTTTTTTTGATGCAGTGAATAAGGACCGCATAAAAAGAAAAGTATCATGTAGAAAATAACTAGAAATTGCTTTTTTAAACGAAATCGACGCAAGGTAGGTCCATGCAATGTATGAGCAGCAAAACAATTCAAAATAAAAGATGTCGGGAAAAAGTTGAAACAAGGTTAAGAAATAGGATGGAATATCAAATTTGTATAAACAACTTTCCAATTCTGATTGTGCACGAACTTTTACGATATGAATTTGATGTAACACGAATTCAAAATAAATATTCCATTTCGCTAGCCTAACAAATTTCTAAAATATTTGTTTTGCCTGTATTATAATAAATTTTGTTTAGTTCGTGATATAATATAGTATTATTTCTATATTACACTCACTAATGAGAAACAAGCTGGGAAGTTTCAAAGTGAACTGAAGTTGTTGACAGTCGGAAGATATAACAACCCAACCAAAACAAGAACACAACTATTAATTATTAATAACTGAATTCGTTCGTAAAACCGGTGAAATATCAGCACCAGGAGACTCGTGCTGATTTTGCTCAAGAGATCACAGAAAGAAATTCATTAAAAGAGAAAGATGATGTCTACAACATTTCTAGTGAAAGCAGTGACATTCCAGTCGTACGCAACGTTTATCATCAGAAAGTGAATAAAATAGTGTTGCAAGTAAAACAGACATTTTTTGTACGTGAAGAATTTATTCAATTTCAAATTTACTTTATACATTTTGATTACGTATCATTACATGTGTATTTTGTTGAAATAAAATAATAAGCTTAAAACAAATATTTTTTTCATATAGTTTTAAAAAAATTAATTTTTAGATCTAACTAATCTTTTTTTACACATATTCTTCAGAAATGTATCTATTGTGTAAAAACAGAATTAGGTGTATATGAATTAATATTTTGTAAATTATTTCTATTTCAAAAATTCCAACACATTTAAAAAAAAGAATAATTTGTATTCCAATTGAAGTTTTTTTTACGTTAAAACTTCTATCTAGTACAATTTCATTTAATGTCACCATCAAATTTGATTCAGAATCAACAAGTCTACAAAATACAACCATTAACCCAATCTTCAAAATGAAGTGATACTCAATATGTAGATGCATATTTTTTCAAGCAGTTTAAGAGGAAGGAAAAACACGCAACAAAAATAATCTATGTAGTCATCTTTATTGCATATAAGGAAGGAACATTTTTTTAAAAAATGCCATTCTGTTATAAAGTATCTTTGCTTTTATGTACAGAAATAACAAGCTTCTTTTTCTCTTAAATACATCTTCATATGTACATAAAGAAATATTTGATAAGCGGTGAAAGCAGCCATTCAGACAGCCAGGCACAAAAGGGTGATCTAGGGATGGCTATTTAGAAAACAGATAAAACATCTTCAAAACAAACCCCAAATATAATTATGTTTTCAAACAGAACAGAAAATTTATATTCCAATAGCACACATTCATTAACCCCCTATTTTAACTGAATGTATAAAATATATATAAAAAAAGCATTTATGAAGCATAATTTATAGAGAACGTTTTATTTATTATATGGAACAAACTAGTTTGCATCAAGATTTAAATATTCAGAGCTTATTCAAAGTATAAATGCATGTATTTACAAATATAAAAGGTTCCCATAAAAAGTAAAAGAAAAATAAGGCCCTTTTAAACGTTAAAAAGTGTCAATCTATTACAAAATATATTTGCATTTATGAACAGAAACGTGAAACGAGGTCTGGGTTTTATGGACAAGATTTTAAAATATCAATTTTAGATAGTTTATAAATACGTTTTCGATTTTTGGGGACACTTGACTTTGATGTTTTAATGGAAGTGAAATGCAATATGCAGTGCTAATGTATGTTTTTTTGAGGCCCATGAGAAACCTATTAAATAATTTAGAAGCTGATGACACAATTAACTGCAAATAATTATGACCGAGTAAGCAGGATATTTCTATGTTCAGAAAATAAATTTTACCCTTATTTGTTATTCATGAATTAAATAAAGTTTAAAATAGCATACAAGAATTTGATAAAATATACAGGTCATTTATAAAACCAACATTACATTAGGGTTATTGTGGAATTAAAATGAAACCTTATTATCAGAAACAGATAATTAATTGTAGAAACTAACAAAACAATGCTTTTCTAAATAGCCATTTTAACATTCTTACAGACAATATTTCAAAATTTAAACAATTGAAAATAAATTCAATTTTGCATATCAAAGTGGAAACTCATTAAAACTGCACAACACTAATTAAAAAATTAAGCACAAAAGAATCTATATTTGTAATGTTTCAAGAACAGTCTCAATAATTCAACAATGCGCAATTTGTCAATGCTGATAAATTTAAACGACAAATATTGTTTCACAGGTTGTATGTAAAACAACATTAATGACCCAATCTTGCCTTAAAATAAATTTAAGAAATACAAATGCAAACTTCTTATGTAAATATTAAAAATATAAATACATCAACAAGATGTGGTTGATGGTGGATAGAGGCAGTGGAACTGAGGCTATGGTTTTCAAGGATGAATTTATGAGATGAAATTTTAGGCAATGCTGACATGACAGAAATATTTTGTGTGTATGAATGATCACAAAATTTCAACTGGAGATGACTTATATAAAATTGCATAGATTTTTTTAAAGCACATATCATCAAAACTACAGTAAAACACTGTACACATAAAATAAATACATACAAGCATCATATGTATCACAAATATGTATCAAAACCACTCGGGCCCACTCCTAAGCAGTTTATGATGGTTATTTCAGTGGATACCAAATGTCTTTGACACACACTAATATATACATCATCAATCTAATGGCAAGTTACAAATCCAATATGAACAGTTGCAGATTTGCAACAGTACCCTTAAAATGAGGATAAATATATTCTACATATTTACAAAGCATATAATGTTCTAATACATATACAACTAAAATGTGCAAACACTAGAAAAGTATTAAATGATTTGCATTGCTTTTTATTGCAAAATGCTTGCAGTTAACAATTGTTGAGTTGTGAAAATAATAGAAACTGAAGCAAGGTATGGTGTTAATTCAATTTTACATTTATCATGACTTCTGCATAAAATTGCAAACCTCAAGAGCATTAAATTATACAACTATCAAGTTTTATTTGGTACCAGACATAATACACAAATAAAATGTAATTTGTATTTATAACTTATGTTAAGTTTACACACATTTATGAATGTTATGTGATGCACACACACTTTTAAATGTTTTTGAAAAATTGAACTCTCCATTCATGTGATCCTTTATTAATTTATATTTATGAAATACAGCCTGTATAAGAAATACTTCAAATTGCAAAAACAGCAATAGCCAGTGATAAAAATTAAGTTTATTTTTACTTTCAGCACTGCTAAACACATTTAATGAATGTAATGCAACTTCTTAGATTTGACAACAGGAATATTTTATAAATGCTTCAGCAAAATTCAGCACGCAAGAGGAATTAAATTGCAAAACAAAAACAATAGCAAAACATATTAATTACACAATGAGTTTATACCTAAATGAATATAAATAATTTGATACAAATATGCCTTTTATTTAACTGATTTGTTGCATGTTGCAATAAATAAATATAAAGGTTAAACAGACAAAATGAAGACAGTACAAAAACAGACAAGTTTCTGGGAAACAAAAGTATCACACAACAAAAACAAGTTTCACTGATGCCTTTTTAAATAGAGTATGCATGTATGAATGCCTGCTACACAAAATAATATACAAAGATTATTTTCATGGAAAAAACTACCTGAGTGCTGATGTTTTGACAGCAATAACATTACAATCAGTCTACTTTTAAGATGGACGAGTATAACTTGCCGATTCAAGATTTTCATTCTTTCCCAGAAAAATGGATTTGAAAGGTATAAATGTACATACTTCACGTCAAAGACACTATAGAAGCATTCTGAATTAATGCTTACAGTACAAATATGAGCCCATAAAAATGAAGCAGTAACAAAAGTAAATCCTATTAAAATCTTTCTGTATTTTTTTCTCAGCAGAAAAACTCCACAACTAATTATAGATCTATATGATTTTATATACAAATATGTACAAAACAGTTTGTAGTAAACAATTATTCACATACCTTTTATACAAATCAATCTTCATAAAAGTCAACATTGGCTTCATAACACTCACTGGTGTTCCCGAGATGGACAGGTGCTTTCTACAACAGTTTTTTCGGGTACAATTTTACACCCATCGTCTGTCACAAAAGAAATTTTCTGCACACTTTTCGCAACATTAGGCTTATCTGACAATTTACAACTAATGGATGAGTGTTTGGTCTTTAAAATCCCGGAGGCAATTCGATTTGAGCGGACGGCCTCGGACAGCGAATGTTTCTTTTTGATAAGTGAAGCTTCCATTTGGTCTCTAACCGTATTCACTAGGCAGGCTACACAGTCTACAACAGCAGATTCCAAGTCCTGCAGGTCTTCCCGGGAGTGCCGGTGCCTGCTCTTAGTCCTATGCTCACCTGTGGATTTACTTTTTGGAATGCCACTTTTGTCAGATGAAGAGTGGACCAAGGGTTCAGATGGGGCCTTGATCTCCGAAAGTGCAAGTTTAGCATGTTTCTTGGGATGATGTTCCCGACTCTCAGAATGTTTTCGCTTTTCTTTTTTCACAATACATTCTTTGTCCTCGACCTTGCACATTGGTTTTGAAGGTTTAGAATCAATGAGCCCGTTCTTCTTTTCTTCGGGCAAGCAGATCCTGTCCACCTTTACTTTATTAGCCTTGGGCTCTTTAGTATGGGTTTTAGCCTGTTTGACAGATGGATCGATTTCTTTCTTCACAGGGCTGTCTTTCAATATATTATTTTTAGAGCTTTTGATTGAAGTAGAGGAATGATTTTTATCAGGGCGATGAGAATCCGATTTCTTTTTTATTGGGACGCCATTTCCAATACCCTCTCTACAACCTTTCTTTGCATCGGAGCCACCTGTCTTACTTAAACTTGGATGTTCATCAGGAAGCTCTAGTTTTATGCGTTTCACACTGGGTTCAGATGAATATTTTTCACTCTTTTTTGGTGTTTCATGTTTTTCCTGATGTTTTCCAGACATACTGGAAGTATCCGAGTCACCACGTTTTTTACAATTAGACAGGTCTGTAAGCTCCATCTTTACTTTTTTCTCTTTGGGTGGGGTTTTCAGAGGATCAAATTTCTTATCACCTGGTGGTATGTAATACTGAGCTAAGCGGACGTGCCATGCCACACTAGTCACTGCACTGACTGTTCGGAACTGGTGGATAATGTTTCTTGGTAGGAAGTAAATATCATTGTCGCATAACTGTATACGAGCATAACGTATGCCATCTCGATGAAGCTGGTTCAATTTTGCATCTTCTACCCACTGCACACACTGTTAAACAAAGAAAAGTAAAAAGAAAGTAACATATTTAGCAATCTAAATATCTACACATATAGAATCTTACACTCTATTAAGTATACTGAGTGAACACGAGGAAATAATGTAAATCTTTGCCTTATAATAATTCTATAATCAACATTAAACTTAACAATCACTTTAAAACTTGTCAGGAATTAAATCATGAGATTGCAATTCTAAAGAAAAATGTTTAATTAAAAATGTCATTTTAGGAAGAAGAAAAACGTTTTAACATTTAGACCGTATGTAACATGTTAAAATTTTATCTTAAAATGCAGAGAGAAAGGAAGCAATATACAGGGCGAGTAAACTATACGGCAAACTTCAGGGGGTGATAGAACACTACGAAACAAACACTTTTCAACATAGAATGTATAGAAGCTAGAGGGCACTTTCCATTTCAAAACAAACACATGGTCTGATGCAAGTGGAGAAGAGGTATGAAACAATGAAAAGATGCTTTAACGAAGACAAATAAACATCATTAACTGCTTTGACATAATGAAATAATACAAGATATGCACAAATTAAAGATGAATCCAAGGATCAACGGGTAAGAAAGAAAAGACATATACAAAACATGAGTAACTACTCACATGTACAATTACAAAAGTGACTAAAAATGTCAATAGCCACACCTGATGCAGGCCTTGCATCGCTGAGGTAAGGATTTCTGCGTGGTCTAGAAAATACCAGGCATTTTGCCAACTTCTGCCGTAGCTACTGAAAGCTTGGCAACAAGATCTTCATGATCCTCAATGGAGGGGGTCTCATACATGAGATTTAAGATGTCCTCATAAAAAGAAACTGAAGGAGACAGATTGGGCGAGCGTGGGGACCAAGTGATGCCCGCCTAATCCATTGGCCAGGAAATGTGGCATCAAGATAGGCGCATAGCGGCATGCCATCATGCTGGAAACACATTTTTTTTGGCAGATGGCTGCTTCAACAGTTCCAGGAGCAAAACCAAGTAAGTCGCCCTATCCAGACATTCCGGTAACAGGTATGAGTCAATAAGGCAGTCATTTAAGATACCCGCCCATACATTTACCTTGAAGTATCGTTGGTAGGAATGTGGACGTATTACGTACGAATTACAGCTGACCCATACATGCAGATTGTGGACATCAAAAATGGCTTCACGGCTAAATTTGGCTTCATCTGTGGACAAAACATGTGCATGTAAATCCACATCCACTCTGATGTGGATACCAGCATGTGAACTGAACACAAGCAGGCTGCAACTCTTCTACACACAGCACATGGTATAGAAGTAAACCTTCTGCGTGTAGAACTCAATATAATGTTCTTTGTGATACACCTGTGCAACGATCTACAACTCTAGTGCTAATGTAAAGCTGCTGTTCTACCTGATGCACAATTGTTTCCGACATACCCAGCATTCAAGCAGTTCTGGCACGACCTGCGTTGTGCATGTCAGAGTAGAAAATTTCTCTTTCCGAAAGTTGTCGGTGCAAATGCGAAAAAAATCTCGTGATGGGGAATGTGCCTGTTAGGAAAACAATATCCGTAAAGGCGTTGTGTATGCCTGCCATTAGCATCGGCCAGACCGTAAACAAAATAAATATATGCTTTTATAAAAGAGTTTGACTAGTGCTCTCTAGCAGCCAACTGCTGCATTTGGGACCATATATTCTAAGGTGAAAAGTATATATTTTTTTGTGTTCTATCACCTCCTGAAGTTTGTCGTATTCGTTTATAGACTCAACCTGTATAATAAAATAGATTTTTCATAACATCAAAATGGCACTCTCTAATTGTATGTAGTGCACCAATCAAGACATAAACTCAAAATTTCTGGGATAAATAAACTTTGATATAATTTGATTTGTACAATGCAATTTTACCTATTCAAAAAAATGCACCTCTTAATCTGTTTTTTTTTTTTACAGATCTAATAGTGAGTAACGAGTGCCGAGAAAATAATTTCTGGTAACAGAAAAATCTATTAGATAAAATTTAGTTTCATTAAATGGGGAGAATATTTCATTTAAATGTTTGGGAGATTTCAAGGTTTAACTAAACTATAAGAATTAAAAAATATGTAAATATGCAGTAAATTAGCATACTGTAATATTTGAAGTATGTAATCGATACAATTTGATGACATAGAACAAAGGTTATTTGGGTTTTAGGCACTAAAACTCATTAAACTAAAAAAATATTACTATTAAAAAAAAAAAATAAAAAAAAAAAATGCAAATAAAGATTTTTTTGTATTAATCTCCCCCCCCCCCTTTAAAAAAATTATTCCTATTTATATATTTGCTATTTTACTATTGCTGATGAAAAATTCACAGGGGGGAGTTAGATAAAGGTTTTGTTCCGAAATGGCCAAGGTTTGGAAGATTCCGAATTTGGGACTTTGTACTGTATTTACATGCTAAGGATATTTATTAACATGCAAGTTTGGAAATAAAAAATTGGTTCATAAGACAATTAAGAAATTTCTATCAAAGCAATAGGAAACAAAATATACACCTTCCAATTAAGTTTAAAGTTGTAATAAAAACACACGTGGAAGCAAAGTATTGAAAAATCATTAATATAAATGGTGTAATGGTATAAACTGTTGCCTAAACAAAAAAAAGTAGTGATAAACAGAATATTTGTGATAAAATTTTCCAAAAATCTGATTTTGGCTGTTTGGAGACATTGCTGAGAAAATGAATTTCTATTGACTGCATCATTCCTACATTTTTCATTGAGGGACAATTTGACACAAGTGGATCTGTTTTTCTATTGGGAGGGGGGATATGCCACATAATTACATTTTTCATTGAAAAGTATGTAGCTCCATTGCTAAGATGATCAGTCACTCCAAATGTTCCGGAATAGCAATTTTCAAGTTTTTAAAAATTCTAATAGTTTATAAACTATTCAAAAGGCCATGTTATCTTAAGTAGAAGGAATTAGGCACTCGTTCAATCAGAAATTGTTTTGATCCTCTTAAATATTAAGTTTTAAATTTTTTATGACATACAATTTTTTCTGTGGCTTATTAGTATGGTATGGCATTTTATTGGAAAGTTTCACCTATACATAAAATTGAAATAAGGTGGCATTGGTACAAAAATATCAACTTCATGAACTGATTTTTATAGCATACAATAGGTCTAAATGGAATGTTTCCCTTATCCATCAGATTTTAACCCTAGAAATCTTCAGGATGTCTTGGTCTACCATCTCGAAATAGCTTTTGTATAACAATCGTAATCACATCCAGTAAGCTTTGAATTCACTTGATTAAGAGGAATCATCCGATTCTTGCTAAGAATAAATAATTAAAAGTGGTTGAATCAGTGTTTATCTTCTTTACGCATTATTCTGTAGTAAGGATTACAAGCTTTCAAATGAACATTATATTTCATTACAAATGACATGAATAATCTTTTGGAAGATAATTTATACTTTTGACTACAGCTATAAATATCGCTGGCACGACTTTCATGGTACAACTTTTGTACCAGCTGTAGTCTAAAGGTCAAGATAACACAAAAATTTTTCTCATCTAAGGAACAAAACAATTTTTATGAATGTGTGAGGGTAATTTGACTATAATTTAAAACAGAGTAAGATGTAAATGCTGAAACAATATAAAGCTCTTTTAAAACTAAATTAAGAAAAATAATACTAGCAACAGTAATTGGAAAATCAATTCACCTGAGAGACAGGAGGTTCATGCAAATCTAACTGAAGCTTCTCAACTAATTCTGTAAAATCTCCAGCATGAAACGCAACAACATCCTTTGTTATTCTGTTTGTAGGATACCTGTAGGAAAAGGAGCTCAATAAATACAAGGATCATACAAATAATTAAGGAACTAAGAGATAATTCACATTGATTAACTGAATAGCAAGGATTCAAGTTTTTATAATTACAGTCAAGTTTCCATGTAACAAGAGCACAAGAATTTTAGAAAAAAATGTGCTAAATAGAATTCCTAATGAAACAATATTGTTTTAAAATTCAACATTAACAAAATGTCATTTCTTGAAAAGTTTTAAATATTACCTGTTCAAAAGGTAAATTTTAAACTTACTCATTTCCACAGTGGACTGCTTTTAATACCCCAACTGCAGCAGTAGTTAAGCGGTCAAAACCTTGACCAACATGATCAGCATGACATTTTGTTCTGTCTTCAAACATCATTTCACGAGGCTCAGTTGATCTCGGAAGGTACTGCAGCTTACGTAGCTCATTAAGACCACCCCTATAAAATATTTATGCATCAACTTTAATATCAATAAGAATTTCAGGATGCATTGAATATTTCATTGTTATGCTAGAAACAAAGAATTAAAAACACCCCAGAGATCTTATATCTAATTTAAGTAATTTTATACATAGTGAAATATTTATTATATAACAGAATGCTTTCTGAAACCTCAATTTCAGTGTACATATTAATGTTTGAAAGGAATTGAATCAGTTTATTCCAAACAAAGGAAAAAAAAGTTGTTAACAATAGAAATAACAAATTGTTATGATTTTTCAGCAATAATTTTTATTACTTTACACTATCTCAAATAATACTCTACATTTCAAATGTAACACTACACAGAATATGATATATGATTTAAAAAGAAAAGTCGAATTTATTTAATTAAAACCAGTTTAATGATTTTCATTAAATGTTCCTAAAAAGTTTAAACTTGTTCAATGATGGGGCATAAAATTTATAGTAGTTTCTGAAATTCAATTATGTCACATTAATACATAAAGGAAGGGCTTAGAAAATATCCCATCAAATTTTTATGCTTTTAATATTTTCATATTGCATGGAAATATTTCCCCAACACCAGTTAATGGATCCTATAACCCAACAAGCATTAATTGGCGAGAATATGGCAGTCTCTGCGTCACTTCATGGCATAATAAGAGATGCTGCCCCATCATACTGCCTTTGAATCATGGAAGGACTAATAGGAAGCTTAGCCACATTAAGGCCTGGTAAACACATCCGGTTTTTCAACGTGCAGTGCCACCGAAGCCCAACTATGCACACATAACTGTGAAATGATGCACAAACTCATTTGGCGCCATTTGCGATAAATATTCTACCGAAGAAAACTTATTTATTTCGCCAACTTGGTGTAAAAGAGTATATATTTTGAAACAAAATAGACGTTACTGGAAACAACCATTTTTTAACTATTATTTATATTCCATTTGTTTATGAAAACAAGGTACTTCAGAACGGAGACTCATGTGCAGCGCCGTGAGGAACTGCAGTATAAATTGCATGCAAGTTGGACGTGCTTCGCCCCAGTGGCGCTGGAGGCATGTGTGCACTGCTCCATTGGATTTGATGAATTTCAGACCGCTTGGGTTGCAGCAGCGCCGCCGCAAGTTGAAAAACCGGATACATTCACCGGGCCTAATGTGTTGTCTCCAAGAATCCCAAAATTTCAAGCAATCGACTTGACCTAGGCAGATGTGAGATTTTAACTTCACATTTTTCAAACCAAAATTTAAAGAAAATTAGCTCAAATTCGCAAACATGGATACAGTAAAGTCGAAACTAAACTAATTGTCCTGCTCATATTGTTTCCGGACTTAATTTAAAGGAGAACCAAACCAATTTGAAATATTTTTCTCCAGATACCAGATAAGCAGCTGGGTCATTCCATGTGAAAACACCCATTTTAAGAAAAAGTTGTTGCACCATAGTCATGGATTTTTTTTCAAATTTTTCAATAGATAGACATGGCAGTGAAACCCTCAGATCTCACTTTTTTTTAAATATTTTGTCCAATATTAGCCGAGATACAATAATTAAAAAATGGTTCAATTTTACAAAATGGCAGCTGTTTTGGATTTGCCACACTATCTATACAGGTCCCTAACTATAGAACTAATAGTTAAAATTTAGTAATTTTGGTACCCAATCGAAGCCATTTATTTCAGGAGTGCACATAAAATACAAAACCAGTGGTAATTACTAACATATGTACTTTAATCTGAGAAAAATTCAGAGCGTGCAACACATTTTTCATTTTTGAATAAAAGCTATTCCAATGACAGCATGGATTTCAAAACGGTGGTCACCTTACAGTGCAAAAATGACCATAATTAAAAAACAATGGTCAAATTTGAATTTTTATGATGTACTAATTCAAAGCAAGCTTGCATTATTTCATGTTAATATATCAATACAGTATCAAATTATTTTAAATTTGTCTTATAGCATGGCTTTTTTTCAAAAAGCACTGAAGAAAAATGTTATTATTTATTTAAATTAAAAACAAAACAAAACTAGAAATACAAAAATACTGGTAACCCTAATTGTACAACACACTCATAAAATATGGATTGATATAGGCTCAATAAAAAACAAAATTTATCACCAGTTGACATAACTTAAATATTTTTAAGCTGGTCCAACATAAAGAATCATTGAAGTAAATCTAATCATGTTCTTAAAATTGACAAAATAAAACTATAATTTCCAAGCACTGAATTTTTTTAAAAAACACAAGTCTTTAAAGATAAATATTGAGCATAAATAAAAATGGTCACCACATTAACACTAAGTATAAAGCATTATTCCTTCATAATTCAATTTGTCTTGTAGTATTGTTCTTTCTGTTATAGTTGAGAGATAAGATGCGACTTTCATTATGTGTTCATAAGCAATCCAACATGTATCTAAAGGCTCTGGCCATGTATAGGATGCACTTGATGCATGAACATAATTTTGTAATCATTATATTCCTCACAACATTTCCAAATCTTTCCAATCCACCAATTATACACACATGCAACAATCCACCAATTATACACACATGCAACAATACACCATTCCATACACACATGCAACATATTGTTCATTTTGGAATGACGGTGCTATTTGATGTTTTACTTCAATTCTATTTTCCTAGTAATTAATGTTTTTAATTCTGCCCCATCAGTCTGTGCCCATTGTTCATAAGTAATTTCACTGCATATTTCTAATTCGTCAATTAACATAAAATATTCTTTAAGTATTTCTGGAGATGGACACTTATCACACCTGTGCACCATGCATATTTCTGAATCAATGCTACAAACTAGTTTTTTTAAACAATGATACATAGTCATTTACATGAATAGCATGAAGCGTGAGTTTAACAATTTGATGATATATACTAACACACATTGAATAAATACCTTTACTTCCAACAGTCACATTATCTTGGCCGTAGTGAGCAAAATTGAGAAAGTACTATTTTTAAATTATGATGTTCTTTAAATGCAATGTGTAATTCTTTTAAATTATGCAAAATCAATCTCTTTTGTTTTAATACTCTTCTATTTTCAGAATGAGCAGGTATGCAATCTTTGTTTCCTGGACACATGCGACTATTATTATTATCATAATAAAATGTTATAACTTTTTTGACAATATCAGAACTTAATTTTACACTTTTTCTTTCATTAGGAATTGATAATATACCTTTAAATTGTTTTTAATTTACATGCTATTTTTACTAAATACTATGTGGTGTTAAAATAAATCTTTGTTTGCTGTAATGTCCATAAATCTGAAACTAATGTAAGAATTTGATTTTTTTTTTAAAATGAAGCATTTACAAACTTATTTTTCAATTTTTCCATTATGGATTTGCAGCCTGAACAGTTATTCTCTTGAATTTTGTGGGCATAGAACTCAAAAATACTAAAAAAGAACTTTGCAACTGTTTGATGACCTAAATACCTTCTACATAGTTCAGCAAACAATATTTATAAAAAAGAGTAAAAATTATTTTATATATATTTTTATCAAACAATAACTTAATTCTGAATTAAATATAATATATTTTAGCAAAAAAAATTTATTTGTCTTTTTTATTTCAAATGTTTTAGAATAGAATTTACAATTTGTGTGTTTGAACGTTCATTTGCTATGCATATTGATAGATAAACATGAAAATAGTATGAGCTTGTTTTGAGTAAGTACATCATAAAAATTCAAATTTGATCGTCGTTTTTTTAAGTTATGGTTATTTTTGCACTGTAAGATGACAACCGTTTTGAAATTCATGCTGTCATTAGAATAGCTTTTATTCAAAAATGAAAAATGTGTTGCACACTCTGAATTTTTCTCAGATTAAAGTACATATGTTAGTTAATACTACTACGAAGTTTCAGAGAAAAATAAGAGGGTTCATTTTTTATAGCCCTTTAAAGTCGACCGTTTTTAAAAGTGAATTTTCCACTTTATGTGTAAAAACTCCACTAAAATGTAAAATTACCATTGGTTTTGTATTTTATGTACACTCCTGAAATAAATGGCTTCCATTTGGTACTAAAATTACTAAATTTGAACTATTAGTTCTATAGTTAGGGCCCCGTATAGATAGTATGGCAAATCTAAAATAGCCACCATTTTGTAAAATTGAACAATTTTTTAATTATTGTATCTCAGGTAATATTGGACAAAATATTTCAAAAATTGAGATCTAAGGGCTTCACTGCCATGTCTATCTATGGAAAAAATACATGACTATTGTGCAACATCCTTAAGGTGTCCCCATTTAAAATGACCCAGCTGCATCATGACTTAATTTTTTAAAACTTATAACAAGGGGAAGCAAAAGCATTTACAATATCACAATTAGATGAATCTTACAAGATAGAGATTACAAGGTGAAATTTGGAGCTTCTTTCTTTGCAAACTTAGTTGATTTCCTTCTCCAAATACTAGGATTTATAAGCTGGGGAGTGAGGGTAGCAAGTTCTTGATTGTAACATAACAAATCATCATGCTGATTTCTTTATCAGAAAAATTAGTCTCCTAATGAGCAATAGGCTAGTTTGGGCATCTTGGATTATTAGACGGCAAATATCATTATAGGCAGACTACCCATGTACAAAATAAAGTTGAAGATGAGCATGTTTGTGAGTGACACCATAGATCAGTGGAGAAAGGGAATTGATCATTTGTTAGTCAATAATGGTTATCTTAATAAATGTATATTATCATTCAGGGAAAATTTTTAAAGTGATGCATATTGTTTCAATTGGAAAAAAATCATTGTAGGGGTGACCAAATAAACAAAATAATCAAACATAGAAGATCATATATCTTGACAAATGCAGAGCAAGGAGTTAGTCTACTAGCATACAGCAAGACACATTTGTTTATCAATACTTACACTTGGGTATACTTTTAGGCAGATCTAAATGACTATGCTGAATTAAAAAATATTTTGTTTCAACATACTTTAGTTGGATGATTTTGGTTCTGGATTCAACCCTATATCTGAAGCTCAGTTAAAGTTAAGAATAAGAATTTAACCAGGTTTAAATGCTTTACAATAAGTTCTTTAAGAAACAGATGGAAACCTGTATTTGATCACAGGTTTATGAAATTTAAAGGGTTCCAAAAGTCGGTGCTATCCAAAATCTATATATTTTAAGATTTGTTTATAGAAGCTTCAAAAATCACATATTTCAAAAGAATGAACCAAATGAAAAAGAAAGATAATGGTTAAGAGGCAAAGTTAGGTAGTGTAGAAGTAGACCACCCTCCTGTATATACATGTAAATTTTGTTACGTCAGATGCAAATAGTATTTACTTTCTGGGCAAGTAGGTATTTCTTTAAATTAAAAAAAAGTTACCGCCGTCGACACAGGATTGAAAACTGTGTTGTTTAGATCGATTCTTAGACGGTTTCCCGAGAAAGTACTGATCAGAAAAAAAAACGAAATTAACATGGTCTGTTCTTCATTGTATTCCCTGGACAATTGTTAAGATTTTTTTTTCAGATGCGGCTATTAGTTTACGATTTATTAAGTGTCAAAATTGAAAAAGCGAAATTTCTTCCGCGATTGAGCAAAACACATACAAATTTTCAGTCTTCAGTCGTATGTTTTTTTAAAGAGTACCTCTCAACGTAAATTTTTACAGCTCAAGTTTTTTAAAAAGAAATTTCAATGTGGTTCTTGATAATATTTTTTTTTTTGAAATTCGAGGTTGGCGAGCATAAGTGAGCAGGGGGCTGAGCCCCCTAGTATTTAAAATAAAGGGATACCAAACTTTGTTTGAAAATGGTACCCATGTATGGAGTTTCTGAAACTAAACTTTGCAATACTGTACTGCTAAAAGATCAATTAAAGCCAAAGTTCTCGTATTCAAATTTTCTTCCAATTAATGTACAACTAATATAAATAAAACTTGTATAGTAAAGTTATAATTTTAGAATAAATTAGAAGTATCTTCCTTTCAGTTTCTTGAACAGACGATTTACATATTTTAACCAGTTTTTCACTTTAAAAAATTACCAAGCTTTAAAGTATGATTACCTTTTCCTTTTACATGGAGATTTTGAAAGATCAGCAGTGGGAACCAATTGTTCACCAGGTCGTACCCACAGGATGGGACCGTCATTACTTTCTTGGGGATTCATATGCACCACTGACATAGGTCCCCAGGGCATAGTCAAATAGAGGAATGGATTTTCTTCAAGCAAATGTAAAAAGTCTGGAAAATAGCCACCAACTTCCTCATGAACTGTTCCAACAAGACTAATTTGGTGCAAAGGACCTGTTCGAAATGTACCTTGGCTATAGTGCCCATGAACCTAAATAAAGAAATAAAATATACAAAATTATCACACAATTCATAAATTATTGCTTTAATAAAAGTTAATTTTTGATTTCTATGTGGTTAAACAGTTTCACTTAAAGCAGGTTTTGCAAAACCAGGTTGGTTGGTTTGGGCTTTGTGATTGAAGATTTGAAAACGAAAAAGCTGCACCGAAATGCAAGATAAATTCTATGCAATAAAATTTATAAAATACTCAAAATAATAGCCTAGTAAGCAATAAAAGTAGATTTTATAACATATAGGCATATACAGTACAACCCCTAAAGGAGAAGCCGTTCGGATAACGATTTAAGCCATGAACATCTATTCCTGTAAATTGTATCTAATTATAAGGCAATAAATGTAAGTTAAAATAACATTTTTAGGATTACAGTACATCAATATATGCATTCTTAGTAATAGTTGTGAATTACTCATTCAAAGAATTCATTATTCCTGTGCAGTACAGTACATTTTTTTGTTGATTTTGGTTAACCAAGTTCGATTAACCAGGGTTTTACTGTACCTTGAAATACTTAAAGAACATAAGAAAATTGAAACTAATAATACTTAATCACACGGAAAATGTGAGATTATCATTGTTATCAACATAAAAATAATGAATGACAGAAAATGTTTGGATAAAGTAATGTAGTTTAACTGTAGTATAGTTGGATACGAAGATTTAAGTATGAATTTTCTCAACCAAATCTTGCAAGTTTAAATTAGTTATTAAAAACATTTGCAAGACCAAGTTCTGTAAGCTAATACCTTTTCAAACAACTCCTACAGTGAACTGAATATTTTGTTTATAAATATTCACACAAAAGCAACTGATGAAAAAGCTTTGTGTGTTAACATCACTGCATTTCAATGAAGTTCAAACCAAGGGAGGTTAAAAATAATAAATCAAAATCTTTAAATTTGATTATCATTAAGGTACAAATAAAACTACTTAAACCAATTTAAATTATCATTTAACCAGAAAATTATAGTGAAAAGGCATTGTAAAGCCTGTTTGTGTGCCACCACCTTATGTGTGTGCGTGTGAAAAAGTATTAACACCTATTTTACATATTTAATTTAAACAAAATGCTACATAAATTTGCACAAAAGCATAAGTCATCTCAGCATAAGTCGGAACGTTACCATAAGAGTCTAGATGGTGGTAAAATACTGTGTTTAAAATGAAGGAATGCAATGTTCATACATACAAGTCTTTAAAAAGTAAAATTTTTATTTACAGTTACATTTGATTTATAAAAAACTGAGCAAATATAACTCCAATTCAAATTTTCTAAAATTTGAGTTATGTTAGAGCCCTTTAAAAATTCCTTTTCAAAGAATCATTACACAAGAATAAGATGACATAGTTTTCAAGAATTGCTACCATAAAATGTTTTCAATTGCTATTCGAAGATCAATATAATCACATGAACTGCTTAAAAATTTTACACTTAATTTATCGATCATAAATGGAGTACCTGCCAACATTTATGAAATTAACACAGTATCAAAAGAATCAAGGAATGTGTTAACAATGCTACATATCTTATTC
Organism: Metellina segmentata; assembly: GCA_947359465.1. Taxonomy (NCBI): domain Eukaryota; kingdom Metazoa; phylum Arthropoda; class Arachnida; order Araneae; family Tetragnathidae; genus Metellina; species Metellina segmentata. The sequence continues at coordinate 35,796,633 of OX375882.1, forward strand.
CTTTCAATGCCAATAAAGTGAATATGAATAAGATTTTATCAATGCTTTAGAAAAATAAGTTGACAAAATCTTAAATTAGAACATAAAATTGTTTAACATTGACTGCATACAGGCTTATTGAATTAAATGAAACAAGGTACACATTTAACTTACTTGCTCACAATATTTTGCTATTGTTGTTGTTTCTATGTCTGATTGGCGACCAAGGGGACCTGTTTTTACTACAAGACTTGGATATTTATCAGCAAAGTGTTCCAGAAGGTCAGGTAGGTATTCAGCGGCATTATGGACAATTCCCATGACATACCGGGCAACACCATAAGGTTCCTCTAAAAATGTTTCCTGCAAATCAATATCAAAATTAAGACCATAACTTTTTTCATAAATGAAATAAAAATCCTACATTTGGCAAATTTTAAATTTAGCACAATTAAAGGGTCAATATCAAAATTAACTGTGTCTTTGTATTCTGTATATTTTAACATACATATACATTTTTCTGTTTAATTTGTATAATTTTTTTTTGCAGTTTGGAAAACCAAGTCAATTACTAACAGTACAAAATTTTGCTATTACTCCTTGTATTGGAATAGGAAAAGCAGCATTTGAAAAGGTAATCTTAAGGTATCATCTTAAAGGTATCAACTTGCTACTGTCAAGTGTTAATCAATGGCACACCCAGAGGGGAGTTTTTAGGGTTACATAAGTGACGAAGTTAGGCAAACATAAGTGAATTAACTAATTTTTACAACCTTACATCAAATATTTATAGTGAGCTCACTTAATGGTTTCAAACCTTGAAATCGTTAAATAAAACACCAAAATGTGCAATCAAAGCTATTACTCTATGCAACAAACAGCTAATGAGTATTAATTATTACACTTTATGGTGACTCTAGCGGTTAAACACGCACCCCTAAAAGGTTATTTTCAACTTTAAAGTTGCTAAAAACTTATTTAACTTTTACACTACATAGCAGATACAGCAGTTGTACCTTGATTGTGCCAAGAAAGAATTTATACTATGGCCAGTACAGTAGTTGTACCTTAAAAGTTAGAAGAATCGTGCGAGTTATATCTTTCGACACAAGGGTGCAGAATATGTCCGAATGTGCGAACTATGTTTGGGTGAAATTCAGGCAGCTGTGGGGAAATTTTTGCCCAAGTTTATAAGAACAAACCACTAGGTATTATTCCCATGGTGGAAGATACAGTTTCCCACGATTTTCTTGATCATCTTTTCTCAAGGTGCATATGACGTCAAAGGTGATCAACAACCTTCACAGAGATAGGAAGGCTGTCATTTCTTGGTGATAACTAATAAAATCCATCAATGTAAAATTATTATTTTATTGGACTAAGTATTAGTTTTTTTTTTTAAATTTGTAAGTAAGACTTAAGGAGAGTTCTTAATCACCAACATTATGTTCTAACTAAAATAGAAATATGAGGAGGTTTTCTGGGAAATTTCGGACAAAACAAATTGCATTCAATGGAAATGTTGGGCTCTAAAACATTTTCTGAACCCCTGTGTAGACGTAGTCAAAAGGTTAAGTAACACAACTGACATGGAAAGACTTAATGTGCTTGCTTTGATGTCGTCACAGAAAAAAAACCCTGAACCACCCTTCTTAATTCAAGCAATTTTAACATTAGAGAAAATTCAAAGATGGCATTGGACAGGAACTAATGTCTTCTATACATTCAAATTCATAAAATTCGCATAAGGGTCCGTTTTCATATTAAATTGTACAACCAATTTCATAATTTCCAATAGGAAACCCTTGTTTCAAGACACATTTCGTATCAATATAAAAATTTAACTTCAGATACCAAATTTCATCATAAGGTCTTACCGTTACAAAGTTATGAGGTCAGAAAGATTGGAGATCCTAATGTTAAATACGTTTTTTTACACTTTTATGCATATCCTTCTAAAATAATATTTCTATAGTGTTGATATTTTGTACCATGTAACTGTTGAACAACAAAACAAAATCCACCTAAAATTTTATTTTAAAAATTGTTTTTAGTATGCAATAATTATTAAGTTAAATGTTTGAAAATATTATGAATTGGAAACCTATATTTTGATTAGAATCAATTCAGAATGGCTTATGGTCATACAAAATTCCAGTTATTTATGATACTGTCTTTAATTAAGTGACTAGAGGAAAACAGACTTACAAGTCTAAATCTATTGTACAAGCCCTTATTCATGAATTTTGAAAACTTGTATCTACATATCTGGTCTACAATTTGGAATTCAGATTTTTATTTCAAGTCTTGTTTTGGATAGTAAAATGATGATATTTAGAATGCTTTGGAGAAACTTATATACGTTAACATTTTAAGAAATTATCAAAAACAAACCTTCAGGAATTCTTCTGTTAGTGTTCTGAGTTCTTTACGATGTAAGTGGGAGATTTCATCCCAATAGAGATGAAGAAGAGCAGCTCCACCATTAGGGTACACTTCTAACCTTATATACTTTCCGTATTTTAGGTGCTTCATATCTAAACCTTGAGGTAATCTAGGAATCCTCTGTGAGACACCAAGTTTCTCGCACACTTTATCATGCCGATCACGTCGACACTGGATACCGACATTACGATGACTGGTTAACCTCTGCCGGCATCGTATACACAGATCAGATTTTACTGATTTAAAGTCAGATTTGTGTTTAAGCTTATTTTTGTCTTTATTGTTTACTAATTTAGGCCCAGTTGAGTCTAGTTTCTTTTGATGAGAATTAACCGAATCAGTACTCTTAACCACCTGTTTCTCTTTTAAAACTTTTGATTTTTTATCATTGTGAGAACTAGATTTTTTCTCACTTTTTAAATCACTATTAGTAGTATCAGTTGATTCAAAATGTTTAGACTTTTTAAGTTTGTCCTTGTCATCAACACAATGTTTTGACTTTGTTCGTTGCTTGTCTGAATGAACATTTACACCTTCAGCTAGCACAACTTGAGTCTTTTCTGAACTAAAATGTTTCTTGGAACTACTTATGTGAGATGTACTTTGAGAATGCTTTGATAAAGCTTTCAGCGGATCATCTTCCCTTTTTTTAAGGTTTTGCGAAGAGTTTCTAGATAAAGATCCCTCAGTTTTTAGTTTTGCACCAGAAGACACTTCACAGTTCGAAACAGTTCTTTCTGAGTGTTTAATAGGTGAAACAGATGTTGATGAATTGCTGTCTGATTTGGATGAGGAATTCACAGGATTACTGCACACGTTCAAAGTAGTCTCTGCAGGCGAATCCGAACTTTTAAGCTCAGATTTCAATGCTGTTCTCTCTTCAGAGCATAAGTGTTTATGAGTATCACAATCAAGTGAAGTGTTTTGTGTATCAGGCACTGGCAGATTTGAAGAGGACTCCAAAACATCTACTACTTTATCTAGTGCTTCTATAGATCTAGATGAACAAAGATCTTTATCATACTCTGAACATGCAGTTGGTGTCAATGGTGAAAGAGTTTCAACAGCTTTTGCTTGACAGGTCAATTCACTTGAAATCAAATTAAAACCAGAACTTGACACACCTGTCGCACTATCCAAAGGATTCAAGGAAGAATCTGCCGATACAATTTTGTTTTTGATATGGGAATCAATCACTAAATCTGACTTCATCTTTTTAGAAACATGAAAATCTTCAGTATTTACATGATTATCGCCATTATATTGCAGCGTGCCCTGTTTTCTTTTCAAGCTATGCTCCTCTTTAACTGGAAACACAGAATCGGCATCTTCTGAAATCAGCTGCTCAACATCCGATTTTGGAACATGGATTTCTGGAATGTTCCTTTCTGAATTTGAACTAACAGAAAGTTTATCAGGCAAATGAATACTATCATCTACAACAGCACTATCTTTGGATATGGAGTTTTGCACAAATGATTCATCAGATTTTACAAGTTCACTTTGAACAAGTGTGGTTTCCTTAGGATGCACAGTGTGATGTTGAATTGTAGCATTTGTATTATCTTCAAGAGAGGCACTTTTGTTTAGTGACTTATTTTTGGACTTTAAAATAGACTCCCCATCTTTCTCAATACTTGAATGAGATGATAGTTTTTTTGAGAGTGAATGATGCTCTTTACTCTTATGTGTCTTTTCAGTATTTCTTTCCTTTGGATGATCCCGATGCTTTGATTGGTGTTTTTCTTTGTGCGAAGATCGATGCTCATGTTTGTCTTTCTCTTTGTGTTTTTTCTTTTTCGTATGGTAAACTGAGCAATTTTCTCTCGATCTTTCAGATTTCTTATCAACTCTGACTTTAGAGGCCTTCTCATTCTTCAGAGATGATTTAACTGAAAAATATTGAACATTCATAAGCAGTTTTAAACAAGACATTTATAAGTTTTTAAAATAGGCAAATCTTAACAATAAAGGTATAAAAAAAATTTATATTAAAAAATTATTGGTTTTATTTGATTAAAATTATATTATTTTAAAATTGCTTAATTTATTAGACGTTAAACATGGAAGTTGCATACAGTTTCCAGAATAAAATTAATATTAATTTGCAAGAAAAAGATTCAGTAGACTTTTACGAGATAAAAAGTAACACGGATGCTCAGTATTAATGTGCAATTGATCTCTTGCATTAAACTATTGTATGCAGTGCTATCAGAATGACCCAGGAAGAAAATTCTTCCCAAGTAAGCCTAGAATGATTTAGAGCATCTTTTGAAGAAGGCATTCACCTATTTTGAAAACTAATTTAATCATTCATTTTGAAAATTAGCATACCCAACAGTCCAGGAATATTAAGAAAAGGAACCTTTTTATAAATATCTCAAAAACTAACAATAATCATAGAGTAATTAAAAAAAAAACCAATAGTTTCCTAAACAGAAAACTGTTTGTTGAAGCATATTTCTTGTGAGAAAAAAGCAAAATTGCAGTTGATTCTGCCAAATTGGGCAATATGATTGCAATTCCAAATGAGAAAAGTAACGCCGTACTGCTGATACCTGCTCAGTGGCAATTCGTATTTCATGAAACCGATACAGCAATATTTAAAGCAAATTGGCATCAAACACTAAAAAAATGAGCAAGCAAATGTTCCTCTAATGTTTTTGTGTAGAGTATGCTGATTTAAATCAAACATTAAATTTCATTTTCTTCTTAACCAAAGTTTAATAATGATATTAAAAATGAAATATTCTGGAACAAAAGTATGTTATTTTATTCAAATAAGTTAAAAAGCTGTTTGCTTATTCCTTGGAAAACCTGAAGAATACAAGGAGGGAGTTTTATAGTGCAAGTACCATATATGACCGTGCTGCACCAGACACAAGACTTACAGTATCAAATAATAGACATACAATGTAAATGTTACTGACAACTAAGAAAACACCCAGGGAAGAATGCAGGAATCCCACCAGGACACCCAGGGAAGAATGCATCTGACAGGAATCGTACCTGCGCCACACCACCTATATTTTCAAGGTTGCTTGCAGTGGACCTACACATTGAACCACTGCAGCCCCGTGCCAACTTGGAGAAATTATTGAACGAAGTAAAACAATACAAAATTCATACAAAAAGTACAGAACTCTATATTTTGTTAATTACCAACATTATTAATAGTTTGTAATATTTATCCCTCATGTTGAGTGTACCAGGTCCTAACCACAACAGTTTTGTCACACATGGAGTTCGGGTCACTAGAACTTTTAGTACCGAGTCTACCATGAAAATTCGTAAGGGGTTCAGGTTCCTAGGACATGCTTAGTGTAGATGTCTTTTTAAACAACATATTTGTTTCCTCATTTGAATTATAAACCTTTCCCATTTGTGAGAGACACAAAGGGTTCAGGCTCCTAGGAATTTACACCCATGTTGAGATAACAAGTAACAAACGCATTTTTATTGCTCACTGAAAACAGGCAGAGGCTGAGTTTGGGGCTAGTTCAAACATTACAAAGTGTTTTCAGTTAATTTTGAGTTTCCCCTAAAGGTTTGAAATGATGCCCTTTCAGAGGGAATTTGGTATTTCTGACCAAGGAATCAGCAGTTTAACATTTGTTTTCAGAATATTAAAAATGAGTAATAAGGGCACTAATCACTTCCTGTTGTATTTCCTGAACCGTTTACAAGATATCAATTACGTTTAAATAGAAAGAACTGCAAAAGCAAAATATTCATCTAGAATCATGTAGAGATGTAATAATTTTTTAGAATATTATCCAGCACGAGAATAATCAAGAATTTTCTTTTCTAAATACATAAAAATGTGGCACATATTTTTGTATCTAAGAATGAACACATGAGATGAAAAAAAAAATCATTATTTTAAGATGCGTGTGTGTGTGTACTTTTCGTTATTTTCAATTAACTATTTCAGCATTTCTTTGTGTGAAAAGAATGCAAAAACCGGAGGACTGTAAAGGTGGGAAACAAGGCATTGGGGCTGTATTGCCAACTCAAGACTGAAAAACCTCTGAATTCTCTGCCAAAAATAAACACATTCAAGAAACCAAACTACTAGATTTCTGATTTTTGTTTAAAAAAAAAAAATAAAAAAATACAGAAACATTTAAAATTTGTGATTTTATTCACAGAATTTTTAACATTTTATTTAATGTTTATTAGCTAGAAAAACCATATATTTGAGTAAAATATTGATAGATTTTCACTTTTGCAATAGCTTTAAATTGCTACAAATTTAATACTAAAATATAGCCAAAATTTTAAAAATATTCAATAATAATCAAAATTAATACCATTAGTTTTATTTAATATTAGTAACTAACATAAGTAAAGCAACAGGGATGCCCAATGAGTCATGACAACCCCACAATTCCATTTTTGGAAGAAAAATAAGCACCTTTGGCACTTAGGTAGTAATTTTAAGGAGTGTTATGAAAAAAAGACGAAATTCAAGTTTTACTATTCAAATTTGAATTTACTTCTTCCAAGCATAAGGGGCAGTTTTTAAGAATTTTTAAGTACAGAAAAGGAAGGAGTAAAAAATGACAACCGAGTAGGAAAAAGTAGAGTAAAATAATGACTAAAGACTGACAGTTTAAAATCCTGGGGCAGAAAAGTGAACATCAAGAGTTATGGATTGACCCCATTTGCAGCAAACAAAGACTCTGCTAATCAACAGGTTTGTAGCACTAATGTCAGGGTTAAAGAGGATAATGCTTAAGTTTTATTTGTCAGTGTGCATTTATTTGTCAGTGTATGACCAGTGAACATGATCATACAATCAATGAACATTTATATTCCTGTTGTGGGTCCTCAAAGGAAGGATGATTTTCAGCAGAAAGTCTTATAAAACTGAATTAAGTACAAACAAATTGGAGGGGGTGGGGGGAAACCACCTAATTTGAATAAAGTAACATTTTAGGTTATTCAGTTGATATTACTTGACACTAATAAAAAAAAAATTAATTAATAAAATTTCAATTTACGATTTTCTAAAATAAAAATCATGCTTGAAATCTTGATTTAAATTGGTATTACAACTCCAATAATAGTTTAATTAAATCCATGTGTTTAAGGATACTATTAATCAAGAATACTACTTTAATCAGCAACTTACATTACACATTCTGCATGTTAACTTTAGTCCTGAATGCATTGTTTGTTAATCCAAAAATTAACACTACCACAAAAGAAGAAACAGAAGTAGTTTACTGAAGTAACAGTAAAAATTTCACAAAAAAAAAATTAATGACTTTCTATTTTCAAGAGTTTAAAATTACAATTTTCTAAAATGATTTACAAAAAAAATCCTTTTGTCGTGATTCTTTATGAAAAATAGTTTAACCTTTATGATGCAGTGCTTAGAATTTTTCAATCATCTCACAGAACGGCTCTTTGGCCTGACTCTCTGAGCCCCTTTACCTAATTACCAAACTTGAGCGATAGCGCAGTGAGTGGCATTTACGACTGACACTTTCCTTTCATAGTACTGTGTGGAATAAAAGAGATATCACTGAAGAGACTTTCTGCTTCTCCTAAAGCATTCACACCTCACGGTCAACAGGGTAGGGAAGGGGAGCACCGGTCATTTAAAATTTTAGTGGTAACCATTTTTTGCCTGCTGCAGCGTAAAGGATAAATTAAAGTATGTAAAAGCATGGCAGCTTAAAGAAACTTCTGGAAGGTGAATGTTTCAATTTTTCAGGTTGGTCGGCTGTTTAAGGCAAAAGTCCCAGTCAAGCAATGCTTTCCTAAGCAACATACATAAGGAAAGATTTACTGACTCAGGAGTTGTTTGGCCATATTTGGCAATCCAACATTAAGTAAATGGATGTACACATTACATGGAAAGCTTTACTGACACACAGAAGAGAAATATCCACAGAGGAATCCAACTTAAGATACCCACAATTCCCAGTGCCACGTGGGCAGACATACTTAGCCACATGAGAATCCTGATGGGTCATTCCACATCAAATCAACCAATAAAAAAAATTATTTTAAACCTTGAGGTTTTCAAAATGTATCATATTTAGTGATTGTGTTCTACTCATCAATATGACCAAAAATACCAAGTTTCAAATTTTTTGGACCTTTCGTTTTTGAGTTATACATTTTTGAAAAATTCAAAAACACCAGTTTTTAGGAAAGTTTTGATATATTTAAAAGCACGTAACTCAAAAACCGCTTGTCCTAGAAAGCTCAAATTTGTACCATTCTCTTTAGATTTACAAGGGCTTTAATTTAACATATAGCTTGGGTGGACCACATCAGTTTTTATATATATTTTTTTAACTATAATTTTTTTTTTGTAAAAAAACAAAAATCGGAAATTTTAATTTTGATGAAAGAAATATATTTTATACTAAACCTCAATAGTAAGGTGTGTACAAAGTTTCATGATGGTATTCCGATGGTATCATATTAAAATAATTTTTTATCTGAATCAAGACGTGTGAAAATTCTGTTAATTCGTGACTTGTTACCCTAGATAAAAATAAATCTCTTAACCAACACTCTATTGTATTTAAATTTCATTTACCCTATTTTATTTAAACAACAAATTAAACTTGCTTTACATTCAAGGAAAAGAATTTTTCTTCTTTTAGCACTTGAAATTAAGTAAATGTGAGTTCTCTTCTTTGCCAAAACGTGTGCTGCTTCGGCCATCTCATCTGCTGGAACTTGGTAGGTTCTACCTGTTGCAGTGGTTGGATGTCATGTGCACAAATTATTGCTCATCGGCAGTGCTAAGGTATCTTGCTCTCCTAGGATTTGTGTATGATAGCAATGGCCGTTTTGGGTGAAGAAAGGACACAAGAATTACCTTTTCAACATCGTCTTTTGAATCAACATGCGCCAACCATTACTCTTTATCGTAAGCACAAGCGACAAAACCCACAATTTCTTCAAATGGAATGTCATCATCACCAGGGCTGATTTGTACCCTATGTGTTTCTGAGTCATCAGAAAAATGAGTAGATTTTGGTTTTGACCCTATTTAGATCTAGAGGAATAAAGGCATGAAAATTATGGGCCCCTGAGACTGCCACAGCATTTTCAAAGAATGGTTTTAGAATCTTGTCTTTATTTATATACTCTTCATCGGTTACATAAAAAAATGTGATGGATGGCAAATATTCACACTGAAAAAGCTAAAAAGGTGTTACAATTTGGTTTTGTAATAAATTCTGGATGCTGGCTTTAGCAGCAAGCCTTTTTACCATATCCCCTACTCCATCACAAATTCGCTTCCCATATGACGTGGCATAAAAGTGCCACAGCCTCAAGTCCTCTTTGTGACAGCAAAGGTTCAGAAAATTCTTATGAATTATGCACTGCACTGCTGAACCATCTGGAAAATAGTACAGCTTTTTCAAATATCTAACTAATGATTTGGCATATAATTTCTCAGACAGGATTAACTTTCTGGACTATGACTTTTCTGAAAAGCATGAACTACGACAGTATGTGTGTTGACACCAAATTTGAAAATGAGAAGGGAGTTTGTGATGAAGTAAGGAGTACAGCAAAAAGGCTTGCTGCCAAAGCCAGCCTCCAAAATCCATTAGATAACCAAATTCTAACACTTTTTCAGCAGAGTGTGAAAAGTTTGTTATCCATCACAATTTTTTATGTAACCGATGAAGAGTATATAAATGAAGAAAAGATTCTAAAACCATGATTTGAAAAAGCTGTGGCAGTCTCAGGGACCCATACATTTCATGCCTTCATTCTTCTAGATCTAAATAGTGTCAAAACCAAAATCTACTCATTTTTTGATGACTCAGAAGCACATAGGGTACAAATTATCCCTGGTAATGATGACATTCCATTTGAAGAAATTGTGGGTTTTGTCCCTTGTGCTTACAATAAAGAGTGATGGTTGGCGCATGTTGACTCAAAAGACGATGTTGAAAAGGAAATTCTTGTGTCCTTTCTTCACCCAAAACGGCCATTGCTATCATACACAAATCCTAGGAGAGCAGATACCTTGGCACTGCCGATGAGCAATAATTTGTGCACATGACATCCAATAACTGCAACAGGTAGAACCTACCGAGTTCCAGCAGATGAGAAGGCCGAAGCAGCACAAGTTTTGGCAAAGAAGAGAACTCACATTTACTAATTTCAAGTGCTAAAAGAAGAAAAATTCTGTTCCTTGAATGTAAAGTAAGTTGAATTTGTTGTTTAAATAAAATAGGGTAAATGAAATTTAAATACAATAGTGTTGGTTAAGAGATTAATTTTTATCTAGGGTAACAAGTCACGAATTAACAGAATTTTCACACGTCTTGATTCAGATAAAAAATTATTTTAATATGATACCATCGGAATACCATCATGAAACTTTGTATACACCTTACTATTGAGGTTTAGTATAAAATATATTTCTTTCATCAAACTTAAAAATTCCGATTTTTGTTTTTTTTACAATTTTTTTTATAAGTTAAAAAAAATATATAAAAACTGATGTGGTCCACCCAAGCTATATGTTAAATTAAAGCCCTTGTAAATCTAAAAAGAATGGTACAAATTTGAGCTTTTTAGGACAAACGGTTTTTGAGTTTTTCAAAATTGTATAACTCAAAAACGAAAGGTCCAAAAAAATTAAAACTTGGTATTTTTTTATCTACTAAGCTAATACTATATCATGTAAAGAAATCATAAAGATCTGAAGACATCATGTTTTGACCATTGGTTCATTTGGTGTGGAACGACCCTGATACAGAAGAGAGAAATACACCCAGGATAGATACAACTGAATCTGCACTGCCAAGAGTTCACAGGCTGCTAGTACAGTGGGTAAGCAAACCCACAAATACAATAAAACTGCTAAAACCTTTCAAACAAGATACATTATAACAAATACATGTCCATTGACCTAAATTTAATTGCATTAATATTCGAATTTCATGCAAAATCAACCTTCGTCAAGTAGTTTAATTTGCGACCTCTTATTGAATGAATGAATGGGTGACTAATCTGGTATCGATGGTTGGTTTTCTGGGGTACTTGTACCAATGTCGAATTCAGCAAAGCATTCTAGCCCACAGATGTATGCGCTGCAGTTCAGTTGGTGGATGCAGCTACATGTTATTATTTTGAAGGAAGTGGTGAACACGAACAAATAATTAACCGTCCTATGGGATAAGAATGAAGAAACCTTCGGGTTATGGAGCAAGTCTCCCAGGACAATCGTCTTCCGAAACAATTGGGCCGATCACGTTCACATCCTGGCTTAGCCAATCATGACGGCAATGGACTTTCGTGCAGAGCGTCAAAGGGTCTGTGTTTCTGTTTTCCCTAATTGAGGACCTTCTCCACTCTTGTAGCAAAATCTGATATACTCCTTATCGGTGTGACAGAGGAAAGTGCGGCTCAAAATAACTGGAACTGTTGTTTTTTTGGGTTTAATGGCACAAGGGCCATTTTTGGCCATGCTGCGCCACACAATGAAAGTTTTACTGACACACAAGAGAGAAATACACCCAGGGAGGAATGCACCTGCCAGGAATCAAACCCATACATATTATGGAGTTCCTTTAAAATGTGAGCTTATTATTTCTAGAGAATGAAATTAAATATAAATTTGCTTGCCTAACCAATATAAATGCTTAGTAAATATTAGAATATTGTTCTTTTGTGTATTAAAAAAAAATAATAATAGTTCACTCTGGCTATTATTTGCTGTTAATTATTCAAACCTAAACTGAACCATAGTAAGGGTATGATTCCAGTTTGATATCAGGTTTTATAACACAGGGTATTGATTTTTCAGAATTTACAGACAACACAAGTAAAATAAAAAATTATTTTGAATAAAATGTGTATCAAAACATACTGCATAAGATAAGATGCTTCAAAGCATCGTGTAACAAGAATCATTGGTTGTGTGTTTTACAGTAAGTTAACAAAATTTGAAATTAATAAATTACCTACAAAATCTATAGAACACATTTTAAAGTTAATATAAACTATGACAAAGATGCAAACACTGAAATGCACTATGCTTTTGTTTAATACCATATAACGTAACACAATACCCGAATTTGACACTGGATTGAAATTTAAATTGCAACTGAGAATAATAAAATTAAAGCGAAATGCGGACAAAATAAATTAGATTGTTATAAATACATCGCACATGAGCATTTTGACATTAATGCATTTGAATTTTTAAATACGGTACCTGATTTCAATTCGTTCTGTTGCACATGGTCGTAGTGTTTTTCATCAACAGAAACTTCCGATATACCTCTAGATGAGTGATTAGGCTCCGAAAAACAGGGAGTGAGTGCATTTTCATAATTCAAAATATCATTTTGTAAATTATTCTGACTAGATCTACTCTCATTATTGTCATTAAGAATATCACTCATTAGCTTTGTTTCAATTGAAGGTAATGTTTTCATATGATTCGAAGATGGAACTATACGACACACATTGACGTTACCATTGCAATGAAGATCCTCAGCAGCGGGCAAGCCAGGTAAATTTCGAAAGCAGTGCTCTGTTCTTTTCTTCAAAACTCCATGAGGTGACAAAACTATACTTTTGAGAAAAGATGAATTCCTCTTCTCTTGTTCTAACTTTAAATATAACGTGTCACTATTTTTCTCTTCGGACTTATTTTTCTCAAAACCGTCTGCACTCATCTTACCAGAAGCCATTTTCTGTTTTGACTCAGGGTTGCCAAGGTAATGATTGCGTTTTCGCCAAATTCAACAGCCAAGCCAAAATTTATGTATTTTTTATTTTGATATGGACTCACAGGTGCCGGTAAACCTCTAGCTTCGAATAAGTGTTCTTTACTACATTGAAATCATTCTGAATGACAAAAGAGTTTCTCAAAAATTAATTTCTTAATTACCAGAGAGGTTGAACACAAACTGTCAAGATCAATATGTATTTCTGAATGAAATAATAAAAATGTAGCACGCTTTTGGTGTGTAATTTTTATTATGCGTAATGACAACTGTTAAATTTCCCAAAAATAAATTGTTGAGGGCAAAACTATAAATTGATTCACAAAACAACATAGCAAATGATAAAAGTGCAAAATCAATCAAATCATAATATGCTGATGTGTGCCTTCATAACATTAGAAACCTTTCACCACATGTGGCATTCATACTAGGGTTAAAGTTAAAAGCGATGAACTTTAAATTCTGGAACAATTTGGCTTGAAATGAAACCCGAAATACAAATGAAACAGAAAATCCACATGCATTGGTTGCACTAAAGCGATTCTGTATTCCAATTGGTTGCTTCAGAGATTGTTAGCCAATCAAGAGTGTTCTTGTAATAGAGAGGCAAGTCTACTTTTTTGAACAACTGCGCATGCGGGAATACTTCCAAGCTCGCAGTCGGCGAATTAATCTCTCGGTCCTGTCCTGTGGTGGTAAAGTTTGTGTCGTGTTAGTTTATTGCGAATTAGATTATCGTTGTTTCTTAGCACAACAAATTTAGAAATGTCTTCGAGTGGGGCAACTCCTAAGAAAATGAAAAAAATTGATGTTGGAGATGGTGATGAAAGTAGAGATTATGATGCTGAAACACAGAAAGCTTTAGAAGAAATCGACGCTTGTCAGAATGAAATCGACGCTTTGAATGAAAAAGCAAGTGAAGAAATCCTAAAAGTTGAGCAGAAATACAACAAATCAAGAAAGCCATACTTCGAGAAGAGAAATGAGCTCATTCGAAAGATTCCAAACTTTTGGGTGACCGCTGTATCCTTTTCTACCATTTTGTTTGGTAAGCTGTATATGCTGTGATAAAACATGGTTGTCTAACTCACTAGGCCTAACTGCAGTCGGCAAGTATGGCCACATGCTTTGTTCTGTGCTTGTACATTGCGCGGGAGTTGAACCGGTACAAATATTTTTGCCAAAATGTTATGAATTGCTTAGCGTTTAACCTTTTTTTGTCTTCATATGTTAAGTGCTTTGTCTGAAGTAATATTATTATGTGTCTAGCATTTAATGTTCATCCTCTTCAATTTTACCGGTAGAGGAGAAATTAAGCGGGAGTTCAAAATACAGGAACTGTTTGGTAGTTAGCGGCCATGTAAGTCTCGCGCTATTTTCTAACAGATATGTTTTAAATTTTAGTTGTCATGAAATTTTAATAATACGGCAATACTAAATGTATTTGATTTGGCGTAAGCATATAGAATCGTATTGAGTGAAAAGGCTTATAGCTGCCATTTCTTTCTTCAGCTGTTTATTAATCAGCATTACGTTTCGTTAAGTAAATTAGATATTTTTCATTATTGTTCAGATACAAAGCACATTATTTTGCTTTTAATTAAACATAAACAAATTGCCACCTGAAAATTTTGGGTTATTAAGCACTATTCGATATTTAAGCACAATATCGTTGCACTTAATAGTTTGTTGCAGAATGTTGTGAAATCAAAGTTTTATGATTACGGTAACGTAATTGTACCTATATTGTACTACGCCTATATAATTAAAATGTTGAATGCTAATTTTTATTATACATTTGGCTGTTTTTAACCAAATGTAAATTCCCTTTTAATTGTTTCCATTGAAAACTCATTTCTAACTTGCAGTATCTTATGTTCCTTCTCCGTGTAGCTTGTTAAAATAATTGAGTTACTTTCCACAAACTACATTGTAATAAATGAAATTAGTCACAAGATTCTTGAAGTGTTATAGAGTTGTCCAAAAAAGCATTTTAGTAAATTGTATAATAACAAAGCAACTTATATCATGGGGCTATAGTTTAACCAAGGCATGATTATTTTTTGGATGTAGTTTACCTTGTGAACACACTACAATTACAAAGATTCAGTTCTTGTAAAGACTTAATGAATCTACATGTAATTGAAACTTTCAATGCTATGAAAATTGAGATATGAGTGAAGCTCTGATTTATTTGCCAAAGGCCTTGTGCACATGGACTGTTACTGAAGTATGCAGTATTGTTCAGGTATAGACATGCATTTGCATGTTTACAATTATACAATTTATTTTTGAATTGATCTACTGTATGTTGCACTAAAATTGCTTTTCATCTTCAGGTTTACAAATGGCACATCTTGCCTGCCTTTGGACCTTACTGCATAAAACCTTAACATCCGATCCCTAGGTTTACTGAAGTTAAGAATGTTTTAATGCTCAGTGAACTTTTATAAACCTGTAGTTATAAATGGTATCTAATACTTGAATTAAATGTAACTCCTGTATGTGAGGTCCAGATCTAATTAGCCCTTATACTAAAGTGACTAGATCAACCTAAAACCCATGAGCTTTTTTGTATAAAGTGCATTGTCTCTCCTCTTAAACCCTTTTTACCTTCAGTTCCGTGTACCCTTTCAATTTACATTGCTCTTATGTAGCAAAACACGAACTTAGCAAGAAACTATTGTGGCCTTTTTACCGTTCTGTTTAGTTGCAATGACACCAATGGATGTTCAATACAATTACTGTACTCGTTGAATTTGTTGATTGCAAGTTAAAAAGTATTCATCCATAATAAAGCAAAATGGTACATATCCATTTTTATTTAATATTAATACTTGTTTGCTTATATATCTGGAAATTAATATTGGTGTTGCAACTTCTGATTTGATTAAAAAAAGCTGTAAAATGGCTAATAGACTAAATACAAAATCCTTGCATAACACTGTTTTTTGAACAAATGAAAATTTCGTTATAAATTTTCTTAACTTGATATAGTTTGTTAATCATCCACAAATTTCTGCAATTTTGGACGAGGAAGAAGAGGAATGCCTTCATTTCTTGACTAAATTGGAAGTTGAAGAATTTGAAGATATTAAATCTGGTTACAGAATCAAGTTTTATTTTGATGAGAATCCTTATTTCGAAAATGATGTCATTGTCAAAGAATTCCATCTTGGTTCTTCAGGTTAGTATGACTTTAAATCTTGCTGATGTGAGAAATGACTTGTTTCACTAAAAAGGAATGGATTGTTTTCCACACTAATAAATATTAATTCATTTCATTGTTTTAGTAATGAGCTTTGTAAATATTTAGGTGATCCAGCATCTCAGTCAACATCGATTAAATGGAAAGAGAGTATGGATCTAACCAAAAAGCACAAAGAGAGACAGGCACAGATGAAAAACAGCAGGAAAAGAATGCATGAACAGCCAAGGACATTTTTCACATGGTATGCAGATCATGGGGATGCGTCAGCAGATGATATAGCCGAGGTATTTTCACATTGGATATTTTACCATTAATTTGTTTTGTATTTTCATGGCAACCGATTAATAGACTGGTTATTAAGTTATTTCATTTTATCTTGATTACATTTTCAAATTGAAAAAATATTCAGTTATGTTGGTTTCATGTCCCAATATTTTTATTTAGCTTCTATTGTATATTTATTTCACATGTCGATATTTTTGAACATATTTTTTGCAACAACTCTAAAAAGTTTTTGAACAGTTAATATTTTGATTCCTGTTAAGAAATCAATGGCAGTTTTTGTCAAGTGTTTATAACATTTGTTGAATGTGATTATCTCGTGATTTGTACAATGCTCCATGTTTGATTGAGAACTAAAATTTTCTTGCTCTATTGTCTTCACTTCTGAAGAAAACTTACTTGTTACTCAACATGAAAAAACTGAATCTGACTGATCTTAGAATTGATCAAAATAGAAAGCATGATTTAAAGTTTTATTTTTGTTTCTTTTGAAGTTGAATGAAGCTTAACTCCCAACGCTTTATCTTCAGCAAATCTTTATGTAATGCTCATCAGTGTTAGTGGTTTTGTTTTAATATTCTGTGCAAGTATAAATTGCACATGAAAAAATTAAAAACCATTCACCTTGTGATGTATGAAGGTGTATAAAATGTATTGAATATTTAATTAATATACTCAAATTATTAAAATTTTGGTAACTTGCTTTCCCTTTTTAAGATGTTCCAGCTATTTAGGAATGTGATTGATAATTGAGTGTTGTGAAGAGATTATGGGTTGAAGCAAAATCTATTGAAATTGATAAAAAAAATTTTGCAAACTTAAAATTGTTCTCTATGCTATTAGAATAGCTTTAAAATTGTCATTAGGTCTAAGTTGTAAAATTTTGTATATTTCATACAGTAAAACCAGAGTTTTCACTTGTGAAAATGCAACTGTAGATTGGTACAGCTGTGGCGGTAGAGATATATAAAAAAGCCATTTGGCTATTGTCGCAAGCACCACATCTGGAGTAATTGTCAATTCTTCCACCTTGTGTTTACAGAGTACCTTGTATTTAAATTACATTCTCTGATAACTGATGTAGCTTAAGTTAAGTTACTCTTAGTGACATGTATTAGCTTGCAAACTGAAGTGATAATTTTTATTAATTAGTATTATTTATTTTGTTATCTATCTAAAACAAGTTAAATCCTAACTTGCATTATAAAGCAAGGTATGAAAAGATAAAAAAACTTCAAATTTATTTGATTCCAATCAGTTCAAAATTTTTTAATTGGATTTTATAATTTTAATTAATTCCTTAAATGTGCAAGTTTAAATTTGTTGGACATAAGGCATGCAAATTAGAGTATTTTCTAAAAATAGTTATAATTTTTTAAAACATTAATGTATTTTATACAAATATAGCTTGACATCAAAATGCGACGAAGGAATTAGTAAAGCAAATCACATGATGATACAAGTAAAACAATGCCCTAAATACCAAGCATACACAATGTTTTTGAAGAGTTTTGATTGCTTTGAGGTTTACACATAACCAGTGACATTAATTTTCGGACCTAGTTAAATAAGGTAGTCTGATCCCACTGTTACTATATTGTGAATTTTTCAATCATACAAATTTCATAATTTTCTCCAATATACATTTGTTATGTATTGCAACTGCTGAGAAATTCCTCCTTGAAGCGGGCGAACAAGCCACAAATTCTCATTACACCCACAAGCATTTATTAATCTAATTTACATTACATGGACACAACATATACTACTTATAGAACCTTTCATAACTCCCTGACCTCCTGAGTGTGTCCTTGATCGAAGCAGGGGTGAGATTTAGTTTTGGTTCCCACTTTTAGTTTGGAGATTTATAGCTCTGCAGCTGATGCTTATAGTTCACTTGTTACAGTATGAATAAAATGATATAAAATAATTAATTGGTTCGACTTTTGAGATAAATCATGTCAATATAAAATAAAAAGAGCATGCATTTTGTAAAAATTCTTAATTTTTAATTTGCAAACATAACTTGGAGAAAAAAATTGTTTTTGTTAGTAACAGTTAAAAGCGAGATAACATGATGAAACATACTAAATTTGAAATCAAATTTGTCTATTTTTCAAATTTTTGAGCATTGACAAGTATTTTATAGGTAGCACCCCCTCAGAACATGCCAATTCAGTGGAATTTTGAGCTTGCAAATTAATCAATTTCAATTGCTTTTCTCTTTAACCCGTAATCTTTTTTTAACATACTCAATTATCTGATGAGTGATTAACTTTTACATTTCAATTTCATAAATATTGAATGTTATTCTAGCAGTGTTATTCTAAAAGATCAATGCATAAAAATTTCCTAATAAATTGAAATAAAAATTAACTAATATCCTAGACAAAATGAAATAAAACTATTAAAATAACCAATTATAAACATTTATGTGCAAAATTATAATACTTTTGACTGTAGAAATCTTTAAGTGTCTATTTTCTATGAGAAAGACTACAGTACTAAACAAATAGCTAGAACATCTTAAAAAAGGGAAAGCAAGGTACCACAATTTTAATTATTTGAGTGAATATATTTTGAACATCTTCACTCATCAAATGGTAAGAATTTAAAATTAGACATGCGCAATTTACAGTCACACAGAAAACATTCATGAATAATCAAAATCGGCACTTGCAGACTTATGATTAACAACCTATTGGTTAATGGCTCAAGATGGAAATACTGGTCTGGTAATAATGATCCCAATCCCTGATATTAAATTATCTAAAATTGGTATAGAATTAAGGCATAGTGATTAGTATAGGATTGTACACATTTAAAGTAATAAAATGGCTCAGGCAGTCATTGCAATATCATACCTGCCAACTTTTCCAGTTTTCAGACATGAAAAGATGTTCAAAATTTTCTTCTACAGAGAAAATTTTAAAATGGTGCAACTATGGTAGTCATATTATGGCTTAAATGAAAAACTATTGTCATCTGTTTACCATATTGGTATAGTACCTTCTGCAAGAAAATGTGCATACGGGAGAAAGTCAAATGCTTATTTTTTGTAAAAATAGATTTTTCTTTAAGATGCTGCTAAATCTGTTATGTGAAGTAAATAACAGCAAGTTAACATTCTCCTTAACTGCTTTCTCAGCCACATTTGGCATTATTATTGTTAACTTGGCATTTTATAAAATTATTTTATGAGAATTTCCTTTTAACTACTGATTTTCTAATGGCAAGAACTGTTTTAACAAATAATTATGTTGGAATTAACAAAGCTAATTTGGAATATATTTTTTTACACTATTAGTAATAGTTGTATAGTAGTATAATTTTTTTTTGCTGTTGGCTTCTGAATTTTTCTTGGCAGGCATTTAATATACAAGATTGGATAAGATAATACCGAAAATAATTCCAATACACTCTATTCTAACATGCTAGGGTATTGTTTATGTTCCTTGTCTCAGAACTAGCCATGCATTTGTTATTGTGTGCACACCAAGAATATCACTAAAAATTTGTACACATCTTTCCCTTTAGAATTGATCCAGAACTGTTGACAATAGCCTCTAGTTGCTCCACTATGATATAAATTCATACACAACTACCCATCTACCTTCTATAAGATTTTTAATTCAACCTGTTGAATGTTTATACAGGCTCTTAGTGATGTACTTTCCCAAGTGTGCAAGATACTTGAAATGAGTGTTTTTTAACTGTAGAAATGCTAACCAAAACCAATTTTAAATAGCACTTAATGTTCTAAGCAAATGTTACTGTGAAAGCATTCCATATTTTTCTGGATCTACAATGTTATGGAAAAGGAATAACATCCTGGAATTTTAAGTATACTATTTTCTCTGGTGTGAGTGGTTCTGGAGGTCCCCAAGTAACAGTACATTTAGTTATTTGAAATTCAAATGGTAACTAACATTTGACTAGTGTTGTGTAACTTGAAAAACAATGAATGGAATTAGAATTTTTGCATTCAATTAATATCACATAGTATTAATCTCTATTCTGTCTTGTATTTTAATATTGCAATCACAACACAATTAGGATTTTCCTCCTGCAATTTTATGTTTTCCATTAGTTTTATTCTTTTTAAAAAATGATTCCTTGAAATTTTCACTTTTAACATTATTTTATAGGTTATAAAAGATGATATGTGGCCCAATCCCCTACAGTACTTTTTAGTCCCAGACATTGAAGTAGAAAATGGCATTGAAGGCGAAGAAGATGACAGGTACGAATGTTGGATTTTTTTTTCTCCCAAAAGTAATTTATTTCTCCCCTGCTTCTAAATTTAACCCCTCAATGTAAGGAGTTATACATTACTTTTTGTTCTATTTGTAATGCAAATTATACACTCTTTTTGTTTATGGAAAACTTTTTTTTATGTAATAAGTGTTGATTTTCAGTTTCTAAAGTTTATTTATAAAAATTTACAGTGAAGATGATGAAGTAGATGATTCTGTGGTTGTGGTGGAAGAGGAAGGTGATGGTGATGAAGAGGAAGACGAAGGAGAAGGTTAGAGCAGCGCTAATGTTATTTAAATAAGAACTTACGATCTAAAAACGTTTCTGGTTTGTTTCTCTACTTGTAAAAATTATTTATAACTTAATTTTTTTTTTTCAAATTGATTTTGATTCATAGATTTCTTAATTTTGAAGTGAAAGTAAAAAAAATTTGCCTACCTGGAAACCCCTGTTTCACAATTATAAAGATAGTCATAATTGGAAAACGTTTAGAGCTCTTGTTCAAAAGTAAAAAGTTTGTACCTATGCAATCCATTCAGAGTTGAAACACAATATTGCATTCCTACTGCATAGAAGATATACGAGGGATATTTTTTTTCAAGGTCCAATCGGTTGCAAAATTTTAAAACCCCAGTGAAATTCATAAATGTTTTATTTGCAACCTTTAACTACACCTTCCAACTACTTCTCTACATAGTCGACGCTCTGACTTAGACATTTGTCATAGCGTGGTGCCAACTTTCCAATACCCTCTTCATAGAAGGCAGCTGCCTGTGCACCAATTCTCTGCTTTGGTCTGCAGCTCGTTGTCTGCCAAAATGCTGTCTTCCTAGCCAGCGTTTCATATGAGCAAAGAGATGAAAATTAGAGAGCCAAGTCCGGGCTTTATGGTGGGTGTTCAAACACTTCCCATCAGAAACGCTGCAGGAGCGTCTTGTTGCAGCTGCAGTGTGCGGCCAAGCATTGTCATGAAGAAAGACAATACCTGATAACAACATTCCTCTTCGCTTGTTCTGAATTGCCCTTTGTAGATGTTGAAGAGTCACACTGTATGAGGCTGCAGTGATGGTCGTGCCACATTCCATGAATTCCACCAAGATAACTTCTTTTCGGTCCCAGAACACAGTAGCCATACACTTTCTGATGGAGAAGGTTTCGCTTGAACCTTGGTTTACTCGGGGAATGAGAATGCATCCACAAGTTTCAGCTCCATTGTCGTACTTTGCTGTCATTCATAAAAAATTTCACTGTTCACATTCATTCGTCAATGAATTTTGGATGCATTGCACCCCTCAGCAAGAAGAAATCGAATTGCAGCACACACTTGGTGGGAGACTTGTTGTAGATATGTTTACGTGCTCACTGCAGCGCTCTCGGAACTGACAAGTGCGACATGATGCAATCGACAGGCATTCTAAGGAACTTTGCGCAACACATCTACACAAAACTTCATCGTATTTTCACTGGTTTTAATTTTGCAACCGATCATACCTTGAAAAAAAAAATAGCCCTCGTAAGTAACTATCAATTCCAGGGATATCTCTGACCCTCGGCTATTCAATGTTCACTATTTGATAAGTATTAAAGAAGTTGCATATCTATGATTATGAACATTAAAATTGTTCTTGATGAGCTTTCATTTTGCATTGCCCTTTGGTTCAATGTTAATCTTGAGCTTTCATTTTGCATTGCCCTTTGGTTCAATGTTAATCTTGAGCTATCAGTTAAACTAGTCTTTCAGTTTAAGAAGTTTTCATAATTTCTTGGCAGCATAGCTAGTTCAGTAACTGCTAAATTTTATTTTGACAGTATCTATTTTTAAAATTTGTAATTGCAAAGTTTATTAGTCATAATTATTTTGCAGAAAAGGGAAATAATACTCTTTCCTCTTTTGGCTGGGTCTGCTTTAAATGTGTTTCTTATTGTGACTTTCTGCTTGCCAATGAAGGGTTAACCCCTTAAAGCACAAGTTTTTTTCGGAAAAACTGGCAAACAAAAAATGAATATATAGGTATAGTGTACAGGGTGGTAACAGAACCTGGAAAACCGGGAAATCAGGGAACTTTTTAATTCTGGAAAAATCGGGGAAATCTCAGGGAAAATTTCCAAATTTTACAAAAAATCAGGGAAATTTTGACAGCTTAAACGGCTACCATTGTCGTTTATTTAGAGAGGCACTATTACGAGTGCTTTTGAGGATCAAATTAATCGTATTCGCCAAAATTGTAATTCCAATAAAGAACCATGGCGTCGTAATTTTTAAACACTGCGTAAACCGCCTTCGTCGTTTTTTTTCGCGGCCGCAGCGTCTTGGTCGCCGTGAGGCTATCGATACAACTGGTGGTATACAATTTGAAATTTTTGTTATAATGATGTTTTTTGTGTATTAAATTAGTTATTTTTGTTTGCAATTACATTTTTGTAGAATTTTTTATGTATATTTGCATTTGGTTTCGATGAATAGTATGATAATGTAGGGTCAGGTGTAAAAGGTTCATAATCAAAATATTTTGCATTTTCTCCATTTTTTTCAATTACAATTGTAAGAGTTCCATTAAGGGTTCCAATCCTTACAATAACAATTAAAATATCTGTAGAGAAAAAATACAAAATATTTGTGGAGAAAATGATCCTTTTACACCCTCTGACCATAAATATTTAAAAATAGTGTTGTGTGGATACTGTATATCGATACCAATCACGGATCACAACATTTCTTAAGGAATTGTTAAATCAGGGAAATTTTTGTGAAACTATCAGGGAAATCATAGAAATATCAGGGAACTTTTTTTCAAGAATTTTGTTGCCACCCTGGTGTAGGTTATTTTTTGCAATTTCAGTTGTGGGGAGTTATATATATACTAAAAAGTGGGGTGGGTAAAAGTTATAAAAAAATATTATACAAAGTGTAAGTGATTTGATTACATGTTTATGAATTTCAAAATATAAAAATCAAATTGTCATACTTACAAGCATAAGAATGGCTAAAAATTTAGTTTGGTATGATATACCTTGAAGCATGGTACAGCATCTAATACAGCATATCTAATCTAATACAGTACAAAGTCCAACATTACAGTTTGTACAATAGTATCTTGTTTCTTTCCTCATCTTTTTACCCCTCTCAGATAACTTTTTCTAAACAAGTTACATAAATACCTAGTAAAAATTAATTTATGGTTAACTGTTTTTATGATATTTAATGCAATAAAAATGGATACATTACCTTTTCCACACCAAACAACTGCTTCATAACAAAGAATTCCTAACAAACTTATAGCTAAAAATCAAAATGCGCCATGTGGTTTACACAAGAAAAATGCTGCATAGTGATGCCATCTATTGTAAATAAATTTAATTAATATCTAGCCTATCTATTTTTACTAGAACAAATCTCAGACTGGCATTAGAAATAAAAGTTCGCACGAGCATGTGCAAATTTGCTGGTAAGTTTCGCCCGTGTCAGACACTGGCAAATGCGTTATTACATGGGCAACTTTTTTGTTGCAGTAAAAATGGGAAAAGTTGCATTTATCATTCCCTAAAGTTGCATTTATTTTTGATACATTAAAATCTAATAATTAAACAATCTGATAATTTTATAAGTGTACAACAATATTATAATACATCATTAATACAGAATAACTTGGTGGAAAATCATTTCGGGAAAGTACAGCAAAAACCGTCAAAAGAGTACCAACCAATGTGTTAAAGTACTTGCCATTTATTTCACTTTCGTCTCTGTTAGGACGAACACCTTCTTTCCATGAACTTCTTGTTTGATCCGCAGTACTTCGATGTTCGCAAGATCATACACACATGATCGAAGAGTTGATTCAGAGGGCAAAAAATAAAATAGTCATTTCATATTAATTAATTTTAAGCAAAATTTTAAAAAGTTGCAGGAGGTTGCATTTATACAAAAAGTTGCTTTTATGCAGAAAGTTGCATTTATGTTGCGGTCATAACTCACAATACACCCCATGAAGGGGGAAATTTAGATTTTAGTACTTTACATGCAAGTGTAGAACATGTGAAAAAAAGTTGCATTTGTTGCAAAAAGTTGTCTTTGTTATTACTTTAATTTCTCTGTTTAACCTTGTCATTCAAAAGCTTTTTCTCTTTTAGAAGAGGAGGTTGATGAGGAAGAAGTGTATGAAGAAGGTGAAGATGATGCTGGTGATGGAATAGAAGAGGGTGAAGGTATGAATCCTTGAGCATGTCTGTGCAACGCTGCTTGTTATCATCTTGTGAAGACTGAAACAATTCGCAAAAATAACCGCACAAGCATCACATTTGAACGTTAGATTTTTGTCTTAGTTTATGTATATTCCATAGGTACATAATAAAAATTTGTTTTTAAATACTTAATAGTACAATTTATTATCAACAATAGAGGAAACCCTACCCATTAAATTTGTAAAGGTTTCGTAAGTGTAAGAGTACTTTGTTTTGTTCTGATCAATTGTCTGCATTTCATAATAAATTTTTAAGGTTAGTATAAAAACAATTTATAAACATGAGCTTAAGATTAAAATAAGTTTTGTCTATTGGCCAAAATGTAACTAGTACTTGATATAAGTTTTGATAACCATATTTTATTTGAGAAGTTTTACTTATGGTAGGAATCATATAATTCTGATAAATATAATAATTTTTTTTTATGGCATTACAAATTTAAATGACTGGATTGAAACTAACCCAGAATATATTTTATAAGTGACAATCTTAATTGAAAAAAAAAAATGTGAGTGGTATATTTGGATAAGATTCAATTGTGTACAAATGCTACAGTGCTGCTCTGGAAAGAACGCAGTTGTCGTACTTCTGAGAGGGATAGTAAGCTTACTAGGGTAAAGGTATTCCATATGCTGAATCTTATTAGGATTGCTTTGTTATTAATTGCTGAGCAAGACTTGAAACTGGATTCTACACTAAAATATGTGTTAATTGCAGAAGTATATTCTTTACATTTAATCTGTTACCTAATTTAACAAAGACTATCAAAACCATGTGCATTAAATGTCAACTTGCCAGTGCTGAACTGTACTGTTTTGAGACTTAATAAATCTGATGTTGTAAAGTTCAAAGTGTAAATTAAAATACAGTTTAAAACATACAATTATAAATTTTATAACTAACATTGTGACAGGTTCAGCAGTTGTACCCTCTTAGCACAAGAACTAGTAAGATATAATGTAAAAGTGAACATGTATCGCTTATATATTTTAACATTTAATCCTTGGTTATTCAACTGAATAATTGTGAAATTAAATATTTTTATGGTATTGAGTCTGAATATTAAATTTGTTATTTATTAACAGCTTAAAAAAGATCTAAACGAAAAATTGAAGATATTTTTATGGTTCTGGTTGGTTGCGATATAGATTAAGAAATAGATTTAATCTCAGTATTTTTGCAAGACGGTTATCCTATATTTGTAAGCCGAATTCTTAATTGTTTTTACAATTTTAGCTTGGTTTTCTGCTGTCTAAAAAATTTTGCAATAACCCCTCTAAATACTTGTTTATTACAATTCTCTTTTGTTACATATACTGGCCATTGAATTTAACATTTTTTTAATGATATTTAAGTTTAATCCAAAGTGACATTAAAATTGTATTGCAGTGTGCTAAGTCACTGCAATGGACCTCAATTGGTAGTAACATACATGCCTACTCTGACAAATTTTCCGAAAAACCACTTCCCAATCTTTTGGACAGAAATATATCTTCACAAAATATATTCTATTTACAAGATATATATTCACAAAAGTGTGATTTTGTGAAGATATAGATTTATATATATCTTCACAAAATTTCTTTTTCAATGCTTGTAATTATCAAATGACGTCAAATTGTTTGGCTTTAGGTGATTCACCTTGGCAGTCCATGAAGGTCTATTATAAATTGATAGAATCATTTTGGCGAAAATTAGCTTTGGTATAAATAAAAAAAATTAGCTTTGGGTATATTGACTTAGGAAAATAAAGGATTTTGCACTTTTCGAAAAAATTGTTGCGAGATGTGCAATTGTTAACGAATGTTACAAGTTCAATTAGTATTGTTTGTTTTGAACATCTGTATTAGTTTTTATGCTAAAATCTTGGTTGGAAGATAGATGTCTGCAGTCAAATATTTTATTTTGGGTATTTTCTATTCAGAGTGTTAGATACCCCCAGGGTAGTGTTTGTGTAGTGTTAAGATTGTGTGCCATGTGCACATTGAGTTTATAACAGGGGTTTAACATGAAAAATTAAAGTACTCTAAATTGTGGGAATATATCTATTTTTTTTATTTACAATTTTTATTCCATTTGTCACTACAGTAATGCCTTGATATATGGAAACAGTTGCATTGCGTTTTTACTTGTCTCAATGAATTTTCAATTTCTGGACAGCAGAAAAAATAAACTCTGTTTATTGAAATCTCCAGTAGCGGCTCGCTGATATCAAGTTTAGGGTCAAGATTCACTGTCATATTTAAGAGAGGGTAGTAAAAATTCTAAATTGTCCTTGTGTTTATAGCAAGTCTTAAGATTGTTCTTATGTGGACAAAAACCTTATTGTTGCCTAGAAAATTGTTAATAATGTGCAGAGTTGGCAATGAAAAGCTAAATTTATTTTAGGATGTTTAGTAAGGTAAGAATTAATCCTTTTGTCCTTTTCAGTGACACCTAACACAAAAAACCTGTGGTATAAATTTCAGGCTAAGCAAGAAAAAAAAAACTTGTCGCAGGATTAGGACAAAGGATTCTTGAATGAACGATTGAACAGCTCCTATATTGCACTTCCCTATTTCTTAACAAGTGTTCAGATTACCTGAACTGAATCGTTAAATGTTTCAAGTCTCGAAAGCCTGAATGTGTAGGAATTTCTGTACTAAAATATGCTTTCAATGAAACAAAATTCGTGTTTAACTGAAAGTTGAGCTTAATTTTTATCCTCTAGCTCCCCACAGTTCAACACTTTCCTTGTCTTCTATGAAGCAGGGTTATATATACCTTCCAGATTGGTATCCCATATCAAATTTTATCAACTATCTATACAATTCTAGTTAGCTATATATTTTTTGAAACTTGTTCTTTGATGAACTGAGGAATAAGTAAACTTCAGATGTCTTGAGCCACTGTATATCTGATTTTTTTAGTCACTCACAAAGTATGATATATCGAGGGTTTACGTACTTGTTTTTTGCAACAGAACATGCACTTAAGCTGCTGTACTTACTATAATTGTTTAGTGCACAGTCTCATTTCGTGAGTTGAAGCGACCTTCACATTTTGAATGTATAAGATACCCTGTCTTACTAGACAATTCAAACTTATGGTTGGAGTCCATTTCTTGTAAACGCAGGGAAGATGATATACCTTCTGTTCTATCTTAGTCTTCCTTGCAGACAAGCCCCATGAAATTAATTTTTGCATATCTTACGCAGATCATTCATTTTTTAACTGCCTTGGAGAAATGGGAGAGACCAGAGCGATTAACTTTCGGCCAGCAAAATTTTCTTGGAGAATTTGTATTGATTTTTAAGAAAAGTACAATATTACTTTTATCAAAAGTAATCCCATACCAACACTGCAGAATATTTTTTTAGATAGATAATAAAGATAATTTTTAATAAAGGAGTTTAGATAGTACATTTTTAGTAAATTTGAATTATGGAAAGTCAAATGTTTCCACAAGTAGGGAAGGGCCTAAAACTTAACATTATTCTAAATATTTAAAGTGTATTGGACTATGTAATCATCAGATGGGTCTGTTTTGTAAAGCTTTAGCTTGCAGTGGTGATATATAGTTAAGTAACTGAGTTAATTTAAGCACATTGAAAAAAAGAATAATGCTAATGTGTGGTGGTTTTTTATTCCTTAAAAAAAATTTGCTAGTGCTTTGA
Source organism: Metellina segmentata (assembly GCA_947359465.1). Taxonomy (NCBI): domain Eukaryota; kingdom Metazoa; phylum Arthropoda; class Arachnida; order Araneae; family Tetragnathidae; genus Metellina; species Metellina segmentata. The sequence continues at coordinate 35,825,432 of OX375882.1, forward strand.
GTAATTTTTTAAATTTGAGACTAATTTTGGGATTTATTACACCAAATTGAAAACATTGCACTTTTTAATTTGCAATTTGAGAAGATTGGCCATGCAGTTACTTTTCGATGTTTATTTTTTTATAAGCTTACTAGATGTTAATATGAAATTTACCTTTTCATTTAAAAACTAGGCAGTACAGGAAATTTATTTAAATCTACAGACATGGGTATTTTAAAATAGTTAGTGCCTTCTAAATAAATTTACGAAATAAGAATCTAATTTGGATTAATGTGTGAAAATTTAGAATATTGACTTTTCTACCTCTTCTATGCTAGTATTTGAATTGCTTGAAACTTAGTTAACTAGTTGAAAAATTATCCAATGGCTACCACTAATTATTAAAAAAAAAATCTTAAACTAGAAAGGGGAGAAGGTGAACCTAATGTCAAATTATTAAATGTTGGGTAATACTAGGGGCAGGATGCAATGCTCTACCATTTTCTAGAAATATTAATTTTAGAAGCGCAAAGTTGGTTATATACGCCTATGTTTATACAAGTTTTCAAACAGGCATAGCTCGGGGAATACATACACATCTGACTGCCTTTATTTATTTAATTTTTTGTGTATAACTACAAATATTTATTTGAAGAAGCAATGTGTTTCCCTTTCTCAATGAACTTCATACAATTTGATAAAAATAATAAAAAATGCTGTTAAATGAATTTTGGAAGAAAAGTGAGCTTTTCCTCAAAAATATTTGCAGTGAAGCTATGACTTACATCTAAATACAATCAACTGAAAAATTGTTCATGTACAAAATTGAGAGAATTTCACCCCTTATGAGAACTTAAGTAACTTTATAAGTGAAATTAATGCTACATTAATCTGTTAACCTCTGACTACACATTCTACCCATGTGGCTATTTAGACATAAGTGTGCTGCATTAAAATAATAATTCTCATTAGTCTTTTAAAGCCCAAAGGGCTAAGCTTCCAGTCTATCATTCTACTTTTGCAATTTAGAAATGGCAGTGATGAATGAAATATTTATTTATGTAACCTTCATTTTGAATTGCAGATAATTGCTGTTTTTGTATGTTCATTGATGTGAGATGCTTATGCTATTTTTGACACTAGAGTGGGATTGTTATCAGTCTTTCAGAGCAAATGTCAAACTCTGGTGAAAGTCCACATTTATGTCAATAAACAGTTTAAAGGTCTGATTTTTCCAATTCAACCTTCAACAATGGTCCACACAATTTTAAAGAAATGGAATGATATTTGCTTTTCTTCAAATCTGTTTCTGTATGTCAAAATTTCTATATTTAGACTAAATAACCACCTATGTGCTAACTTTTCTGAAAGTTAATGAGGTCTTCCTGTTTAGGGAAAAATTTGGTTTGTGACTTGGGGCGTATTAAGTTTCACTATTTTGTCAATTTTCTCATCCAGCCATCTAATTTTTTGAAAACTTTCAAAATCGCATTGTCACTTAATCTCAGTGGCTTGTCACTCGGTTTCTGCAGGAAAGTGGAAAGAATGTAGGAAGTAGAGGACGTCATTGACCATCTCAAACAGTGATCCGCCAGCCTGTTTCTAAAATTATTTGAAAATAACGTGCCACCTTAATACTGTTTCCTTGTTTTGGAAAGGAGGGAACATGAAATCCTTCATTGGGGCTTGAAATTTTGTAATTTAAGTGCAAGATAATGAATCATTTTTGGCTTAGTATGCAGTCAGCTCATTTGTATAAATTTTCTTCTTTATGCAAAGGTTTTATATAGAATGATGGGAATATATGTATCAATAAATCTTACCTTTTTTGATTCAATTGCCAATCTATAAGTAATTGATTGAAGAATGTGATCTTAAATTCTTTGTCGTGAGTGACTCAAGAAATTTGAAATTTTCCTTCGAAATACAATTCTCAAAATTTTAAGTTACAATTTTTGGAAGTATCGTTTTGTATACATTGGGTTTTAAAGTTTGGCATGAATGTAAATATTTAGAATTTTCATAAAAGTACTTCTTTTAAAGTTTTGGGACCCTGAAAAGTTAAACCCTGGCCTTTTTCATGTAGAATTGCCCCATTGAAGTGCTCTAGTACAAAGTAACTTTTCAACAGGCTAAGCTATAATTAAAAAAACAATGGCCCCTTATTTCTGGAGAAGTTTAGTGTGGCTGGTGGAACCAATCATGATAATATTTTGTTTGAGTTAAAATTAGATCAATTGAAACAAACTACCCATTCAAACAGCTGTTTGGAATTTTGAATTCCTAAAACCAGGTTTTTAAGTTAGTACAAATTTATCTAGAAGTTTTTGATTCAGTTGAGCTTTTCCATAAAAGCTAGAATAGCATAGAAGACTTCCAGCTCTATTTGTCATGTCATGCAAAGGTTCTTTGTAGTGCATTTTTGTTCAACAGAAATGCAAATCCTAGGACCTAAGGCTATCTCTGTTGAACCCTTTGGTCCCAATCTAATGACCCGTTGCATTAAATAACGTGCAGCATGTGATAATCGAGGAAATATTTTGTATATTTTCAAATTGAAACAAAGTTTATCATTTCTTATTGCATGATTTTGTTTATTCGGTGAATCACGTTAAGTGTTTAATTTTTAATTGCTACAGATTATCGACTCATAAGACCAAGTTAACACTCAAGATATCTATGTTATGATAAAAGGTTCTAACTCACATGTGCAAAATTTTAAAGAAGCAACGTTTTTACCTATTTGGAATTTGTTGAATTTATAATTGCGTGGTTTTATAACCCCTCTGTTTAATCGATGTTATTTATTGGCACCTCAATTAAAAAATGTATACTAAAGGAGAAATGTAGTTACGCAAAAACACAATAATGAAGTTTGTTTTTGGCTTATGACATTTTGCCAAAACACCATCAATATGTGTGAAATTTTTCTGACATTTTAAGAATGGTTCAGAGCACAACTGAGAGAGATCTGTGTTGTATGGCATACAGAAAGTTGGTTGAGTGTTATGCCTTTGATTACATTTAATACGGTTATGCTGTTGTGAAGTTTTGTTTCTGTGCCTGAGAATTTATCCAAATTCTTTAATTGCAGGAGAAATGGAACCAGAAGGTGGAGATGATCATGATGAATAAAGAAATTCAAGAAAAGCTGCCACCACACAGCACTGTCCATCACTTACCTATGTTTTTGTAGTTTGGGGCCAGCCATAATATAGTTTAGGATGCTTTTGGGGTAGAGGGCATAAATTGATATTTAAGAAAAATTAGCTTTTATTGGTTTAAAATTTAATGTTTGTGTTTTGCAAAGACAATCTTTTTCAAAATTAAAAAAAAATTATTAATTTAAGCATTTTTTTATAACTTGGTTTGTTTTACATATAATAAAATTGTAGGATGACAAGGTTAGATGATTTCAGCATCTATATTCCAGAATTGCCTGTCAAATTTTATTAAAATGTTAAAACAGATACCTTTAACTTTAAAATGGGTAATCTTCCCTTTTGACAGAAGTTGAAATTCTATATTTTTTTTGTGTGTATTTGACATCGTTTCCTAAGTTAATAAAAATAGTTTGTCAAGAAGTATTAAGCCCTACTCCCCATTCGCATCTTTTAATTTTTTTGCATTCGATTCAACACACATTAATTGTTTCATGAAATTTGTTTTCTTGGTTTTCACAACTTACTTTTCTGTATGCATGAGTCCAAAAATCTATTTATGCAATGTAAATATTTTAAGTACCAAAGTGTCAATCTATCAGTGCGAGAATCAACATGTTTGGAAATAAATTCTTAATTCAAGTACTGATGTTGATTTTTCATGTATGTGAGGGGAAAAAAAGTCGGGTGACTGGAAAAGTTTTAACTGTTGTATCATATGGCCATTGAAAGTCTTCATACCAGTGTTATTTCAAATGTTTTTATGAGTGTTTTCCTCCTCATTTGTGCTTCATTGTTTTTCTCCTTTGGTCAGATTCATCATCATCAGGAAGTTATATAAATTTATTCATCAAATGTATGTATAAAGACAGTTACCCTGTGTATCAATCTTTCCCTTCATTTTCTAGGAATTTTTTAAGAACCCAGCAATGCACTTTCACTCAGTGATCATTACACTGGATGTGGTTTTCGGCATTATTTTTCTGTCCATCGCAGATGTTTGCTTTTGTTTGAGATACAATGATTGGAGATCTGTTTACTTGCAATTGACTATTTGTAAAACATTTCTATCGTTCTTAGTAAAACTGTTAAAACCTTTGGAGTTGATTTGTGTTCTTTTTAGTTTTAAATAATGCTATGATTTTTTTATCTGCATATGTATGATGTACAGTGCTGTGTTGTGGAGAGTGAACAAGAAGCTTGTATAGTGTATATATGCTACAAAGTGAGAGGTAATAGTTTGATACTGTAACTGGAAAAGCACTTCAAAACCTCTGGATTAAAAAAAGAAAAGGAAAAAGTTATTTCATATTACTCCTGTTTTCGTCATACTTTTTTTTATAAGACTCGTGTATTGGATTTTCTTAATATTACAGAACTTAAAAGTGATCTAATCTCCATGTACAGAGTTGCAATCGGACATTCAGAAGAAAATTCTTTTAAACAATCTTTGCACACATTTGATTCACTTTGAATGATCATCAGTAGACATTTTACCTGTAACATGACTTTTCTTAATTAAACTAAGTTTGTATTAGTTGAGTTAAATTTCCTTTTGTCTAATTCTTAATGGCAATCAGCTCTATTTTCTATCAGAAATAATAAAATAAATGTTCTTTTGTGGAAGAAAGTACTTTCACGAAACTGTTAAGATCAACCAATTTTCTGCATTCAATGAACTGAAATGCGATAAAGATTTGATGAAAAGATTTTGTTAAAAATTTTCTTTTTTGTACTCAACAATTTTAAATACTGGTATAAATAAATTCAAACATTGGCAAAAAGAAAAATTATTTCTTAACATCCTTTCCTAACATTTGCCTTTTGAAGTCCTTAATAGAGCCAAGGAAACAAATTTAATTGCATTGTAATTTTCATGTGTGCTTTTACTACTCACATGATTCTTCTAAATGTATTAGTAAATATGAATGCTGTGCTTGTTCGTCCTGTTTGTATATCTTATGACACATTTGAAAACATTTAAGTAAATTATTAAAACTAGTAGCAGATTTTTAAAATTATATTGAATACCTTGGAATGATGCTAAATTTATTAATTACAGTTAAATTAGTGGAAAACTTACAGATCTGTTTAGATGATGCTGAGTCTTAAAATAGATTTGGTTCCAATTGATTCATTTTAAACCATTCCCTATGTCATTTGGCTGCTTGTACATTGTGCCAAAAGTCATGGGGTACTTGCCTTGAGAGAGAATCTTGTATGATCTAATCTAAGTTTAATGTATCCTATTTTTCGATGACTTAAATTTTGCAGAAAAGGCATTCAATTGGCACTTTTACTTTTCTATATTGAAGATATTTGAGACTAAAATGAATATTGGAATTATTTTTCTGACAAATGTTGGAAAGTTTTTCACAAGTCTTCAAAAATTTTAGTTTAAAGATATTTGAAGACTTAATTTTACGTTCCTTACAATTTATTTCCCAGTGTTAAAGTCACTTATCACAAAAAACGTTAGTGGTTTATCATGCCTAACTATTTCTGAGCATTTCAAATGTTCAGAAATAGTGAGACATGATTTAACTACTAACGTTTTTACTTGTTACACCATGATGAATTTAAACTGAACAAATTTAAATTTAATGTGCAAAATATTTTATTTATGACTTATTGTGAGGGTGGCTAAAGAGTGCTAGCACCGCGATCAGTCTACCCGATTGGAATGTTTGACCATTCCCCATGGTTTGATACAATGGTATCCCAGATACTAGAATCGTTAATTAAAGAGTAATAATCACAAAACGTGTACAGGACTCCTCTACATAATGGGTCATTTATAACACCCATAAGGTTGAGGTGTCTATGGCACAGTGGCTACCCTGATTTCTCTTCAGTTAAATTTCAGCAGTTGCCTCTATCTGTTCCAAGGAGATTGAACTCTTTGGCCATTATATGAAGCCATGTATGGTAAGACTCGGTCAGGAGTAAACCTTTGATACTCTTAACTACATTGTGAGGTAGACCAAAAACAGGCTCTGGTACAATAAATGGTATTTCAGATCCACGTTTTGCCAGTTAGTCTTCCATTTCATTGCCCACAATGACTAGGGACCCACAAGTGCATTGTGACATTCCCACACACTTTTTGAAGAAAAGCAACTTGGCTGTCAGAAAACCTATGATTTTAACAACCCTATGGAGGCAGTTGTAAGTACAAGCAGAGATCGCTAGAACCTCAGCCTGGTATACAGTGGCCATCCTACCCAGAGAGAAAGATAGCTTTACTTTTTTGGTTAGGACAGAAAGCACCTGAACCAGTGCCATGAGAAGTTTTTGAACCATTCCGTGTTCCAAATTTCAATTACGAGGTGTCCTCGGATATTTCCCTTAAGGGACTGATCCCGGACCGTCGTCAGTAGCCCGTTGTGTTGCTATAGCACGACGTTAATTAAAATTACATCCAAATTTCAATACCTACCCTGATCAGACGAGTCAAATCTCCAATCCTCTAGTTGTAAAGATAATGTATTTGGCTTGAAAGGAAAACTGCTTCAAAAATGTTTTATTTATTAATATGTCAAACAAAACATGTAAAAAAAAATTACATTTTATTAAGATGCAATAAATTAATCGGTAAAGTGTTTGATTTTGACTCGTGTTCTGCCAGTGAAAATGAATTCTGGTTTTCAACAATGGTGTATGCATGTGCTAGATATTCAAATTTCATTTTTGGAAACTGATTTATTTAAATTTCCTGGCGTATAATTTTTTAATTAACGTACTAGAGCAACACAACGGACTATAGACGACAGTCCTGGATGCATATTATCAACCTTTACCTGGAATAGAAGACGTGGTAAAATTTTAAGCCCGCCGATTCGTTGGTTTTAAACTGTCGACTATGACGTCACTACGTGACATCATCATTAATGGCGATGCTTCACGTGGACTCTGTCATTACACGGTAGTTTCTACTTGAACTGAAAGCCGGTGGCAAAACCCCTGCAACATAAATAACGAATCTATACTACAGATCCCCAATAATAACTAAATACTCCCCTGTTTCCGCCTTCTATTCTGTTCAAGGTCCCAAATGTCCTTTTAAGATCAAAAATGGATTATTTTTTTAATCATGCGTGTAGAATCTATACTGGAATTAAAACTAAACACAAAACATTTACGATCAAATTACGAGTACATGGCACAAGCCGTTGAACTGTCGCTTGGTAATCATCTGAAAGCTATCGCTTTCTTTTTTTATTGGTACAAGAAAGAGTACATTCTGAGGTATACTGCGATATTTTAAAAATTAAAAACTAATAGTAATAAGATATAGATACGGCAGTGTAACAAAAATGTCCCGATTTTTCCTAAATTTAAAAAAAATATGATCAAGAACCAAATTGAAATTTAAAAAAAAACTCGACAAGCTGCAAAAATTTACGTTGAGAGGTACTCTTAAAAAAAACAACTCACGGCTGAAGACTGAAAATTTGTATGTGTTTTGCTCACTCGCGGAAGAAAATTCGCTTCTTCAATTTTGACACTTAATAAACCCTAAACTAATAGCCGCATCGGAAAAAAAATCTTAATAATTGTCCAGGGAATACGATGAAGAACAAACCATGTTAATTTTGTTTTTTTCCGATCCGTACTTTCTCGAGAAACCGTCTAAGAATCGAGCTAAACAACACAATTTTCAATCCTGCGGCGGCGGTAACTTTTTTTTAATATAGAGAGATTCTATTTTCGGTCGAAGAAGTTTCAACTTTTTTTTTCGCAAACATATGCAAGTTTTTTTTAATTTTTATTTCCAATAGCAAGGTTGGGTACAGATTGCAAAGACAAATACAATACATCATACGATACAGAAATACAATACAGTACAGAATTGACCGAAGTCATTGTAGTCTTATACAAGGCCAGAAGTGATGGTCACTTGTGAAGGGGCACCCAGTGGGTGGACCATCATTGTCCCTAACAAAGGACAGCACAATTTACATCCATGCCCTGACCCGGATTCGAACCAGGAACCTTCCGATCCAGAGACCAACACCTTGACCATTAGACCGGTTGGTCGGCACATGTGCAAGTAAATAGTGATACTTTTCACACATGCGGAGTGCGCACTATAGGTGAGTGACGTCATAGATCACGGAGAGAGATAGCAACAAATCAGCGGGCTTAAAATAATTTCCCCATGTCTTCTATTCCAGGTAAAGGTTGGTAATATGCGTCCTGGATCAATCCCTCAAGGGAAAGATTCTAGGACAACACCTCATTTTGAACCACGGTCAGATGACGAGGCAACACCTGAGCTGGCACCCCACTCTCCAAACTTTCACACCAACGCAACTTTATCCTGGCGGGATTGATGTGTTTTGCGAACTTCATTAGCACATACCTGATTAATTTTGTATCAGCAACTGAAATTGCAACTACAATAGGGTTAATGAGACTGCTACTATTTTTACGAATTTGCACTTTCACATCGGCACTCAACGTAAAACCATCTCTGCCAGGGTCAACTGCCGCATACAACAGCGTGTGGATGAGCGAGATCATCATCGACTAGCCCACGTTGTAACAACGGATAGACAGGCCACAGTGCAACAGATCATCCATCAATTTAACGCTGGTGTGCAACAACGTATAAGCTGCCACACCATTGAAAACCATCTCCTCTCAGTGGGGTACAGAATACTGTCCTCTGTTGACTGCACAACGCAGAGCACAACGATTAGTATGGACACAGGAACGTCGCCAATGGACCGTCCAAATGTGGATAATGTTGCATGGAGAGATGAGTCGAGATTCACTTTTGTTACATGCCGATGACAGAGTACGTGAACGGCGTAAACCACAAGAAGCGATGGATCTTTCCTGCCAGCAGGAGACTTCAGGCAGATGGAGGTGGCATTCGTGTCTGGGAGGAGATATTCGTGCCATACACCCGCAGAATTTTTTCCAGACGGTAGCGAAACATGTACTTACTACTTACACTTTCCAGGGAATGGGCAAAAATACATGTACACACGCACATACTCGTACATGTATATACATAGAAATCCGTAGACCAGGGGGTCGACCGTCTTCCTTGCCCCACCCCTATGGGCTCTCGTGGGGTATGGTATACTTGAAGAACCGGGGGAAATGTTCGAATTGATCGAAGTTCAAATTAGTGAGAAAAAATTGTATTAATTTCATATTTCTGGAAAGGAATCGTGGAACTTTGAAGAAACTTCGACTTAAGCAAACATTTGTGTTCACAAGATTCGAGTTATTGGAAGTTTACTGTATTTATAAAACGAAATATACAGACTAGCATCGAATGATATTCAAATTTGAAAATCTCACTATATTAATATTTAACTATGACATAAAATAATTACAGGAAATGTTAAGATAAAAATATTTAAACACATAAAGTTGGATGTCATTTTGTTTTATTTTAACAAATTTTAAGGCCTTCCTCCTATTTTCATGGAAATATTTTCCTAAATGCTTGACGAGAGAAAATCGTCTCTGTGTCTCTTTTGTAGCGCATACTCTTAATCATGACGACTTCAACCGAAGAGCACTGGTTGGCCAACTAAGAATTTAGAAATTTTTTCCAGTTGAAAATGTTCTATAGATGGTTCATTTCCATTAATAAACATTATGTTGGAAACGTTTGAAATCAATAGAGATTATCTCCCGCGCTCGCACTCAGCCGTTAAACATGGTAATATTTCAATTGTTCTTAAAAGAGGCTTTAATTTTTTCTGTAACAACGGGCATTTTCATTAAGTCCCTCAAACCCTGAATAGTGTACATTTCATTTGTACCAAACCATCGACATACCCTTTTTACCTCCTTTTTTTTTGTATTTATATTTTCTGGATCAAGTATGGATATATCCTTTAAAAGTTGACAATTTTCTTCATTAACATAAGAACAAATTCTGGATTTTATTTTATCGACAATACTATGAATTGCTTTTTATTAATATGTACCATTTTGGAATTATATCTTGAAATAGAAACTTTTCTTTTGCTTCTACAGTTATCTGCGTTTTTCCTCCTGGGGTGTCTTGTAAAATTCTCGATGACCCTAATTGTTCTTTTTATTAATTTTTCAGCCCGTGGAAGGGTTGTTTTCCTAGCCTGGAGTTCAGTAGAAAGCATAGATAATTCTTGCAGAATATCAAACATGATGTCCAAATCCAAGACGAATTCTGGACTTTTTTCAAACCAGTAAATGTTGATTTTATATTCAAATTTTCACTATATATTTAAGATGTGTTTTCAAAATGGTAATAAAGCGCTTTATATGACCTCTAAACAGCTTTATCGTTTTAAAACTGCTTGCAATCCAACGTATACTTATAACTCGGCCTTTTTTTGACGAACTGTAAGCCCAAACGTCCCAGGAAACGTTCTCCAAAGCTCAACTATTTTTTGGCGATTTAGCGCGTGCCATATCACGTCATGTTTCGTGCGATGTTTTCTAGGAAAAGCAGAGAGTATACGTAATTTTCTGAAAAAACCAGAGGGTATACAACGTATTCCGGCGTATACCCTCCAGTACAGCCCTTCACGTCATGATATTGAATTGTAAATCCACCTTTGTCAGCTCTGCCAGAAAAAACAAAAAGCATTGTTGTGAAACCTATGATTTTTTCGGAATTTAATTCCCTTTGTCAGATAGATCTTATTGATTTTCAGTCTCAGCCAGATAGAGATTAACAATCTATTATGGTGTACCAATCTCCCAAAATTTGTGATTCTGAAGGCTCTGACATAGAGGAGATATAATAGAAGTATATTATAGGCTATATATATATATTAGAAGTCTATTGGCTCTGACGTCAAAAAGAACTGAAAAAGTAGCCTATACAGAGGCTGTTCACACATTTTTTAGAGACAATGTATATTGTAATCACAAAACTAAATTAAATACGTAATATTCTTGTGTTTTAAATGTTCTATTTGATAGCCCTTATTCTGAACTATCTACACCGTAATTTCCAGGATAATAATGTCTTTTGAAGTGTCAGAAGAAGTATTCTATCCCATTCCTCCTGAACAGCTTTCCAGAGTCCTGTAAGGGTTGTGGGACGACGTTTGGATAATGCAGATTTTAAAAGTACGAAAGCACAAAAATCCATAGGTGATACATCGGGAGCTATAGTAGGGATATCAGTGAAGGGTATGGCCTTGATACCGGTTTTTTGTTCCATTTGTTTTAGGAAATTTACAGTGGATTTTGACGTGTGACTGCTAGCTTTGTCTTGATGGAGTTCCACAGATTGATGGCACTGTGGGTAAAGCGATGGTATTTCATTCAGAAACATTGGCGATAAAATATGTTCCTGATAGTATTTGAAGTTAATTTTGACATTTTTTTCCACTCTCTTTATTTTTAACTTGCCACTATATGAAAAACCAGCAACAATCATGAATCCCTTAGAAAAACTTTCTTTCCATTCTGTGAACCATGTACTTGAATTTTTTTCTCCCCCTTTATGATAATAAATGGCTCTTTTTTTGCTGCAATCATTTAAATACACCCATGATTCATCTATTGTGACAATTCTTTTCCATTTTTCTTTGGATAAGTGTTTCTTATATAGAATTCGGCAGCATGTCCTGCGTTCAGCGATATGCTTTGGAGTAAGACGATGTACATTGCGTTTTTTCGCTTTCTTAAGATTTAAATCAACGTTTATCATTTTGTTTACAGTGGACACCGAGCATTTTAATGATTTTGCAACTGTCCTTTGACTAGGGAGATTTTCTTTTAACATTAAACAACGTACATTTGCAATAGTCGAAGTTGTCCGTTTCTTCCTTGGAAACTTGTTTGGAATTTTTGTCCCACTTGAGGCTCCAATTTGAAGATTTTTTCCTTTCTTGTTGACGATATTACCTATCGACGCTTTAGATATCACAAAACTATGACTCACATCGTTTTTGGATAACGGAATATGAATATTTCTCTTAGGAAAGAGCATAAATATAGACTTCGAACCACTGCTTCGTTAAAAACGCCATTTTGAATAAAAACAAACCTCTCAAGCCGCAGACGATAATTTTGACTTTTAAAAACATAGTACAACTGCAATTATTTCTTTTGCAGCAAACGATTTTTTATTACCACTAACCAAAATCGTCTAAAAAATGTGCGAACAGCCTCTGTATAATCTAGTGGACATATTCTCGTTGTTTATGGCCCCATCTATATTACAGTCTGACAATGGTAGGGAATTAGCTAATAATGTGGTGAACAGTTTGAAAGAGTTTTTTGCCTGCACTGAAGATCGACCATGGGAAGCCTCCCTATTCACAAAGCCAGGGTCGTGCCGAAAGAGCTAATCAAGATACTGAAAATATACTCAGTACATGGATGCAGGACAGCAAATCTGAGCAGTGGAGTGAAGGACTGCTGTTCGTTCAATTTATGAAAAATAGAGCTTATCATTCTGGAAAAAAAAGAATGCCATACGAAGCCTTTTTTGGCTGCAAACCTAAAGTAGGTATTTTACACCGTCTTTTCTACCCCAAGGTGTTTTAAAAGACATAAATACAGAGGAACAGCTAGAAAAAATAGTAGAAAGCGTCCAAACGATGCAAAAAGATGAAAAAAAAAATCAGCTTATCCAAGAAAAAGAGCTTGTTTCAAACAACATGGATGAGATTTTAGTCGATGGTGGATTAAACCAACATGATGATGACATGCTTACCGAAGAGATTTCCGTTCCTACTACCTGTTGTTTGTATTTAAAGGAAACCAGTGACGCACACGCATGCACAAATTGTCAAGAAATTCATAACTTTTGTATTCCGTGGCCATGCTAGTAAAGACGATGATAAATTAGATATTTTGTGCACTCTTTGTTTCAAAATTAAAAATGCTATCGAAGGTGAAATTAATTCTAAAATGAATCTGGAAATACAAGCCTAAACAATGAAAATGAATTTTGAAAAAAGTTTCCTATTATTTCTTTGGGAACTACTGTGCGAGATCCTATTCCTTGACGTCTCTCGGCAAGGGCCGAGGTAATTCGCGCAATATTTGGGCAGTTGTAATGAGTGTGAGAGAAGACGGTTTCTACAGAGTTGGAACTTCTGAGAGAATTTTAAAACAACTATATGCGAGATCACAATTCACTTTATGCCCTAAGAACTTGCTTAGAATTGAAGATCTTCCTGACCACGAAATTCCTCTCCGGTCAATTGCAATTGCTCAGTCCAGTGGAAGCGGACAAGGATTCATCAAGTGTATGTGTAAAACAAAGTACCAGAATATGAAATGTCCTTGCGTGAAAAAAGTGATGAAGTGTAATTCAAAATGTCATTCAAGCCTACCATGTTGAACACACCAGTAAGCAAAATTTAACTATAATTTTTTTTTAATGAAAAAATTACAGTTTTTATATATATATTTTTAATGTGTGTATTTTTAGTAAAGTTAATTTAATGACCCTGTTTTAATTTTTATCTCTAATATTATAAAAGGAAGTGTTTGTCTGTTTGTTTCTTGCACGCAAAGTCCTAACGAATTTACGGCACTTACAGTGATGGGATTTGGCACACAAGAAGTCCAAATGTTTTGCAAAAATAGGGTCGCAGAGAATTTTAAAATTCATTCTAGCACATTTTAAAATGAATTTTATGAAATTTATTTATTATTGTTTTCTTTGGAATGGCAACAGCATAATAGATCATATTCTAAATTTATTTTATCTGTTTTCGCTTCCCCCCCCCCCAAAAAAAAAAATTGCATTTCCTGCCCTTAGTGTTTAAAAAAAAATTATGACTGGCATTTTGTTCTTTTTCGTAAAGTCGGAATCATTAAAGACAGATTGAAAATTTCAACGAATTTGAAATCTGCAGAAAATTTTACACCAGATTAATACCTTATACCATGAGCACGGGCAATGCCGGGCTGCATATTAACAACGGTGGAGTGGTCGTTCACGGTAAGAAGGCGATTTGTCGCCAAATATGGTAACCTTCACCTTTTGCGGATTTTCTTCACATCTGCCGTTTTTGTTATGGCAACCCTATCTGCTGTTACGGAATTCGGCCGCCATCTTAATTTGGCGACAAACGTCTTACCGTGAACGACCACTCCACCTTAACAACCTTTACCTGGAATAGAATACACTAGGGGGCCCGCCCCCTGCTCGCTCCCACCCGCCAACCCCCGGAGGATTGCTTCGCAATTCTCATTGGTTCGCTGCGAGAACCTATGCTCGCTTCGCTCGCATCAATGAAGACACGTGTCCTAGCAGAAGGGATTGATTACAAAATATGATATTCCAAAAAAATATTTTTCAAATCTAAATTTGTTGTATTACATAAAAGATATATAGAGTACCTCTGGAATCAGAATTTAAATGAAAACTTTGAACACATTTTTACTCGCAATGTGAGCGCTGCTTTGGAAATTGAATACCCAGCATGTTGTTTGTGTGTACATTTCCCCAGTACTCGAGCCACCCATACACTTTTTGACTGAGTTTGTTGTCGAAAGTTGTAGTGCACGCGTCTTGTTGTACTATAATTGTTAGCCTTGAAAAGGACCGTTTTTTAAATAGCCCTGAAAAAAATCCTACGCTATCTTAGATTTCTATTACAAACCGCAACAGCTCGTCTAAAATTCATTTTTTTCAATAAAATTTCATCCGTTAACGCTATAGATTCAAATGAGGCGCGAGGCTCCTAGTAAACAAACAATCGCACAATGTTGCCAAAACGCAGTAACAAATAACGTCTTTTTTGCGTGCCACATAAGCGAAATATATATATAGATGGGGGAAATTTTAAGCCCGCTGATACGTTGATTTCAAACTGTCGACTATGACGTCACTACGTGACATCATCATTAATGACGATGCTTCACGTGGACTCTGTCATTACAGATCCCCAGTAATAAAGAAAAACTCACCTGTTTCCGCCTTCTATTCTGTTCAAGGTCCCAAGTGTCCTTTAAAGTTCGAAAATGGATTATTTTTTAATCATGCGTGTAGAATCTATACTGGAATTAAAACTAAACACAAAACATATACAGTCAAATTGCGAGTACATGGCACAAACCGTTGAACTGTCGCTTGGTACATCTAAAAGCTATCGCTTTCTTTTTATTAGTATTTTATTTTCGGTCGAAGCAGTTTCAACTTTTTTTTTGTTGCAAACATTGCAAGTAAATAGTGATACTTTTCACACATGTGGAGTGCTCACTATAGGCGAGGCCTCGCACTATAGGAGAGTGACGACATAGATCTCGGAGAGAGATAGCAACGAATCAGCTGGCTTAAATTTCCCCATGTCTTCTATTCCAAGTAAAGGTTGATACTATGCTGCCGAGCTAGCCCACTACCTCCTAGATAATAAAGCCTTCTGTCTAGTTTATGACGTCACTAGCAGAAGGGTAAAAGTCTTCCGATCGCAAATTCAGAAAACCTTTGAAAATGAGATTGTTTGCTAAAAAAGCAGTGTGTATCGGGGTATACAATTGAAGGGTTCTAAACAAAAACAGCACTTGTTAAAGGTTATTAAAAGTAAGAAAAATACTCCAAGAAATATCCATTTCCATGGAAAATTACTTTTATTAATGTCAAAACTCAGTATTTGGGGACATAGAAAAAACACATATTTACATACACAAAATGTACATACAAAGCATACAACAAATTTTTTATGTATTACATTCGAGGCAATTCTATAATTAGACTCTTGAAGCCTATTACAGTTGTTGAATAGATATAATAGCAAATTATTGTTAATAAAATTGAAAAACGTATATAAATATGTACACAATAGAAAGAAAAATTAAGATGCTTTCATTTTTTTTTACTGATGCTCAAGTTAAAATATGAATGCTATTGTAGACAAGGAATCTATCAATATATATAATAGCAAATTACTGGTCATAAAATACAAAAACGTATATAAATATGTACATAATAGAAAGAAAAATTAAGATGCCTTCATTTTTTTTTACTGCTGCCTAAGTTTAAATATGAATGCTATTGTAGACAAGGAATCTAACAAAATTCTAACTTTTATTAAAACATTTTTATGGTACATTATATAAGGGAAATGACGAACTAACCGAAAATGCATAAATAATAGGAATGAATGTGCCCGAAGCTCCATTAGTGGAGAAGTTGACTAGCAATTAAAAAACCAGGAAGATTCTCGGGTGAATTACATTAGACATCCTTAAAGGGAAAGCCGGAGAAAAAATTGAAAATGTACAACCCTGGATTAAACACAATTTTACTTTTTATCCTGTGTTAATGTTTCGAGTTTTCTTTTATTTGGTAATTTGATCATCTTGTCATTTTTGGACCTACAATACTTTTTCAAAAGTGTATTTGTAGGTGATCGCAAAAACAACTTCATAATTTTAGTTGATGAATGCCTCTCGCATGGTGTAATACTTATTTCCTTTATTTTTATCAGTACTTCCTGAGTAGCACGCAAAACAAACAGGCGTTGGTTTGATACTTTAAAAAATTCACTCTCAAATTCTCTCCCAATTAATTTTTGCAGAACAATAAAAGTATGCATTATGACATTTACAGCATCCATAGCTGGATACTTTAATCCACCTCTGTCACAATTATGGATATGCTGGAATAACTAAATTTTCAATAACTAAATTGCCACTACAGCTTTTACATTTAATCCTTTTTACAACTGCATGACAACAATAACCAGCTAAATATGTGATTAAAAGAATGTTATCAGAAATTGAATCCATGTCATTATCTGTGACCTCAATATGTGGAATCAATATGGCTTCATAAACGCATATAAACACTTTTATACATCAGTATATTTTTCAGTAGAATCCGCGTATTGTAATTACTTCTACTCTCAGAGTTTGATAACAATAACCGAGTTATAGTATTAACCAAAAAATCTGAAAAGTACTGTTCTATAGATATTTGTAGTGTACAAATTTTGATTTAACCAAAAGAGCACGTTAGGCTTAGTTCAATAAAGTTATGTTTGTGAATTGTAGGATACCATTATAATACGATATATTATTAAACTTGCCGAATAATTGACATAACCAAAGGAGAATAAAACAGGATGATCACAGATGCTGGGCCTTTGGTGATTCGAAAAGAATTTCGTAACCTAACAAATATTTCATTGGTTTTAATTACTTAAAGTATATTAAAAATGAAATCAACATACCTTTTTATCCCTTTCTTAGCAACTACGAGTGTAAAATTTAATTACGATAATCCTGTTACGATATTCTCCAAGAGTAAAATTCTTCAATCGTTCTCCACAAAATACAATTATTCTATCTGACTCCCATACATAGAAATATTTACACGGCTGCCTTATCAGGCATTCTTTTTTGGAATTACACGAAAATATAATAGTAATTAGTGGTTCAAACGATAGTACGAAAATGTAACAGTAAAAATGTGCAAACGATAATACAGAAATATAACAATAACTAATGTACAAACGATAATTCGAACTAATGTTAACAAATCCACTGACGAAGCGCTCGCTCGGATGGCTTCAGCATTCAATTCAAACAAGACAAGAATCGTATACCTTTTGATGGTGACGTCATATAAGATTTGCGGTTGGCCTTGAGATTTGCGTATCAGTCAGAAGGCTTTATAATCTAGCTAGGAGGTAGTGGCTAGCCACGCAGTGGCTAGTAAGAAAATTAAGATGCAGATAGTAAAATAAATATAAAAAAAATGCAATTCAAAATAAAATTATTTCCTTTCTTGGTTCAACAAGTAGGTTCATATTTTATTTTGTATTCTTTAATAAAAAAAGCATAAATTTTGTTTTGTGTCACTTTAATTTTTTTTACGCATTTTGAATGAAAGTTTTATAATGACACTCTTAATTATTTTTTCAAAATAACATTCGTATTTTTGAAGAATGAACGGTTTTTAAATAATAGCCTTATCAAGACTTTATTTATATACTTTGCCTAAATAGCATTTGTCATTCTATAGAATGCCTAGATATTATATACAATGCCCCAGGAAAAGTATATAATAATTATCATATCAAATACTTTGCCTTAAAACGCCGGGTATTCTATAAAATGCCGGCGTTTCAAACTTTGCCGGTAATCTATGGAAGAAGATTGGGGTTCCGAATCTAAAAATGTAATAAAAATCATTTTAAAATACCATGAAAATATATTCGTTTTTATCTTATAATTTTACTTCAAGAAAATACATGTTATTACTTGTAAAAATACGAAATAAAAATTTATTAAAGAGTGTAAATTTGTGCATTTGAAATGAAAAAATTCTTCACGAACGAAAAATATGTTTTTTTTTTTTTTTTTTTTAAACACTATTTTATTAACTTTCTGATAAACGCCTTGTCCATAGTGCGCCGCTTCCAGCTTCCGGCTTTATCGCGGCAGTTGAGCGGGGAGGAAAAGTAGCGTAAACTGTATTGGTATGGTTATAGTGCACCTGCTTCCTTGCTTCCGCCTGCTTTACCCGCTTCCACCCGCTTTTTCCGGAATGAATTATTAATTCTTTTTCCCGCTTGAACCGCTTACCCGCTTGGCTCGCTCGTTTAGTTTGCTGTGTTATTCCGTTCTGCACTTCTACGCTCTTTGGTTGTTGGAATAAAATGGAAGCAGACAAAGATGTTTTAATTTCCAAGTGTTTCTAAAAAGTGTAATTTGGGACAAAATATTTTTTTACGTGATTGTGTGGATCCAAACATCGTTAAAAGAGCATTTGCAACTTTCTTCATTGATATAAATTATTTGGTAAAGAATCCCATACGTTTAATATATTAGTGCGGGTTCATTCTAATTTGCACTAATTTCAGATATTTTCCCTTCTATTTCGGAAATCAAGTTATCAAATATATTTTTCCAAACTATACTGCTCTGAAATTCAACTAATTCCATTTCTAAATCATGGATACCCAGCCACTTAAGTTCGTTTTACTCCATTGTTTCGAATTTCGTTTTGTATGGATATAAAATAAAGTGAAATGCATTTTCCATGTTTTTAAATTGATTAAATCTATCTTCAAAGGTCTTGTTTTATTTACTGTATATAATCATTAAATACTTTTTTAAATTGTATTTTCTTGAATGTCAACCGTATTTTCCATTGTTATTGTGTTTTAAAAATGTTTTTGTAACTGAGGAAAATATTTCATGATTTTCATTTCCAAATCCCTAGTAAAAATGTCAAGTGTCGTCATAAATATCCTAATATTCTCAAACATCATTAAAACAATTTGTCCATTTCCTTGAAGTTTTTTTATTTACTTCATTAAAATGCTGAGTGTGATGTCGCATAAAAACATAAAATCATTTAACTAATCTATATTTGAAAATTCGTCAAAATTATTGTTTTTTTCATTCAAAAAGAGCATAATTTCTTCTTAATAAATGACAAACCGATTAAGAACTTGACCCTAACTGAGCCATCGAACATTATTGTATGTCAAAATGTTGTCGCCAAACGCGCGTTTTACGCGCCTCGTATGAACGGGGCCTTAATAAATATGTCTTTATTATTAGTATTTACCATATGTGTTCATTCTCAAGCGGTACTTTATAAATTTACATATTCTACTCAATAGACATTCACATAAATTTTAAAACAGAATTATGTATGTATCTATATAAATAAGAATGGAGTGTTTGTTTGTACATTCAATATTTTCGACCCATTTCAAGTTTTCTATCCGTTTTGGACCCTTCTGATTCCGAATCCGCCTTTTTCTCGTTTGGTGTCTGTCTGTCTGTCCGTCTGTCTGTCTGTATGTTGTGCCCTATACACGTCCACGCGGTTTAAGATATTTTCATGGAAATTTGCATACAGTGAGTACTTATCTTCATTTAGAGACTGGAATTGGTTGCGAAAGTCTGTCTGTCCGTCTTTCTGTTCTATGCTCGATTTTGTGTTTGTGTAGGCATCACATGAATTGTATTCCAGATATTTGATTGCAGTGTATTTTATTTTATACATTATTTATTAGTGTAGTGAATACACTATTAAACATTTCTTTATTGTTATATTTAGATGAGTTTCATGCTAAAACACCTGAGTAAGTATACTTAAATCAACCATAATTTGGTAGTTTTGGAAAAATTGGAATGTCTATTGAATACTACGATTACTTCGATTGCTTTACCAGTACTGCTGAAAAAGTAATTATTCTTCAAAAAATTATATTTTTTAATGGAATTTCAGCTCTGATACTTCATTTATTTCGAGTCTTATTTTTGTTCTTTGCGGAATGAAAACGATTTCGGAATATTTGAGACAGACGATATTTTTCAAGGATACGAGAATGAATAAGATAGCGTGAGCAGTGATATTTCTGTTTCTTTCGCTCTGAATTAATTTCACATTTCTAAATTTTGTGCACTTTTAGTTGTAAATTGTGGCAACTGTGCGAGATCAAGAGATAAAAATGAATCACAAATTAATATCGTTAGAACAATTTTTCTGACATCTTTTATTTTGTTCTATTTCACTGTTTTCTGTTTTAAATATTTATTATTTTAATAAATGCGTTTTCCTTCTCATCACACGCAACAGCACCACAAAGTATTAGACTTAAAAATGTTAGGTAAGTCAGTATAAATTTTCAGTAAATTTTAAGTGTAGTTATGCCATTATTGAAATAATAATGCCGTTATTTAAAGAATAATGCCGTTATTTAAAGAATAATGCTGTTATTGAAAGAATAAAAATTTTTAAAAATCTAAACTAGAACTTTTTCCAACATTAAAAAATTCGTTGTAATAATGACAGGAGAAGATTGCAAAATTTCACAATGTCGCATACCGGAGGCAAGAGTGCCACAAGTAAAAAAATATTGTTTTGTTGACTATGAGTGCGATAGCACTCGCTGTAAATCGTAATTTTAATTAATTGAGTTGCACATGAAAAGAACTTAAGAAAGGGAATTCCAAATCTTCCTATAAATCGTCTTTTATAGTAGTAACCTTAGTATCACCTTTCGTCTTTTTGTAGCTTTGTCATACAGCAATTGTGCGATGTATGTGAAATGTATTACATGAATGGATATGCATGTGTAGGATTTGTGTCCAAAGTAAGTTGTAGAAAATATAAAGACGGCGAAAGGTGTTAAAATAAATTTTTTTTCTACAAAAAACGTAAGTCATTATATATTTTGATTAGGAACCAAATTTCTGATCATAAAAAGGACCATAAGGATTCAATTTAAAACTGTATGTGTGTTGGAGAAACGGGAATTTTTAACAAGACTTAGTTGATCTTGGAATAATATCACACTAAGTAATTTTGAAAAATTGAAATTTTATGTCTTATGAGAAAGAAAGTCAAGGTTGCTTACACTATTTATTGCAGCTGTTCTTACGCAACTTATATGCATGTGAATCGTTCGTTGAAAGTGTATTTCTTTTTGTAAAAGGGCTGTAAAATCAAACTTCTGTTTATTAAAAAATTGTTATCGATTGAGTTTGATTTGTCTACTCTGATGACATGTATTTCAAACAAAATCTCTGTTATTCCACATGTCACTGAATGGAATTTTCAGGAAAAGTGCATTTGCTTCATATTAAATTAGTAACGAATGCTGTAACAATTTAATTTACTATCTTCTCATATTGATGTTGAAATTCGAAAATATCGCTTACTAGATGAAAGAATGGCACAATAAAAACATATTCATAGGAAAAGTAAGTGCAAGACAATCCACCGAAAATTCGTCATTTTTACTGAAATTGAATGCACGGGAATATTCGTAGTCACTCGAAAACTTAAAATCAACTTCAGCAGAAGTGTGACGAATATGAAATGGATAATATCGTTGGATACAGCATATATGCATATTTGTGTCCGAAGTAAATTGTAAAAGCGACGGAGAAGTTAAATTGGTATTAAATTTTTTTCCCCGTACACTTAAATGATGCTAACATTCTTTTATGAAAAATAATTGATGATGACTTTTCAATCAACATATTATTAATTCAACCCGAGCAAAGCCGGGTATTTCTGCTAGTAATCAATAAATCTAAAACCAGGGTGTCAAGATTTAAATCAACAATTAAAATCATGATTTTAATCAAATGATTTTTTTTTAAATCACTGATTTAAATCACAACTAAACACACATTTTTATAACTAAGTAAATGCGCCACAGAATAATCACAGAAGCGGTCAAATGCTTTAATCTTTCTTCACTCATGGTGATTTCAGCACTAATGGCTACACCCAGCGAAGAGGGAACTGGGTCAATTACTGCATATTATAAAAGATTGCAACATCCAGTTGTAACTTAGATTATACTATATACTGGAAACAGTAATGTAAATACACATGACATCATAAATCTAAATGCCAGGAAGAGTAATGTATAAACATTCCTGATTAACAACACTTATAATATAAACACTTAAAGGAAGTACGTAACAGTTTGATTAAAAATTATAAACTAAAAGGGTGACTGATTTCATAAAAAAAAAAAAAAAAAAAAAAAAACACAGTTCGAAGTAAAGTTTTTTAAGGCTCAGCTTATTCTTGTGGTGTGCAATAGAGATTAAAGAGTATGAATATTCACACAGTCATTAAAATGTCAGCAGGAAGAAAGAAAGATCCAATATGAATTAAAAGTAAGTGAAAATTCATTTATTATTGCTGCTCGGCAGTTTTATTATTAGAATTTACTATAGAATGATTATTTCTCTGTCCTCTATTCTACTTCTCACACTGTAGTTCAGGTCTGTCACTTACTCTTACTGATAAATTTGTTAATATGATGATGTAATTTACTCAAGAAAAACTATGTAGGATGTCAACTTGTGTTTTAAAGTTAAACAAATGTTAAGTAAATATTGATTTACCATGTCACAAACTAAATTTTTTATTTAAAAAATTTATACAATTTTTTTGTAAAAACAGTTGAGAAACTACAGAAATTTAAATAAAACAATCTGATTTAAATAAAAAAAATCCGATTTAAATAAAAAATTCCAATTGATTTATTTTTTAATCATGAATTTTTTACACCCTGTCTAAAACATTTTACAAAAATCCTTTGTGCAATTTTTTTTCAATTTTAAGTTTTTTATTAACACTGATATTTTCTTTATGTTTTTTAAAAGAAGGTTTCGAAAAATATCAAAAATTTATATATATGATGAAATGATAAGTTTATAAAAATCAACGCGTGTGTCATTTAAAAAGCCTGCGTGGGCCAGTGTGACCCGCGGGTCATAGGTTCACCATCCCTGCAATAGATCCTCGTGTGATCGCTCCATGTTGCAAACTGACAGGCGGTCCAACGCGCGTTGCACTATAACCACCCCCTGCTAGAATCGCGCGATTTTACAACGCTGTTTGCAACTGCCGCGGTTTAAGCGGTAAAGCAGGAAGCTGGAAGCGGTGCACTATGGACGTACCCTTACGTTTGCGTACGACTGGAATGTCACTCCTTTCACTAGAAATGGTTTTTTTGGCAAACATCGTCTTCCTCTTTTAATGAATTTCTTTCTGATTTCTTGAGCAAAATCAGCACGATGAACACAAAAATCTGTTTTACACATTACATGATTTAATTCATTTTCACTTGCTGATAATAAACGGCGCATACTTTTACGTACGTCTGGAATATCACTAGATTTGTTTGGACAGGATCCTGTAAGCTTCGTTATATATGAAATCTGACATTTTTCTTTGGGGTCTAAAGTAAAAAAAAATGGGTTGATATGATGACACCGTAAGACTGTAGATGTGCCCAAATGCACCAAATACGTTGATACATACACTACCTTACAATAATGGACCGGACACCAGCGGATTTGCATAAAATCCGACTACTTGTTTGGGGATGTTTTTCGTGGTACGGCCTGGGACCTTTGTATGTTGTTAAAGGTAAATTTAACACCGACGTGTTAAATCAAAATGACTCGCTTAAAAAGAGAATGACATATTTATTTTGAATTCGTGTTAAATCAAATTAATGTAAAAAATAGTTCGTGCTGTAGGAGACACAGATTCGATTTCTGTAGGGTACGATTCCTCCCTGCTTGTATTTCTCTTCTGTGTGAGTAAAAACTTTTCGGTGTTCCATTATTTGATATTGTCTGTGTTGTGTCTTTGATAATATTATTGGTCGCTCACACGGTTGCAAGGAAACCTCCACCACGAAGGTGCCGTCGGGAGAATGAGTTTTCATTATTGTATGTTTAATTTATGATGTCTGGTGACAAAGTTGATCACGATTTGTGCTTAATTATGTAGATTGGTGTTGTTAAAAGAGAATGCCTTTTTGAAAAACCATGCTCTGCTACCAGGAGAGTGTGATACGTTTATGTATCGAAATGATTGATTTTTACTTTCTGATTTCCCCCTGTCAAGAAAGACTGAATATTAAATAAATTGTTCTTGTTTGCACTTGAGTCTTTTACTTTAAACGCATTAGAACATTTCACTTCGTAAGAGTCTGTCTTGTATCTGGCGTACCATGGCGAAATACGATCCTTCGAGCTATAAATCCAACCCATTAATTGATCATGGGATAATATACTTTGGAGATTTCACCAGTTTTGTCGTGACTATAGAAATACGCTTTAAAACACGTACCCTACCATTGGATGTCAGATTTTCAAACAAGGCGATACGATACCAAATCAGCCAACCAATTCAATTTTAAAACAGCAGTCACGCGACTACTGATCACACTTTTTGAAACTACTCTCCTTAGCAATGCTCATTCTATGTATATCTCATGTCTGTGGAGCAAACCTACTGATCCCCTTCCCCATTCATGAGCCGAAGCCACAATTATAGCCACAATACTTTGAGGCGAAGCCAGAATGATTTTCCTCTTGACCGACTTGTAATGTGTGCTTATTTCAGAATCAAAACATACTCGAATGATCCCCCTAGAAGAGGGGAGTACAACTTCATGAATACAGTGGCCTACACGTCTTAGTTTGAAGGTGGAAGAACTGAGTATAATTTAGGGAAAAATCTTAACTGTTGGTGTGACATGCATTACATTCTTCATTAACAAGACGTAGTCGGGAGTGTATCATCGACTTTCTAATTAAAATAGATGAAACGTGTGCGCAGCTTCATGTTATTATTCACACTATCTCTCAGTTTGAAGATCTCTGGATCAAGGTCGCGTGGTATTGGAAGAAAGCATGAATCCTAATGTTGACTAATTGACGAGCGTGGTGAAAATAGTACCTGTTTTCGCTTTGATAGCCAGTCAGCTCAAGCCCATGTGACCACACCTTCTGAAATCCTATGGTGGGGACTTCGACATGCACGGTCTATTCTTATTTCAAGGTCGTTGGAATTAATCCATCCGTATAATCTATTCCACATGAAAAAAAATAATCAAAATTTCGTTTACATGAGTGTTTTAATTGACAGACGCCAAAATTAACAATATTTATATAACTTTTTCTTGAAAATAAATTTTTTTGAAAACTGTGCATTTCCTGACAAAGTGCAAATACTCGAGATTAAAATTTGGATATACAGCCATGACATAATTGTTTTTGAAACGTTGAAATACTATGGACAACCGAGTTGTTAGAGTTAGTTCCAGCTTGTAAAATTGACATCTTAAGCAATTTTAAACAATTTTCGATGGCCTAACTCGAATCGAATAGGCACGCCGTTTCAAAAAATGCAAGACATTCAGTAGTTTTGATGTGAAACTATAACTAACTTGTAGTCAGACGACGATTGACGCTGAAAAGTTAATTCATTGAGTTGCAGAAAGTCATACAAAATAACAATTTTATAAGAATTGGACGAAGTGAAAACCATCGATTTTACTTCGAAATGAAACAAATCGAAATTGTGTGGGGAAATTCTTTCTTATTTCTTTGGTTTGAGTTTCTCTCAAGTTTCGTATTTCGCCTCTCACAAGTTTCTGAGAATCCGTTGATTGAAATATCTCGGCAACTTCTTTGTTTCTTTTACGTTTTTTACAGAAATTCGAAAAAGGCGACTAAAATATTTGTTTACTTTTTAAGAGGTATTTAAGAATATGAACAATTATTCCGCGCTCGCGTACTACCTCGGATACTTGACGACAAAACTAGTTTTCTATCAAGCTTTTGAATTTTAATGAACTGTTTCAGTGGAAATCGAAGAATTTTAGTTATTTTTAATATTGCTTTTGCTTATGTAACAAATTTAAAAAAATATTTATCGTATTTCTTACATAGACATCTGTGATTTGTAGGCGGCCCAGGTCAAATTCCTGGACTTACCGTGGATGTTTAACGCCATTTGTTATACCCCTTTTGCTACCAAACACATCCAATCAACAACATAATTTTGTATTACATTTTTCAAAGTACGATTCCAATGAGACGACTGAAACGACTGCAGTCGCGCGATCAGAGCCGTACGATCCGTGTCGCTTGTTCAACTTCCAATCCCACGAGTTTCAGCAACGCCTCCTTTAACAAAAGGCCATACCACGATTCTGTGACGTCATGGATGTAGTTCAACGATCTTCGCGATTATTACATTACACATTTGTTTATTTTCTTAATGTCTACGGATATATTCCCGCGTTTAAATCAACAAAATATTCAGAATTTACGTAAATTAAAAATCGCTTGTTTTTTTAAAGTCTGCAAATTTTGCAAGTACTATACCACATCTCATAAAATGTAACTGCTGAAATGAAATTATTGAAATTTTTTATTTTTTAACTTACAAATTTATGCACAGGTCCCATTTTCCTTCTTAAAATTCTTGTAATAACGTTTTGTTATTAGTATAATCAGTATAAAAATTAATTCAGAGACTTTATTTTCAAAATGAATGACAAACAATCAATTTCTACACTTATAGTTATAATATTTTTATTATCTTTTTAACAAGAAATTAATACACAAGGATTCACATCAAATACTACAAATCACATAGCATATCATCAATATTTATATTTAATCAATATAATTCATCAGTATAAGCTTAAGCTTATACTGATGACACACATGACATGTGTAGTAAATAATTATATAAGACATGGCAATGAATAAGAAAAATGCTTTGAGCAGAAAATAAGCTTAATTTTCTTTTACAATTTTAAATACAATAATGTTACAAAACTAATTAAAAACAACTTCTTGCAATTATATACTACACTTTCTTTTTAGTTCTTTATACAATGCATAATTTGTGCATACATTCCACTGCAAATTATGAAATCTATAAAAATAATTTTCGAATAAACGAATTAATGTATCAGAATAAAGGTTTTATTATATATATATACGACTCCCACCAAATATTACATATCCAGTAAGACTGCTTGACTTTCAAGTAAATGTGAAAACTACATTCTACCATACAACAAAATGATACAAAACAATGAGTGTTTCCAATATCTTTATTAGGAAATAAAGAGATAGAAATATCAAGACTCTAATATTCTCACTTTGTAAGTGTTTGCAGTTTTCACGTTTAGGTTCTACTTTTGATTTACGTTTTGCATCCAAATACATCACACATTTTTTACTTTACAAAAGTTTTTTATATTGGTTGATGGGGGGTCGAAATAATGTTTCGCGACATGGTCAGCTTTATAATTTTGTGGACAATCATTAAGTCTAAATATATTTCTTTAGGTGAGAGTATATTTAACGAATTATGAAGTACAAATAACTGTTGATTATCAACTTTTAAAAATTCATTTTCATATTCATCCAACATTTTTAATAAAACAAGATAACTATGAACTATCATGCAAAACACATCAGGACGAGGAGGAAGTAGTTGATCCTCGATCTAAATTTTTAATTAAGATAGAATCCCCACTAAATTATACCCCACTAAATGTTTGTTTACTGTCAATATAGATTCACAGAATCAACACTGCTATTTTTGTAATATTGAATGTATACAATACCCAAAATTATATAAATAATATACATATTATTTTAGAAATATATTCCTAATTCCGAATTGTAAAATAATTGTATTTAATTCATTTTCTTTTCTGTAATCGCACCCAATATTCATTCAAGTTACAAGAACAGTTCTTGTATTCTAGCTGCTACTTATTCTAGTAAATGAACATCGATACATGACAATGCATGAATTCTGATAAGATTATGAAATATTGGGTACGATTACAGAAAGGAACATGAATTAAGTACAATTATTTTACAATTTGGAATGAGGCGTTAACAGATATATTTCGTAAACAGAATTTAAATCGTGGACAATACAGGGAAACTGGTGCTTACCTAAATCCTTTAATTTTGTATTCTTATAAAATGCTGTTATTTCCAAATCACTTTTAATACAAACAGAAGAAATTATTTTTGGATGTGGCAGTTCAATGTGTGCGAAATTAAAGTCACTTTTCATATCTAAAAGAGTCGAATATTTATGGAGGCACCGACGACATTCCATAAATAGGACGACTGTGGTCCCGAGAATAAGACAGACAAATAAGTTTTAAAAACAATAACAAATTTAATATAACACTGAACAAGGTGACAAACGTCCTGCCACGCTAAGTGTGGACGAGTAAGTTACAGAAGTCCTGCCACGTTGAGTGTGGACGAGCAAGTTACAGAGGCCCTGACACGTTAAGTGTGGACGAGCAAGTGATTTTATTACAATAAAAGCAAGGCATTAGTTAAAAAAGGACCTTGTAGCGAGGCTAAGGAAAAGACACAATACATATACTGCTTCTAAAAATAGATTTCTCTCAGCACCGCTATAGGATAACATAGTGTAAACTGGGACCCTTGAGCGAAAAAGAACCCCCTTTTATGACATCTAAAAATAGATCCCGAAAGGACAAACAAGTAAAGAAATCTAATGACCGTAGACACCCTCTTTTTCTTAAAATTTAATTTTAAATTTTTAAAAAACTTTTGCAGAGTTTTTGTGTTGTGATTTTGCTTATTAATTAGATGGGTAATCAGTGCAAAAAAAATTCAAAATTCTAAATTAATTAAAATTTTTTTTTATAATGTGTCCCGGACCCTTTTAAGGCACTTTAAAATTCTTCTTTAGTAAATAGGTTTAACACGTAATGAACAAACAGCAAATAATTGAAGTAGTCAATATATTTATAAGGCATCTTTCCAACACGATTTTTCAACATGATTTTTGGTATAGCACAAGTGTTAATTTCATGACATTCAACTAAAAACCACCCTTTTACAATTATTCTATAACCTGTTCAGAAAATCATCGAAATTGCATCTACTTGTATTAATAAACAGTAGATAACGTTTCGTGACAAATATAGGTTTTGATTTCATACTATAAAATCTTCGTTTCGTACATTGTGAGACTTTTCGTGCAAATCCTGCGTCACCAGATGACTACAAGGCTGTAAAGTAGTATCCATTTCCTAATTCATACAAATTTTACTTAGTCTTTCGTCCTTGGCGTTGTATAAGGTGTAGGGTTTAACATCGGGTCTTATAAAAATATTGGTATTATTGTTGATTTCAACCAACACCTGTACAATTTCATCTATGAGTGTTCTTTTTGGTCTAGGGTCAACAATCGGTCGTTGGGCTATCAAACATTTTGGATAAAACTTTATGTGTTCGCGTCTCACTGTACTCTCTTTTGCCAATTTTCAAGCCATCCCCCACACCAATAAGAGTTGACTCGGTCCGAGACACCGGTATAATGCAGTCCCCAATAATAACAGCTGTGCGTAGTCAATTCTAAACGTAGATAGGCGTTTATTGAGCACAGACATACTTGGAATTTTTGCTTCAAATTTGCATAATGGTTATTCATTTTCCTTAAAACTATATTATGCTCTGACTTTTAAGTGTAAAATTACAGTGCCTACTGAACTAAATCCCCTGAAACAAATTTTCTTCGTCAATTAAAAAAATATCTGATTCTTGTCAGATACTAGTTTCTTTTTTAACGAAGTCAAACACTGTTGTTGTTGTTGCACATCCCCCTGGTGTAGGAAAGCCTACACCAGGTCCAGAAGGCCCCGTCGTGCCAGATCCCCATATACCTGCAAAAAGTCCTGATCAACCAACAGCTGCTTATACGAAGCGCCAAGACAGAGAAGAAGGTGATCAGGACTGGCAGGTAGGGAACAGGAACAAGGAGGGAAAATTCTCTCCCCGTTCTGAAATTTGATACTTTTAAGATGGCCACTTCGAAATCTGGCCATGGCCGATTGAAAAGGCCGAGGGCCACAGCATGTGATTGAGAGTCCAGGGTGATTGCCAGCATACCAATGGTGGGATGGCGTACGGCGCCACAAGGAAAGCAAACGTTGTTTTCCCAGGGAGTGGACCTCAGTGGGAGTGAGGCGATTCAAACAGTCCATAGGGAGATCACAGCCATTCTTGGCGAGTACATCGGCTGTCTCGTTGCCATACACCCCGATATGCGATGGAATCCATTGGAGGCTTATTGGTGTTTTCAGGCCAATCTCGCAGAGAAGCTTCAGAATATCCTGGTCTGGGATGTCAAAAATTTGTGGCCAATTTTTGAAATACTGTATAGCACTCCTACTATCAGTCAAAATCCAAATACAATTTTTATCAGTGGACTGTGCATAATTAAGGGCTGCACCAATTGCTATGATCTCCGATCTAAAGACTGAACAATGGTCAGGGTTTCGGATGCTGCATTTGACCTTGTCCTCAGCGCTGTTGATGAAAACACCACTCCCGGTTCTACCGTCTTCAAGTTTGCTACCGTCCGTATAGATGACCAATGCATCAGAAGGGATGCTATTGACAACCTCCAGGGCCAACTGTTTCAAAAGGTCTGGGTGATCCGTCTGTTTATTGGCATGAGTCTTCAGTTCATCATTAAAACTGACATTCTCAAGGGACACCGTCGGAGGCAAGCAGTTAAAAGTGGTCGAAGGAATAACCTCAAAATCAATAAAACCCTCCTTCCTCACAAATTCCATCGGGGTGTCTCTCTTTAAACGCTGATTACTCCTCCACTTCAAAGTGAATTCAGCAGTCCTATTAAAATCACCAAGACTTGACAATTTATTAAAATATTTAAAAGAACCAATCCTATATCTCGTAGTCAGAGGTAAAATGTCAGCTTCGTATAGGACCACTTCACTAGGGCAGCTATTCCTTAACCCAGTGATTATTCTTGCTGCACTCAATTGTACTCTGTCCAAGATCTTTAAGTTAGAAGCAGAAGCCGTTTGAAATACCTGGTAACCATACTCAAGAATGGGACGCACGAGGGAACAAAAAGTAAGTCTGAGAGTGGAAGCATCAGCTCCCCAGTCTCTACCTGAAATATACTTCAAAATCTGTAGACGCTTTCTAGCTTTAGCTGCTATTTTCTCTATATGTTTCCTACAGTTTATCTCAGGATCCAATGTAAAACCCAAGTAAATTGGATATTTGTCACAGTCCAGTAACTGATTAGAAAAGTACACTGCAGGAGAATAATTGTAGAGGTGTCTATTAAGCTTCGGTTTCCTAAGAAAGCGTAGCCGTGATCTAGCGGCCGTGATGTATCGGCATCGACCTTAAAATGAAATAGACGGATCATGTGGGCGGAGTCGCTGTCGTAAGATCTCTGAAGGGTAAATCACAAACGGACTTATCCGATTGGCTATGGAAGCGCAGACTAGTGTTTTTAATAACGGTGGATATACACGTTAACCAATTAATACTTTAGGATTCATGCTTTTACCCACAACCACGTGACACATCTTCAAACCAAGCAACTGGAAGAAATACCTTGAAACTGCGGTCGCATGCTCCGTCTATTTCATTTAAAGGTCGATGTGTATCGGTGGGTGACGTCACTAAAACGTTGTTTATACTAACACATGGTGTTGGTTTCCTAGAGAGCGGTGTTTGTGAGCGTAACGAAATTTATCGGAGCCGCCATTTCCATGACTGTCGTGATAGCGGTCTCAAACAGTTGGAGAACGTTTTTTCTCTTGTAGCGGCCACATTTCATTTCCTGCTCCAAGCGATTCGAGCCAAGAAGAGCAATATAAATAAACATTTTTGACTGCCATTGAATAATTCGTTTTTGTAAAATCGGGATCGTTAAACACAGAATAAAAATTTCAACGGATTCGAAATCTGCGGAAAATTTGACACCAGATCGATACCTTAAATGTGATTTTCTTTGAATAAATAATTAATTATTTAATACATAATTAAATAATCAAATGGTAAATAATTGAACAATAAAACTGTTTTTTATATCGATCTGGCGTAGAAATTTACGCTGATTTGAAATCTGTTGACATTTTCACTCTACCTTCAACGATCCCGAAGTTAGGAACTTTGAACTAGAGAATAAAAAACCACTTTGTTTTGTTTCTCGAATAAAATAAACCACGACAGCCGTCTGTGTTGCCCATTCTCCAACGTATTCTATCCGCCTAAGTTGACACCTTGGATTCTTGTTTAGACGGCCGTCTAGTTATGCCCGCGGCATCATGACGTATCACGGCTGTTAGATAACGGCTCCACTTTCTTAGGAAACCAAAGCTTTAGTGGTGAAGAAGCTACTAACTGATTTTGAGGGATTGAAGTTTAACCTGTGAGAGTTTGAGAAATCACGGACAGCTTCTAAGGATCCGTTTAGATTAGATTCCAGTTTTCCTATGTCTGAACCACTAGACCACAACACAATGTCATCTGCAAAGATGCCAATCTGGCATGGTGATACAATTTTTTCAATTCCTGCAATAAACATGGAAAACAGGGTAGGACTGAGTACGGAACCCTGAGGGATTCCCTGATACAACCTGTAAAATCCTGATTGGTTATTTTGAAAGTTTACGCAAAAATTTCTGTGATTTAGAAAGTTTGAGATCCATGGGAGAGCTCTACCTTTGATGTTAAAGTCATTGTAACACTTGTTAAGTAATTTATACTTCCAAACCCTGTCAAATGCCTTAGATAGATCTAGAAAAACCGCCAAAGTATGTTTTGTGGGTTTGCAATTTTGGGCATCTCTAACACTTTGACTGAAGAACAGAATCTGGTCCATTGTGCCATGGCCTCTTCTAAACGCATATTGCTCTGGTGGAATCAAGTTATTTGACAAAAGGTGGTGTGTCAATCTTCTCAAAATTATCCTTTCTATAAGTTTACATATAATACAGGTGAGAGAGATTGGACGGTAACTGTCAACAGAACTGGCTTTCTTGTTGGGTTTACGAATGGGGATGACTATGGCCGATTTCCATTGCCTTGGAAGTTTCCCAGTTGACCAAGACAAATTGAAGAGATGAAGCAGCCTACTTTTGCCTAGAAAACCCAGATGGCTTAGGAATTGACCATGAATTCCATCCGGACCTGGTGACTTGGTCAGATTTTGGTGTTGAAGAGCGTAAGATAGTTCATCTGCTGTGAAATCATCATCAAATAAAGGGTTCTCTGTCCTCAAATCTCGGCAGGATTTCACTAGGTTTCTTGTAATTCTGGACAGCCCTTTGTCCGATCTACTGAATGTCACTCTGCTCGCCTTAGCATAATGCTTGGCCAAAGTCTCGGCTGCCTCTTGGTCGTTTACAGCAGTTGAACCGTCATCCCCAACGATAGTGTTGGTATCTTCATTATTGACCGGCATTTTATCAAGACATTTTGTCAATTTCCACAGCCTTGAATCTGGGGTTCTGTGGTCTAAGTTTCTACATGTGTCCTGCCAGTTAGTACGCTTTATCTCAACATAGCGTCTTTTGATTTCAGCATTTAATTTGTTTAGTTCAATCTTTTTGTCCATACGAGAACTCAGAGCTACCTCCCCATGAAGTTCCGATCTCCTTTGGATGAGCGATTGGACGGGGTCGCTCGCGTGAATAAATAAACGCTTCTTCCCTTTACACTTTCCACGAGGAATGGAGGCCTTTGCGACTTTTTTCATTATGAACTTAAGGCCAGACCATTCTCTCTCCAGGTCCTCTGATGGAGAGCTCTGAGCGAACATCTCCTCTGACAATTTTTCAAATAAAGACCAATCGGCTCTACGAAAGTTCCAGCGGAGCCTACTATCTCCATGGTAGTTCACTTTAAAGTCGATTTCTATAAGTATTGGAAGGTGGTCACTTCCCACCTCGGCTAGAACTCTCCATGATGAATAAGGAAACAAGCCGGGACTGATCATAGAGATATCTAGAGCGTCAGTCGAATTATAACTATGCGAGTGATAGGTATGGCATCCATCATTTAGAAAAAGAAAAGCTTTGTCATTTGCCAAATTTACAAGCTCAGTCCCTCTATTGTTAGTGGTAGGGGATCCCCACTCAGCATGTTTTGCATTTAGGTCTCCGAGAACAAGTGTGTTGTCTCCAAGAAAACCTTCAATCATATCAGTCGGAAGTCCTAAATTATTGGGAGGGTGGTAGGTATTTATAATGTCTATATTACGATCCTTGGAGAGAATCCTCAATCCCTGATATTCCAAGGCACCTGATGGCTCGATGGCGTCGGGAATGGTTTTAAAATGCACATTTCTCGCAAGGAACATAAGGCCACCACCTCCCGCAGTTCTATTTTTTCGTAGTACACTATATCCCTTAACACTGAACTGCCGCGTCTCTCCGAGCTTAGTTTCTTGGAGTGCTATTACATCTACTCGGTATTTGTCTGCCAAATCTAAAATCTGATCAAGTTTAAGCCTAGTTGCAGGAGTACTAAGACCATTGATATTACACTGGATGATACGAAGATTCTTTGTAGTTATTATAATTGTGGGGAGACTGTAACCTACTTTTCGGACGAGACCCTCTGCCTAAATCCCGAACGCGTCCCGGATTATCCTGCGAGACGGACGATGCAGTATGAGAATCATAATACGACTGGTCCATCTGGCTAAGGGTGATTTGCAGCTTCTTTTTGTTTAGAGGAACCACTAGGGCAGAAGACTGACTTGACCTCTGAGTACGCCTGCAGCCGTTAGCTGAGCATAATGGAACGGCCTTCACGCCTTGGGTGACCCTACCAGGAGAAAATTCTCCCGACGTACTTCGCCCGTTCCGCCCAGGGGCACCCCCTCGCCACTATGAGGCCGACTGCAGGACTTGAGGGGGAAGTCAAACACTTGTGCCCACAAATAAATAATTCAATTTGTTGAAGTAATTTTAGAAAAATGAAACTGCAAAATCAAGTATACTTTAAAGAAAGTAAAAATAAGATGATCTTATAAATTATAATATATATATATATATATATATATATATATATATATATATATATATATATATATATAATATATATATATATATATATATATATATATATATATAATATATATATATATATATACCCGAGAAACACCGGGTTATTCAGCTAGTTCAGTTGCATATTTTTTCTTGCTTAAGTTTATTCGTACAATTGAATTGCATTAAGCTCTTTAACGTGATAGAGCAGAAAAGAAATATATAACAAAATATATTTTTTCCTTGCTCAAGTTTAGTCGTAGAGTTGAATTGCATTCAGCTCATCAACGTGATAGACAAAAAAAAAATCACAAGCACATTTACGTATTCTCCCTTTTGTTAAAATCTTGTATTACAACATAAAGTTTTACCTGTCGCATTGTCACATGCACGTGTTTTTTGAGTACTTTCTTCACTTATCAGTTCATTGTTACTCACAAAAGATAAGACTAAAATAAGATTAACGATTAGTAACTGTATGGTGTTATACAGTCTAGTTCTTCGTGTCTCCAGTTTACAATTATTTTTCCAAGAACAGATGACGCCTTTGAATAGAAAGGTTTAATATTTGCGCAATTGTGGATTTTGAAGGATTTCAAACTCAAGAAGGTTTCTTAGATCGTGAATACGAATACATCGCTATAAAATCGCAAAGAGCTTCAAGTATTCGTTTTAACTTAATAAGCATAAACTTAGTGCCAAAGATAGCAAAACTGTGCGATCTCTTGAAAATCACGTATGTGGATTTCCTTTTTGGCCCATGGCATGGGAAAGTGTCCCTTAGAAAGTCTAGATTCTAAGCTTTTTGAATTGCACGAGCAGATCAAGAGTGCCACAGTACCTAGTTGCTTACAAATGTGATTATGTGGAGAAGAAACGATTAGATGCATTGAATATTCCGAACAGCAACTTGGGACACATGTCCCAAATTCGATGCACTATGTGCTAAGAGTAGCAACAAAGATCCAAAAACCGTCATGTGGTCATCACAAAAGTAATTTGCATTGCAAGCTAAGGTGAAGAGATTTAATGATCGGCTCGTTGGAAATATGTGTCTCTTAAACAATGCAAGCATGTAAAAAAGAAGTTATTTTGTTTTACTATAGTGTACTATTTTTTGTACAATATATGAATCATAATGTTTTTTCCATGAAATAGTATTCTAATTTACTTTCTTTTCATGTAGCTTCCTTCAATCTGTTTTAAAATTGTCTGTGTTTGTTTTTGCATGAATTGTTTTAGAATACATAGAATTCAGATGTAACAATTATTTAAATAATATTTGTTAATTCTAAAATTAAATAAAATTTAAATTTCCATTTGTTGTTTAATTTTACTCATGTAGAAAACTATCAGCAGTGTGAGTAAATCTTTAGATTATGCATTAACTATAAAAAAAAGAGCAAAAGTTAAACCCACTTACTGTCTATTTAACGTAGCAATGTAGTACATTTACAATTGAGAAAATATCACCAAGTATCTTGTAAAATACTTCATATATTTGTTCAGTATTGGTATTTTGCTCTGCAAATTAAGCTGTAGAGGAAGACGGGGTACAATGAAACAAGGGGTACAATGAAACATTGCTTCTAAAAACAATAAAATTTGTCACAGAAAGTTGCAATTTATATGTATGTTATGTAACTATATGTTCCAATTACTGATGTGATTTGGATACATTTCCACTTCTATGACATTAGCAATAGAAGATTATTGATTTTTCACCATTGAAAGTAAGTTTCTTTACTAAAAGTAATTTTGTTTCTTTTTCCTCGTTCTTATATGTAATAATTATTTTTTCTATACATTGTTATCTTTGTGTTATTGTCTTCATACCTCCAAAACCAAAATTCAAAAAAATAAATATTAGAAGCTTGAAATTTTTTTTAAATTTAGTAACCTCAGTACGGGGTACAATGAAACACTTGCAGATGGGGTACAATGAAACATGTTGCATTGCGCCCCGGGTGAATGCATTTACCTGAAGTAATATATCAATGGTAAATATAATATCACTGATATAAAATAACATATTACTGGTTGTCACTAATATAAATAAAACCCTTTTACTAAGGAAATGGCAACACCTAACATTAATAAGAAAGGGCAA
Source organism: Metellina segmentata (assembly GCA_947359465.1). Classification (NCBI taxonomy): domain Eukaryota; kingdom Metazoa; phylum Arthropoda; class Arachnida; order Araneae; family Tetragnathidae; genus Metellina; species Metellina segmentata. The sequence continues at coordinate 35,862,799 of OX375882.1, forward strand.
CACCAAATCAAAACAGTAATTTTGGAAGCATGCAAAATTAAGCTGTTTTTTCTTTTAAAAAATACAGATTTCAATAGTAAGTTAGTTTTTTTATTTTCAAAAACATTTAAGAACAGTTTATTTATTTCATAGGCCTAAACTGCACTTACTACAGTTCACAATCCTCCTAAAGTTCTCAGTCATAGGGGCCAAAAACAAATAGGTCTATAACTTTTAGTGAAAGGGGTGTTCTTGTAATTATGTGTGAATTTATTAATGCTTCTGGAAATTCTATACCCATTATTTAGTATTTCCTAGAGTAAATTTCAAGTTTTGCATGTTTAATGGAGCTCCACCTGGGACTGCGTGTGATGCAACATAATCGGGATGGATGAACGGAGATATTTTTGTTAAAGTTCTAACATATTTCCAGGAACATGCACACTGTTCCAAAGAAAATCCAGCTGTACTAATAATGGACAATCATGAATCACATATTACGATTTTCAGTCTAAATTTTACGAAAGATAACGGAATTGTTGTTGTAACCCTGCCCCCCCCTAAACTAGTAACAAAATGCAGCCTTTAGACAAAACTGTGTTCAAGTCACTTAAAAATTTCTTCAATGTGGCTGCAAATGATTGGATGCTGTGTAATCTAGGTCATACAATCTCTATCTATGAGATATCTTCTTTGCTTGCACTGCTTATTGTAAGTCTTTCACTCCACAAAATATTACAAAAGGTTTTTCACCAACTGGAATATGGCCTTTCAATAGAGATATGTTTTGGGAAGAAGATTATTTGTGTTTGTACGTGTCAGATAGGCCTTGTTCTACTGAAAACTATTTCCATGGTCATATCAATAAAACTGAAGACCAGACAGACAAAACCCAAGAATGATAAGTTGTGGATCTTGCCATTAGTAGATCAGAAACACCGACTGCAGGTTGTTCAGCAACTGTTCATACACCATGCACTAGCTCTAAACCTGAGAGGAAATACATTTCTCCTCAAGAGATAAAACCTTACCCCAAGCTTGGTCCAAAAAAAGAAGTAAGAGTAGGAAAACGGAAAAAAAAAGTTATGTTCTAACCACGCCAGTAAAAAATGCTCTTGTTAAGCAATTAGAAAGTAAAAAGAGGAAAAAAAAAACAAGAAGGTATTGTTTTCAAAACAAACTACCTCCTACAAACTCCAGAAGATGACAAGGATCCAGATTATTTTGTAGCTCCAGCTGATCACTGAAGTACTAAGAATGAGATATCCACACATAACATGCGTGAGACAAGCAGTATCTGAATAAATGTTAATGTTTTAATCAAGGAGGATGAACTGAAACTTAAATATATTCTGTTGGAGAAATCTAAATTTAAATGAAGTCGAATGTGACTAAAATAAACTATATAGGGTGAAAATTGCTTGCATCATTTGGAGTGTTTCATTGTACCCCAGTATGTGTTTCATTGTACCCCAGCATACGGGGTACAATGAAACACTGTGAGACATTTACTTTTTGTTATTTTTCAATCATAAAGATATTGTTTAGAACCTAATAAAAATTTATTTAGATGAGGAAAATACAAGTTTAAAAGTATGCATTAATTATACTTTTGTGCATGCAAAATTGTGGATAGGAAAAAATAATTAGTAAATTTTGTTTCATTGTACCCCGTCTTCCCCTACAATTTGCATTAGTGTTTTTCAAGTAAATGCAAATAATTTTATGTTTCATAAAATGTATGGTTTGCAAAAAGCATTAAAAAAACTCATTTAATTTAGAACTTCGAGGACAAATGGTTTTGAATACTTGTTTTTCACCACTTCAAATGTGCAAGAACCTTCATAGTATGAGTCTTGAAAAACTTAAATAAATAAGAATGGAGTGTTTGTACATTGAATATTTTCAACCCATTTCAAGTTTTCTATCCGTTTTGGACCCTTCTGATGCCAAATCCGCCTCTTGCGCGTTGGGTGTACATCTGTCTTCATGTATGTGCCCTATACACGTCCACACTCTTTAATATATTTTCATGGAAATTTACACACAGTGAGAACTTATCTTCGTTTAGTGAGTGAACTTAGTTGCGAAAGTCTGTCTGTCCGTCTTTCTGTTCTATGTTCGATTTTGTGTTTGTGTGTTTGTGCAGGCATCACATGAATTTTATTCCTATATTTGATTGCAATGTATTTTATTTTAAACATTATCTATCAGTTTAGAGAATGCAATATGAAACATTTCTTTATTGTTATATTTAGATGAGTTTCATGCTAAAACACCTGAGTAAGTATACTTAAATCAACCCTAATCTGGTAGTTTTGAAAAAATTGGAATGTATATTGAGTATTACGATTAAACAATACTGCTAAAAAAGCAATTACTTAAAAAAAATATTTTTTAAAAATGGAATTTCTGCTTTGATACTTCATTTATTTCGAGTATTATTTCTGTTGTTTGCGCAATGTAAACGATTTTCGAATATTTGGACAGACGATATTTCTCAACGAACGGGAATGAAACGGAAACTCGTGTTGGTTGATCACGTGCAATAATATTTTCTGTTTCTTTTGATCTGAATTAATATTACATTTCTAAATTTTGTGCACTTTTTAGTTGTAAGTTGGGACAGCTGCGAGATCAAGAGGTAAAAAGGAATCACAAATTAATATATTTAGAACAACGTAATCCAGACGTCTTTTATTTTGTTTTATTTCGCTGTTTTCTTTTGTTTTCTGTTTTAAATATTTATTATTTTAATAAATTGTGTTTCTTTTTCATCGAACGCAACACCACCACAAAGTATTCGACTTAAAATGGCAGGTAAGTCAGAATAAAACAAATTTTACGTTTAATTATGCCATTATTGAAAGAATAATAATATTTAAAACAATTCGAACTAGAACTTTTCAAACATTAAAAAATTCTTTGTCATAATGACAGGAGAAGGTTGCGAAATTCCACAATGTCGCATGCCGTATGCAAGAATGCCACCAGTAAAAAAATATTGTTTAGTTGACTATGAGTGCAAGAGCACTCGCCGTAAATAGTCGGTTTTATTAATTGAGTTGAACATGAAAAGAACTTAAGAAAGGGAATTCCAAATCTCCCTTAAAATCGTCTTTTGTAGTAGTAACCTTAGTGTCGAATTTCGCCATTTTGTAGCTTTGTCATGTAGCAAGTGTGCGATATATGTGAAATATATTACATGCATGTGTAGGATTTGTGTCCATAGTAAATTCTAGAAATTATAAAGATGTTAAAAGGTGTTAAAGTATTATTTTATTCTACGAAAATTGTAAGTGATTATATATTTTGATCATGTCTTCAATCTAGAGTGAACCAATTCAAACCGAGTAAGGTCGGGTATTTTGCTAGTAAATTATAAACGGATTTAAATAAGGTATGAAAAGTTAGAAACTACACTGCCATGAATTGATCATAGAGGAGATATAATAGTAGAGTGAGCTATGGCAACCTTTTTATGTCCGCATGATCATGTGACTAAAATCAGCAGTCACGTGACTCCTTCTCTCTTCGCGCATATTGTTTGCGCATTCCTTCTTCCCTAGCAAGTAGCAAATGCATTGAATACTCATGTTAAAATGTGTTTACGGTGCTGCGTATATGGATGTAATTCCAAATTTATTAAAGGTGGAAACATTACATTTCACAGGTGAGCGAAAAACTTTTCTTTCACATTTGTATTTTTCAATACTTTCTACAAGGTGTCCTAAAACGTACTCCAACTTTAAAAAAAATTATTGCCCGTGTTTTTTTTAATTATTGAATTTTATCTCTCGTCTGCTTATATTTTTATCGACACTTTAATTTTTATCGTTTGATTTTCTTCGCACTCAAGTTGTGCGATAATAAAGTTCCACGTCATTTTGTTCATCATTGCAAAATGAATTTATCACGCATTCATGGAATTTCGCTGTTTGAGGCTTATTCATCGACGCCATCTTAAATTTGGCTATTTTGATTAAAAAGTCGCCAAGGGAGACCGTACAATCATATTTTTTTCCCGACGTTATGTTAAAAATGCTTTTTACCATTAGCATAAAAATAATTGTTTTAAAGTTTGTTGATTTTGTACAACAAATTCACGAATCGTCAGTACAGGAACTTTTAGGACACCCTGTAGTATGATAAAAATGGATATTCTAACTTTGGAATTAATAAATACAACTTGCGGACATTTCCCGTTCTATGAAAAGATTTCATACATTTGCAATCAGTATGTATCTAAAATAATGTGTGAAACAAAATAACGGGTGGAGTGTGTTTCTAATTGTAAATTGAAATTTATACTGATTTAAAATATTAAAAATGGTTAACCGAAATGTAAAACTTGTGCTAAATCGTTCTCTGTTTTGGCGATTATGCTTTGGCAACTAAGAGTACTATATTCTTTCGTGTCTCACGATAAAAATGTTATGAATTTGGTAACATCAATTTAAGTACATCACATAAATTACTTTCTTGCTGAGAAAAATTGTTTTGTACCCACCCATCTGTGCAAACTGTAATTACATAAGAAAAATATTTGAAATAAAAGATAACGTTTGAAATTTTTAACTATAATATATTAAATAAAATCAATTTGTTAAAAATGGGATTAAAGCATTTTCTAAGCCGTATTATAATTGTGAATTTGTATTTATGATTTTTTAGAACTATGTAAAACAGTTTATATTTACTTGTAATAAGAATTTGTAAAGATGTGCACCTGCTGAAAATTCATTTATTCAGTTCTTATGTATTTAAAATTTTTATTTTGTTCCATTTATTAGTTTTCCCAAAGATGAAGAAAGAAGAAAATAGTTTTAATTAATTAATCGAAGAATTATGTTTCTGTCTTTTAGTTCATTTAAAATGTGATGAATGTGACAATAAATTTTATTCGCTTACTGTTTCTTATTTATCTTTTGTATTTATTAAATATTGATTTCACACACAATAAGTAATAAAAATTCAATTTAAAAATATTTACCAAACTTTTGTACATGCTTAAAAGCATAAAAATTGTCAAGATTTATTTACATCATCACTTTGATTAATTCAAATTCATATATGGACACACAGCTACAACTTAATTAGTTTTTGAACCAGAAATCTAAAATTGCAAAATAGCTAACATCAAGGGTATTGTTTAAAATAGTTTTCTTCAATCTTAAAGATTATATGTATAACTTTTTTTGTTAATATTTTTATGCGTAACACTTTGAATAAATTTGTGGTTATGGAAACTTAAGCAATTAAGAATCCATTATATCAATGAAAGCTTTAGTGGTAACCCAAACGTCATTTGAACAGGGAACCTTCTAATCTGTTTTCAGTATTTTTATTTTATGCATCAGTAAAATATTTATTCATGCAGTCATTTCCAAACATGGGCATTTATTTTTCAATTTATTCCAACTCATGCTAACCTCAATAAATTTTTCCAAAAGTTTGAAATATTTTCTGAAATTAAATCAGATAATTTCTCCACACCTAATACAGTTGAAGAACTATATATAAAATATGGAATTAATCTATTGACTACAATTTATTTATCTTAAGTGTACTGGTTAACCTTAATCCTAATGAGAACTTAATTCTATAATAAAACTAAAAACATTAAAAAGTGATACGAATTCAAAAAATATTCAGAAGTGAAAAAGCAAATATCCATTTGCATTGCCCAAAAATGTTAAAACGTAACTCAAATTCCAGAAATGCTCAGTATTATGCTCGTCGAATGGCTAACTTTTTCAAGAAAATGTCGCCAAGAGGGGCGATAAAAGGCTAAATCAAGCAACCAAGCTGAATTTTAGTGGAGCAGTCACGTGACTACTGACAACATGTTGCGGACGCTTTGCGAAGCTCTTCTCAATAGCGATGCTCAGTCTACTTATATTAGAAGTCTATGGAATTGATAGAAGTAGAAATTTCACCTCTTGCCTGGGTCATCTAATGCGGTTATAAAAATAGATGTGTGATCAACAAATATTAATACAATAATATATGTGCTTAAATCTTTCTATTTCTTGGTACATACTGTGACATTGCACATTTTATTTTTATATATAACTGACCTATGTCAGTGTACGTCTACCTCGTGGACACAACTCCTGCAATCTCGGTCTGCAATGGACGCATAACCCCCACAAAAAGCCGTTAATAAGTCGCTGAACCCAGGGTACGGGTGCGAGAGGAAGCTCCCTGGCCGAAGAACTGTGAAAAACAAACACATTAAGATGCCAAAGTGATCGTCTTCTTGGGTTGGCAGAAGGAAAATCTGCAACTAAACAAGACAGTGTGAAACAACAAACGTTTCTGAGCACATTAAGCAGGCAGGCTTTCTCTCAACTCTCTCTCTCTCTCTCATCTCTTCAAAACAAAAACTTATAAAAACCTTGAACGTCCAGATTCAAAAGGAGAGAGAGGAGTCGGTTAGACTCGGATGGAAGCAGACTAAACATTTGATTTTTCGTGCGGTGCGCACTACGGTAAACGGGGTAATGCGGGACTCCGATCCCCACCCCCGAGAAAAGATGCATCGTCTTTTCCCCCCATTTTGACGTGAGGTAGATATGTTCACCTCCCTGTGTGCGATCAAATGTCCACATCTCCGATTAGATTTGAGGCAGATAGATTCGCATTTCACTACATTCGCGTAGTTTTCCCTCCTTTTTTGGTGTCTTGTGATATCATCAGCGCTTCCCCATTGCACCACCGGATATACTCGTTCTCGTTTTGAATAAAAGATTTTGAATATGAAAGTGCTTTTGGTCTTCCTTAGAGGTATGTGGTTTTAATTATTACTTCCTAGGTGATCTCATGGAGCAAACGAAGAAAAGGACTCCTGGTTATTGTCAACTCTTTGTATACCTATCGATCATTCCTTTTAGGCCAAACGCGATTAACGCAAAGATTCCTTCGGTGGAGTGGTCGTTCACGGTAAGACGTTTGTCGCCAACTAATTTTTATCGCCAAATCAAGATGGCGACCGAATTCCGTAACAGCAAATAGGGTTGCCATATTAAAAACGGCAGATGTGAAGAAAATATGGTTACCATATTTGGCGACAAATCGCCTTCTTACCGTGAACAACCACTCCACCATTCCTTCCAAATTAAATTCTGACAGTACCTTAATTTAATACCACGTCTATACCAAGTCATACGACACATACGATAGCTGTTGTTATTGAAATTTAGAGTTGAATGTAATTATGAATAGCAGATCTAATAAACACTCGTGTCATTAGGAAAACATATGGTACTACTTATCTCAAGCAAACTAAATACATTGACTGACGAGAGTAAGTGATTAATAATGCATTAACTGCCATTTATGCATAAGCTATAGCCAACGTAATTAAGATTCAGACCATGCAAATGACTTGACTTTGGAATTAACGCATAATAATGGTGTTTGATGCAAAGAGGAAAATTTTTTTCCAAATATCCACGATCAAAAGTAGTATCAAGCGGAATTTTAAAAAATCTATTTAAAGATTCCTTTTGTTGATCCACTTCAAATCTGTGAAGAAAGAAAAAAAAATGTCGATCTTTTAATTAATTATGGTACAGACAATTTTTTATTCTTGATTATGGCCACTTTCATCCTAATAAAGTCCCAGATGACACTGTTTGCAATTTTCGTGTCTTTCAGAAGTCTTGTCTACAAATCTTTCGTGTCATCATTTGTGTACATCTAGCTTTGTTTTGTCGAAAAATAGGGTAAATATTAACAATGCCAACTTAAACAGTTAAATAGGGCATTGTCTGGTTACCAAGAGAACTGCTCCAGACAGAAAGTCTGTACTTGTTTTTGCTCTAGAAACGAGACGTCCATTTTCCACAGAGGATTCTTGAAGCATTTGAGTTTGTCACATCGGCGCACTTGTGGCTGATTTGGTACTTTTCCTAATTTTTATTCTAAAATATTTTAAATTAAACTTTTATTTAAGATAGAAATTTTTGAACAATTATGCCAGACATTGTGGAATCTTTAAAGTAAAGTTTAAGAAGTGTATGCTGGAATAAATGTACAAATGTTCAAAATTAAGAGAATTTTCACTTTTGGGCTATTATCTCCAGCAACGCTGTTTTTAGGTCCTAGTTCTAGGAGGTGGAAGTCGAGTTGCAATTGCCCTTCCAAGAGGTCAATGCGAACCGCATTCTGGTTTTTGATATATTATAGAGTTGGATATTTTGCTTCTGGAACGAGTTTCCAGAATTAAATTATGGATGTAGATTTGTGCTGCATTTGCACACACTGTCTGATCCTCTTTCATCTTCTCTTACTTAGCTCATGCTACACTTAGTCAATTTAACAAAATTCGTGAAAAAATTCTAAAATAATAAATAACCGGATTGAAAATTTCAATAGGAACAGAAGTTAAATCAACGAATAGCCGCATAGCACACCTGCTCTATAGGGTTTTAATCGGGAGATCTGGCTGGCCTATCCATCCTGCGAATATCCTCACTTTCCAGATTCTCGTCGACCAGATGAGCCCTATGTGGTAACGTAATGGAGATGCCTAGAAACATACTGTGATATGACAATCACATCAAATATTGTTTGGCCCCAAAAGCAGGGAAACACAACATACAAGCTATTTGTGTCAATGTCCAGTCCTCTAACAAATCCCTGAACTTGAGGAGAAACCAAGTTCATCACCCCTCGATTCCGAGAAACTGGAACGGTTGCGCTTTCACCCTTCACCCAATGGGGTTGATATCTGAAGTGATGCAAAGTTACTCGGCCAATCCAAGGATTGACCCCCTGGCAAGGTCGGGGTTTAGCACCCTGAATATTGGGGGAAGGTCAGACGGGGAGACCTACAGGAAAACGCCAACGCTAAAAAAAAGGGACGGAGGCTTTTTCGGTTGTGACCAGCCATTTTCCAAAAATATGGTAACTCTACAGTAAAACGATGTACCATCGACGAATTGAAGGAATGAAAAGTAAACGAAGCTACCAAACAGAATACGGCTGCCTTTAATGTGTCGTTCACCAATAATAGAAACCTCTAGATTCCAGAAGGAAAGAACCACCTGATTCCAAAAAAAGGAACCTACATATCCCGATGCCTTACTTCAACCTGGCGGTCACCATATATAAAGGTCTGTCCGTATTTCTATCCGATACCGATTGAGAACTCCACTTATTTCCGATCGAACCTGAGGTCAAAACTGGATATTGGTATTCAGATCAAAATTGGGTATAATAACCAGTACGCATACAATTGGAACTTATTGATTTAAAACAAATTCATTATTAAAAATGGAATTTGATGAGATTTCTGCAGATTAAAATGCTTCTGAAATGATTAATTTCTGGCGTTCTTTACACTGTGAATATTTTCCAGAACTAAAAAAAATTGCAAAAAATTATACATGTCGTTTCGGAACGACATATTTATCTTAACAAGCATTTTCATCCATGAAAATTATCAAAGTAAAACGAGGTCGCGAATGACTGATTCAAATTTGAAGAATTCTCTGCTGTTTTCTGTAACTGATTTAACACCAAACATTGTAAAACTAGCGAAATCCAAACTGGTAAGTAATATTTATGTGTTGTTATAAATAGTTTTATATACAATAATTGAATCATTTAAAATGTTAATTATGTCTTCAGCATACTTTTTTAATAAGGTTATTAAGGATATGCCAGGAGACCAATGAAAGTAAAAAGGTAGAAAAGGTGCGTGAGTTGTATGGTGCATTTGAACTCGTATGTGAAAAAATTTGACGCATTGTATGTAAAAGGTTGGGCATCACTGTCATAGAGCCTCTGCCAAAGACTTGGAGGTCTGTGCACCCATATAACATGATGCTTGCCCATACCATCAAACCTACACTGCCATAGTGGCCTCTTTCTCGGATGTTGGAGGACAGGTAACAGGCACTTGTTCTCTCCAGATGAACGTATGACGAGAATAAGGCCAGATGCACACATCCGGTTTTTCAACGTGCGGTGCCGCTGTGGCAACACAAATGCGGTCTTGGATACATTAGATACAATTGAGTAGTACACACATACCTGCGACAACGCATGTCCAACTTGCGTGCAATTTGTACCGCAGTTCCCCACGGCTCCGCATCTCGCCGCACACGCTTCTTCGGTCTCAAGTACCTTGTTTTCATAAATAAATGGAATATAAATAATAGTTAATAAATATATGTATCCAGTAACGTCTATTTTGCTTCAAAAAATATTTTTTGCACACCAAGAACGAGAAATAAACACGTTTCTTGGATAGAATATACATCGCAAATGGCGCGAAATGAGTACTTGCGTCATTTCACGGTTATGTGTGCATAGTTGGGCTTCGATGCCGCCGTGGCGCCGAATCGGAATGAAAAATCGGATGTGTGCACCGGGATTAAGTGGTTAGACTCAACCGGGACACGTCAGTGAATAGAACGGTCCCCTACTGATCTCTGGTCCAAAGTCAATGTTCTTTCCATCATGATAAACGGGCTCTTTTGTGCGCAGAACTAAGCTGTTACTACATTAATCAGCAAACAGCAGGTCTTGTAAACAAACCTCTCTCATGGAGTCTTCTGGAAACAGTAATTCTTGAAACTCGGCTTCCTGTGGCCGCACGAAGGTCAAGAGAGATGAAAAGCTGTCCCACTTATGTTACGCCTCTCGCTGTACGGACAAATACCGAACTTCATTGGCAGTCGTGATTCTTGAACGACCTTGCCAAGGCCTTCTCGCTACAGATCCGGTATCCTTAAACTGTTTTTGTAAGTTGAACACGACGCTGGGTGCTGCATTCAAGGTCTCTAGGAATCTGCACTTGAGACTGCCCTGCTTCCAGTCTCCCGACGATTCGTCACCTCATTCCATCATCCAAACATTAGTGGTTACACATTTAAACTATTTGCTTTTGAATTTCACTCCGATTGCTTAAAATAAACCACCACGAAATTAGCGGAGGTGTGAGAGCGAACAAAGAGTTGAAATTGTCACGAACACTTAAAAAGTCTGTTCCTCTAAATGCACCAACCACACACACGCAAGTAAGCTTACCCACGAGTACGCTTACCTATTAGGACGGTTTTTCAACGTGTGGCCCCGCTGTGGCAACGCAAGTGCGGTCTGAGATACATTAGATCCAATGGAGTAGTACATAAATGCCTCCGGTGCCGATGCGGCGACGCACGTCCAACTTGAGTGCAATTTGTACCGCAGTTCCCCATTGCGCCGCAGCTCGCCGCACATGCGTTTCCGGTCTAAAGTACCTTATTTTCATAAATAAATGGAATATAAATAATAATTAATAAATGGTTGTATCCCATAAGGTCTATTTTGTTTCAAAATATACTTTTTTTTATACCAAATAAGCGAAATAAACACGTCTTCTTCGATAGAATATTTATCGCAAATGGCTCGAAATGAGTACTTGCGTCATTTCACGGTTATGTGTGCATAGTTGGGCTTCGGTGCCGCAGCGGTGCCCCTCGTTGGAAAACCGGATGTGTGCACCGGGCCTGAGACACTAAAGATTTGCATCTTTGTTTGGAGCATTTGTTTTATCTTTCGTAGAGTACTTTTCGATAAATTCGTCAAAATATGAAAATTCTCTTAATTTTGAACACCAGTGTAGGAAGAAAAATTGTTTACTAATATAATGTAGTTTCGCAGGGACTGTAACATTGTAGAAAATTCAGAAATGCTTCAATTTTGAGAAAATGTTTTATTTTTAAGTTAAAGTGGTAAAGTTTCTAAAAAATTGTAATTGTCTTTTTAATTGTGTTTCTTACGAAGTACATTCCATTTTCAAAATTTATTTTTTGATTGATTCATTTGGTCACTGCAAAACGCAAGCTATCGGATATTAGATAGCTTTATTACTTTTTTGAAGCAAAATTTTTTTTAATGTAATAGATCATGTGAGATTGTGAAAAAGAGGTGACCTGTTTCAAGTTTTTTTTGTTTTTAATCTTTGTTCCTTTTCATTTCTCCAAAAAAGTGATATGATTGTTAATCATGAAATTTGAAAGACTTTTATAAATATTAAAAATATACCTTGCAATATTATAAAGCTTGTTCGCATGATATCTGTATATTTAAATTTCTTTGCTAGTTTGTCAAATTAATTTTTAAAAATGGTAAATAGAAAACTGCAATGCTACTAATTTGCTTATCGATCGATGTTTTAAAACAAAGTATTAAGATAATTTTGTACAGGTAATCTACACTTGTGTGTGTATATGCTAGTAAAAAAAAAGACACTTCAATTCATAAACAAAAAATAATCTTTATACGCTTTCTAGAGAAGTGTTTCACAACCTTTTTTGGTTGACGGCCCACTAAAAATATCTGAAATTATTTGCGGTACACCTAAATATAAAATATGTAAAAGTCGTATGATACAAAAAAAATTTAATTACAAAATTTATTCAATGAGAGGGCTGAGCCTGTTTTCTTGAACAAATTAAATCAAAACGAGATTCAAAGTCGCCTGATAAGTTCGCATTTCATCGTCTGAACTTTTAAAAGTCTTTCTCGCTTTTTGGACTTGATTTCTGTCAATGCTGAAAATCGAAATTCACAGAACCACGAAGATGTAAACGGCAAAAGAATTTTAATAGCTTTCAAGCTGATTGCAGGGTACAAATTTTTGACGGAAAGCCAAAACTCATCCAAATTTTTCTCGAAGAATGTTGAACGGTAAAACTTATTGTTTCTGACATCAATGAGCTCTTCTTTTTCTGTTGTTGTCAAATTTGGTGTCTTGCAAATTACAAATGGGTTGATGAACCTTTCATATTCGTTAACTGAAAGCGAATGAAAGTAGCTAAAAGCTACTTTCATTCGCTTTTCGCTCACTTAAAAAGTGAGGTTTGAAGTTCGTAAATGGTGGTTATAATTTCGTCTGCAATTTTTTTTCGACTGAAATTCATTGACACCCGGAAAACAGTCAAAATTTCCTTTTGAAATTTCAGATTTCCACAGCTTTAATTTTTCTTCAAATTACTTAAGTTTTGATGTTGATGTGGCGATATTCTCGGATGGACCTTGAAGACTTAAAATTCAGAAAGTTAAGCTTTTCAAACAAGTCCGAAAGAAATTGAACTTAAGGCCACCAAATCTCGTGTCGAAGAGAAAATCCAAAAGATGTTTTTTCGACCTCCAAGAACAAAATCACCTCTGCTTTAAGGTGTATAGTCGTTTCCAAACCTTTCCCTTCGAAAGCCAACGTACTTAGGTGTGATATAAGAGAGTTTTGTAGTCGGAATCCATTGCGTTGCACAGCTGAGAGAAAATTCGGGATTTAAGAGGTTGACTCTTGATGAAATTGACCACTTGGATTACTTGGTTCGGAACAGCTACACTCTACGTTTATGAGCGATGGCAACGGCCTTGACGATTTTTTTGGCGCACTTCTAAAGTCGGCAAGGAAATAATTATTTCCTAACTCTTTTCCTGTCACAAATTTTTTTCTTTTTACAACACACTTTTTAAACACATTTCAGAACAATTAAAAAGTATATTTAAAAAAAACTTTCACAAAAAGTAGTAAGCTTAAGCACATATCAAAACACCTTTGTGAACCAACAGAGAAACTAAGCTACGAATGTTGGGTAAGAATACCATGTAACTTATCAATTACACTAAATACAGTGCGAATGTTGAAAAGGAAAAAGATTTACAAAAGAAAAAAGCAAGAAATAATACAACCTGATAACGTCAGAATTCTTTCGAAAAAAAAAATAATAAAAACGAAAATGGTTAAAAAATAACAAAACTCTTAATTCTTTCGTAAAAACTATTACAATAAAATAAAAATTCCACAACTGTCAAAATACAAATAAGTGGACCAATGGTATCACAGAAAACGATTTAAAAGCACCAATGCATTCAAAAGATATTTTAAAAACAAAATAACCAATGGGAGGAAAGAAAGAATTTCAAACGAATCAATGAAATCAAACGACTTTAACGGATTTCGAAAGAATTTTCTAGAATATTCAAAATGAAAGTTTCCGTTTGCCGAGGTTGCCATGAAAACCAAAACAACAGTAACGAAAGATGGGTTGCCTTAATTTATCGTAACTCGCTACTAGAAGTGCGCCAAAAAAATCGCCAAGCCGTTGCCATCACTCATAAACATAGAGTGTAGCTGTACCCTTGGTTCATTACAATTAACATATCTGGAGTTAAAGATTTTGCATGCAGTGGACGCTTATAATATTTGTATTTTCTTGGCGCACAAGTGTGATAAATCCTTTTTAGTTTCCTAACATTGATGGACATCCGTCTGTGCAAACACCAACGCAGTTTTTCCACAGCCAACCAAAGTTTGAAATATTTTCTTCCACAAGCTTAAATATGTCTTTTCCTGTCGTCGTGCTCTTTAAATCTTTGCAGAAAAGATACTCACTCAATAATTTGTCATCTTTAACAAATCGAATGAAAGCAAGGAGCTGTGCTTTTCCACTGATATATGTCGACTCATCAATCCGAAATTATCAGAGTTCACTGTCGTGCGATTCGAAATACTGTACAATTTGTTTTTTTTTTAAGTGTGAAGATAAATCTTCGATTATGCGTGATATTGTGTCATTGGATAACGGTACTTTCTTGACCTTCTCTGTCGATTCCTTTCCCAGCATTGTTTCGACAATGATAGCTAATGCTGGTGCAATGATGGACTCGACATCAGTGTAATTTTTTGCGTTGTGCTATTAATTGTGCAACCCTGTAGCTGGCAATCAACTCCTTTTTTGGCATCTTCATATAGTTTTAGAAGTTTTTTGCTGTTTAATTTTATTGCTGCAATATTATCTGGGTTTATTTTTGACCTCTGGGTGTGAAGAGAGAGTTTCCAAATGTTTTTTCAGTTTACTAGGAACGACAGCTTCATTTGCAATTTTCTTTTTGAAGACTACACAGAATGGTATTGAGGGTCTTCCGTTTCAATTGCAATGAATACGAATTAGATGTTGTCATAATTATACATCCGTTTGTTTCTTTGTTTATCTTCTGTTTGTGAAGCACCAGATGTTATTAAATATTTGTTCATTATGGCTTAATGAATAAAACATTTGTTAATTACACTGGTGTCCAAAATTATCTTTACATGCATAGAATCACGGATTTCTCAGAAAATGTGAACTATAATTTTATGAATTTGTCTGAAATGAGACATAACGTCATAACACACAAATACAAAGGACACAATTTAAGAACACTGCATGTGATATCAAACTAGCATGAAACCATAAAAATGGACGAAAGCAACTTACGGCGATTGGACGAAACCAACTTTCGGCGATTGGACGGAACCAACTTTCGGTGATTGGACGGAACCAAATTTCGGTAATAGGTCGGAACCAACTATCGGGAATGCTAATAGGTCGGAACCAACATTCCAAGATTGGATGACACCATCTTACAACGATTTGACGAAACCAACTATCAGCAATAGATCGGAACCAGCTTTTGACAATTGGTCGGAACCAGCTTTTGACAGTGGGATGGAATTAACTTTCGACGATTGGAATGTATATTGCATACGTTGTTTACATTATTCCACTCTACAAGTGCTTAATATCTACTTCTCTGACCCATATCAAATCGATCAAGAGTTTGAAGATATTAGACAGAAGGGCTCACCGTTAAAAGCCTACATCCGACATAAACGGGAGCTGAAACAAAAGGAACAAGTTAAATTGATACCAGATTAATTTACTACTATTATTGAATGATTCTCAAACACTTCAAATGAAACGGAAAATTGAAAGAATTTGTGAAAATTGACAATCTACGCTTAAATGGACGAATCAACAACATCAATTTCGTAATCCATAGCCAGAGCTCTGCCACTTACGAATGCTGCTATACTACATGGTTCACAGCAATACAATCACACTAAAGAAATTTAAAGACTTACTTATTTCACAAATCTTTTGATTTTAAGAAAGAGCCAATTTGAATCAACGTCAATTACAATTGTGAAAAAAATAATATCAAATAAAAAATGCGGGAAAACAAAATTTAAAAAGATTATTTTAGTAACCGTTGAGGAAATTACTAATACTATTTCAAAGTTACAAAACCCATGCAATTTTAATTATTTGTCAAAACCTTCGCGGCACATTTGACAATCTCTTTTGGCACACAGGTTAAGAAACACTGTTCTAGAGAGTGAAAGTACAAATAGGTTTACAGCTAGCACACTCTGGATGTTGATGGCTGAAGTACAGGTGACATCATGTCATAATGGCCGCTTGAAAGTTGATTCCATGATGGGGCTAGGCTTGATTTCTGTCTAAGTGATATTTCCTTATTACTTTTCTGGTACAGCTACACTCTACGTTTATGATTGATGGCAACGGCTTGGCGATTTATTTTGACGCAATTCTAGTAGCGAGTTACGATAAATTAAGGCAACCCATCTGTCGTTACGGTTGTTGTGGTTTTCATTACAAACTCGGCAAACGGAAATTTTCAATTTTCATTTTGAATAATCTAGGAAGTACTTCCCAAATCTGTTAAAGTCGTTTGATTTCATTGGTTCGTTTGAAATTTTTCTTTACTCCCATTGGTTATTTTTATTTTAAAATATTCTTTGATTGCATTGGTCCTTTTAAATCTTTTTCTGTGATACCATTGGTCCATTTATTTGTACTTCCGACAGTTGTGGAATTTTCTTTTATTATATTAGTTTTCACGAAAAGATTAAGAGTTTCCTTTTTTTGCCATTTTCGTTTTGATTATTTTTTACGCAAGAGTTCAGACGTTATCAAGTTGCATTATTTCTTGCTTTTTTTCTTTTATAAATCTTTTTCTTTTTCAACATGCCAATTGTATTTAGTGTTATTGATAAGTTTCAGGGATATATATAATACCCTGATATTCTTACCCAACATTCGAAGTTCAGTTCTGCTGGAACACAATTGTATTTTGTAATGTATTTACTTTTTGTGAAATTTAAAAAATACATACTTTTCAAAACGTTTTCAAATGTGTTTTCAAGTTTTTATTTTCCGTTGTGAAAAGAAAAAGATTTTTGAAATAATTCTTTCCTTGTCAAGTTTAGAAGTGCGCCAAAAAAATTGCCAAAGCCGTTGCTACCACTCATAAACGTAGAGTGTAGCTGTTCCACTTTTCTTTAGGAGGTAAGTTCGAAATTTTATTCATAACTTGCAATAATTTCAATTAATTATACAGAACTTTGTAATTTCTTAGATAAACAACTCTGCATAATTTTTTGTGTGTTTAATTAAGTTTCAAACAATTTTTTGTTCCAGAAACATGGGTGTCTATTACTGGAAACACATTTCAGCTATAAAGCAAGTAATAGAACCCTTGTTTAATACTTAATTATTTCATTATTTTTATTTCCCTTCAAGTGATGCCTTTGATGGTTTAGTAATTTATCAAGAATAATATCTCTGTGGAAATTTTATTTATTATTATCAAGGAACTAGTAATAGACATGAGAGTCTATTTCATGAATAAAAATTATTTATTATTTTCTTTGTGGTTTCTCATTCTACTGTTTTGCTTATATATAGTGTTCCAAAATTCACGGAAGATTTGAATTTTTCACCATCTGTGTGTTAAAGTGTAGCCAAAAAAAAAAAACTAGACAGCATGGCTGCTGACAGTTCAGTGTTATTAAAAATGGAGCGCTACACGAAAGAACAACGCGTTTTCATTGTTTAGCAATATTTGAAAAGCAATGAAGGGGCTTTTGCAGCTACAGTTCGCAATTTTCGTACAAAATATGCGACATGATAATCCAATGTTTTGTGCCTAAATTGCAAGATATGGATGTGGACGACATATGGTTTCAACAAGACGGTGCCACATACCATACAGACCGAGAAACAATTAAATTACTGTATGAGTCATTTCCTGGTCGCGTAATTTCCCGTTTTGGTGATCAGAACTGACCGCCCAGATCATGCGATTTAACGCCGTTGGACTTTCTTTGGGGTTTTTTGAAGTCTAAGGTTTATGACGACAATCCCAAGACCACCTACGACTTGAAGGAGGAAATTGAGAGCTGCATCAACAAAATTCAGCCACATTTGTGCAAAACGGTCACGGAAAAATTTCAACAAAAGAGTACGTATGTGCCAGCCTTAGAGGCGATTTACCCGATATTCTATTCCATACATAACCCTATATTATATACTTTATGAATCAATAAAAAATGTACAATTTTTAATTATAAACCTTTGTTTTCTATCAAAATTACTTCTTGCGTGAATTTTGGGACATATTATTTAATGATTAATGTTTTTTTTTGCAGACCATTAAATATATTATTATAACTATTTATTTGTTTGTTTTTAGATAAGCGCCATTGGTCCTAAGTCATTAAAAATCTGGAAGTATTCTGAAGAAAATTTGTTGAATACTATTAGTGGCGTCAATCATGGTGTCCCAATAGCGAGTGCTGCTAAAAAACACGGTGTGTCACGAATAACCTTAAAGTATAAAGTTAAGGGGAAATCGACAATACACCGAAAAAAGGGCCGCATTCAACACTAAGTGCTAATGAAGTACCGATAATTTCTGACTGGATAGTAAATCAGTAGCAAATGCTGGATTCCCAGTTTCCAAAAGCACCGTATTGGATAGTGTACAGCAGTTTATTAAATAATATAAAAGGGAAAGTCTATTTGTAAATGATTGTCCTGGCCGAATGTGGTTAAATTTCGTTGCCGGAAGATGAAGCTGAGTGGATTACTTCAGAAAGCAGTATCGATGATGTTAGATAAAAGAAACTTGTTATAAAAGTGTGTTTGTTTTTTAAGTATTGTTTAATAAATCACTATAAGCATTGTAAAAGCACATCAGTCAATTTAATTTAAGCTGTGATTTTTCCGTTTTTTTTTCATGGTTTGAAATAATGATAGTGCATAAAGACTAACAATTGTTTAATGTGGGAGGTTGCTGTTCCAATAGAAATTGCTTAAGAATATTTTTTAATTTTGTCGCCTTCAATAAAATTATATATATTTCAAACGTTTTAGCTTAGCATTGCTTTTGCTATATTTTTTCCAATAAAATAAACTCTGTCTATTACTAGTACAAAAGAGTGATAATTGAGGATTTTTGAAAATTCTAAGTGTCCATTACTGATGCAATATCAGCTATCCGAATTTTTCATTTTTTTAGAAAAATATAAAGCAAAGTAACTATCTAGCAAACAAAATAAGATAAAAAAAAATTTGTTAGCAACTAAATCAATTTGTAAACGTTCCCTATCAAAATTAATGATGTGGTTCCCGTTATCGTTGACAAATTTCTTTTAAAGTGTTTATTACCGGTACATTTATCTTGAAAATATTTGACAGAATACAAAATATAAGAACTTAAAAATGATTTTTTTTTATTTTTACTTTTAGGTTTTTTTATTCTACAAGATTAATTAAAAAAAAAATTTATATTCATTCTCTCTTTTTTACATAAATAAATTTATTATTTTTGCATAGATAAAGTATAATTGGAAAAGATGTGAGGAGTGTGTGTGTGTAAATAAAAGTATCGTCGCTTTAAAATACAAGACCGTAGTTTGTTTCGGTTTTAGTTACTGAATATTTGAAAGGAGAAATCTCTGTAAAACGCTTTTTACGGCAAAAGGACAACTATTGCAGATAA
Organism: Metellina segmentata; assembly: GCA_947359465.1. Taxonomy (NCBI): domain Eukaryota; kingdom Metazoa; phylum Arthropoda; class Arachnida; order Araneae; family Tetragnathidae; genus Metellina; species Metellina segmentata. The sequence goes on from OX375882.1 coordinate 35,882,416, forward strand.
GCTAGCTGCAGTTCCTCGATTGCATGGTACCCTTTCTCTCAATCGCACACTTGCGTTATACTCGATTATGTAGTAAAATAGCGATGTTTACAAATGAACTTTTTCCCACCTCTATTTTCACGTATCCAGTTTGTGAAGCTGCTAGTAATAGTAAAATGAGTTTTTGTGTGTTGAAAAAAATTATTCGAAGATTTAGATAAAAAAAATATGACGAATTCTTCAGTAATTTTATTATAAATACGTGAATATTTAAATGATATGAGATGCAATATAGAAGTTTGATTCGTTTATTATGCCCATCCTAGTCTGATATTATGATTTCATAATTCATTTTACAAATTAAAAATAACTTTGTTTTAACTTTGCTTATTAAATTAGTATAATAATATAATCAGCAATTAAATACTTATTAAACGAAAGTAAATTAAAAATATTTAAATGATTATGAATGGTTCATCAAATATAAATATAAAATAAGCTTCTGAATCTTGTTCAATACGACTGATCATTCAAGATATTCAATTCTTTACCCTCAGAGCGAATGTTAGTTCGTTTCAAAATTTTGAATGCATATAAACAATAGAGAATTAATTTGTAAACCATATTTTGGCTCTTTTAATATAAAGTAATTAAGCGCTAAGTTATTAACTATTCAAACCGAGAGTATCATGAACCTATTCAAAGGAACTTTTTCCAAACTAGTCCTTGAGGATAAACAACAGATAGACAACGACGTCTTCAAAAGTATATGTTAAGTATTATAAATAATTAACCCTTTGAGGAGTTTAAGCGCATATATCTGTTCTGCAACATTCAGTCTTCTCTGTACAACTTCTGACCAGTTTTCATTTTGATGAATATAATAGTTCATAGGATTCTTTCTTTGAATGGGTGTGGTTATTTAGTCATTAAACTTTACAATGATCATCATTTCTACTTCTAAGTCAGAATTTAAGGTTTTCTTTGTTGTAAAAACAGTTATAAATTGTGCATGTATTCAAACATTTTAAATAAAATTATTAAAAAGCATCATTAAGGATAATTTAGATAATATTTTCTCAGTGGGCTCTACTGCTCCTCTGTGGACGTTGGCTGAATCTTGGTCGTGGTGGGGAGATGCTGGCTTGTGGGTAAACAGGTGGGATCGCCGAGGAGCAAGAAAAGGTAATAAAAAGATACTGAAAGACAGGTGGCAAACTCGCCTATCAACAGTTTATCCTGAAATGTGTCAAGAAAATTTGTAGTTGTATTTGCATCATTCTATAGAGTTAAACGTGGATTTAGTGCAGTTACAAGTCTTTTAACTGAAAAGGAAAACCAACTGCAAATCGTTGACCGTTGAAATTTAAGGATTCTGTTGACGAAAGTAGAGCTTAATATAGAAAATTCAACCTTTTCATTAGTGATTATTTAAAATTTTACTGATTTGATTCATACTGATCTTTAATAATAGTTACAAATCTAGTGCGTTTACGTGGAATTTTTTTAAATTTTAATAAATAGCTCTATAATTTTAGTTTCAAGTTCTTTTATTAGTCTGAGTAGTGTTAGAAAACTCTAAAATCACACACCTTCATAAATGTTTTCGTGAAATTAGGCACAAGCACGCTCACATTGAATCAAGATAATTTTTCGGAGTGGTGCCGAAAAAAATGTTTTTGGAAAGAGGGCGTTGAGCCAAATAGTTTAGCAAATTTGGTTTTGGTTGTCATGGCTTTACGAAGCGGCCACTTGCTGATATTTGCACGTGGGTGGGCACATGAACCTGGGCTGTGGATAGGGGTGCATCGGGTTCATTCATAAATGGGATACCACTCTCATGCAAAAAAAGAAATATTACAGAAGAAAATAAAGAGCGTTAATATTTGACCACAAGTTTTTTTCACTTCGACCGCCAGTCTGCGTGCCAATCGCTGTGCAGAGAGTGTTTAAATCCAATTAATTTTCCACCGACACAAACGCAATCAATTGGAGGACAACCCACGTTCAGTTTCCGGACCCGCAACTATGTCCAAATCTGATCCCGCAATCAACCAGCCCCATCTTCTCCTCCCCGGCACTTGGCGAGAAGCCGCCAAATCCGAGCAACCCCCGTGTCAGGCAGGGAAGTGTGTATGCGGGCTGCTGCCCTCAGTCGGTCTGAGTATCTTCCGAGGGACAGAGACCAAGTTGGCGTGTCTTTGAATCGAATTCGACTGCAAGCTGTTTCCCGATGCAGCAAAGCAAACCTCCGGAAGGGAAGTCCCTTCCCATGATCAACTCCTTCCTGAACCTGTGTCGGGTTTGTCCAGTACCGACGGACGACAAGGTGAGTATCGTCCTTTTCGGACATCTCCGAAATTTCACCCGCGATGCGGTTTTCTCGCCGGTTGGGGGCGTGGTAACAGTGGATCTAACGCAAAATTTAAGAAAAAAAAACCACCCAACAATCATTCAGAATTCTTCAAGACGTCCTATATTTTACGTTCCTGTAAAAACCTGATGCGATAAATCGTAAACATTTCGGTCACAGCTGAACGTGGAAGTGTTAACGAATTTTGTAGAAATAGTCAGCTGTCAGAGTGTTTAGTTCTTGAGGGACAGAGTGCGCTGTTAGATTTATGTATGCGGCAGTGTCAGTTTTTAAGGTTCTGTGTTCACCGTCAGTATTCAATATCGTTCCCTTTCCTCTAGTAAAAACTACATTTTAGCGTACGAATAAGGGCAGTATTTTAAAACAATCGAATCTACAGAATATTTTGTTTTATTATTTTCATTTCAGTTTTAATTTATCAATTCCTTTGTTGCCTAATTTTTTTTATGAGTTTGTCTTTTTTTGCCAAATAATGTAGAAGGTATTAAAATGATTATTTAGTTTATTATTTCGCTAAAATAATCTGTTTTTTGGCGTCTAGTGGTTTTAAAAATTTTGTTTCTGGCACTGATAACCACAGACAGAATTGATCGCCAGCGAATGTGCTATGCATGCCCTTTAGCCTTTAAACCTGAAATTACGATAAAACGATAGTTTTTAAATTATATAAGTACTTAATTTTTAATTAAATTTTATTTAAAACATACTCAAGGAGTTCACATTTTGTTTAATTATCAAAATATTATTTTGAAATAATGATATTTTCTTAAATAAATAAAAAATATTAAAATTAATTTTTAAGTAATTTTATTATTATAGTATTGATAGATTATTTATTATTATTTAAAATAAACTATTATTATTTAAAGACAAATTTCAATTTTTTTTAAATTGTTAGAAATAAAAATACTTTAAACGCTGATTATGCAGTTTTTATAAATATAGTTAATGGAGTTGCAAAATATATTTATTTTAAAGTATATTTTGTAAAAAATTCTTACCTGTTTTCTTTTTTAAAGTAATCTATTTTCATGTTTAGAAAAAAAATAGTTGGCATACAAGGTCCTTAGCAATCCTAAAACTACGCTACCTTAAATGTAGTTGATACTGTAATTTAATTTGGTTTATGTTTATATTGATTTAATAGCCTTACTGATAAAATCTGAATCAAGCTGCTTTCAGAATTTTAATTGGTTCAATGTGATGATAGTGCTTATTATAAATCTTTTTAAGCTTTATTTTGTTTTAATAAATGGAGTTTTAAAATAACAGTTTAATTTGAAACTGTCAGTAATTTTAAATGATGTTTCTAAATTGGTGGTGAAAACATACTATCTTCTTTGGTCATTTTGAAGCATCAGACATGCCATGTATCAAGTATTTCCAGAACTATTCTTTTGACATTTAGAACGAAACGTTTTAAAGGAATAGTAGATTTCGGAATACCCCGAATTCCCTGTACGGATACTTTATTACAGATTCTTCTTCGTTCCGACGTTGGACTATGCAGCGTGAATAATTCAACGGTTATTTTATATTCTTTTCACGTGTTCTGTGAAAGAATTTTATCCTCTTGAGATAACAGTAGGCATATGGGATGAAAGGGTGAATGTGAAATTCTGTTTTCAAATATCTTGCGATTGTGTTGCTATGAATTGCGATTTACAGGTTCACTCATGTTTTTCTGTTAATTGAAAAACAGATACAAGCCTCATTTTGTGTGCACACTTCACATTACTCATATCTAAAGAAAAATTTAAGTGTTAAATAAAACTATTGGGAATTCTTATTCAAAAACTTTTACAGATATCCACCTCAAAGGGTTAATGATAAGGATAAAGACCCATTACTTAAAATAGATGTATTGTATTTTGAACATAGCAAATTTTTTTTTGAGAGATGGTGTGCTCCTTTATGTTTGGACGACCAACTGATCTGGTGGTTAAAGTATTAGCCTCTAGATCGGAAGGATCCTGGTTCGAATCAGGATAAGAGCATACAAATTTGTAAGCCTCTAGATCGGAAGGATCCTGGTTCGAATCAGGATCAGAGCATAGAAATTTGTAAGCGTATGGTTTAGAGGCAGCTGGTGCACCTTAAATCTGTCGCGGCCTAAAGTACTCACGTTGGGTTGGTGTGGAAGTTTGGAGAGAGGGGTACCAGCTCAAGTGTTGCCTCGTCATCTGACAGTGGTTCAAAATTACGTGGTGTTGTCCTCGGATCTTTCCCTTGGGGGATTGATCCCGGATCCTCGTCAATAACCCGTTGTGTTGCTCTAATGCGACGTTAATTTAAATTATCTACCTTCCTTTATGTCTGTTGATCGTCTATAGCACTCTTAGCAATCAAAATATATCAAATAAGAGAATTTTTATGTACCTTAGAAGCCTAATTCCCTGAGTGATTTGAAATATCCGAGTAGTTTTGTCAAATCATATCGATTGGTTGAAAGAATCATGGAAAACATGCTATTGGTTAAGAAGATAAAAACTGATTAGAAGTCATTCAGGGAAAACTGCAAATTGCAAAACGGATATATGCGTGTCAACTGATCAGATGTTAATATAACTATAATATTTATGTAGCCTTAAAGATTTCAAAGAGGTGAGTCACCAGACGCCCTACTACCCCTGAAAGAGTTAAAAGACACAGAAATCCTGATGTTTAGACTAAAAAGTATTGACAGTTAAGTTTTATAAGTCTGAAACAGGGCACTAAACGTCTTATCTATAACTAATCCTTGAATGTTCAAACATGTGCATGGTAAAAACTTCATGTAGCCATATAGCAAAATAAGTTTTTACCTTTTGTTTTCAAATTCTGCAGCAAAAAATGTTTTGGCGATAAGAGCTATTTTAAAGTTTTTCTATAGGTTGTAATTGTGTACAATGTTGCTAAACATTCTTAAGAATTTAAATAGGTTTCTTTAAAATTTGAATATTTGAATTAACTCGATTGAGATGGCGCTGTTTGCTTTTACATAGAACATTATTAATTAGCTATCATCAGGATATTTGAAATTTTTAGTAGAAATTTTAAAAGATAGATGTAAGAAAGAGATAATATGTACTTAAAATGTGACAGAATTTTTATGCTGCAAAAGTATTCAAAAAACAAATGAAGCACATTTCAAATGATGAATCAGCAGTTCAGCATTTTAACAGTTAGGTTCTTCAATCCCCAGAATTTTTTATTTATCAATGCTTCATTTTTGTGGAATGATTGAATAATATTAGCAACTAGAAATAAATAAACGCATAATATCTTAATATTGTGTGAGGTTTGATGAAATACTGAAAGTTTTGAATACAGATTTTGGAGATTTTATTCGTTCAGTTACGAACGAAATATCCCGTTGTTGTTTAACAACCTATAACCACTTTGTAACTACTCAGTTCTTATCTTCGACTATGTAAAAATTTCGAACACGCAGGAATTTGCTTCGAGTAAGATCCAACCTAAGTTGAGACCATTATAGAAACTTTCAACTTGGATTTAATGCCGTTGTCATAGCTACAAGAAGCGTGTTTCTATATTCATTCTTCCTTTTCCCCTTTCCGACCAATCGGGATGATAAGTTGATATGCGCATGCTCCATGTTTTCTCCACATTTACGGGATGCGCATGCGCTTGTAGGTTAGTTGTTTTGGTAAGTGGTTTGCCCTACAACGACTATTCTAATTAACTCCCTGATTTTATAAATCAAAAGTTGGGCTGCACTTCAAGGGCAAGAAAGATTTGATTATATTTGTGAAATCCAATTATTCCTATCACTGCATGAACGATAATTTACAGTAAAAATTGTTTTTATTTATATTATATATTGTTTTCAACGATTTTTTTCAAACAGGAAGCAGTAGGCAACATTTAACCCTGAGACCTTTTTAGTTTCCTTGAGTTTCTTTTGGTAAGTGAGGTTTAAATTCGTTTGAAATCATGCAGGTTGAATAGCGGATGGATACGTATGAAACCCCCAGGGATAAGATAGATAGAACGTATTATTATTTATGAAAGTAACAAATATAATTTCATTAAAAGTAACTTCATACTATTGTTGTACCATCAACCATTAAACAGAAAGTAAAATTATCTTCGAAACTTTTGCTATTGCCATTTGGTGTTACACCATTAGAACTTTGACGATAAGCTTAGGATAAAACCATATTAGGTAGGCAGTTGAATTTATGTCGCATTGGTTCAACATAAGGGCTATTGACGACGGTCCTGGAATAATCTCGAAGGGAAAGATACGAGGACAATACATCGTATTTTTGAACCATGGTCAGATGACGAGAAAACCAGATCATGGAAATCGATTACTAATTTAATTATATTTAGTTATTTGATCAACCTATTTCTTTTTTAAATTTTATAATGATTATTACCATAAAAATTTCTATTCTAAAATAAGTAATTCTATGTTCTGAACAATTGTTATTATACATTTATGGAAACGCGTACAATCGTATAAAATGAAATATAAGAAACTTACCAAAAGAAAGCATAAAATAGGATACCTTGGTTTTTTTCAACACCACGAATGAATTTCACACTTTAGAAAGCAATGAAAAATTCCAATTTCAGAAATTGAAACATATAAGGAAGTATTTAGCATTCAATCAGTCGTGTAAATATAGCGTTCCTATCTTTAGAGCTTGATAGCACCTATTGCAAACCTTAATTAAGATATTAAATTACGCAGGTCAATTTTGGGAATTTCAAACAAAATGAAGTGATTGCAAATTTAAGTATTCTTTGTGTTTTAATGGAAAAGATGGATTTTTTTATATTCGTCAAAAACGAATCCTAAAACAAATGTTCTTAGAGTGGAAGATAAGTTGTACAATTTATTTGTGTTTTCCCAAGATTACACCTCAAAACGGGTAAGAAATAACTTCTCAGGCTCTTACGTGAATACCAATATAATATAACTTATTGCAACTATAGAAGATACAAATTAATTCCATGTGGGAATAACGGATTAGTTCGGATATGAAATGTGACACTTTTTATACGAAAACATCTACAAAGAAAAGAACTTTGCGCATTACTTAAGGTAACTGGCATAAGCTCAATCTGTACATATAGTATAACATGTTCTGAATTTTTATTTCACCATTTCACAGAATGAAACGATAGCAAAATGTATGAAATGTATAACGGATGAATTAACATCATTATACACTTCCCGTGTCTAGTGCTGCGAGATACTGTACTTATTTTAAAATGATGTATGGACTTATAAACTTTTGGCAGTTAGCAATGATTAGCGAATTTTCTGTCAAGTTCTGTAGAGATGGCGATTGTGTTTCTGCGACGGAACGTGTTTCCTATGAGAGGTAGATATTTTTGTCAACCTAAATATAGGTGTCGATAGTTCTTTTCCGTATTCTGAACGTGACGCAAGTTGGCTCCTTTTTTTGAATACGTCTTCAGAACTTCGCCAATAAAAATCCTCAAGAACGAATTCTCAATTGATATATGACATTTGATTGGTCAACATCGATTAGATTAATTGCTAGCACTTTCACAGTAATAATTTCAAAGAGAGAATTTTAAATTGATGTATGATAGTTGATTTGGTTAACGCTAATTAGATTAAACACATTGTTACCAAATGGTGATGAAGTTGGCTCGTTTTTTGAATACGTCTTCAGAAACTAAACCAATAAAAATTCTCACGAACGAATTTCGAATTGATACACGTCATTTGATTGGTCAACACTAATTAGATTAATTGCTAAACGTTGCCAAAACGGCGATAAACAACTTTTTAAGGTTACCCAAGTAATATATCATGTGAAAGTATTTAGACAGAATAAATAAAAAATGCTAGTAGACTATCTGTTTTTTTTTCACTGAAAATTGTTTTCATACTTATTCTGAACGTGACTTTTCTTAGTTTGTTTTTCGGGAACGATTTCAGCACTTTCATAGTAAAAATTTCAAAGAGATAATTTTAAATTGATGTATGATAGTTGATTTGGTTAATGCTAATTAGATTAAACAATTTGTTGCCAAATGGCGATGGACAGCATTTTAAAGTAAACCCAATATGTAACATGCGCGAGCATTTGGCCAGCTGAAATAAAAATATCTGTATTCCGTTTGATTTGTCTGTCCCACTGAAAATCCTTCTCATAAAAAACAATTACCAGGAATAAATTTACCCTTAAATTAAAAAATAGCATATCGTCAATATAAATAACTTTAAGTCACTACATTGTCAAGATGCTATTACCTTATGAAAATTATTTGATTTATTATAGTCGGGATTAAAGATAACTTTTATAATGCTTCGAATTACTAATTCTAAATTTGTTTAAATGCGAATCATGAATCATTTGTTTGAAACAAAAGGAAACATTCCCAATTCACTAACTTTGACAAAGCAGAAATTGTATAAAGTTAAAATAAAGTCGTTTACTTCAAAATTAGCTGAGCCTAAAAGATTTTATTTCTTATTACTTGAAGACTTTTTCAAGAATCTTATATCTACTCTGAAGAAAAAAAAAGAGCCAGGTCTTCTTATTTTTCATACCTTCTACGTATTATTGATTATGGAATAAAAATGCATTTGTATAAGAAAAGAAAGTAAAAACTTTTGAATAAATTGAAATAACTTTCTTCTCTCGAGGATAAGATCAAAATGTTTCCTGAATGAAACGTGAATCCTTTTAAACAAATATTGCACTTTATTGATTTAGAATATTTTTTGAAATAAATAAGGATAATAAACTTTAGTGTGAAAAAAAAAACGGCTCGGAAATTGACTGCAAGTATTTTTACATTTTAATGACTTTCAAGGCGAAGAAATGTTTTGTTTCTTATTTTTTATTCAAAGAGAAAAGTTTCATATTTGTTTCGTTGAAAGATAAAATTGGAATTGAAAGAAAGTAAAATTGTGTTTTGAAAAAGCTTATTACAAATCAATTTCGAATGGAATGAAAATATGCGCTATTTCGTAAACTGTGTATTCAAATCAAAACTTAATTTTACTCGAAGCGTAATACAGATAACTTTTCTGTTTTTTTTTAATTTGTAGGAAATAATAATATTGATGAAAATTTAGTGTTTATTTTCTTTTTAACGTTAAGAGATAAGATGACATCCTGATCACCAAGCATAAATATCGTTTGAAACGCGTTATATATATAAATAAGAATGGAGTGTTTGTTTGTACATTCAATATTTTCGACCCATTTCAAGTTTTCTATCCGTTTTGGACCCTTCTGATGCCGAATTAGCCTTTTTCTCATTTGGTGTCTGTCTGTCTGTCTGTATGTTGTGCCCTATACACGTCCACACGGTTTAAGATATTTTCATGGAAATTTGCATACAGTGAGTACTTATCTTCATTTAGTGAGTGGCATTGGTTGCGAAAGTCTGTCTGTCCGTCTTTCTGTTCTATGCTCGATTTTGTGTTTGTGTGTTTGTGTAGACATCACATGAATTGTATTCCAGATATTTGATTGCATTGTATTTTATTTTATACATTATCTATTAGTTTAGTGAATGCAATATTAAACATTTCTTTATTGTTATATTTAGTTGAGTTTCATGCTAAAACACCTGAGTAAGTATACTTAAATCAACCATAATTTGGTAGTTTTGGAAAAATTGGAATGTCTATTGAATATTACGATTACTTCGATTGCTTTAGCAGTACTGCTGAAAAAGTAATTATTTTTCAAAAAATTATATTTTTAATGGAATTTCAGCTCTGATACTTCACTTATTTCGAGTCTTATTTTTGTTCTTTGCGCAATGAAAACGATTTCAGAATATTTGATCCAGACGATATTTTTCAACGAAACGAGAATGAACAAGATCGCGTGAGCAGTGATATTTTCTGTTTCTTTCGCTCTGAATTAATTTCACATTTCTAAATTTTGTGCACTTTTAGTTGTAAATTGTGGCAACTGTGCGAGATCAAGAGATAAAAATGAATAACAAATTAATATCTTTAGAACAATTTATTTCGACATCTTTTATTTTGTTCTATTTCACTGTTTTCTGTTTTAAATATTTATTATTTTAATAAATGTGTTTTCCTTCTCATCACACGCAACAGCACCACAAAGTATTAGACTTAAAAATGTTAGGTAAGTCAGTATAAATTTTCAGTAAATTTTAAGTGTAGTTATACCATTATTTAAAGAATAATGCCGTTATTTAAATAATAATGCCGTTATTTAAAGAATAATGCCGTTATTTAAAGAATAATGCCGTTATTTAAAGAATAATGCCGTTATTTAAAGAATAATGCGGTTATTTAAAGAATAATGCCGTTATTGAAATAATAATAATGTTTAAAAATCCAAACTAGAACTTTTTCCAACATTAAAAATTCGTTGTAATAATGACAGGAGAAGATTGCAAAATTTCACAATGTCGCATACCGGAGGCAAGAGTGCCACAAGTAAAAAATATATTGTTTTGTTGACTATGAGTGCGAGAGCACTCGCCGTAAATCGTAATTTTAATTAATTGAGTTGAACATGAAAAGAACTTAAGAAAGGGAATTCCAAATCTCCCTCAAAATCGTCTTTTATAGTAGTAACCTTAGTATCACCTTTCGTCATTTTGTAGCTTTGTCATACAGCAATTGTGCGATGTATGTGAAATGTATTACATGAATGGATATGCATGTGCAGGATTTGTGTCCAAAGTAAGTTGTAGAAAATATAAAGATGGCGAAGGGTGTTAAAATAAATTTTTATTTTACATAAAACGTAAGTCATTATATATTTTGATTATCTCTTCAATCTAGAGTAAACCAATTCAAACCGAGTAAGGTCGGGTATTTTGCTAGTTCAAAATAAACGTGACATTCCAAAATATGAAGTACTGTCTTATAAAAAAACCCCAAATAGATATGATACTTAAAGTAGATTAAATTAAATATATGTTATATTTTTTAAATTTTAATACAAATAGGTAAAGGTTTTTATTTCTGTTAAATTAAAAATACTTGTTTCATTTATCATAATTATCACCATTTAATGTAGTCTGAAGTTTAGTTTTAACTTGTTTAGAATTATGAAGCAAGAAATGTTATTAATTGATAAACATAGAGGTTACATTTTCAGTTTGTCCGTAATATTAGTTTAATATGATTGAGAACATTTTTAACCTTACAAGTAAAGGTGTTGATCTGTCTGGTTTATTTTTATTAATTATCTCTTTTATAGTTATTATTATTTGTAATTCTTAGTTAGTTAGAGAGAGAGAGAGAGATAGTAAGTACCACTATAGTGAAATATGAACCTGGAGGTAAACAGCCGTAACTTCAATTTTGTGAACTGCTACCTCTCTCTCTACATATATAGAGCGATTGGCAACATTAGAGTAACGACTGTTTATCTCTAGGGTACAGATACACTACCCTACAATAATGGACCGGACAGTAAGATGTGATAGTATAAGGGAAAGAATACAAGCCTTAATAGGGGGAATGGTCCCTTACGTGCTGTAATTACACTAGCAACCCTTCTGGGCATACTTTCAACAAGGTTTTGATACACAGCTATGGGTATTTGTGTCCATTTCTGCTGCAAGAATGTCGCCAGCTCAGCTGTAGATTTCGGACGTGGTTCCCTGGTCCGTAAGCGTCGATCTAACGCATCCCACAAATGTTCTACGGGGTTTAGGTCGGGACTATGAGCAGTCCAGGGAAGACGTTTTACATCCATATCTTGATACCACTGCTTGACAGAGGCTGTAACATGACATGGAGCACTGTCGTCCTGAGGAAGAACCTGATTGTCCATAATGTTCATGTAGCCGTCGGCGTTCAATTGACCATGTACAACGTGCAAAGGTCCCAGGCCATACCACGAAAAACATCCCCAAACAAGTAGTAGGATTTAATGCAAATCCGCTGGCGTCCGGTCCATTATTGTAGTGTAGTGTATAACTTCAGTTCTCTCAATTTCTCTATTATATAGGTACCCAAGTGATATCCCTTTCATTTTTATCCTCTCCTATGCTTTTGCTTTATTTTATCCCTCACTGCGCTGTTTGTCGTGTGATTGGTGCAGCTTGGCCAAGTAGGGCTCTTGTGCCATAACACCCGAAACCTCCCCCACCCCCCAACTAAACTCTATTACACTATAGGCACAAAATTATTTCGACATTGCATAAATTCGGAGGAGGGTCCATCTTAGTGTGAGATTGTTTTTCTTGGTTTGGACTCGGCCCATTACTTTATGCACCTGGTGCCATGAACGCTGACGTGTGCCTCAACGTTCTGGATAATTCGGCCTTGCCTACACTGTGGCAATACTATTGCGATGATGGCTGTTTCTTCCAACAGGATCGAGCTCCGTGTCATACTGCAAAATGTGTGCTGGATTGTATTCCTGAAAATAAGGTGAATTTGATTGACTGGCCTGTTCAGAACCCCGATTTCAATTCGATCGAACACTTGTGGGACAAACTGGAGCGACGAGTAAGACAACGCCACGCACGCCCATCTTCACAACATTCTTCTCACAGCCTTGCAAGAGGCATGGAGAGCTATTACAGAGAACTTTTGCAAAGCATGCCTCGATGTGATACAGCTGTAATACAAGCTAAAGAAGGGCCTACCCGTTACTAAATAGAGTAATAAAGCAATTTTTCTAAAAAACATGCATCGTCCGAATACTTTTGTCTATGTTGTGTATATGCAGATAGATAGAGAGAAAGAGATATTGAGAAAACCGGAGTTGTGTGTGGATATAGATTTTAATACCACGATTTGATTCATTGTTTTAGTAAGCGAAAGCGTTTAAATTGCATAGAGACATCTATCTCTATATACTATCTGAAGTTATGTCCATTTACCAAACAACACTTTCTTTTCTTGACGCACTGATTTCGGAATAGTTCGTACCTTCCGATGGTTAAACGCATCACTGTATCCAGCAATAGATAAGGACTTAGTTAAAAGCAATCACGATGCAGTGCGGGGAAGCCCCGACCTGAAAAAGTTACGAAAGAGACCTTCTCTTTCCGGTATTGTTCCATCGCAATCTGGCATTGTTGCATCGTTCCATCACAATACTTTTGTCCATATAGTGTATATGCAGATAGATATAGAGAAAGAGATATTGAGAAAACCGGAGTTGTGTGTGGATATAGATTTTAATATCACGATTAGATTCATTGTTTTATTAAGCGAAAGCGTTTATATTGCATAGAGACATCTATCTCTATATACTATCTAAAGTTATGTCCATTTACCAAACAACACTTTCTATTCTTGACATTGTTTTAATTTTCGAAAGCGTTTAAATTGCATAGAGACTTCTATCTCTATATACTATCTGAAGTTATGTCCATTTACCAAACAACACTTTCTATTCTTGACGCACTGATTTCGAATAGTTCGTACCTTCCGATGGTTAACCGCATCACTGTATCCAGCAATAGATAAGGACTTAGTTAAAAGCAATCACGATGCAGTGCGGGGAAGCCCCGACCTGTGAGGCACGAAAGAGACCTTCACTTTCCGGTATTGTTCCATCGCAATTCCAGTCAGTAAATCCTCCTCTGATAGCTTAATTGATCGTGTCCACAGCGCGCGAGGCGACATTTTTAGAGCTGGCTCCGAGCCAGTGGTGGCAATTATAAGGACCGAGGTATTACCCTGCGTGAGTGATGAGGAACGGTCTCTGTGTGCTGGATTAATTCAGAATCATAAAATTGAGCCCATATCACAATGGCTTCCGGAAGACAAACTGGGTCATTGAAGTGAGTAGTGAAACAGAAAGTTCTGGTAGTTCGGGTTGATCATACTGAAACGATGACCATAATAATGCTTGGACGCTTTGAAGAATTCAAATGGAAGCCGTTACACCTTTCCATTATGGAATAAAAGTATTACATTTATAAATCGTCGTAAAGTATTTAATTTATAAGCTAGAAAATTTTTAGAACAGAAACTCATTAACATTTTTTCAGAGACTCTAAATGCTTATTTTTTATGAGGTTGAGAAATACCTTGTCATATTGTAGTTTGTTCAAAAGATGTATCACACTATCACAAAAGCTTAAAATGTTTGTTTTTTGACCCAATAACTCATAGTAAGTATTTGAACAATAAAACAGTAAAAATGATTTGGTGTCGGTTAATGAGTTTTTGCTCTGATCTCTACTACTATAAATGGAAGTGTTTGTCTGTTTTTTGTTGTGTGCAGGTTCTTGACGAATCTATGGCACTTACAGTAATGGGATTCGGCACAATGGTAGTCCGAATTTTTTTGAAATTTTTATACGAAGCCCGAATTTTAAATTTCAATCTAGAGCATTTTAAAATTAATTTAATGACCTATTTAATTATTATTGTTTTCCTTAGAATGGCAACAGCATAAAAGATCACAGATTAAAAATTTTTTTTGTTGGCTTCCGTTTCATTTCGCGAAGGAACGATTTGTCAGCAGACCAAAAAAAAAAAAACAAGTAAAGTTTTAACTGGATTTATGTAGTTTTTTTTGTATATCTTAGATCGTTAAATTTAGAATAAAAATTTCAAATTTGAAATCTGTGGAAAATTTTACATTAGAACGACACCTAAAAATATGATTTTCTTTAAATATATAATTCTTAAATTGAAACTTTTTTATTTTTTCCAATTCGAATGGCCGCTGCGAAGAATGACTTTCGTTTGATTCGAGATTCGAGAAATCACAGATTTCATTTCCTGTTCTCAAACTATTCCAGAACGAAGAAAAGCAAAACAAATAAAAAACATTTTGACTGGCATTGTATATTCTTTTTTGTAAAATCGGGATCGTTAAAGATAAATTAAAAATTTCAACGGATTTGAAATCTACGGAAAATTTTACACCATATAGTTACCGTGTACACTTGTTTTTCTTTTAATAAATAATTTTTCAATTAAATATTTATATTTTCGCAAGAGATTGTGACATCCGTCGATTGGTCTCTTTGCAATTCGAATTTGGCCGCATTGGACAATGAGCGTTGCCCGTGATGGCTATTATCCAATAGGCTACGAATTCGCAAACCAAATGGGAATTCGTAATATTCACCGGGTGTTAGCGAGCAGTAGTCACATCTGACCCCACGAAAACAACTGCCATTGGCAACACCGTGCTGGCCACGCAGTGGCTGGTCGAACTACATAGGTGAGTGCGGGACAGATGACGCAGTGAGAGAGAGAGAAAACGTAATGGTTATAATGTTCCACACGTATCTGTCAGAAATTTGGTTTGTATTCCGTCAGTAACTTCAGATGATATGAGAGACATTTAATGTCAACTTAAATATAGGACGCACTAGTGTTTCTATGGATGTACAGATCAGATTCTATGGTTTAGTGTTGTGGTTTCTATGGTTTAATGTACTAGTATTTCTGTGGTCCGACCAACCGGTCTATAGTGGTTAAGGTGTTGGCCTCTGGATCGGAAGGTTCCAGGTTCGAATACGGGGTGAGGGCATGGATATAAATAGTGCTGTCCATTGTTAGGGGCAATGATGGTCTTCCCACTGGGTGCTCCCTTACAAGTGACCATCACTTCCCGCCTTGTAGTGGCCAATGATGCAGTTCATATGTGCCCGCCATTGGAAAAAAAACTGTTTCTATGGCGATACGCGTTTTCTGTACGTATTTGGAGCGTGACGTCACTTGGCTTGTTTTTCGAATACTATTTGACCACTTCGCCAATAAAAACTCCAAATAGTTTGGAGAGTAGGGTGCCAGGTCATGTGATGAACTCGTCATCTGACTGTGGTTCAAAATTGCGAGATGTTTGTTGTCTTTTGATCTTTACCTTTGAGGTTGATACCTGACCGTTATGTTGCTAGAATGTGACACCAGATATACATTTTAAAACAGATAAACTACATTTTAAGGCGACTCCGATTTGTATTATACCAGTCTAACTAGACTGGGGTGATAAAATCCTCGCATTTCATCTGGTTTGTTTGTTTGCACTGAAAATCCTTCTCATAGTGTCGCAAGTTATAACGTGTTCTAGTGAAATCAACAGATTTTAATGTCAAACTTACAGCTTACAGCAGAAACAAATATAGCTTTTGTAATTAAAGAGGCATCTAAAAGAATATTCGAAAAACCTTCTTTCCAAAACGCTTAAGATGGCTCAGTAGGTTTATCCACTGCTTTAGCAGAATCTGATCTGCAGGCGGAAAAGGTTCGATTCTTGTTACTAGCCTGGAAGTATTTCTGTCTTCTGTGCCATTAAAAACTTTCCTCGTACTTGTGTATGCCCATTTACTTTCTTGATGTAATTTGGCTAAATCTGGCATTTGCGTGATGAAAACCTTTGACTTCTTACATTACTCAAGACCTCCTACATTGAGAAATGTGGCAATGAACATTTCAGATGATGCATATGAACATTGATTCAGTAGACATGATCAGATGTGTGAAATATTTGGAAAATTAGTTCTATTAAAAACAGTGATTGGATCGAGTACATAAGGCATGGCATGGTTGCATGAAAAAGGCACCCTATGTGGATCTAAATTTATACGCATGAACGCAAAAACAAAATAGAACATAAGAGACAAAACTCAAAATTTGGTGTAGAATTTTATTGAAGTTTCCTTCATTTGGGCGTATTATATGGTTCTTTAAAAAATGTGCCAACTTACCCTTACATTGAGATACAGAGGGCACAACGATAAGTGCTTTTCATCACACTTTTTTGGATCGTTATTCTGATCTTTGTTAAATGCTACGGATTTACTTTTATATTAAAATAATGTAATTTTTGAGTTAAGATAAAATATTTTAGGATATTTTGCACCCTGAATTCAAAGGTGCTCATTTTCAGGTTGTGGAATGATTAAGTTGACCCTTCCGGAGCTTCGATAAAAAGTAACATCAATAAGCAAGGAGTACCTCCATGATAATATTTCTTTTTATCTCAATAAAACACGGGTGAATTAAAAAATGAATTATACTTACTACATAGACAGATTGAGTTCTTTCATTTTAATATTTTTATCATCGTTCACTTTTTAAATTTTCATATATCCTGATTAGGGACCTTAACGCGCGAAAACGGGATGTGAGGGACCTATAAAAAAGAAAACGGCACGAAAAGAAACGAATGATTTTATTTCAAAACAATTTTAAAATTGCACATAGAAGAATGAAATGGCTTTGAATGTAATATCGTGATTTTAGAAGTAGAGTAGGTGTTATGTATCTGTCAGACTACAGTGATGTAATGAAAAATTCGTCTTATATTCTCAACCAGCTATACTTTTCACAACGCACACAGATATTGAAATTAAGCATTTAGAATTTCAATCATACATCGCTAGTGTTAGTTTGAAGGTTCTTGCTTAAGCGGTGAGAGGTATCTAGCAGACTGCATGTGCTGATTTGGTAATTTTTAATTAACCTCATACTAGAGCAACACAACGGGCTGTTGACGACGGTACGGGATCAATCCCCTGAGGGAAAGATCAGAGGACAACACAACGTAATTTTGAACCACGGTCGGAAAACGAGCATGTGCTGAAGGGTTATGAATCAAGTATAAAAAAAGTAAATCAAGCATGAAACCATTAATTGATCAAACTAGCATCTAATTGTTATCTGAATCTATACTTAAAATTTTAGAGGCTGTAATCGCGATATATAAAGTCAGTTTTAGTTGTTTATAAAACAGATAATATTCGAAATTGACGTACCCTTGAAATTTAAGATTCTTACAGATAATTTAACTCAGTGAGACAAAAGAGGATTAGACCTGGAGCTATATCAAGCAAACTAACACAACAGTTTCCCGACTTAAAATTTATTAGAATATGGAGTTCTTTATTTCGGCTAAATAAATTCATTTGACCTCAGGGAATGTCATTTCTTGAGGTCAAATGAATTATTTAGCCGAAATAAAGAACCTTTTGGTACGAGAGGCATTTTACCTAATGATATATGATAATTGATTAGTTAACGCAAATTAAATTAAGCACCAAAAAGTTGATAAACTACATTTTAAGGTAACCCCGATACACACTCGATAACAAAAAAAAATTGACGCACCAAGAAGGAGTTGCCCTATTGCGATAAAAATTGGTGGATATGAAGAACATACATAGAAAAACAAGCGATTAAAATTTCAGAACAAGTCAATGATTTATTTCAGGGTTTGAACATTACAAAGGGAGAAAGTCAATAAAACGTTGGTTCACCTCTGGCCTGGATACAAGCTGTCACCCAGCGTGTAATAAACTGAAAAGGGTACCGGATGGTGTCCTGCGGAATTTCTTGCCAAATTGTCTCCAACTGTCGGGCTAAATGGTCAATATTCCGGGATGGTTACAATCGCCGCCTCATAGCATCTCAAATTTGTTCTATTGGGAGAGAGACAAAGAGAACTAACTGGCCAAGGAAATGTTGGGAAAGCTTGAATACAATTCATAGTTACACGTGCTGTGTTTGGCCGGGCATTATCTTGTTGAAAAGTAAGTCCTGTGTGTCGCAAAAGGAACGGTAACACAACGGTCCTAGAATGTCGTCTACGTACCGCTGAGCTGTAAGTGTGCCAGAAATGATTATCAAAGGAGATGGCACCTCAGACCACAACGCCCTGTTGTGGACATGTGTGGCGTGCGATAATAAGGGCAGGATCCCCACGCTGCCCTCGGGAAGTCTGCGGTTGTGGTCAGGACACAGTTGGAAACGGGACACGTCACAAAAGACTATACATCCCCAGTCAGCGCAGTTCCTAGTTGATCGAGGCCGGCACCACTCATGGAAAACTCCTTCTTTGTGCGTCGATTGTTTTTGTTATAGAGTATATTTCATGCGAGAGTATTTGAAACAGCAATTACCATTCCAGTAGGATTTATGACCAGAAAAATTATTTCTTTCAGTTTCGAAATGATCCTTGGATTATCAAGATTAATAAGAACTATCTTATTTGCATAAGATAGAGTGATTTGCAGTGTCTCTTCTATTAAACCAGACTGAAAGCGAATATTTTATTTCTGCCACCTAATGTTCTCGCACGATACGTAACGGAGTTATTTCAAAATGTAGTTTACTGACATTTTGCTGGCACTTGATCTAATTGGCGTCGACCATTAAAGACCCAAAGTTCCAAACAGTCAATTCGGAATTCATTCTTTGGATTTTTAATTGGCAACGTCTGAAATAGTATTCGTAAAACAACTCAAATGACGTCAGATTAGAATGCTTACAGGAAGCAAGTTCTTCCAGGGTAACAAACACGGTTTCTACCTACATTTAGCTTGACAGAAGACGACTATCATACGTACACATTTTATTTTGGATTAAAAGTATGTCGAAGAATATTTTCTTTTCCACTGTCAAAGTGTTTCCTTAGGATATAAATGACATTTTTCATTGCTTGAAAGTTCTATCATAAGGATTTTATCTATGTAAACTTTGCCTCTGCTAAAATTATAGTTCCCCTACGCCATTTCGTTTTACTTTTATTTTATTCCTTTTGTGAAACGTGATGCATAAAAAGCAGGCAATATATATGCTGAAATATGACTCCCCTTCTGTCAAAATAGTTGAAACTTGTACCTTCGATCAAATGCATAGAATAGAAGAATGACAAAAAGACAACTCATTTTTCCCCTTTCGAATTGGTGGTATTCTATGTATCCTCGGTGATCGTTTTTCTTCTTTCACTTCAGTGCTGGAAGCTTAAAATCGATGTTTGCAACGCCCCCGTGCTCTATCATCGATAGAAGTCTATTGTGGTGGCTATCTTTTGTTGAATCTAAAATAGATTTTCTCTCCGATGCTTTTACTTCAGATGCGATAGCCAAAGTTACATTGCGTTAAACAACTTTCCAACTCGCTACGAGAGGCAATTTAAGGTTTCTAAAGGCCGAAACGCTTAGGGTTTAGTTTTATGACGCATTCCTTCAGTCCTATTAGACCTGAGGTAAATATTGGTTAGATGTATTTATAAAACACGTGTATGTGAACGTCATACTATCATCACCATTCCATTAACAGCATAACGATTTCAACCATATACTGTAGAGTATAAAGCCCGTTAATCGAAGTTTTATTTCATGTAATAAAGTATTTAGTGATGAGATTAATGTGATTATGTTTTCATGTAAACATGAAATAAAAATCACAATAATAAGTTATAAGCATGGTTTTAAAATTTAACCATGGTTATGAAAATACACCTAATTCTGTTTTTACACAATAGATACGTTCCTGAAGAATACGTGTAAAAAAACATTATAACTATAAAAATAAAGAAAATTGGATCAAAATCTAAAAAATTAATAAAAAAAATTAAAAAAAAAAATACATGAAAATATTTGTTTTAAGCTTATTATTTTATTTCAATAAAATACACATTTCAAAATACGTAATAAAAATGTCTTAAGTCAATTTGTATTTGAAATGAAAAAAGTTCTTCAGAAACAAAAAAAAAAATGTTTTACCAAGAATTTATTCATTTTTACTTTCTGACAATAAACGGCTCCTACGTTTTCGTGCCAACTTGAATATCATATCTATAACTAGAAATATTTTGTGGACACGTATTCCTCTATTAATAAATATCTTTCTGTCATCTCTTGAGCAAAATCCGCTCGAGTATCCTCTGGTGCTGATGTTTCACCCGTTTTAAGAACGAATCAGTTATTAATCGCTGTGTTCGTGTTTTGGTTAGGCCGTTATATAATTCTCTGTAAGACAGGGGTTCCCAAAGTGTGTGTCGCAGAACTCTGGGGTGCCATGTAGAGAGATTATGGGTGCCACAAAGCGCCCACGAAGCAGTTGCAGTAAGGAGCAAATAGCGTTTAAAAATTAATGTAAAAGAAATGCGAGTAGCTGTATCACTAGCATATCGCTAGTAGCTGTATCTTAATTCCATGATTCAAACAATTGTGCAGTGAGCAGCTGGTTCACCTGTCGCACTAAGCACACATATACCTCAAAGAGCATGTTGAAGGTAATTTTATTTGTTTTATTTAAATTTTCAACTACTGCTGTGTTTTCCTGTTAAGTACAATTAAAGTATTTGTGTGAATTTTTAATACGAGTTGTATTAATTATGTCTTTGTTCTTACCACTTAATTCTTTAATTTCTTCTTCAAAGTCGTACAAATATGAAAAATATATAATATATGTATATAATAATATACCACGGATAAATATTAAATGACGAGGGTGCCGTGAGAAAATTATAACTATCTTAAGGGTGCCAGACTTGGATAAGTTTGAGAACTCCTTTTGTAAGAGGCTCTGTCAACAATTTCAGTTCACGTGAAAACTTCCCAGAGTATTTCTCATTAGTGCGTGTAACATAGAAATCATACCAGTATGCCATTAAGAAAAGTTGTTTCTTAGAATTTAGACAAAGAAATTCTTAGAAATTATCTTGGCCCGCTCGTGTTAGTTCAAAATGACTCGTGTAAAAAGATAATGAAATATATATTTCGAATTCGTGTTAAATTAAATTCGTGTAAAAAAGGTGCGTGATTTAAAAAAATAGGTGTAATTAGTTTGATGTACACACGCATTTGTTGATTGTTTCAACCCCTACTACATTGACGTAGAAATACGTCTTGTGGTACGATACAGATTAGCGATGGGGTGCGACGTCATTATGTGACTGATTTCAACTCGCTATAACTCCCAGGTTATGTTGGACAACGGTGCTATTTAGTTTATAGCATATAGATGATATTGAGTGGCACTTTTAAGTGGTGGTGCCGGGGTTTTATTGGGATTGACCCTTATGAGTGTCAAAGAGGTCAGTGGTCGTACATTAGAAGAGATTTTTAAATCAAAAACTACTGTCAAACGGTAAAATCTATTTATATAATTCTCTTACGTGGCACGCAAAAACGACGTTATTTGTTATCGCGTTTTGGGAACACTACGCTATTGTTTGTTTACCACGAAGCCTCGCGCCTCAATTGAATTCATAGCGTTATCGGATGAAATTTTATTGAAAAAAATGAATTTTAGTCATGCTGTTGCAGTTTATAATAGAAATTAAACTCAATGAAAAAGTGTGGTTGGCTCGAGTGCTGGATAAGTGTACACACAAACAACATTCTGGGTATTCAGTTTCCAAATTAGCGCTGAACATTTCGAATCAAAATTTGCTCAAAGTTTTTTTATTTGAATTCGGATTCCAGAGGTATTGTATACATCTTTTCTGAAAAACAACAAATTTAGATTTTAAAATAAAATTTTGTGGAATATCATAATTTGTAAACAATCTCTTCTGCTAGGACACATGTCTTCATTGATGCG
This sequence comes from Metellina segmentata, assembly GCA_947359465.1. Classification (NCBI taxonomy): domain Eukaryota; kingdom Metazoa; phylum Arthropoda; class Arachnida; order Araneae; family Tetragnathidae; genus Metellina; species Metellina segmentata. Next base: position 35,905,020 of record OX375882.1, read on the forward strand.
AGAGAAATGACCATACGTTAGCGCAGCGAACCAATGAGGATTGCTTCGTAACCCTCCGGGGGTTGGTGAGCGTTAGCGACCAGGGGGCGGGCCCCCTAGTTAGAGTTTATAAAAATGTTATTCACAGACTTGCTTTCAATCATGTATATATGATTGTACTCTCCTGAGCATCCAAATAGAGCTTGCGGACGTCCCTTTGTGAATATGGTTTGATTTCTTATTGTTCCTGACATCTCCCAAACGTTTTTGCCGTTTGTGTGTGTTATGAAACACCTTGTATAAAATTTAATCTTTATGTTATACCGTACATTAAATGATAAAGTTATATAGTGGATTGATTGGTTGGGTTTAATGGCACAAGTCAAACGCTAGGTGAAACAATAAGATCGTTGTGTACATAAAATTATAGTAAAATTATCATTATTAGAAACGAAATTGCTTAGGTCATAAGCGATGATTGAATCGAACATTATTAACGAAAATTCCTCAAGAAATTTGTGAAATAGTAAGAAATTGTTATAAGAATAAATGCTGATTTTAACAAATTGGAATAAAATTAGTTTAAATATGCATTTATGATACGTCGATCAACAACGATAAAAGTATCTTGAGAAGTTAAAGATATCGAAACGTCAAAAGAACTGTATACAGTTAAAAAAAACCGATGGGAGGCAAAAATGCAGCAATATTTAGATGAAGACCAATCAAGTCTTCCAAGTTTGAAATTGTGTTTCTAAATAATCTGTGGCGATGATGGATAAAGTCAGGGAAATCAATCAGAATATAATGAACAGTAAAAGGTATAACATATCGCACCCCGGCAAGAAAAGTGACACAAGTCAAAAAATAAAAATTTTGATATTATGTCATTGAAAAATATGTATGAAGTGCCCCAGCGTGTTATATTACTATTCCTTAGAATATAATAGAAGTTAATACCATAAATACTGACCTAAAATTTAAAAGAAGCTTATACTATTTCAATATAAGTTTTATAGTATTCTTAAAGTTGATGTTTTTCAAATTCTGCAATTTTGAGTTGTGTCACTTTTCTTGCCGGGGCGCGACATGTTCCACATAGAGGAACTTTTTACCCAAATAAAAGATGGCGATGGGTGAAGCGGTTTTTCCCAATCTGAACTCGGGTCAATTGAAATCTGCCATTCGCATTGTAACCACTGACCACCACTGATGAATGACCGATTTAAATGAATGCAATTTGCAACTCTCGAAACAAAAAATGAAGAAAATGTTTTATAGACATCTTAGACCCGGTGCACACATCCGGTTTTTCAACGTGCGGTGCTGCTGTCGCAACACAAGTGCGGTCTGAGATACATTAGAGCCAATGGAGTAGTGTACACATGCCTCCGGCGCCGCTACGGCGACGCACGTCCAACGTGCGTGCAATTTGTACCGCAGTTCCCCACGGCGCCGCAGCTCACCGTATACGCTTCTCAGGTCTGAAATACTTTGTTATCACAAATGAATAGAATATAAATAATAATTAATAAAGTGTTATATCCAGTAACGTCTATTTGGTTTCAAAATATACTTTTTTGTTACACCAAGTAAGCGAAATAATTTCTTCGATAGAATATTTATCGCAAATGGCGCGAAATGAGTACTTGAGTCATTTCACGGTTATGTATGCATAGTTGGGCTTCGGTGCCGCAGCGGCGCCGCACGTTGAAGTATCGGTTGTGTGCACCGGGTATTAATATATGAAAACGAATGACTTGCTGTAATCTTGCATAGAAGAGACGTAGGTTTTAAAAAGACAATATATTCTTCCATTTTGTTGACCATCAAAACTTTAATTCAATCTGACATGAAAACCACTACAGTAATTGGATTTTCGTGACAGCGAAAGTTTGGAAATGAGTTCATTAGTCTTACAATGCCCTACGGTACACGCAATCTCTTTCTTGCATCGAAATTACCAAATGAATCTTCTTAAAGTAAAGGACGAGTCGTTATCTCCAATAACGAAAGCCTAAAATTCCACAAACATTACAATTCAACGGGGAGATAACATCAGGAAACTCATTTCGGATATTAAAACGTTTTTCTTTCCTGCCTTCCTAAAGAGGATGAAAATAACCTCCCGATAAGACTAGAAGGCTCTTTTGGGGTTTCTAATTTGATGGGCTTTATTAGGTTTTTCTAATTGAGCAACACCCTTTCTTAGACAGTTCGTAAGACTTAATTAATAAGGTAATGTCGAATATTATTTTGTAGGTGAATGTAGAATGCTCTATGTAGCGATATGCATAAAAATTAAGTTTTTATTGGCGATCAAAATTTGTTTTCCCACAAGTAAATATTTCTGAGAATCATTTCCGGAGAGTGAAATATAAACGATATTAAATACCTGTAAATAACCGACGTAAAATCTCAATAACAGTTTTTACCGTTTTTTATACTTTTTCTGTAGCGGGAGGTACTGACTGGAAGTAATTATAGGACTTAGATGGTGCTTTGGTAAAAGAAAAAAAGCTGTGCTTGATTTGTAATAATGCTTAGTTGTTCCTGCAAATAAATGTTTCTAGTTTTGAAAATTCTTGTAGTGATTATTGTTTGAATCTGCATTGGAGTTGCGTAAGTTAACAATATCATTCAAAGAAACTTTTTTTACATTCGTTTAAAGAAATAATAATGGCAAAATTATCTATCAGTATTTTGTTAATAGCTACTTACGTACAGAAAATATACACACGTTGTAATGATCATTAAGGTTACAGGAAGTTCTGAGCTTCAATTAGTGTAGAACCAACAACTTTGTTCAGATTGTAGCATTGTATTATGTAATGTTGGTATTTGCAGCTATATGAATTGTATATATCAGAGGAGACATTCGTAGTGTAGGATATTGAAACACACACACATAAGGCGAGAAAAAAAGCAATAAAGCATCATAACAAAGTAACTGGTAAAGATATTGGAAAAGAAAATTTTCATCAATTTCAAAAACCTGCAAAACCATTCAAATAAACTTTTTTTTCATTCGTTTAAAGGGATAATAATGGAAAAATTATCTACCAGTATTTTGTTAATAGTTACTTACGTACAAAAAATATACGCACGTTGTAATGATCATTCAGGTTTCAGATAGTTCTGAGCTTTAATTAGTGTAGAACCAACAACTTCGTTCAGATTGCAACATTGTATTCCGTAATGTTGGTATTTGCAGCTATATGAATTGTATATATCAAAAGAGAGATTCGCAGTGTAGGATATTGAAACTTAAGGCTAGAAAAAAGCAATAAAGCATCATATAAAAGTAATTGGTAAAGATATTGAAAACGAAAATTTTCATCAATTTCAAAAATCTGTAAAAACCGGGATCTCATTGCCGTTTTTAAACCATATATTGCCAAGTAGAAAATTTGTCTAGTTTTCAGTAGTATGCTCTTTCAGAAAAAATCCTACCAACTAGCAATAAAATTTGACATCTAGAGCAAAGATAGAAGCAGCTAAAACACTTATAATGAAATTATTCTGTAATTTTAATTGTGGTCAGAATGAATTGAATGATTTTTAATCGTAACTACTTACTGGGATACCTTCATTGAGATTTAAAGAACTACAAAATAAATCTTGCAGTTTTTGTTTAATAAATGGCTTAAAGTCTACAATTAGTGAAACAAATACCTACAATAAAACAAACAAAAATGAACCGATAAGTTTTGTTAAAGAGTCAGTGATCCGTTTTCTAATTTTATTTTAACACAATATTTTACTCCCGGTTATGGTAATTTAATTTCACGTAGCAGGACGTAATTATATGTTGTCATGGAATTCTAATGGTATCCAAGCGGACTTTTACCTAAATATTTTGGTTTTGTATTCGATAGGGAAGCTTTGTTAACTCGTAACTATGGACATGACTTTAAGGGAGGAACATTAGGTTGAAAGCTGTCACTACTGTCTACCGTATAAGTACATTGAACTTCGAAAGAGGAGGAACTTCGCATGAATAGTGAAAGAAATTCTTTCCTGGAGTTAATGAAGGTTAAAGAAAAGATCTATAACGATTTTTCAGAAATGTCGGTTTCGTGTATAGGTATATTAACGTTACTTAGGTTCTTAACCTATTAGCTCCTTACTTTTTAAAATCTATTTAAGGGATTCTTTTAAGAAGGAATATTGAACTCAATTTGGATCGATAGTTTTATTTAATTAATCAAATTGTTTTGCATATTTTGCATAATCTCATTTTTCTAGGTGTAAATAAAATATTGTGCATTTATGCATGGATTTTTTTTTACAGGAATGAAATATAAAAAGTTATTTATAATTGTTAATTTAAGTTTTAAAAACATTCTCTTGTTTCTCACTAAAGTTAGCTTTTGATGTAAGTACATTAGAAACATGATTCCTTTATACACATTGAATTAAATTCCAGTTGTGTGAAAGTAAATTTAATTTCAGGTACTTAAAACAATTTAGAAGTTTTTAAATACCAAAATTTAGTAACATTTAATAAAATTGACAGTTATTAAGTTCTAATAACTAAGAACAAATTATTATATCCTAATCTTCTAATAATTTAATCTTTAAATATTAAAATATTTCATTGCTAGGACATTTTATTGAATAAAAGATAGTTACACAACTTTTTTTACCAACATCTTTAACTTTCATTAAGCAAATGTTGCAATACAACAATAACTTTTAATGATAGTTTGATAAATTTTCAATCGCATATAGAACATACACTCAGGAACATTGAAAATAGCGCGCCAAGAAGGAAGCATCGGATTGAAATGAAATTTAATACACATAATGATACAGATGAGAGATTCACTTGATTCCAAAATCAAGACAATTAAACAAATACAGTGTATAGAATTAGACAAATACAGTGCAACTTCAACACTCCAATACCGCCTCCTGCTGTAATAGACGCAGCAACACGGTCCGAGATTGATTTGATTAGACGTCTGATGTTGTCCTGAGACCGATGGGCCCACAAATCTTGAACAGCCACCTCCAAATCATGTACAGAGTGACACGGCGGCATCTGGCGTTTCAGCTGGTCCTAGACACGCTCTATAGGGGACAAATCCGGGGATCGGGCCGGCCATGGAAGAATCTGAACATGACGTAGGAGGTCTTGAGCAACTCGAGCTGTATGCGAACGAGCATTATCTTGCTCGAAAATTGCCCCTGGAAGACCATTTAGAAAAGGTCCCACATAGGGTCGAAGAATGTCATTAACATAACACTGGACCGCTAAGGTTCCACATACCACAATTAGAGTGGACCGGCTATCATAGGCTATTGCCCCCAGACCATTATGCCTGCTGTGAGGGCAGTGTATGGAGTGACAACTTGGGTGGAATTGTACCGTTCACCAAGGCGCCTCCACACATGTACGCGGTTATCATCTGTCCCCAAAACGAACCGGGGTTCATCACTAAACACCACGTTTTGCCAATCTGTGGCATTCCACGTCGGTCTAGCTTGGCACCACTGTAGACGGAGTCGCCGATGTTTCGGTGTTAAAGGCAGTACACGAAAAGGAGGCTTGGATTGCATATTCGCCACCGCAAGGTGTCTGGAAACGATTTGTGGAACAACTCGCACCCCTACATCTGATTGTATCGTGAAACGAGTCACTGTGTGTGATGCTGCGCTTGCTCCACGATCCTTCGATCCTCTCGCCTCGTCGTCTTCCCGGTCGCTCCAGACTCGGTACGCCGCATGTGGGTACCATCTCGTGTCCATTGCTCCCAACATGTTTTGACGGCACACTACGAACGATCGACCTGGCGAGCAACAGGGCGCGTCGGCCAGCCTGCGGTGTTCATGCCGATGATGAAGCCCCTCTCAAACTCGCTTAATTGTGAGAAATGTCTTCTCACACGTCTACCTGGCATTCTTCGCTTACTAAAGTCCTCCTAGAGTCGGAATGTGATCATCACGTTCTTGAATCTTCCACTATGCACCGGTCCCACTTCCTGATTGCAGCGCCAATGCAGGGTGTGTGGTCATGCGCATTGGCACCAAACTTCGATCATTTGCATATCGGATCTCACTGTATTTATTTGCAAAGTTTCGCGATTGAAGCTTTCTTCCTTCTTAGTGCGCTGTTTTCAATTTTCCTGAGTGCATATGCAGAATGTAGAAAATATATTTAAAAACCTCATCAAACTCCTAAAATATTTTGAAAAACTATTTCAAATCTTAGAAGAAAGTGGGAAAATCTCAGAATGAAGAAAAGTGCATACAACTACACAGTTCAGCACACTTTAGTATATAATGAAATATCTGTTTATTTGTTGAGAGAGAGAGAGAGAGAGAGAGAGAGTGAGAGAGAGAGACAGAGAGAGAGCAGTGCTAATGACCAATTTTTATGCGGTAAGTTTTAGAATACTTTTTATTAAATAAACTATTTTTGAGGTATTTAAAAAAAGTTTTTTTTGATTAAAGGGTACTCTCTCTCTCTCTCTCTCTCTCTTCGCCATTAATGTTATTTTTTGTACTAAAAACTTGGGAACAAACTCTACTTATGAGAAGCTATAAAAATTCTCTAAGAAAAAGGTTACAAACTCTCAAAGTAAAACATGAAAAGTTCATGAAATGCTGTAGAAAAATTTTCGCTTTACAATTATCCTTTAAATGAAAATATTTCTCACGGAAATTTTACAGAATTGAAGAGAATGGACGACTTTTTACCGAAAACTTTGACTTTCATGAAACAACTGTCTTAAAATGATTTTCCACGATTTTATAAATTTTTATTCTTATATAGAGTATACACTGTATGGACAAGAGTATTCGGACGCTGCATGTTTTTCAGGAAAAGTGCTTTGTTATTCTATTTAATAGCGGATAGGCCATCCTTTTTTGCTTGTATCACAGCTACAGCACGTCGAGGAATACTTTACACAAGTTCTCTGTAAGTCTGGGCAGAAATAGCTCTCCATGCTTCTTGCAAGTTTGGGAGATTGTTATGAAGATGGGCGTGTGTGGCGATGTCCTACTCGTCGCTCCAGTTCGTTCCTCAAATGCTTGATCGGATTGAGATAGGGCGCTCTGAGCAGGCAAGCAAATTCACCTCCTTTTCAGGAAACTAGTCCAACACACGTTTTGGAGTATGACATGGAGCTCGATCCTGTTGGAAGAAACAACCATCATCGCCGTAGTATTGCCATAGTGTAGGCAAGGCCAAATTATCCAGAAGGTCGAGGTACACTTCAGCGTTCATGGTACCAGTTACATAATCAATGGGCCTATTCGAACCAGTAAAAACAACACTAAGATAGATCCTCCTCCAAATTAATGCAGTGATCAAATAATTTTGTCCATATAGTGTATATGCGGTTTTGGAACACATAAAATGTTCAACAAAAATTGTAATAAAATTTCTTTGAAAAATTATGACAAATAAAATTTTTTGAGTTTCTGTCATATAACCCAAACAACAATCTTACTTTGGTACTAGCAAAATACCCGACCTTACTCGGTTTGAATTGGTTTACTCTAGATTGAAGAGATAATCAAAATATATAATGACTTACGTTTTTTGTAGAATAAAAATTTATTTTAACATCTTTCGCCATCTTTATATTTTCTACAACTTACTTTGGACACAAATCCTACACATGCATATCCATTCATGTAATACATTTCACATACATCGCACAATTGCTGTATGACAAAGCTACAAAATGACGAAAGGTGATACTAAGGTTACTACTATAAAAGACGATTTATAGGAAGATTTGGAATTCCTTTTCTTAAGTACTTTTCATGTTCAACTCAATTAATTAAAATTACGATTTACGGCGAGTGCTCTCGCTCTCATAGTCAACAAAACAATATTTTTTTACTTGTGGCACTCTTGCCTCCGGTATGCGACATTGTGAAATTTTGCAATCTTCTCCTGTCATTATTACAACGAATTTTTTAATGTTGGAAAAAGTTCCAGTTTGGATTAATAAACATTATTATTCTTTCAATAACGGCATTATTCTTTCAATAATGGTATTACACTTAAAATTTACTGAAAATTTATACTGACTTACCTAACATTTTTAAGTCTAATACTTTGTGGTGCTGTTGCGTGTGATGAGAAGGAAAACACATTTATTAAAATAATAAATATTTAAAACAGGAAACAGCGAAGCAAAACAAAATAAAAGATGTCGCAAAAAATTGTTCTAAAGATATTAATTTGTGATTCAATTTTATCTCTTGATCTCGCACAGTTGCCACAACTTACAACTAAAAGTGTACAAAATTTAGAAATGTGAAATTAATTCAGAGCTAAAGAACCAGAAAAAATATCACTGATCGCGCGATATTGTTCATTCACGTTTCATTGAAAAATATCGTCTGTCCCAAATATATTCTTAAGTCGTTTTCATTGCGCAAAGAATAAAAATAAGACTCGAAATAAATGAAGTATCAGAGATGAAATTCCATAAAAAAAATAATTTTTTGAAGAATAATTACTTTTTCAGCAGTACTGGTAAAGCAATCGAAGTAATCGTAATATTCAATAGACATTCCAATTTTTCCCAAACTACCAAATTATGGTTGATTTAAGTATACTTACTCAGGTGTTTTAGCATGAAACTCAACTAAATATAACAATAAAGAAATGTTTAATATTGCATTCACTAAACTAATAGATAATGTATAAAATAAAATACAATGCAATAAAATATCTGGAATACAATTCATGTGATGTCTACACAAACACACTAACACAAAATCGAGCTTAGAACAGAAAGACGGACAGACAGACTTTCGCAACCAATGCCACTCACTAAATGAAGATAAGTACTCACTGTATGCAAATTTTCATGAAAATATCTTAAACCGCGTGGACGTGTATAGGGCACAACATACATACATACAGACAGACAGACAGACAGACAGACAGACGGACGGACAGACAGACAGACAGACACCAAACGAGAAAAAGACGGATTCGGCATCAGAAGGGTCCAAAACGGATAGAAAACTTGAAATGGGTCGAAAATATTGAATGTACAAACAAACATTCCATTCTTATTTATATAGAAGATATAAGGCTTACTTTTTTGTTCAGTTTAAGCTAACGACACAATTATTTGAGTAATACAGTGGATATAAATGCCAGAAATATTCCAAGAAATATTAAAACGGTCTGATTCCAAGATTAATGTTACGTAGTGTTGAAATGGAGGTTATCTGAAATGTGTTAGATGATTTTCAGTCGTGATTTTCATACAGTTAGCTATATCATGATTCATTTGAAACAGAACCTGGAACCGTGATTCTTAAATAGCATTGAGGTGAATAGAATACCGACAAATTAGCCTTTTAAACCTTCTATTCACGCTATCAATAGGGTAGGTGTCATTTCAGCAGATCCTTAATAGAGTGTCGTAGGGCGTCATTTAGGCAGATCCTTAATAGAGTGTCGTAGGGCGTCATTTTCGACTAATTCGGTGAAGCTCTACCACTTTAGAAATGATTTTTCTTAGGTATCTTTTCAAGTTTTCGAGTTAGGAATGCTAAATTCTAATTTTTATCACTTGGGGCATTGCAAGTAGTCTCATCTTGTAGTGTATATTGTGACTTTATTATACCTAGTATGTATCACTTTCATAACTATAGCTATCTGCGTTCGACAGTTACGTGGGTGTATTAAAACTTCGCTATTGCACATTGTATAAAACAGTATATCATAACTCAATCACGAAGTAATTTTCGGTGTAGTGAAGTTTCAGAGTCTCCACACAATTTATACTTTGGTGAATAAACAAACGTGTTTTAACTAGCTAGATGGAGCATATTGAACTAATTGCCACCGTCCCAGCCAAAGCCATTCGGTGTATCGCCACGTAATTTTGAACCACGGTCAGATGACGAGGCAACATCTGAGCTGGCACTCCACTCTCCAAACTTTCACACCAATCCAACGTGAGGGCTTTCGACCAAGACAGATTTAAGGTACACCAGCCGCCTCTACACATTACGCTTTCAAATATCCATGCCTTGACCCGGATTCGAACCAGGAACCTTCAGATCTAGACTCTAACACCTTAATCACCAGACCGGTTGGTCGACCCAGATGGAGCATATGACAAATCTTAGATGGAGCACGCGCAACAGTTGGCAATGCTCTTCCTTAGTCCGTGACAAACAGTTGAATTGACAAAGCAAAGCAAATATCTTCCACCAACTCTGAAGCTCTTCTATAACATATTAAGACTTTACTCTTTGTTGCCCTTCAGTCTAATTTCATAAAAATCGACCTGTACTCACTTTTCTGCAAACACGACAGTCAAACGGTCGCAATCATCCACTGCTCGTCCATGCACGTGGAAGAACATCCGTGATCTTAATACATCTTTCAAGGTTACACGCAATTGGAAATCAATCAAAATTGAATTCAGCTATTACTAAATTCTATAGGAGGATAACTGTGGTGAACATAGCCGCACCACAACAAAAATTACTTACAATATAGAAGTTTATAAAGAAGTGCAAAGAAATTCTGCTTTTTAGTTGACTGAAAAATGGTGTATTGCCTCTTTTCACGTTTGCTTCAAGTTTTGAAGAAGATTGGTAGTAACTACTTTGGGATCGAAATGAAAACCACAATCAAACATTAAGCACAAGTACCTCAGAAACGAGATAATCTAACTTGATGAAATATCTCTTGAATCTGATGAACTGGGACTGAAACGTTCCATCTAATTTTAAATCGCCGTATTTTTTACCCAATATTGAAAATTTAGAGAAGTATTAATTTATTTTTATTGGTAAATTTTATCACGCCTTTTGAACATCATACTTGTAGTAAAAAAAAACCCTGCAGAATAATGTTTAGTATAGATTAAAAATTTAGAAAAGATCGTCAACGGTAATCTTGGTGAATCATGGTTTGCACTAGCATCAGGATAGAAGTGAAGTCTTTTGTCCTTGATGGACGGTGGACGTCTTGCATGGAGGTAGAGCATGAAGCAAGAAGGTTAACCCTCCTTGTGTTTGTATCGACTAAGTATCGCGCCACTAGAAGAAAACCGACCAGATCTTGGTGTTGACATCATAAAAAAATTGGGAATATCTTGATGACGAGATAGCTCTTCATTAGCGAAACTGGTCAGATCTTGACGGACGAGATTTCTCGTCGAAAGGGAGTGAAAAGTCGCCGGAATGTTAAAGATCGCTGACCTAGAATATTCGTATAGGTTATATTCGAATTTAAAAATCAATGTGTTGGAATTGCATTTGGTTGTTCGATGTGGTTTTATAGCGGAAAGGGGCCCATATTTGTCCAAGCTGCACCACGCACACGACAGGAAACGTCACCTAAATGATCATACACACAAGGGAATCTTTATTGACATAGAATAGAGAAATGCACATACGGAAGAATCGAGACTACATCCCTCTACACCTACATCTCTCAGGTTTCGAGCGCACTGGGCAAACATAACGAGACCCTGAAATTGCTTTTGGAGTAGACAACACGATTGTGTCGATTGCATTTACAGTAGACAACACGATTGATTCTAAGCAAGACACTGGGTTAAACCAGGACTTGAAATACCCGGATGCACAGGTGCACATGAAAATAAAATTGTGCACCTAAATTTTTCCTGCTAGGTGCACGCAGTGCACCTAACGTTAAAAAAGGGGGAACGTGTTTTAAGTTATTTTGATGTTTGAACAAAATTTATAATCGACCTCTCTCGCACTAAAGAAACGTGATGAAAATTCCTAAATACACACTATGCGAAAACAAAATTGCTTGGCATTAACGGGTTTATACAAGAGGAAGGTTTACTTGTGCCGATGCCCCCAGAACTTTCCGAGGATCGAAACATTTTCCAGATGGCAATGTTGAAGCGACTGTCGCGACAGCCGTGTGCCAGAGAAGGAAGAATTTAGATGTTTAAATATTTTTATTTACTATCTACTACTAAAACCTATATAAACATACCCAACTAATAAAGTAGTTTACGTTGCATTAATACTCTTATATTACGGTTTTTTTAAGTGCACCTAAAATATAACCTGTGCACCTAATTTAAAAACTTAGATGCAGAAGGTGCACGGTGCACCTGTATTAAAAAATCTATTTCGAGGCCTGGGTTAAACTATCGTACCATAAGGAATATATTTAAAATGAGGGCTATTTTAGTACCACAAAGAACATTTCAGATCTTTTTTATTTCATATCCCACCGGCAATCACGTTTTACTTTGATATGTTATGTTATAACGGATTCAGAGCCACTGATAGTTGTGAGTCATACTATGAGGGAATGAGAAAAGGCATACCGAATGATAAAATAAGTATCAACCTCCATTCTAGCAGACTAACGTTACGTGACCACTCCTACCTGATATCAAGATAAGAGCGATAAAAGTCGAGGTAGATCTTAAGAGATGGGCTCTTAAAAAGACTTCTTTTCGTTAGTATGAGGAAGTCCTCAGTCATCGTATGCATTAGATAGATTTCCAGACACATAACTGAGACTATAATATTTGATGGCCTTTACCGATTTATTTTGTTGCGGCTACGATATAGAAAATACACACACAAGTTTTAACAAATGAATATGAATTCGTGTACTCGTGAAATGGGTTTGCCAGCTCTGAGTATTATATATTTTATTGAATAGAACTATGCTGGTTTGTGGAATAATTTCTGAAACTAGAAAGTTTAAAGAGAGAAAGTATCACATCGCACATTGACTACCAAGAGTTGCACGACTAAAAAGATAAAATAGGCTTAAGATAAAATAGGCTTAAAACTTGCACTGAAATGAAAATACATAGCCTGCTCTAAAACACTTTGTATTGAAGTAAGAAATTTTACAATTTGATACTAGAAAGAACGTAGTTTTACACATTGAGAATGTCCTTTTTCCAAAATCATATTTTTCGACTTCTGCCTCCACTATTGCAGCCTATGAGCTCTCTGTCATTAGTGGACACGAAGAACAGAGACACAGTGTTAATTCTATGTGAATGACAGAATATATTCTACTGGATAGAATTATAAAAGAAACAAAACTGAAAACAGCAATTTGGAAGAAAGTTTATATGCCACTGAGCGTGTCATAAGCCAAAGACCACTGTGGTGTTAACTTATTGAGTATATGTGTTTTCTCACACTTTACTTAATGTGAGTTTAGGACAAGGGAATCAACTTCAACTATCCATACCCTTCATCTACTCTGAATAGATTGTTGCTTTGTAGTTGATTTACCATATACTGTCCGTTTATCAAGAGAACTGCTCCCGACAATAGGTTTGGGTGGTGACGGTTGCTATAGGAACCCGATGCATTCATTTTGAGAATGGGTTACTCTCGGGGATGATGCAATTTTATTTTGCTTTCACAATTATTGCAAGCTGAGAGAGGTAAATCATTAGTATCTTATTTTTGGCGACAAGAAAAACCTTAACAAATATATTTCCAAATTGTCATTAGGTGCACCATAGTGTCAAACTTGAATACCTTTCTTCATTCATCTTCTATGGAAAATATGGAACGGTCCGTTTCTACGGCAACTGTCAGACTTTGTATCTGTAGCAAACGGGTTAAACAGACAGTGCATGAGGGTTATCATTCTTTTACATATTTCAATATTAAACTTATTTATAGAAACACGAAATTAGTTCTGGACACTGTTCCCTAAAAGCATAATCAATCGATATATTTAAGAAAGTTTGTTCAATGTTCTGGAATAACTCCGAATTTATTTGCTGTCCTTTCAAAAATAGTTAAACCGTAATATAAACTAAACACCATTTCATACATGACGTACGAGCAGCAACGAATATGAAGTTTTAGGAGTTATTGATTGCATGCATTTATCATTCCCTTTGTCACCATTCCTCAAGAGGCTGCGAACAAGGGTTATTTTCTCAGGATAAAAAAAAGAGGCTGAAGAAGTCCTTATCTCCAGCTTCTTGACTCAAGATAAGGCAACACGATTCGTCGCAAAGACTCTCGCATGATTGATTGCTTGTGTATTGATTTCTCCCTTGAGAGAGGGACGTTTGTAGATCCTTGAATCAGAACGTACACAAGAAAAGTCCCGGTGGTTTAGTGTGTGTTAAGGGTTGAGAGGAAATTATACACACTGCAGCTTGGAAAGTGTTTTCTTGTGTATGCGGTTGATCTTAGGTGGCTTAAACACAAAACGTTGATTAATGTTTACGGATAGTGACAAAATGTTTGAATATAGGCTGTACTTAGCAAGAAAAATATACCATCATCATAAGAGTATGTGTTGAGTGGTGCTATCCTGGGGAAATTATTCGGAGGCCCAAATCAGATGTACCATTTGTTTCATATAGGGTAAATACACGTAATACAGAACACTAATGTCCGAAAGTGATCAAAAAGTCTATCGTATTAAAAAGGATATGCTTCAAAATATGAGTAACAAAGATTAAAAACCTGTGAAAAATCGCCAATGGTCATTTCTATATATTAAAACGCCAACTATTGTCAGAACAGAAACAGTCTTGATTCACATTTCTTCTGTTCTGATGATGGTGGACGTTGAAAATAGTCAATGGACCATGTTCAGCTTCAGTCTACGTTCATAGCGGTGACAACGATCCTAGCGCTATCTTTGGAGCACTTCTACAGGGTGTTCTAAAAGTTCCCGTACATACAATTAGTGAATTTACCTAAACATAAACAAATTTTAAAACAATTATTTTTATGCCAATGGTAAAAAAGTACTTTTAATCTAATGTAGGAAAAAAATTTGAGCTTACATTTATAGTTAATGTTCAAAATTCAAGCCCTTTTTTTGGAGGCAAAGCTGAAGTCGTTCGCACATATTTTAAGAAACGCGTTTCAAGATGCTTCTTGTATCTTTCGAGTAATGGAAATTTTCAGACCACCTATTGTTTGGTGATGTATTCATTAACTTTGTTCTTTAAATATCCCCACAGAAAAAAGTCAAGGAGACTCAGATCAAGGGAACGAAGTGGCCAAAGGTTTCTTGAGATGAGTCGATCGCAATAATAAGATCGCAATACCATCGGCAATAATAAAGCCGCTTCTCATTGTCCGGTGGCGTTAGCTCATGTAACATTTTTACACTATAAGATCGAAAATGCAAAGTTCTTAAGCCTTATGTATCGATTCCTGTGATGTGCCCATTTGTTGCGACAAATGCTTCATGGATTTATGAGGGGATTGCAATATCCTCCGTTGAGTTTCTTGCACAAGTCTGGTGTAACGACTTTCGGTCTTCCACAACTGGGCTTTGTGTTCCACCGAACTTGTCTCACGAAACCGCCGAACGAGTTGACATAGCGTATCATTACTCGGTATTGCATCATTTGGATACTTATGTCGCCAAAATTCTTTACATCTTTCATATGATTTACATTCAAAACAAGCCTCAAACAGCGCAATTCTCTGAATGCGTGATAAACTCATCTTGCAATGAAGAACAAAATGGCGTGGAACTTTATTATCGCACAACTTGAGCGCAAAGAAAACCAGACGATAAATATTAGACTCGATAAAACTATAAGCAGACGATAAAATTCAATAATTAAAAAAAAACACGTGTAGTAATTTTTTCAAGTTGGAGTACGGGGAACTTTTAGGATACTGTATTAGCGATGTATGGCAGGTTGTCAACTCTTATGCATTGCGGTTTTTATGGGAACCACGGCAAACGGGAAATTTAAATTTCATTTTGATTTTTCTACAGTTCTTTTAAAATCCAATAATCTGTCTTTTAATTTCATTGGTTCATTTGAAATAATTCTTTCCTTGGCGACTTTAGAAGTGCACCAAGGAGGTGCTTTTAAGTTTAATGGTATTCGTCTTTTAAATTCCGTGACAAAAAACCATGAACTCCGAACACTTTGAAAGTGTCGCAAAACAAGTTCTATCATTGAGGATTATTTTATTTTTACCATGGGTGGTACAAGATTTTGTACCTTGCCTCACATCTTGAAGGAAAATAGTCAAATTAAAAGAAACATTACTTATAAATATTAAAATTGAGCTGACGTTAAATTTGTATAGAAAGCATTAAAGGAGCTGCATACCTATGTCATTGTTCTGGCAACTCCCAGACCCTATCCCAATTGAAAATGTAAAGCTATTGTTGGTAAAAAAAATCTCACAGAGAAAACCTGAAACTGTGTGTTATACACATTAAATAAATTATAATTAATGCGTGGCATCATTGCGTCGACCAAAATGTGTCACAAAACCTTGTTGACACTATGTCTCATTGTGTTGCTTCTGTTATGAAAGGTAAAGGTGGTGTAGTGAAATATTAAATGCCCAACAAGATTTACGGATCTAACGAAACTGAAAGTATGAGTAAAAATAAATGTTCAGATTTATATTAAGGTGTACATTAAAATTTCAATGGTAGTTAGTTAATTCAGCCAATATTTTTATAGTTATAGTATATCATAAACTGTATCATAGGTAAAATAACCAATTTATAATTGATATGGATAAACATTTTGTGGTTTGAGAAGAAAAGATTCATTGTCGGAATGGGCGTATCGAAAATATTCCGAAATTTGTCCAACGTGTAAAAGACTAATGTAATTAAAAGTTAGGGTAAGGCGGGGTAATTATAAACAAAATTTGTATGTTCACTTTCAATCCCTATTTTCAAAGTCTTGATAAAGTAATTAAACATTGTTCACCCTGTCAAACTAACTTGTCACTATTCCACTTTGATATTTTATTAGTACGAAGATTCCAGAACAGAAATTTAATACCTTACTCGGCTGTTTATAATTACCCCTGAAAGTAGGGGTAATTGTAAACAACGATTTTCCTCGTGAGATTGAATATTGAATAAGTGACAGCATGAGCAGTAGTCATGGCAGTAGAAGGAACTCCAATGGTATTTTTACCCTTCTAATACCATGTTTACAATTACCCCGTTTTGATCTTTACATTTGCCAAATACTCCCTCTTCCTACCCCAACAAAACATAGTGACACTTGAAAGTTGCATTGATCATGAGGTGAACTTCTAGGAATACATAAGAATAAATAGTTCGAACATTTACTGAACAAAGAATGTATTTAATGCCAAAAAAATAATAAAATAAAATTAAAAAAAACCCCTACAAATTTAAAAATACAAACTTAGGTACGAAAAACAAGTAAACATTACATTTCTTACACATAAACAGTGCCTTCAAATTGGAACATTTCTTTACGGCCTTTGACATAGGTTGGAGTAGACAAAATTGCTTTGACATGGTCTTTGGTAACACAGAATTAGTCTTTTTCAATCACAGCGAATTTAGTCGATGCATTTGAGTCTGGTGATCTCAAACTCCTCTTCTTCAACATCCACCCTTCATACATACAAAAATAGGGTTTCTTTCTCTCCCCCCCTCCTCAACATTTACAAGTAGAAACGTAGTCGTTTCAATGCTTTCCATGAATGGCTAAAAAATACTTAACTTCCCCTACAAGCTAGTCTTTTATATTTTGCTTGAATGTTTGTACAACTTCAAACTTTCATCTTCAATATTAGTCAATTCTTTCAATAGTTCCTCATCCTCGCTATCCTCGAGTTCTGCTTTCCTTTCATTTGCTTCTTTCTTGGTTTCTTGCTTACTCCTGGTTCTTTCACTTTCTTCTCACTCGGCTTCCTTCTGTTCTTTTTCTCTTCTGCCTCCTTCAAGCGTGACAGTACTTGGTCAGTTGTAAGAATTTCACCATATGTGTGAACTTTTAGTAAACCAGTCTTCCTGCTTCCCAAGAACACGAAAAATGCAATAAAACGCAGTTCAAACGTACCCAATACGATTAAATACAAAATTACACTGGACAACACATTGGTTTTCCATCCAAAATAAACGAAACTATTGGAAAAGTTATGTTTACAATTACTCCGTCCCTTGAAAAATATGGGATAATTAATTGTAAACATTCAACTGTAAGTGCATTCAAGTTCCCAGAAGCTAAAGTCAATTATTTTCTGTTCGATAGAAACATAACTGACCGTAGTAAAGAATTGAAACAACATACCTTTCAATATATTATAGAGGGAAGCAGAAAAAAAAAATGCAGCGCATAAAAACTTTAAAACCCAACCTTTCAACCATAAATTTTTTAACTAAACATATTGCTATCAGCTGTTGTTCAAAGAAATACGGGATGACCATATTGCATCCTCAGGGTTGCCAGCTTTCATATTTCCCAACTTTTTAGTTTCTCGGAATCCCACGTGTATAGCTTGCTTACAATTACCCAGCCTGACCCTAATGCAAACACACGAAAGTTATTTATTTGTATGCAAGCACTTATTAAATATATATTTTTTGCATACAAGTTTTTAGTTTATTTTTAACTCATTGTTAAAGTGTTTCTTATTCGATACCACTTTTTCAAATAGACAATTTTGACTTGTTTAGTATAGTTCAATTTTTTTTTAAAGTCCGATAACTTTTCTATTCACACGTAGATCGTGGTTAAATTTGTCGTGAATCGAATTTCGATTCATTGGAAAAACCTCATTTCTCTACTTAAAGCAATCTATTAAAATCAGATGTTCCATAGACATGCGTATAGTTACTTTCTTTCCTACATACGTGTTTGTGTAAAATATGCTTTGTTTATTCAATTTATCATTCAGCATTTTGATTATATTTATTCCTCGTTTTCAGAAATGATGGCATAAGTAAAGGGTTAGGTTCCTTGGAGTAGGAGTGAGGATGTGACCTTACATTTTAGCTACCCATACTATCAGTATATTCGAAATATTTATCCCTCCTATTGATTGAATCGGACCCCTACAGTAAAAATATTGAAGTATTTAATTTGATTTGAAAGCGTAGATTGTAAGAATGAACACATAACTTTTTTTTATACATACACAGTCCAGTCACATTAATGTAACCACCACCTACTTGCGACGTCAACGTGAAATAACCAATCACAAAAGGTAGGTGGCAGCACATTGCAGTGGAGTGTATATAAAGGATGTCCTAGGGCATCGGAAAGCATTTCAATCGTTGGCGTAATGCAGAAGCGTAGCGATTTATCCGACGTCCAAAAGGGCATGATTGTTGGCTTTCGGGCAAAGGGTGGAAGCATTTCGGAAACGGCTAATTTTGTGAACTGTTCGCGTGCCGCCTTGGTAAAAGTATACCGTGCATGGCAAAATGGCACTATCCAAAATCAGCGGCGTGGCACATGTGGTGCACCACGGGTTATAGATGAAAGAGGCGAACGAAGGCTACGGAGATGCGTTCGGGCGAATAGACGTGCAACTGTTGAGCAACTAACCGCCCAGATGAACCAAGGGGCTACCAAGAGTGTATCCTCAACAACGGTTCAGCGAACGTTGCTGCGCATGGGCCTCCGCAGCAGACGCCTGGTTAATGCACCTATGCTGACTGTTGTTCATCGGCGACGAAGGCTGGAATTTGCACGCCAGTACC
The DNA here is from genome assembly GCA_947359465.1 of Metellina segmentata. Taxonomy (NCBI): domain Eukaryota; kingdom Metazoa; phylum Arthropoda; class Arachnida; order Araneae; family Tetragnathidae; genus Metellina; species Metellina segmentata. The sequence continues at coordinate 35,924,446 of OX375882.1, forward strand.
GCAACTGGACGTCCACAGAGTGGCGACAGGTGGCTTTTTCCGATGAATCACGTTTTATGCTCCATCAGACAGATGGACGTTGGCGTATACTGCGTGAAACGTCTGAAAGTAAACACACTGCAACAATTGCCGGGAGGATCCAGGCTGGAGGAGGGAGCATTATGGTTTGGAGAATGTTTTCCTGGCATTCACTGGGTGAACTCATCATTGTGGAAGGCACGATGGATCAGCACAAGTACGCATCTGTCCTTGCGGACCATGTCCACCCCTACATGCGAATTATTTTTCCTCAGAATGATGTCATGTGTATGTGCGTGGTTCGAAGAGCACCAGGATGAGTTTACCGTACTCCCCTGGTCACCAAACTTACCGGATTTAAACCCAATCGAGAATCTGTGGGTCCACCTCGATCGGGTTGTTCGTGCCATGGATCCTCAACCGCGTACTCTAGAGTAGCTGGCCACGGCACTGGAGTCGGTATGGCTCAACATCCCAGTGAACACCTTCAGAAACCTAATTGACTCTCTTCCTGCACGTCTCGCAGCGGTCCGCTCTGCCAAAGGTGGTTATTCTGGCTTTTGACAGGTTGTCACATTAATGTGACTGGACTGTGTATAATAAGCTCCCAAACATTTTTCCTCGAATAAAAATGTCTCTCGTCGGAATAAATTATTTCATTGAATAAATTATTTCTTTTAAAAAGAATAATTTGCTTATTATTTAAACAAATGCATATAATGTATGAATACACTCTAAGACAAAAAAAAATGTTGCACTAAGAAGGAATTGTCACTGCAATGAAATGTACAAAGTTGGTAAAGTGCTTATGAATGAGTAAATAATTAAAATTTGAGACTGAATATGCAAACTTTATTAAGAAATATACCAAAAAGTGGTATCATTCAGTAAGGCGTATGACCACCATTATTTCTAATGCAGCATGCCAAGCACCTTGGTAGTGAGTAATACAGGATACTTATGAAGTCCTGCGACAGTCCATCCCATGCTGCTTGAACCCTGTAACGTAGTTCCAACAGATTACGCGGAATGGGTGGAGTGGTGACATCTCGTCCAATGGCACCCTATACATTCTCGATCGGGGACAGGTCCGGTGAGTATGCTGGCCATGGTAAGATATCGTTAGATTGTAGACAAGCTCTAGAGACGGCAGCAAAATGGGGTCGAGAATTGTCTTGTTGAAAAAGTGGGTGAACATGGAAGCGCAACTGGCTGTAAAATTTCTTGCACGTAACGCTCGCCTGTCAAAAAGCCCCCAACGGATACCAAATATGATTTGGCATCATACGAAATTGCACCCCACACCATGACACCAGGTCTTCTGGACGTGTGACACTGCACAACAAAACCGTAAATCTTGGCGCTGATCACGTTACCTCCACACACGGATTAGATTGTCTTCTCCATCCAGACAGAAGAAAGATTAGTCAGTGAAAACCACTCGATGCCATTCCACGCCCCATGTCCGTCTAGCACGACACCATTCCAGTGTTTGACGGCGATGCAATGCTGTTACAGGCAGACGCCGTAACGGACTATGTGAGTTTAGTCCCACGCCGTGAAGCTGTCGACAAATGGTGCGATCATTTATTGGATGATCGAGATAGGTTCTCATTGCCCTGTGAATGTCTGCAACAGTGGCTGTTGCATTAGTAAGTGCATGTCTTACAACACGTCGATCCTCTCTCGGTCCGGTTTCTCTAGGCCTTCCTGAGCCTGGTTGAAGCTGGCATATGCCTTGTATCCACCGCTATCAACAGCGTGCGACAGTAACACCACAACAACCAATATATTGCGCAATCCGTCGATTAGACAATCCACCTTCTTGGAGGCCAATGACTCGGCCTCTGTCAAACACTCCTAGTTGCTTAAATTGTTTGCGAACTTTTTACCGAGGCTTAACTCGATGATAAATTATGTAACCAACACAATAACATGTGTCGAAATGAATTTGCTGCGCTACTGGATGTCCTTTTATGCCCCGGAAGATTTATTTTGAGAGCTGCCCTGCACTTGGCGCATGCTCAAACAATTATGAAAATTTGATCATTTCGCACCCCGGCAAGAAAAGTGACACAACTCAAAATTACAGAATTTGAGAAACATCAACTTAAAGGATACTATAAAACTTATATTGAAATAGTATCAGCTTCTTTTAAATTTTAGGTAGGTATTTATGGTGGTAACTTTTATTATATTCTATAGAATAGAAATATAACACGCTGGGGCACCTCATATATATTTTTCAATGACATAATATAATTTTTTTAAATTTAAAGTTGTGTCACTTTTATTGCCGTAGTGAGATTTGTATCTCCAATTCAGATGTACTACTCCTTCCAGGTGCAACCTTTTTTGTCTTAGAATGTATACCTTCCAAATTCACACAGGGTATCACTAGAATATACCACGGTACAAATGTATCCCAATCACCTATTGAATTTCATTTCAATATAATATAAACATAAACGTAACATAAAATACATCTAAAATTAAGTTTCATGTTAAAGAGATTGGAAAATCATCGTCAAATTTTCGCTTTTGAACTAATCTGTATTTATAATAGCAAATGCATGAAGAGTAAGTTTCCATTCCAATAAAAAAGCTAAAGTAATTCTCTTTTCTCGATTCCTTTTAAAAGACGAATTTGATGAGATATCCATATAATTGCCGAGAAAGTAATTACGTTGAAAGCAATTAGACGTTTGTCGATTCGGCCACTAGTTTAATGTGCCAATGATTCGAAAGTATTTTTTTTGATTATTTCTTTGCTAACGGAAAATCAATTCCACTTTTCCAAATAGCTTTTGTACTTTCCCTGATTTTCAAAGCGAATCTTGTAGTTATCAAGTAGTTAAGAGAAGCAAGCACTCATTAAAACACTTTTTTACAAATATAGTATACATTTTGAATATTTTTAGAATTCTAATCTATATATCCTTAGCGTTGCAGTGGATTTAAAAATTATTCACCGTGTTATGATACTGTTGACGTTTTTTTTTTCATGTTGGTAATAATGCTTTTTAGTTTTTAAGCGTAGAAAGTTTATGTGAAAAAGTATTATTAAAAATATAATTGATGGACATTACCCTGTGGCACAATAATATTGTCAATATAGAAATAAAACATTTCCCATCTTTCTTTCTGGAATAAATATTAATCTAAAAATTATTTATATCCGGAGCGCAGAACTTAATGAGAGGTGTGAAAGATGGCGCTCAAAAAACGGGAAATAAATTTTAGTTTTAATCGTGAAAGGTCTTGAAGAGAAAGAAACTGACAACATTAATCCATTTTTAGGGTGATTAATTTATTAAAAACTATGCGACACTTATTTTTTATTAACTAGAATTATAGTCGGGAATTAAATCCCCTTTTACAGAAATTCTCAATATATCCCAGGAATTCCTCTTTGTTAAAATTAACCAGCCATTTATATTCCTACTTGCCAAAGTTTGCTCACTCAAAAATGCGCTTCCAAAGATATTTAACATTTTCTGGACAGTCACTATCCACCTTTAAATTTACGCTTTTACAGGGTTTTGTAGATGTCAGTTAAGGAAAACTTTTCAAATTTTGACATACATGTCGCTGAGCATTGATCATTTCCCTACAAATCGAGGTTGGTGAATCACTGGTTAGAGAAAATCTTGTTTCCTGTCCTCGAAAAGGATTTCGACCTACTCATACACATAATATGATGCTTCGTCTTTTTTAGAACTAAGCTTGCATTTTTATTCTTATTTTACTGATATTCCTAAATATACCTTTTAGATAATTCATTCCCTAAATATTTAAACGATTAAAATACAATTTTTTAAAACAGAAATAGTTTTATTTAGCAGAGGGTCAATAATACGATTTCTCGACTTCTATTTTTATTAACTTATTGGATTTAAAGATGCAACCATTAAATGCTACACTATTCTTCTGGGATTGGGCCGAAACTCTTTCTTATAAATAAACTGCACTATTCTATCACTTGAAAATTTTGGTCTTGTTCCTATATTTTGATTTATGAATACTTTGCTAAACATTAGAACTTTATTTAGGCGTAGTTTTGAGTTGCGTTAACTAATGCTTAGAAGTACTGCTATATAGACTTGACTCGCTACCACAAAATCGCAGTTAATAGATATTGAATATCACTGCTAGCTTTATAGAATATTTTATGATTCAAACGACTTCAAAACAATCTAAGAAAATAACAAATAATGCAAATTATTAATCTGTTCTTAGTTTCTTCATCAACTTTCTTCCCTTGTCTGATTGAGATATTCTACACATCTTTCTTATGCCCGGTCAATTGAGCATTACTTAGAATGACACCATAACGGCAGATTTGTGAACAATTTTGCGTTCCTCTGATGTACATTGTACTCAAGCTATAAGAACTTTTTTTAATACATGATTCGCAGATAGCTGATATTAAAGACGGGCATTATAAAGAGAACATATATATTAATCGTGTTATTTTGTGTAAATAACTTTCCCTTTATTAATTATATTTCTATTTAAGAAGGATTTTTTCGAAACGTGATGTACATACAGTGCTTCAATCATCGATGATTCGCAGATAGTTGATATTAAAGACGGGCATTATAAAGAGAACATATATATTAAGGGTGTTATTTTGTGGAAACAACTTTCCCATTATTAATTATAATTCTATTTACGAAGGATTATTTAAGAAATAACACCAACGAAACGCGATGTACAGTGCTTCAATCGATGATTAGCAGATAGTTGATATTAAAAACGGGCATTAAAAAAAAAGAACATATATATTAAGGGTGTTATTTTGTGTAAACAACTTTCCCATAATTAATGATATTTCTGTTTACGAAAGATTATTTGAGAAATAACACCAACGAGAAACGCGATGTACAGTGCTTCAATCGATGATTCGCAGATAGTTGATATTAAAGACGGGCATTATAAAGAGAGCATATATATTAAGGGAGTTATTTTGTGTAAACAACTTTCCCATTATTAATTATATTTCTATTTAAGAAGGATTATTTAAGAAATAACACCAACGAAACACGATGTACAGTGCTTCAATCGATATAAGTTCTTAAAGAAAGGACGTATCACTTACGAAAGGCCTGTTGCAAAGATTACCCCCAGCTCATAATTAAAAATAAAATGCAAAAGCAATTTATTTATTAAACTGAGAAATTATGAAAATTGTTGTGATAAACTTCACTGATTAAAAAACTAAAAAGCCAAGAGAAATATTTTAAAATTTGAGTGTGATCTAAAATGAAAAATGTAGCTTAGCGTTGCAGAGCAGTTTCAAGTAGTAGCATCCTATCACCAGTGAAAACAATTCATGTCACACTCATTATAGCCCTTATAACTGATAACATAAACGGTTTTGAAACTGATAAAATTCTAGACAGTTGGGAAAACTTCTGTGAAACTATGCATCGGAGCCACAAACCTGCTTCGGTTTATCATGATAATGATTTTTTTTTCATTCGCTGTTTTAGAACATGCTTCGGAAAGCAAGGATTGTACGGTCATTACAAAATTTTTCTGATACTGATGGATAACATTCGATTATCTGGAATATGAGACAAAACTTTAGTTTGGGAACTATTTTTCTTGATAAACAATGTTCCAATTTAAACACTGAATTTTTGCAGCAGTTTATCTAATCACCAGTGAAAACAAGTTATTTAAAAACAATCAATTGATTTAAAATTGTTTCGAAAATTTAAAAAACTAGGAGGCCCGTCCCCTGCTCGCAAACCTCGCAAAACCCCGGAGGATTTCTTCGCAATCCTCATTGGTTCGCTGAGCGAACCTATGCTCGCTTCGCTCGCATCAATGAAGACATGTGTCCTAGCAGAAGGCATTGTTTACAGAATATGATATTCCAAAAAAATATTTTTTTAATCTAAATTTGTTTGCTATTTTTTAGAAAAAATATATACAGTACCGATAGAGTACCGAATCTGAGTTCAAATGAAAACTTTGAGAAAATTTTGACTCGAAATGTGACGGCTGATTTGGAAATTAAATACCCAGCATGTTGTTTGAGTGTATATTTACCCCTGCACTCGAACCACCCACGCATTTTCATTGAGTTAGTTGTCGAAAGTTGTAGTGCAAGCGTCTTGTTGAACTATAATTGTTGGCCCTGAAAAGGACCGTTTTTTAAATGGCCCTGAAAAGATCCTCCGCTTTCTTTGATTTCTATTATTAACTGCAACAGCTCGATTAAAATTCATTTTTTTTTCAATAAAATTTCATCCGATAACGCTATAAATTCAATTCAAGCGCGAGGCTTCGTGAAAAACAAATAATCGTACAATATTGCCAAAACGCGATAACAAATAACGTCTTTTTTGCGTGCCACGTAAGAGAATTATATATACTAGGGGGCCCGCCCCCTGCTCGCTAACGCTCGCCAACCCCCTGAGAATTGCTTCGCAATTCTCATTGGTTCGCTGCGCGAACCTATGCTCGCTTCGCTCGCATCAATGAAGACACGTGTCCTAGCAGAAGGGATTGATTACAAAATAAGATATTCCAAAAAAATATTTTTCAAATCTAAATTTGTTGCATTACATAAAAGATATATACAGTACCTCTGGAATCAGAATTTAAATGAAAACTTTGAGCAAATTTTTACTCGCAATGTGGACGCTGCTTTGGAAATTGAATACCCAGCATGTTGTTTGTGTGTACATTTCCCCAGTACTCGAGCCACCCATACACTTTTTGACTGAGTTTGTTGTCGAAAGTTGTAGTGCATGCGTCTTGTTGTACTATAATTGTTAGCCTTGAAAAGGACCGTTTTTTAAATAGCCCTGAAAAGATCCTCCGCTTTCTTAGATTTCTATTACAAACTGCAACAGCTCGTCTAAAATTCATTTTTTTTCAATAAAATTTCATCCGATAACACTATAGATTCAAATGAGTCGCGAGGCTCCTAGTAAACAAACAATCGCACAATGTTGCCAAAACGCGGTAACAAATAACGTCTTTTTTGCGTGCCACGTAAGAGAAATATATATATAGATAGATGATAAAATCAAAAATAGATGAACAAAGGTAAACTTCTAATCTACAAGCCTTTTAATACGGAGCACTAATGTCTATTGATGTCAATGTCATTCACCACTTCATAACTCACATTGAAATTATTTTTCGATATTAAAAGAACAATTAAATGACAGACAGTAATAGCTTGACAGAAACGCTTAACAAGCATTTCTGTTTGTCCTCATTACGTTTTCATTATAAATATGAGTATATTTTCCTAAAGAGTTAGCCGACCAACCGGTATAGTGGTTAAGGTGTTAGCCTCTAGATCGGAAGGTTCCTGGTTCGAATCCGGGTCCGGGCATGGATGTTTGTAAGCGTATGGTGTAGAGGCGGCTGGTGCACCTTAAATCTGTCGTGGCCGAAAGTCCTCACGTTGGGTTGGCGTGGAAGTTTGGAGAGTGGGGTGCCAGCTCAGGTGTTGCTTCGTCATCTGACCGTGGTTCAAAATTACGAGGTGTTGTCCTCGGATCTTTCCCGTAAGGGACTGATCCCGGACCGTCGTCAATAGCCCGTTGTGTAGCTCTAGTACGACGTTAACTAAAAATTACCATTACCATTACCTAAAGAGTTAAATTTTAGATGACGGTAGCGTTTAGGGGTTGATTGTGTTTTCTGTACATATTCTGGATGGGATGTCACTTGGCTTTTTAAGGTAACTCCTTCACCTATGAGAGCGAGCATTGGAATAAAACCGGAAGTACCTTTGTCTTACGGTGGTTTGTTTATTTACTTTTAAAATCCTTCTTACTGAGGGAGCCAGTGTTTTTGTGAGAGTATGCGTTTGTTTCCTGTTTCATTCCCGAGGTGACGTTACTTGACATGGAATACGAAGACATTTTTAGAATGTCGCGTATCATAAATTAAATATTAAAAAAACATTGTCTTTCATTTAATTGAATTTATGCCCAGCATCTGTGTTTCAAATGAGCTCTTCATGAAGCATGGTCGTAATTGATCCACACGAATAACTTAATGTTATAGGGAACTAGCACCAAGTTGCTAAACGGAGATAAATAAAATATGAAGAAAACTACACTGAAGAGCCAAAACAATATGTAACCACATACTCAATAACGCGTTGCGCCTCTTTTGGCCTGCAAAACAGCTGTAACTCGCATGGGCATAGATGCCACAAGTTCTTGGTACTTGACTGGCGACAGTTTGTACTAAATGTCTAAGCAGCGGTCACGTCGAGATATTCGGACATGATGGTGTTTGAGCTCTGAGCTGCAGCTCCATGACACCCCAAATGTTCTCTATTATGGCGAGATAGGTGGCCAGGACATTAAGTGGAATTCATCAGTATGCTTCTCGAACCACTCTAACACAATCCGAGCCTTGTGACAAGGGGCGTTGTTCTGCTGGAAGATTCCATTTCCAGTTGGGAAAACAGACGACATGTAAGGATGCAACTGATTGGATTGGATTGGACGCCGTAGGCGGACACTGTTTCACCTGTGCGGCTTTCAGCTGCACGCAATGATGTTCAGATAGTTCGTAGAGTTCATGATCTGTTCTACCACAACTACGGGTCCCAAAGTCACCCATGAGAACGTCCGCCAAAGCATTATACCGCCACCACCAGCCTGTGTATGACCTGCTGTACAAGAGGGGAGCAACTGTACCCTGACCCGACCATCGACTTGATGAATGAGAAATCGGGATTCATCTGACCAGGCAACTCTCTTCCATTCATCCATGGTCCAGTCTCGATGTTCCCGGGTCCACTGTAGGTTTAGTTGACGATAACGCTTGGTCAACAGAGGCACACGAGTGGGACGTCTGCTGCACAGTCCCATATCCAACAGTGTCCACTGAATTGTGTGTTCCGAAACACTTGCGCTTGGACCTGCATTGTATTGGGCTGTCAGCTGAGCTACTGTCTCGAGCCGTTTTTGCTGTACCAAGCGGGACAGTCTCCGACGTCCTTTTTCTTTGAAGATGCGTGGACGACCAACACCTTGGCGTCTACTGCTGGTGTCACCGTCATTTATCCACTTTGCATGAATACTAACAACGGCAGATCGTGAACAACCTACCAGTCATGCAGTTGCGGTGATACTCGTTCCGAGTCTTAGGGCCATTACGATCTGCTCTCTATCAAATTCGCTTAGATCAGCAGCCTTTCCCATCACTCGCAAAATTGCAAGACTGATTACTTACCTTCTCTAGCAGCAGTTAAATACCATTATAACTTAATCACGTGCCCTCCACGTCATCCAGACGAGTTCATTGAAAAATATGAGGATGGTCATAATGTTTTGGCTCGTCAGTGTAAAGTGGAATTATTTTTTTATTCCTTAGGTTATTTATTTATATTTACTTTAAATCCCTTCTCTAATATGGTGATAAAACCTCTCTAGAAAATTTCATTATTAATGATTTGGAGAAAAAATTTGAACTGCAAAGTGACTAAATATAATTGAGTCATAATATGAACTCAATTTATAAATGTATGAGAAATTGCAAATCCAAAGTCAGCAGATTTGATCGAAGTGCTTAAATTGTCATTGAATTTCGTAGCAGTAAATTTTATCTGTTTGAATGAGTGAATGATTGAATTGCCCCATTATGAGAGAGATTTTCAGTGTGAACAAACCAGACTGAAAGCAAAAATTTTACTTCCTGTACCAAAATACTCACTCATGTCAAGCATTGTAAAATGTAGTTTATCGACATTTTGGCGACTTTTAGAGTTTAATCTAATGATCAATCGACTAATCATATATAAATTTGGAAATCATTCTTTGGAACTTTTATTAACAAAGTGCCTAAATCGTATTCGAAAACAACACAACTACTTTCACCTATATTTAGTTTTGCAAAAAAAGTATGTGTTATACAGATGAAGTCTTTTTTCCGCAACAGTAGATTCACAGCGAAATATACAGGGTGATTCAAAAGTAAGTATACAATTTCAACGTAATATACAACAGTGACAATGTAAGATATTTTATGTTACCTGTAACAGAAGTGTAGGTTTATGTTTCAAGTTTTTTAGAGACAGTCACAGATGTTCTATGTGTGCACTCTTAGTCACACTACACACATCGAACCGGTAACCCATTTCTGCCCAGACTCGTGTTAGGGTATCTGAAGCAAGTGGAGTGCTAGTGGTTGCGATACGCTGTTTCAACTCCGCTATATCAACATGAAGAGGAGTGTTAAACACGCTATTCTTTATGTAGTCTCAAAGGAAAGGTCACATGGTGTTAAATCAGGGCATCTGGGTGGCCATTGGGTTAGTGACATGCTGAAGTCGGCGCTTTGTCCAATCTAGCGGTGAAGAAGATGTTAATGGAGGTAATTTCGCATGTCAACTGACCAGTGTGGTGATGCACCATCCAATTGGAGAATAAAGTTTTTTGACTTTATTGTCCAATAGGAGGAATAAAGTTTTTGGCAACATCTGCCGATACACTCGGTCGTACTGTCTTTCAAACTTTGCCCAAACAGCCCGTAGTTTCAAATTTTTTAAACCAATCGTAAATTAATTTTCTGGTTGGAGGTTCTTGTCGAAATCGTGATAAAAATGCAGTTGCACAACAGTGAACGATTCTGTTTTGCTCAATTCAAGAACACAAAAAGCCTTCTCCACTGCAGACGCAGCCATTTCTACTGACTAGTCACGTGACACGCTCACTATCACCTACGTCACTTCGCTCTGGAGGGGGACACAAACTTTATGAGTATACCTAGCTAACAGTTCTCATTTGGGGACCGTGTCTTAAACTGTTACTGTTTTATAGCATCTGGAAACTGTATACTTACTTATGAATCACACTGCATATAGATGTTTCAGAATTTTTTTACATGAAATTATGCATTTTTTGATATGCTCTTTTATAATAAATCCTTAAGCGTGTAGTGTTCTTTCTTTTTTTCCACATCTGGTATTAATGCCATTCAATATATTCGCTACATATATCATACATTTTATTGAGGGAAAAGCAAAACCCCTATCAACTCGCATCGTAGCATTTATTCTGTTTGTACTTTTTTCTGACGAGCGAAGCAATTCACTTCGAAGAAGAGCCATAAAATAAAGAAGGAAACCATAAAAATGTTTTCCTCCGGAAATTGCGGCAATTTATGACATTCTTCTTAACAGCAAACTAGAAAATTTTTCTTCAGCATCAGTGAAGAAATGATGCATGAGAAGAAACGGGAATGTTAGAGGAATCAAAATAAAATCACGAGCTTTAAAAATCTTGCCACTCAATCAATTGAAAGTTTACTTTATAGGTAGAAAAATAAGCTTTATTTTTTTATTTGAAACTAAAATATAATTTGCATCACAGATTTCACTCATGGACCGAGCGAGCTGATGAAAATTGTCTTTTTTTTATTAAAAAAAAAAACCCTCAGAAACATTGATCAGGCAATGGAATAACTGACAAACTTTTGAGCAATAAACTACAAAAAAAAATACCTTAGATAAGATCAAATTTAACAGAGTAAAAAATATTTTTTCATGGTTTCGATATTTTCACCTCTATGCAGTTCCTTCAATTTTTTTTAGTTCTCAGTATCACCACGAGGCATGTGTTCTTATTTTATGCTACATAGCTTGGAGGATATTGATGTGTTATTTGAGGTACTTCGATGCAGGTTCTAAAAGGGAGTTCACCTCGGATTGACTTAATTTTTGAAAATGTGTGAGTGTTTAGATATACTAGTAGAGAATTCTGGAACATTGGTTTCGTGGATCTGGCACCAACACGAAAGTTTTTTTTCCAAAGATTGTATAATTTATTCATAGAAAATGTATCCGTGCATTATTTTACTGCATGGTCTCCCTTAAAGGTATTAGGTGGCGTGATGTGGAAGTTTGGAGAAACGAGTGGTTTGCCTGCTCAGATGTTGAACTCGTCATCTGACCATGGTTCACAATTACGTGGTTTTGTCTTCGATATTGATCCCGGATCATTGAAAAAAGTCCGTTTTGTTGCTCCACTATGACAATAACTCAACAATCCCCACCATATCGTTTTAGATCCTAACATTTAGATTGTAGAGCATAAAAGGATAGAAGAAAACTAACTTTAAAAAAAAGTTTTCTATTTTGGCCAAGGAACTGCATTACTGCATGTTTTCCAAAGTCACCCAGGGGTCCGAGAAACACAGCAGGATTCAGTGGTATAGATCGATCTTGAACATAAAACTAAAATAATAATAAAATACCAAAACCAAGAAAACCGATAACGATGTAACCGTTAACGGAAAATTTCGTTGGTCTTCTGAACTGGAATTTCATTATCGGATTCTAAACTCTTGTGTAACATGGCAGACAAATGCATTCTTTCATCCATGATTTCAATGCATATATGCGTTCGTAATTACGACTCTTCCTCTTGTAAAGCATGCACATTCTGCCCAACAGCATGATTATCTAGACCAGCACATTCCCACGGAAACGAGAAAAATTTAAACTTATTTCCAACTAGCCCTCTTACAGTTGATACGATAATTTCTATAGATTTAGACCACCCAATCCATTACGGATCCACCTTCGAAATTTCTACTTTCAAAGAAAGATATGTTCTTTTTGGAGTTCTTTTCTTGCAAAAGATTAATCAAAATTAGTTTATATTTGGATACATGAAAATTGCATTGCCGGATCGAAATTGAATTCTCCTTACATTGTTGATAATTCTAATCTTGGATTTGTACATCATGAACTGTTCGAACATGTACTGTTACGATTAAACTAATCAAACTAATCGATATTACTTATTACTATTAATGTGATTCTTGGTACACATAAACTTGTACCATGATCATAAATTTCGAAAAGAAATTTCCCAGTAAAGAAAAGTCCACATTCCTTATTTATATAGCTAGGTCTTTTTGCAACTGTTACCTTTTGTCCTCCAGTTCAAATGTTACTCCAGCTGAGATTAATGACTTTACCAACCATTAACTAAGAATTAAGCTTCATCTAAGACTAATGATGATGTAAGATGGACGATGCTCGTGGTTGGACACTTTAGGTGATCTGTGAGCTATTTCCCCACATTATAACCTGAGAAGTGGTGCTTTATTGTCTACATCTGGAAATATAAAAGAACTTAATTTCAGTTCAGGTCAAAAAGAGTACAAAATAGACGCCTTTCTTGTTGGCTTATTCACTCATGTTGTACAAGGAACGTTCTTTAATTTTAGTGCAATAAGAATTGATTACATTTTTGTATTTTGTGATAGCATTTTCTCGGAATATATGTTTTGTACCATAATTTTACGATTTTGTACGTAAATCTAGATTAAAATTTTGTGGAGAGAAAATTGTAGAAACATCACGGTAGTACATAAGCACTGTTTAAAATATAAAATAATATTTAAGCTTATGAAATTTAAATTTAAGTATTTGCAAGTTTCCTGTGGCTAAATAATAGTCAATGTAGAAGCAAGTAATTTTAACTATCACTATTAACTTGAAACCATGTATAGTTCTTTTAAAACAAATTACAGAGTAGGATTAATTTCATACTAATAGCATTTTCTCGAAGAAAGACTTTATAAAATAAATTTTATTAGCACAATAAGGTTATCTAAAAATATTTAATAATTGTCGATGTTGTTGTATTCTGTTTATCCTGAAAAAAGTATTCTTTGTTACACATACCATTTTTCAATGAAAAAATCTCACTCAAAATACTAAACAAATCACCTAAACTATCATCGAATACGTATCTTTAGAAAGTCTTCCTTCCAGCATTCGGTTTAGTCTGGGAAAATTATTTTGTATTCGTTAAAGTTATTTAGAGTCAGGTGGGAAATTGTTTAAAGTTCAGAAACGGAAAAGTGTTAGATTTCATTCTTATGAGAGACATATACTGTAAAACTAAATGTAGGTGGCGGTAGTGTTTTTGATGAGGTACGTTATCTGAACGTCACATCAGTTGAATTGCTTTTCGAATACCATTTTAACATTTCGCCAATATAAGTTCCTAAGAATGAATTCCGAATTTATATGCGATAGTTGATTGGTCACATCCAATTTTATCAAACGCCAAACTACGCCAAATCCGAAACTATATTATAATTTACTCCTGATATGCATTATGCGAGTGCATTTCGTTAGTGGAAGTAAAAATATCTACTTTCCTACTAGTTTGTTTTCACTGAAGATCCATGAGAAAACAATTACAACGACAAACATGCACATGAGAAAACAATTACAACAAACATTCACATGAGAAAACAATTACTTTGTAAGAAAATTTTATTGCTTTGCTTCTAAACTTTCAACGTTTTTTTTCAAACGTTTATTTAATTAATCTTTGGTTTGATCATTTGACCAGATCTAAAAATTTTCCGTTCGGAGTTACAATTTGTGTACTCGTGTTAAAAATGAATCTTTTTAACAATTTAAGTTAACATTTAGTTAAGCATGGAAACATTTATTTCAAACCATCGATTTCCTAATATAGGAAAGTAATTGTCTTCATCATTGATCCTCTTTTCAACGCAACAGTCTATCCGAGGTGATTTATTCCTTTCGAAAGCTCATAAGTTTATGAAGGATGCTATTCAGCCTCCAGTTCGAGCAACTGCTTGATGAAATGGAGCAGAGATGGAAATTTCGAAGCGCAATAGATTGGATCACGATATACCATTCGTAAGCCAATAGCCACAGCTGATCGTCGCTTCTCTCCAGAAAGTGGAGGAAAGAAATTGTAATTCACGAATGGGAGAGAGCGATTCCGAAATAGATTATTGTATGAGCTGACGCATAATTTATTGAGAGTTTCGATTCACATTTCCGACGTTGTCTAGAATGAATAGTGGATATTGGCACAGACAGTATGCGTTGGTAAAGTATCAGGAGTCGAGGGTAAAGCAAAGGATTCCAAACTTGATAAAAATGCCATGCATTATCTTGGAGCTCAAGAATAAATCCAGTTACATGTTACGATTATGTCAGGGAAAGGCAGTAAGAAAAAATCTTTATAAATGAATCATACCTAATACGGTACTGTACTATATATATATATATATATATATATATATATATATATATATATAATTTTTTTTTTTTGAAGTGGAACGTGCATTTTGTATGCACTCTGTAGAGAAAGCATATTGGCGGAATCGCTGTTGTATGATTACTTAGACGTTTGGCTATCGATGCACAAATTAGTGTTTTTAATAGTTTGAATAAACACTTTAACTAGTTGATAGTTTAGGATTCATGCTTTTCCCCCATAATCACTTTACAGATCTTAAAACCGGGCGACAAGAAGAAATAGCATAAACCTGCTCACACATGCTCCGTCTATTTCATTAGAAGGTCGATGGTATTCCGGACCCATATGATGTGACGTCACTTGACTGGGATTTCAAATAGGATTTCAGCATGTTGCCAATTGTCATTCCAAAGAATGAGTTCGAATTGATGCATCATAGTTGATTGGTCAACGCCAATGAAATGGAACGTCAAACATCGCTAAAATGGTGATAGAGTACATTTTAAGTTAACCCCTAAATGTATCATGCTAGAGTTTTTAGGTCAAAGCATGTCTTCCACCTAGTTTTTTTGTACATAAATATGAATAACAATGAATAAAAATTATGCTTTGAAGTATTCTTAAAATTTCCTCTTGTTTTTCTTTAATTGATTTTTTTACTTATGTCTTTTGCGGTTTCAGCACGCATACATGGAGAGTTCTGTTTGACAAAGGTTTATTACCCGTTTTTTAACTTTTGCACTAGTTTGCATTTGTTAGCTCTTTAGCTTTTCACTGCATAGTTGGATTTTTAATATACTTCAATTAAAAGAGTGTAGCGACATTTTGAGTAATTGCTGAAAGCAATAATGTACAGACATTTGTTGTACACATCACAAAATAGACACAATACACAAAGAAATGAATTACAGACGTCTCATTTTGCACAAAGTAAAACCAACTTCTCTGAAGTCATCAGAAATCATTGAAATGAAGTCATAATTTAGGAATTACATGTAATCCAATCCTCCAAGATGAGATTATCTTTCTTTCAGTGGCATTTTCAATCTTCCTCTCGGACCATTCCGTTTTGCAGCTGTCCAATGAAAAGAAGGTGCTCGTTTCAGTTGTGTGTGGAGTGACACTAGGGATTTGTTAGTACCATTGTTACTCAATCACGCAAACACCTGTTGACACGAAATTTTGTATTTAAAAGGCTTTTTCTGTCAGAATTAATCACGTGGCGAGTGTTCCTGCTGAGAAACGTGGTTCTTGTACGCACGTCATTTGACTTGTTTTTTTAATACGAGTACAGTGCTGTCAATGAAAGCTGCAAAGAATGATTTCCGAATGGATATATGATAGTCGATTGTTTAACATCACTTAAATAAAACGCCAAAAGTCGCCAAAACGGCCATAAGCTAATCTTTTAGGTATTCACTGTTTGTATCAGCATGTGCGTAACATCTATATATATATAATTCTCTTACGTGGCTCACGAAAAAGACATTATTTGTAATCGCGTTTTGGCAACACTGTACGATTGTTTGTTTATCGCGAAGTCTCGCGCATCGATTGAATTTATAGCGTTATCAGATGAAATTTTATTGAAAAAAAAAAGGAAATTTTAATGAGCTGTTGCAGTTAGTTTATAATAGAAATCAAAGAAAGCGGAGGATCTTTTCAGGGCCATTTAAAAAACGGTCCTTTTCAGGGCCAACAATTATAGTTCAACAAGACGCTTGCACTACAACTTTCGGCAACAAACTCAATGAAAAAGTGTGGGTCGTTTGAGTGCTGGAAAAATGTACACACAAACAACATGCTGGGTATTCAATTTCCAAAGCAACGCTCACATTTCGAGTCAAAATTTGCACAAAGTTTTCATTTGAATTCTGATTTTAGAGATACTGTGCATATTTTTTCTGTAATACAGCAAATTTAGATTTGAAAAAAAAATTTTTGGTAACATATTTTGTAAACAATCCCTTCTGCTTGGACACATGTCTTCATTGAGGCTAGTGAAGCGAGCATAGGTTAGCGCAGTGAACCAATGAGGATTGCGAAGCAATCCTCCGTGAGTTGGCAAGCGTTAGCGAGCATGGGGCAGGCCCCCTAGTTAATAATATCTCCGTTTTTCTCTGGTTTATTATTTGTTTGCACTGAAATTAATGTTCTGTATTTTAATTTTTAATAAAAATAATACAAAAAAAATCTAGTTAGCTCAAAATGCAAGAATTTAAATACGAACCTGAATAATTTATATTTATTTTCAGTAAAATTTAATCTTTTCATATAATACAGAAATCATCTGAGGTGTCGAATTTCTTCTAAACTACTGCATAATTTAATTTGAGCAGGACCAATTGGCTAGAACGTTGCATTACGTTTTATGATTGCTCTGTTAGTTTTCTGAATCCTTTTTGACAGCTACGTATTCTATTTTTGTAGTATAATCTTTCATTAAATAAAATGTTTTGATGAACATGCAGTATTTTGTAAAATGCTATTTAAACTTATGGAAGGAAATTATGAGGATCATAAAAATATTACATATGCTTTATAATCATATATTTTATAACGATTAAATTAAAAACGATTATTAAATAACATTAAAAAGTTCTGTTTCAAATATTTAAACTATAACAGAACATGAAATTATGCATACAAAAGTGTTCGGTCACATTCCGTTAAAAGTACAATGATGTTAATTAAAAACATATACAACGTGTGAAAAAGATTTCCGTACCGCGCACTTACTATTTGAAATAAATGGGAGGCTTTGTTATTTGCAGAACACATTTATTGAAAAAATAAAAATGGAAAAACAACTGAGTATAATTGCAACGGAAGTTTCTATTGCATTTAAACAAAAAATATATTAAAGTAATTAAACACATATAATTCAATGTAACACAAAAATGAGGCAAATATAAAGCAAAAGAGTCTCTGTACGGTAAAGAATATTTCATTAAATGTTATTCCTCCATGTTTCGGGCCGTGGTAGTCCGGTAAGAAGAGTAATGGATTAGCAACCGGAATGTGTTGGTAATGGTAATGGTAATTTTAGTCAACGTCGTACTAGAGCAACACAACGGACTATTGACGACGGTCCGGGATCAATCCCTTAAGGGAAAGATCCGAGGACAACACCTCGTAATTTTGAACCACGTACAGATGACGAAGCAACACCTGAGCTGGCACCCCACTCGCCAAACTTCCACACCAACCCATCGTGAGGACTTTCGGCCACGACAGATTTAAGGTGCACCAGTCGCCTCTACACCATACGCTTACAAACGTCCATGCCGGGCCCGGATTCGAATCAGGAACCTTCCTATCTAGAAGCTAACACCTTAACCACTATATCGGTTGGTCGGCCTACCGGAATGTGTTACAAGTTCGAATCCAACCGAAGACCGTCGTGTTCGAAGGAACGGGTGGACGTTAAATCTGTCGTCTCAAATGTCATCACGTTGGTATGGTGTGGAAGATTGGAGAGTGGGGTGGATGACAGTTGTACAAAATTACGTGGTTTGTCCTCGGATCTTTTTCTCTGGGAGCCATTCCGGACCGTTGCCAATAGCCCGTTGTGTTGCTCCAGTGTGACGTTAATTAAATACCTACCGCCATGTTTCATAATTTAATGGTCAGTCGAACTTGCTTTTGCTGTAATTGACATGTCTCAGTAGTTCGGAAATGACGCACACAATATTGTTTTGTTATTTCTGAGCGAATTTTGTTGCAGACGCGTCTTTCTTTTGCGTCTTGGCACTTTTCAGGTTATCTTTGCTGCTGGTATCATAATTTTTCAGTTCAAGACAGTTTTCTCACAAGTGTTTCATGAAGTTTAAATCTGGAGACATGGTGTGTGAAGTTGCTGCGCCATATGGTAAAGGCATCTTTCTTTGCAATACGTTGCAGTGTGTTTTGAATGGTTGTCCTGTTGGAAGATAAAAAGTCTACCAAGAGACAGTATAGTAGCACTGGCGAGGATATTTTGTTTCAAAATGTGACAAAATATAAAATGCTACTTGAAGTTTAAACTGTTCTTATGCATCTTAGACCCCAGTGATTCTTTAGATCATGGGTCAACAGTCGTTGAAAGCTGTGATATGCTTTTTTTTAAAAAGCTGTACAGACTATTTTTTTTCTTTCAAATCAATATCTGTTTCTGAAAAACTATTCTGGTGGTATCTATTTTCTGTTTTTTAAAAACTGTAATTGATTGAGCTTGCTTTGTCTACACAGTTGACATTCATTTTTAAACAGGATACGGAATTTTTAAGGAAAAATGTATTTGCTTCAAAATAAATTAATCACCAATACAATAAAAATTTAATATTCGATCATCTTATAATGATGATGAAATTCGAAAACGTAGCAGCCCTGGTGCAAGAGTACCAGAAGTCAAAAATATGGAAAGGAAAACTGAGTGTAAGACTATACGCCAGAAGTCGTCAGTTTTGTCGAAAATTAACTTTTATGGTATTCGTAATCACTCTCCAAAACAACAAAATTATTGACTTTATTCGTCACCTAAGAAAAGACCTTTTGTAGTTTGTCTAATAGCAGGAATGCGATGACTATGAAAAGCTTTACATGGAGGGATATAGCATGTATACATATTTGCGTCGGAAGTAAATTGTAGAAGCTATGAAAAAGTTAAAATGCTGTTGAGAAATTATTTTTCCGTACACTTAAATGATGCTTTCATTTTTCTATGAAAGAGAAGTGATTATTCTCTGATCACTTTTCAAGCAACATATGATGCGTTCAGAATTAGAGATGAATTAGATTTCAGAAACTCTGATAATCCCAGACCCTAACTCCTTTGAGTTGAATCTTTTTTGTGCATCTTTGAATCATGTCCTTAGGTGCTTTGGTTTCCAAGAAATGGCAGAAGAAAAGTAGGTTGAATAGCAAAAGTACACACGAGAAGAAAATTTAACTCGTTGTATCTCAAAATGTTACAAAATGGACTTGATCTACTCTGTGTGATGGCTCATATATAGAATTCAACCCGAGCAAACTTCGGGTAATTCGGCTTGTAGATATAGAAAGCTTTTGTGTTGTTGAATTTCAACGACTATACAGCAGACTAGCTGAATATCCCGTCGTTACTCGGGTTAAAGTGGTTAAATGTTGAATGAAAAGTGAATTAAAATAATCACTTTTCTTACATAGAAAAATGCAATCGTTTAAGTTGTACAGAAAATCCCTTTAACTTCGTTTTAACGTTTTCATGGCTTCTACAATTTACTTCGGAAGTAAATAAATACATTTAATTCCTGAATGATATATTACAATATGCAAAATACTTAGACATATACTACAAACAGAAACGAAATTCCGATGAAAAAATACAGAAATATGAAAAACTAAAAGTGTCGAATTTCGACTTCCTGAGCTGAAAAAGAGCTTATAGAAAAAAAAAAAAGACATTAGAAAAATATCGATGAAGACGATAATGATTTATTATTTATGAAATTTAGTAATGCTCAAATATGTCCTCGACATTTCCCAGTGTTAAGTTTCCTGTAGAACATGTTTCCTTGTCAATATTCATTTATTACTGGAAAACAAACCTTGGATTTTAAAATTGGGGATTCGAGGGGCACTTTTAGGACTATTTGTGTGGCAATTTTCATGGTAGTAAGTGCTACAGATTCCTCTGAAGGCAGGAAAGTTATGGCCTATATTTGCAGCAGTATTCTAAAGTATAAGCGTACCAAATGTGGCGTGGATTGGTCAAACGATGTAGATTTGTATACAAAATATACACGCATACCCACAAACATCTTTTTTTTATGTATACAGAATCTTATATTTTCCGCAGTGTTCTAAAGTATGTGTACCAATTTTGGTGTGGATTGGTCAAACTATGTAGATTTGCATAGAAAACATACACGAATACCCACAAACATCCATTTTTATTTTTTAAGAAGTCTATGTTTTCCGCAGTGTTCTAAAGTATAAGTGTAAGAATTTTGGTGTGGATTGGTCAAACTATGTAGATTTGCATAGAAAATATACACGAATACCCACAAACATCCATTTTTATTTTTTAAGAAGTCTATGTTTTCCACAGTGTTCTAAAGTATAAGTGTAAGAATTTTGGTGTGGATTGGTCAAACTATGTAGATTTGCATAGAAAATATACACGAATACCCACAAACATCCATTTTTATTTTTTAAGAAGTCTATGTTTTCCGCAGTGTTCTAAAGTATAAGTGTACCAATTTTGGTGTGGATTGGTCAAACTATGTAGATTTGCATAGAAAATATACACGAATACCCACAAACATCCATTTTTATTTTTTAAGAAGTCTATGTTTTCCACAGTGTTCTAAAGTATAAGTGTAAGAATTTTGGTGTGGATTGGTCAAACTATGTAGATTTGCATAGAAAATATACACGAATACCCACAAACATCCATTTTTATTTTTTAAGAAGTCTATGTTTTCCGCAGTGTTCTAAAGTATAAGTGTACCAATTTTGGTGTGGATTGGTCAAACTATGTAGATTTGCATAGAAAATATACACGAATACCCACAAACATCCATTTTTATTTTTTAAGAAGTCTATGTTTTCCGCAGTGTTCTAAAGTATAAGTGTGCCAATTTTGGTGTGGATTGGTCAAACTATGTAGATTTGCATAGAAAATATACACGAATACCCACAAACATCCATTTTTATTTTTTAAGAAGTCTATGTTTTCCGCAGTGTTCTAAAGTATAAGTGTACCAATTTTGGTGTGGATTGGTCAAACTATGTAGATTTGCATAGAAAATATACACGAATACCCACAAACATCCATTTTTATTTTTTAAGAAGTCTATGTTTTCCGCAATGTTCTAAAGTATAAGTGTACCAATTTTGGTGTGGATTGGTCAAATTATGTAGATTTGTATAGACAATATATATACGCACAAACATTCTTTGATATATATATAGAAGGAGAATTTCTTTTTGTGTGTGTTGGGGTATGTAAAGTTTGGGAAAAGGATTGCCTAAATGTTTGGATCCAGTGTTTCATTTCGTCGACGATCGATATGCTCAGACCGCCTTCGCACATCATTATTTTCCTTCAGCATATAATAAAAGATGCGTGCCTATGACGAAAGATAATGCCGTCTTTTAAGAGAGGTAGCCCTGTTTTCCTACCTCCAACATCTTGGTCATTAAATACTTTCAAAGCAACCATCTCCCTCTTTCTCTCTGCGGGAGGAAAAGTATCACAAAAGAACATCTCTTGAAAGCACACTCTCGTATTTCATTATTCCGCCGTCCTTGGCCAATCTCTTCCAGACACGCTGTCTCTCACTGTAGGGGCTGGTGGCTAGTAAGGGGGAAAATAGTTATTGGAATGTAACCAAAAAGTGAACTAGTATCCACGGAGACAGCGGACACCAGTACGGGATCAATAACGCCTTTTCTGCAGTCTGCTGGGTCCTCCAATAGAAAAAAAAAATATTTAACACTTTTCCCCCTTGCCAAGTGTGTCCTGCCAAATGATTTTTAAGACGTCCTAAAAGGGAAGGAATTCCTCGAAATGCACGAATCTCGACTTTTATGGTGTTCTGTAATCGATATATTAAAGCAGATGGCATTGATTATGGGGGTGCTTTTCTTTACGTTCGAGTGAAACGAGAATTTAATTTGTAGGTATGAAAGGGGCCACATCTGCTGTTTGTCGATTGTGGTTGTATTTACTGTTAAATGTGCAAATAGAATAGATTTTAGCATAAATGTACGCATATTTCTAAGAGGATAATTTTTCATTAACTTTTAGAGCTTTTTCTGGGCATTGAAAATGTTGTAATATCCCTAAATTTACGCAACTTCATTATTTATTCACGAAAACCAACACGAATGATAAGTAGGCTTAGACAAATGTTACCGATATCTAATATTGTATGCATACCGCCAAGCAGGTGCTCTGCGGAACTTTTGCCAAAATATTGTATGTATCAACCATTATATATTGTACGGAACAATCCTTTAAAATTATGGAGCTCGCCGTGGTACATTGGCTTTTCCCATTAAACTAGTAACATTCCTCCCTGGGTGAATTTCTATTTTTTGTATCAGTAAAACTCGTCTAGCGTGTATATTCCACTTACTTGAGGTTGTTTGGCGCAGCTTGGCCAAAATATGGTCCTTGCGCTATAAAATCCCCAATCCAACATACCAATTAACCAATTTGTAGTTATTTGTTATAGTTGTTCTCACAACTCATTGTGAGAACAAGGAACTGTATGCTATATGTTTATGTTGATAGTTTTTTATTCAATTGAATGGTGTTTCTTGGCAATGAAAATGGTGAATGTAAATAACAAATTAATGTTTTTGAGATAAATGGGTGTCACGAAATAACAGTTAAATGTTCTTCACAGAAATTGTTTGAGTTTAAACGTTTATGATTGCACTACATCATTGTTTGATGCATAAAATTTATTGTTTTATTGTATCTTATCTAATTTGAAAATGAAATATTTAAGAAAATATTATTATAGAGGGATTTATATATATATATAGTGTCAGTAAACAAATCAGATCAAAAGCGAAGATTTTACTCCATCTACGAAAATGATCTCTTGTAATGCATACCAAAGTTCTTAAAATGTCGTTTATCATCGTTTGGCGTTTCATCTAATTAAGTGCTGACCAATTAACTACTACATATATTCGTTCTTTGGAATTTCTGTATACGTAGTGATGTAATCGTATTCGAAAGTTATTCTGAAGCCATTTTCTATTTACGTAACCGAGGAGTAATTATGATACACATTCTTAAAACTGTTTTTTGTCTTCAAATACTAGTATCATATGAGCTTGTTTGACATCGCTAACTCTACATCTCGAAATTGCCCTTTTAGAGGAATGATAGTTATTGCCCGCTGCTGCCCAGTATCACCCGATTGAATGGCTGAATCATCGACCCCAAAACATGCGAAGTAACCATTTAAAGGGTAAAATAAATCTTAAAAGCATTGTTTTTTGTTTTTTTTTTACTTTATTAGCTTGAACGAATAAATAACTGAAAACTATTTACTTTCTTCTGAAATTTGGAGTCAATCAAATATTATTACTTATAAAAAATGGCAAAATTTTAGGGATTATATAAGATTTACTGTTTTATTCTTAACTTTAGGAAGGGAAAATGTAACACATTCATAAATTCAAAGATAAAATGCAGTAGCTGAATTTGGAAGCTTTATATTTTTATATCAGACCTGAATGAGACGCAGATAGAAGTACATTGGATCATTTCCAAAAAAATTTGGGTTAAAGTCTTAGTTATAAAAAAATATTGTTATTTAAAAGAATACTTTATCAAAGTAAAATATTCAAAATCGGAAATTAAAGACACAAAGGCAAAATATAATTAACTGGTTGTGGTTGATAAATAATTTATGTGTTTTGTCGTACATTTGTCAAACAAATTTGCAAGTTTATAAACCCAGCATTGAACCATCAATGTGATGCATAAATATTAATGGACACTTTCAAGTCTTCGACTTCAAGAGCTTAATGAATTTTCATGTTTTACATTACATTTATATTACGTACTAAATTTTTAGTTTAAAAAAAGGTTTGGTAATAATACACGTAATTTGATGATATGGGAAGTCATTTTTATAACGTTGCAATAAACATATATTGTGGACAAGGATATTAGAAAATTAAGGTAGCTCTTTCGAGTCATACAAGCCATGAATTACGAGTTTCAGTTTTCTTGCCTTTTCAGCTATCTTTATTTCAGCGAAGCATATTAATTAACTTCGTAGAGCCAATATACTTTCGACTGAATTACAAATAACTAGATCACATATCAACTTCTCTGAATGTTCTCAATTCAGGGTTTTTTTCCAAAAATATAGCACTGTTTAATATTTCATCTATGTCAATGTTTCGGAAATACACGTAAAAGAAAGAGTGATTGCATGGTACAATTATACTAATTTTTCCATTCGTAGTATGGTTGCTAGGCGTTACATTGTTTTTGTACTTCATACTTTTATGCAATAAGTTAAATGTTTCGAAATGCAGACTCCATGCAAAAGAATGGTCAAGTCTAGTTACCTGGGACCTAATAATGACAAAATCGGATTAGATAAGGAATGTCAGAAATCTACAGAAATCTTTTAAAATATAAACTTTAATAGAGTGAGTCGAGTTGCATAATTCTGATAGTGCAATATGCAGTCGTGTTTAACAGTTTACTTAAAATAAATTTAACTTTTAGCAGATCTTTTGATAAGTATGTGTTTTGATAACGTTTTAAAAAATAAATATAAAATAAAGAATACAAAGAAATGAAAGTTATTGATACAAAGAAATCAATCCGGATTCCATGGTTCAGAGTTTGGCTAACCAGATTCTTTTTAGTTTAAATTATTGGGTTTGGTAACAATTCTTAAATCTGCCAGATTTATCAAAATTGTCAGAAATATTAAAACAGCGAATCAAATGTCACTTAGTTTTTCAATTATCTTATCTGAAATTATACTTTCAAAAGTTCTCATTCACAGTCTGAGTAAATACAAGTAACCGATTTAATCGTTGAAATTATATCTTGTTAGTTCAATTATTCAGAATATATGTATCAAAATGGTAATTTCAATCCTTCTATCCTTCAGGGCGTTTCAAAACATGATGTACAAAATTGAAGGAGTACACAAAATTGAACCGTATAAAAATAGGGATGTATTTTCGAGATCGAAAAACAATTTTCTTAAAACAAATTAAATTATAATGTTCATGTTTGAACTAAATTTGTACTCCTTCCCATGATGAAAATAATATTTATAAATATTTGATTGATGAAGAAAGAATATTTGGACATTTAATTTTATAATTACTTAAATTTTATAATGGAGCACGAAAAGCCCAAACGATAAACTCATTGATCATAAAAGCGTAATTTTGCTACTCGGTTTCTGCCAACCTCAGAATTAATATTTAATTTTTTTATTTGATTTATAATTCTTTTTTTGGGTATTTGAATTGAAAACGAGATGGTTGCCGTCATATTTGAGGATTCCCAAGTATTATAAATATGTGTTCTTTTATGCTTATAAATCATTGCCTTGTTCAAATTTTTTGTCGAATTGTTTTACTTCAGAATATATTCAGGAAATCGAAATTCATCACGCTAGAACAGATATTTTTTTCAGAATTCTGACTTTTTTAAGGATTGGAATTTTGTTTCTGTTTGCATTATGTGTTCCGGTATATTACCTATTCCAGAAATATTATTTAGGAGTTGGATTTTATTTATTTACTAGGGGGCCTGCCCCCTGCTCGCTAACGCTCGCCAACCCCCGGAGGATTGCTTCGCAATCCTCATTGGTTCGCTGCGCGAACCTATGCTCGCTTCGCTCGCCTCAATGAAGACATGTGTCCTAGCAGAAGGGATTGTTTACAAAATATGTTACCGAAAAAATGTTTTTCAAATCTAAATTTGCTGTATTACAGAAAAAATATATATAGTATCTCTAAAATCAGAATTCAAATGAAAACTTTGTGCAAATTTTGACTCGAAATGTGAGCGTTGCTTTGGAAATTGAATACCCAGCATGTTGTTTGTGTGTACATTTTCCCAGCACTCAAACGACCCACACTTTTTCATTGAGTTTGTTGCCGAAAGTTGTAGTGCAAGCGTCTTATTGAACTATAATTGTTGGCCCTGAAAAGGACCGTTTTTTAAATGGCCCTGAAAAGATCCTCCGCTTTCTTTGATTTCTATTATAAACTAACTGCAACAGCTCATTAAAATTTCCTTTTTTTTTCAATAAAATTTCATCTGATAACGCAATAAATTCAATCGATGCGCGAGACGTCGCGATAAACAAACAATCGTACAGTGTTGCCAAAACGCGATTACAAATAACGTCTTTTTCGTGAGCCACGTAAGAGAATTATATATATAAGATTTCCAGCAAAATATCACTAGACATGGTTACTTTTGTGGTGGTATATGTATTTTCCTGCTAACTTTCTTTAAATCTTTGGTTGAATACGTAATGGTGTGTAGATAAAAAATAAATAAATAAAATTTACAAATCAAAATATTTTTTAAGTGTGTAATTTGTTATTTTAAAATGACATGAAAAATTTCAAAAATAACTTTTAATAAGATGAGTTACGTTAAATTAAAACTGGTAATCATACTTTGTAGTTCAAAATATATTTAAAAATTCTGATATAGCTTTTCATTGAAAGACGATTAAAATAAACTAAATTTCATTTGTTTTTCGTGTCTCATGGGTGTTATTGAAAGCTGTAATCCATAGTCAAGAAACTACATCTATCATTCTAAATATCTACGCGCTGCATGTGTGTTGGAGAAAACGGAATTTTTAACAAGATTTTGTTGATCTTGGAATAATATCACATTAAGTAATTTTGAAAAATTGAAATTTTATGATTTAAGAGACAGAAAGTCGAGTTTTCTTACTCTATTTATTGAAGCTGTTCTTAAGCAACTTAGATTCATGTGAATCGTTCGTTGAAAGTAATTTTCTTTTTGTAAAAGCGTTGTAAAATCAACCTTCTGTTTATTAAAAAATTGTTATCGATTGGGTTTAATTTGTCTTCTCTGATGACGTGTATTTCTAACAAAAGCTTTGTTATTCCACATGTCACTAAATAGAATTTTCTGGGAAAAGTGCCCGTTTGCTTCAAATTAAATTAGTCACGAATGCCATAAATTTTTAGTTCCCTTGAACAAATAGAACGCCGGTTAATATGTAGCCTATCATATCCGCAGGGTTTTAAAATATAAATGTACCAAATGTGTGGATTGGTCAAAAGGTGGATTAGTGTAGAGAACAGACAAACGTCAATTCTGCTTTATATATCTAACAGAAGTTCCGTTATTCCACCTACCGCTGAATGGAATTTTGAAGAAAAATTGTTTTTGCTTCAAACTAAATTAGTAACGAATGCTGTAACAATTTAACTTACCATCTTTTCATATTGATGATGAAATTAGAAAATATCGCATTCTAGGTGAAAGAATGGCACAATGGGAACATATTCATAGGAAAACTAAATGCAAGACTATCCACCGAAAATTCGCCATTTTTACTGAAATTGAATGCACGGGAATATTCGTAGTCACTCGAAAACTTAAAATCAACTTCAGCAGAAGTGTGACGAATATGAAATGGTGTATATGATTGGATACAGCATATATGCATATTTGCGTCCGAAGTAAATTGTAGAAACGATGGAAAAGTTAAATTGGTATTAAATTTTTTTTCCCGTACACTAAAATGATGCTAACATTCTTTTCTGAAAAATAATTAATGATGACTTTTCAATCAACATATTATTAATTCAACCCGAGCAAAGCCGTGTATTTCTGCTAGTTCATTAATAAAATTTGAGAGTGCGCGCTAGAAAGTTTGAAATGTTTTCAGAAGAACCGGCAAATGTTTTCGCCGTTTCCATAGCAATATAAAAATCTTAACAAGTACTATTACAACAAGGATCAGCTAAAACATTTAAAATTATGATTAGATTTCCTCTGAATTTTAACAAAATGTTATATATTTAATAATTTTCTTTTATATGTGGAAATAAGAAGTTTTGTTCTTGACATTTTAAAAAACATTTGGTTTTTATTTACCGTACATTTCCGTGTATAAGCCGAGAACTTTTGGAACGTTTTCTAAAGCTAAAGTACAGGAGTCGGCTTATATACGGATCCGCTAATCTCGCAAATAAATTAGGTAATTTTCCGTTATTCGGGCTTATGCGATAAATATCGCAATGGTAAGGGAAGGAAACCTTCAATTAAAATCGTACTAGAGGTCCGGTATCAATCCAGCAGCGATCCAAATGGGGATGAATTGTGAAGCAATCCCCTCCCCTCATTGTTGAAAAGTATATATGCGTAATATGAAAAAATATGATTGCGTAGCAATCATCGGTGGTTGACGAGCGATAGCTAGCAGGGGGCGGAGCTCCCTAGTGACAAAAATAAATAATTCTGTATCTTAAGTGTACCCTCTGAAAAATCCTTGTTGCTCTTTTGAACATGCATCCCTATGTAAATAGGGTTTATTTTTTTGTTATTATCTTCCTTTGAAGTTTGTGAATCACCCTGTTCTATTATATTTATATAGTACGGAATTTCGACAGCTATTCAACCACTGAGTTCCTGACCACTGAATGAAAGTTTTCGTAAACTTTTTATAGATACTGAATACTTTTTATACTGAATTTAACAAGAAGTAAAGAAACTAACCTATAATATCTTGAAAATATGTGTAATTTCATTGGAATAATTTGATAGTCATTAGTTTAGCATGAGATTATTTTTATAAATGGTTATGTTAATGTTAATAACCATTAATATTTTTTTTTTGTTTTAATACTTTTGGGTCTTTCAGGTAAATTCGGAATATAAAAGGAATTTCACATGGCACGATGGATACCAGGCAACGAAAGTGGATGTTGTACGAAATGCACCGTCAATGCGTAAGTTATTGCCCATTTTGTTTCGATTTTCGCGATGAAGAGGAATGCTTTTGTTTGAAAGGTTTTTCAGTATAGGATAAGTATGCTTGTATTGCTTTTTTTAAGCAGTAGGAAGTCTAGAAAATGAGATGATTTGGTCGTTTTTGTTCTTTCACTAAAATGAATGATTGTTCTACAGTAAGATAAACAAACTTTCCTTAAATTTATTTGTTCTTCTGTAAGTATTTTAAGTTCTACAGTACACAATGTACAGTAAGTTCTACAGTATTTTAATTTTTCTACAGTAAGATAAACAAAATTTTCTAAAAATGTTCATTTTCCTGTTTGACTAAATTTATCCGATTCTATTTTGCACGTTCGTCCTGACACCAATAGTTACAAATATTTTTCTCAGAGTTGTATTGAAATTTGCGACCCAGATCTAGATGTAATACGATATAAAATTATGAAACATTATACATTAATAGTATTGGAATAGTTAACTAGACAAGATTTAAGACGTTAAATGTAATAAAAAGATTTAAGTAGCCAATCTCAAAATTAATTGAATTTGTAAATATTTGCGGTGAGTTCTGTGAAGGCACGTTCATTTTGGGTTCATGTATCACTAGTCTAGGTTACACTAGTCTACCAAGTCTTATAACGAGAACATATTTATATGTTTTAAACTTATCTTCGGTTGTTAATTTCAGATCTGACCTAAAAAAGACTATCACCTCAAATTGTTTTGTAGTAGGGTATTTAATATTTACCAGCTTCGAAATTGACGCTTTTAGGTATGTGAAGCGAATCTAGATATTTTTTATTTTATAGTTAACAACCTGGAATTAAATGTAGGGAAACACTAATTTTTTCACTTAGAGAAAACTTTGACGAGCCCCACTTAATTGAGCCAGATGAACTGAATGAGATATCTTTCGAGACCTAGGTCTTCATATGCAAAAAAGCTGAACTTTTAGATTGTTGACTTCAAGAGTGGAAAATGCTGTCTAAGCGAACACATTTTTCTGTGTTCAGAAATAGAAATTTCGTTCTTTTGTCTTTTTATATGAAATAATAGCTGAATAACCCGGCGTTATCGGGTTGAAATGATTGATTGAAAAATGAATTAAAATAATCTCTTTTCTTATACAGAAAAATGCAATCATTTAAGTTGTGCGGAAAATGCTTTTTAACTTCAATCATTTAAGTTGTACGTAAAATACTTTATAGCATCATTTTAACTTTTTCATAGCTTCTACAATTTACTTCGGATGTAAATATATGCAATTAATTCCTGATTAATATATTGCAATATGCAAAAGATCAAGACATATACAAACAGAAGCGAAATTCCGATGAAAAAATGCAGAATTCTAAAAAACAAAAAATGTGCAAAGTGTCGAATTTTGACTCCCTGAGCTGAAATAGAGCAATTCGAAAAAGACACTAGGAAAAAATGTATAAAGACGATAATGGTTTATGAAATTTAGTAATGTTCAAATATGACCTCGACTCCCTGTGTTAACTCAAATACACAAAACCTGTAGAACGGGGTTCCTTGTCAATATTCCCTTATTGCAGGAAAACAAACTTTAGATTTTAAAATTGGGGCTTCGAAAGGCACTTTTAGGAATACCTATATACCAATTTTCATGGTTGTAATTATTACAGATTGGTCTCTAGACAGGAAAGTAATAGCCTATGCTTTCCGCAGTGTTCTAAAGAAAAATGTACGAAAACAATATGACATTTGCAAGGCAAATAAGACATTTCCAAGACGTGTAAATTTCATATTTTGTAACTTAACAATTATTAAAACACAAAACTGTATGTGATAAAAAGGTTTAAGTCGTATTTGAATTCAGTTCCCCCCCCTAAAAGTAATTTGAAAAACTTAATTTTACCCATATTATGAAAAACATTTAGAAATTGTTGGCCAGTGTTATAAGTGTTTTTCTACGTGTCTGCGTATAGGTCAGGTCTAACTTTTTGTATATATTATACAACAGATTTCTCACAGATATTTTCAGAAATATTCTTGACTAGTGCGTGGAGTGTCAAAAAATGAAAGCAAGAAGTGTTAAAACAAAAAAATTTAGTTTGAACGGCAAGTACTAATATGAAACTGAACTTTCCGCCTTTATAATTTCACAAGATGCTTTTGCTTCAAAGAAAAGATTTTCACCGCTTTTTTATAACAGCTTTTTTGTCCATCGTTTCTTCACTCGTTAGCGCATATTCTAGTCCAAGAAGTATTTACATATGACTGTATTTCTACTAAAAATATTACCTTTCCTTACATTCCGAAACTTGATATTTGTGTTCAATATTGACACAAATGAATCCACTTTATATGCAAACACACTTACCTACTTGAACATAAACACACACTCACGCATACACATAATCGACCTACTATATTTGTTTTGCTATTTTGTATTTATTAGTAGTTAGTACCACTTTGCTGGAATGAATATTGAATACATATGAATATTGTTTCGGAATATATATATATATATATGAATATGAATAATATATATATGAATATTATATATATATATACTTATATCATTCAAATACGATGACGCCCTGATCCACCAACACTTTCGTTTTCAATAAATTCCGTTTGGTTTTTATTTTGTGAATTTCCTCTTGTTTGTATATATACATATATATATATATATATATATATATATATATATATATATATATATATATATACCTTGAGAAAAAAATCGTATGGTAATATGAAAATCATATCTTCCTTTATATTTCTCGTTTATTAATTTGTTTTACAATTAAATTAATAATTTATTTTTAATTGCAGAGTTTACACAATATTTATTAATTTACAAGTAACTAAGTAACTGAGTGAATTGTGCTTAAACCATAAAAATATCTATTAGTAGCTTTAAGAAATCAATTGA
This sequence comes from Metellina segmentata, assembly GCA_947359465.1. NCBI lineage: Eukaryota > Metazoa > Arthropoda > Arachnida > Araneae > Tetragnathidae > Metellina > Metellina segmentata. The sequence continues at coordinate 35,956,877 of OX375882.1, forward strand.
GTTTAGGCAATATTTAGTAATTTACAATTAACTGAGTGAATTGTGCTTAGACCATAAAAAATATCTATTAGTAGCTTTTAGAAATTAATGGAGTTTAGACAATATTTATTAATTTACAATTAACTGAGTGAATTATGTTTAGACCATAAAAAATATCTATTAGTAGCTTTTAGAAATCAATGGCGTTTAGACAATGTTTAGTAATTTACAAGTAACTGAGTGAATTGTGCTTAGACCATAAAAAATATCTATTAGTAGCTCTTAGAAGTCAATGGAGTTTAGACGATATTTATTAATTTACAAGTAACTGAGTGAATTGTGCTTAGACCATAAAAAAAAGAGTAGCTTACATGGATCTGATATTGATTTTTACTTTTAAAATCACTCGGTACGCTTTCGATTACATAAAAGTACATTTAAATATATACATTATATAATAATTTAAATAAATAATTGTAAATAAAGTAATCAGTAATATAATTAATAATTAAAAAGTAATAATAAAAGTAAAAGTAAAAAGTAGTAAAAAGTAATAACTAAAGTAATTAATAATAATTTAAAAAATCATTAAAAATACTTACAAAATGATGAAAACTGCAATAATTTCAAAATTTCAGAGGAATGTTGTTAGGTAACTGAATAATATCAGTTTAGTTGAGAAAGACAAAATAGAGAATAATGCATTTCATAGTATTTTAACTAATATCGAAAACACAATAATACTATATTTTTACTTTGCAAATTTATACTACAAAGAATTTTTACTATATTTTTTCATCAACATGTCTACTATAATAAAGTCGATACTTGTATCGAAAATTACCCAACCACCACTAAAACAGGTATTAAAAAACGAAGTGTAAAAAATATCTTTCAAACAAAGAACCATTCAAAAGAAAATGTTTTTTTTTTGTTTAGTAATATCTCAAAATGTCTTTGAACATATCAATCGAAACAAAATGAAATTATGCCGTTTTATTTAAAGTTAATGTTTAACAACACAATTCTATAATTGCAGGTAACTGTTCTTTATCTGAATAATCAAACTCTGTACATTGAATTGTAGTTTGTGTGGCTTCCCACTAAAGATTTCCTCTAACACCGAGGGATTCCTGGAAAGTACATTTGAATGAAACCTTACACAAATGACCCTTTGAAAGCAATCAATAATCCGGACACTTGATTTAAATTCCCTATGATCCCAGATCGCTCGATTACTTTCTCCTCAGCATAAATACCTAGAATTTGAATCCGCTTTCACTCTAAGACAGTGACTTTATTTATCATACCAGTCACTGCTTGGCCAGCACGGTGTAAAGCGTGACGGCATTGACTTGAAGTGGCAAGCAATAAATAAATAAAAATAATTTAATTATAAAATATTTGTGATTTTCCGCAGATTTCAAATCCTTTGAAATTTTTATTCTGTCTTTAACGATCTTGGAGATAGAATTCCAATTGGCGTGACGTCACAATCTCGTTAACATCAGCAATAATCTGATAGAAGGGGCCCACCTTTTCCAAACTGAAATAGTAAATACAAAAATAAAATAGATGGTGAACGAAGTAGGTTGTTTCATCAAAACACCTATATCGGATTGGTTGATTTTCATGGCGCAAGGGTTATACTAATGCGCCAAAGACAAGTCGTACAACGTCAACTAATGAATATACACAATCAAGAAAAATTTCGATAACTTAAAATAAAGTACACTTAGTGTATATTTCAGGAATTGAACATCGTCGCCTACAATTCGCAGTTATTAACGCAGCGGGCAAACCCACTGAACGACGTCGGCCCCATTAGAAGTGTCAAATCCTAGTTATGCTTTCTGTTAAGGGCTCAGTATTTTTGGCGAACCCGTTTCCCCAAATTAGGTGGGTTACATAATTCATACCGGACAGCAAGATGTGATGGTATAAGGGAAACAATACATGCCTTAATAGGGGGATGGTCCCCCATGCGCTCAATTACACAAGCAACCTTTCTAGGCATACTTTCAACAAGGTTTTGACGTGGTTCCCTGGTCCATAAGCGTCGCTCTAACTCGTCTCACAAATATTCTAAGGGGCTTAGATCTGGACTCTGAGTAGGCCAGGGAAGACTTTTTACATCCATATTTTGATACCACTGCTTGACAGAGGCTGCAACATGACTTGGGGTGTTGTCATGGAAGAAATATTCGTCCATTCTATATAATTGCAAGAGCGTAGGAAAAACTTGATTGTCCAAAATGTTCATGTAGGCGTGGACATTCAATTGACCAGGAACAACATGCAAAGGTCCCAGGCTATACCACGACAAACACCAGATTATATATATATACACACACACACACACACACATATATATATATATATATATATATATATATATATATATATATATATATATATATATATATATATATATATATATATATATATATATACACACACATACATACACAATACCAGAGGTAAAGTGATGATTTTACTTCCTGCTATTAAAGGCTTCCAATTGACACATGTTGAGGGTACTTTAAAATGTAGTTTATCACTGTGTTATGGATGTTTGGGGTGTAATTTAATTAGCACTTACCAATCTAATAACACATATCAATTTCGGAATTCATTCCGTGGAATTATTATTAGCCAAGTTCTGAAATCGTTTTCGAAACACAAGCCAATTGATGTTACGTCAGGAAAACGGAAAGGAAGGATGTTCCACCACAAAAACACTCTCTACATTACATTTAGTTTTATAAAAAAGCCCCTCACATAACTACCGAAAGCAGTTGAAAAATATCAATTTTATAAAAATGAAATTCGATGTTAAATAGTATATATTTTTCATTGCAAAATGTGTGTTTTGTATGTAGTTTTATTTCATGGTTTAAAGTAAATAAAATTTAAAGCTTCGATTGTGGACCTTGAAAGTTTAGACCTCATATTTATATTAAACAGTGTGAAGCAGTTTATTTCCTTGTAAAACATCATGTAAAAAGGCTACTATTCTTGAACTACAAAATGTAATACTTAATTCATCATTTGCCCTTCAGTGATTTCAAATTCATTTAAAAAACAAACAAAACTATTTAAACAAGTAGTAACGTTTTCTTACTTCTTGTTTAAATAGTTGCTTGTCCTTTTTCAAACAAAGGACAATCAATCAAAAGGAAAGTTTTTCAAGATGATTTAATGCTGAAAACTCAAACTGAGGGTCATTTGAAAACGTATTTCATTCAAATGTATGTAAAATTATTGCCTCTTCCAGTAGAGTTAGACTTGGAGAATAAAAAAAAAAACGAATCACATTCACACGGCCGACGTAAAGATTTCATCGAACTAGTAGCAATACATTTTTTTTTCAATGGCGGGCACTTGACTTTTTCCTTGGCCACTACAAGGCCGGAAGCGATGGTCACTTGTGAAAGGGCACCCAGTGGGTGGACCATCATTGCCTCTAACAAAGGACGATTTTACATTCATGCCCTGACACCGGATTCGAACCAGGGACCTTCCGACTTAGAGGCTAACACCTTGACCACCAGACCGGTTAGTCGGCAGTAGAAATACATAAATTTCTTAAGTTCTAGAATAAAACACACAATAATTGTGTCAACGCTTTCATTGGGTATTTTCCCTCACAAGCGATTTGTTTTTAACTAAAAGTAGTGATGGATTGGGGAAATACAACAGTAGCAGGAACTTCATTTGTGACTTTTTGCAATCAATCCTTCTTTGATGAATTATTTAGCATCCACTAAGGGCATATCAAGTGATTTATTGCAGATAACTTTGAGACACTTTCTGAGGGATACAAATTGGCAATAATATTATAAAACTAATCCCTGAGCACGTTGTCTCGCTTAGGCAGTACACATACTAAAATCGGAACGATGCTAAGACATCCTTTCAAGGATGACACGCAAAGTCATGAAGGCGTTCCACAAAAGAAATCATCATGCCTGGCGATATGAAATGTTCAATCTCTATACAGATGGCTATTCAAATGTTTGAGTATGGTGCAATCCTTAGGCAGCTCTTTCATTTTCATTGATAACGTTGGTTCATTGGATGCACGTCAGCTATCTCGTAATTTTCGTAATACTTCAACACTTGCAAAATCCACGTTGTGAATGATTGAGTTTTTTACATCATGTTTTCCAAACGTGGAAAACAGAGCCACCAAACACCTCAGCAGTTGTGGACGTGCATTCTTTAACATTAAATATTTATACAGGTGCATTCTACCACCGTTTAAATATATTTGATTAGGAAATTTCGATTCACTCAGTAAACGGCAACTCGATCTGCCGATTTGTCGTATAATTTTGAGAGGACAGGGAATCTAACGTCTTATCAACCCGTATCACTTATCCTCCCTCAAATATTTTTATGCTTGATGTTAAAAATGTTCATTGCCATCTGCTTGTAGCTTTTGAACTCGCTTGGTGTTTATTGTATTTTCCCATATAAACTCTTGCATGGAAAAATTAGACTTGCGATATAGGTCATATTTATAGGATAAACTCTTACTGGTAGTTGAATTGATTTCACCCTGTAGCAACACAATGGGCTATTGGCGTCTGTATGGGATAGATCCCGAAGACAAAGATCCCAAAACAATACCTCGTAATTTTGAACCACGACCAGATAACGAGGAGAGCTGGCAATCCACTCTCCAAATTTCCACACCACGCCAGCATGAGAATAGTTGAGGCCACGACAGATTTAACACGCACTAACCCCCATTTACCCGACGGTCTTAAATTGGATCGAGTTTTCTAACTCGCAACCCTTCGGTATCTAATTTGCTACTCTTCCAAACGGAATACCATGAACTCTAATTGTAGAATAGATCGACACCAGTAAACCTACGGATGTGTAAATAGAGCTTAAGATATTGAGTATGTTGTTTGTGAGCTGATTATGTACACATGAACGTTTGTTATCATTTAGAAAAAAATGAACTTAGAGAGACAAATAAAGTCAACACTTGTTTAAATGTTACCAAATACACATAATTGTTTGTAAAAGAGCTTTTTTTAAACCTTTTTCTCCACGGAACTTTTATCGTCTTCAAATGTTTTTTTATTTTTTCTTATGGTTACATGAAATTTTTTGGATTAAAGCTATTTAGTTAATAGATAATAATACACCTTTAAGAAAGGCTAGTAAAGAAAGTTTAAAAAACACAAATTGTTTATTGCTATTTCGCAAGGCCTTTACGCTCACCATCGTCAAGAACAAAATAAAACACGAGAACAAAATCTTGTTTACATAATCTACTTACATCCAGTGGTCAACACTAAATTCTCTGAGTTTGACCTTCCGGACCTATGATGCAAAGGCAGAAAACAAACGTTGTTAATTAGTGTGTTCTATAAAGTAAAAATTGATACCAGTCCCGAATATTTGATAAAATAATTCAAAAATTATGGAAACCATATCTGATATTTACACTATCGAACATGCTGTTTGACGATATTAGTACTTCTCTGTCCCAGCACTTACCATGGAAGGACTCACTTGGAAAATATGAGTATTGCCAACATTGATTGAAGACAGATTATTAAAACCAGAGTTTTCCACTTTGTTTATTGAGTTTTCCACTTTGTATATTTTTCCACTTTGTTTATTGCGTTTTCCACTAATCCATGTGTCGAACTAGTGACTATTTGTGAGTGAGCACCCCTGTATATTAGGCTATGCTATTGGACGCAGTTACTCCTAACAGAAACAATTACCACCATCAATGCATTTGCAAAACGGTATTCGAACCATAGACCTACTGAGTGGTAAACTCTTTGGTCATTATTCCACGTAGGAGGTTTATTTTTAGACTAAAAAAACCCAGTTTAATAAGCTTAGAACGGATCTAAGCTTATTAAACTGGTTTCACCATGTATTTTAAAATTGCCTTTATCGTAAAATATGTGTTTTGAGATCGCGAACCCCATGGATATTTTCCGTGAATATTTCCCTAAGTTCAAGTGAATGGACTAGTATTCAAGCATGAAGCTATTTTTATTCATGCGTGGATACTAGTCCAACATTTGTCCCATTGTCCTATTAACTAAATGTCCAACTAAAACACTATTGTCCCATACTCTCCCATTCAAAGACAGACACCAGCACATACATGGGCTGAATTAACATTTTCTTTGCAGATAGTTTTATCTACTACTTTCAGACAAGTATACGTTTTTACAATGCATTGTTTTTGTCAGAAATGTGATTCACTTAGATTTACCTAACTTCCTAATTTATATTTGTAATAACAAGATAACTTCAAGGTTCTCTTGGTTCCCTCTCTGAATACGTTTCTGCGAGGAGAGTAATAGAGCTATAAATGTTCTCCCCAAATGTCTAAAAAAAATCTGGCTTAATAGTAGACGTATTTGCGTCTGCATTCAATCTGTTAAGATGTTTGTCATTGCTTGAAGTGTGTGAATTAAATCTGGCCTCTTACAACTTAAAAGATAAATGTTAAAAATGCATCAAAAATTTTTAATCAAATCATGAATTATAGTTCTGTTTATCCTTTTGACTCATTCGGCCACGTTTCTTCCGATGAAGGATATTCCTCCACACCATTATAAGGTTAAAAAATCCTTAGCGATTGGTTGTCTTGAATACCCGTCTTAGATCTCCGTGTCATTCTTCTCTCATTTTCTTCCCGGGGACTTATATGAAGCACGAAGCGGTGCATCTTTCGGTCATAAGGATCACCCTGGATTGGGGACTGCCGGATTTATCCGGGAACAAATAAGGAAACACCTCAACGCCGGCAGACGCGTCAGTCTGGCTGCTGGAAAAGGTTGCGCACGACCTTAATAAATGATAGATGAAGAAAAGGAAAAACTCACATTTCGGTCCTTGACCTAGCCTGGCTAACTCTACTGCGGATCGATAAGACCGCCATGCCTGCAGCGGCCGCCATACTGCAGGATTATGACGTCACGCGCACTGGATAATGCTAGCACGTCTCACGGACTGGGAAATACGTCAGCCATTTTGTACCACTGTGGTTTGGGAAAGGGATCTTACCAAAACCAATTGAGGAAATTGCTTTGATACTTTAGGAAAACAAAAGCTTAATTGTTCGGTTTTATTGCATCGGGGAGGTAGAATGTTTGATATCAGCAATAACCGTTATTCCTTTATTTTCTTATCGGTAGATGAGTCATTCGATACTTCATTCGTTTTGCTTAAGAACTCTTGTTTATATGTTTCATTTGTATTCAATGTTACATTCCTTTGAAAACTATTATGCTTAGATGCTCTGGAAATAAAAAGTTCTATGATAGCTCTTATTTATTTGGTCTCTTCTAAGAGAAATTAAGCACATGTGTTCGTTCTATCACAAAATAAAGAGGTCCAAATGATAGTTTTTTTCTGAAAAACTAATGAAGAAGTAAATAATGGAGGATTCTTTAAAATAGGATCATTCTTAATTTTCATAAAACAAATCTATCCCAGAGTTTATTCTCGACTTTTCATTTAGCTATATTTTTTATGAAATCTTGCTTTCAGTTCCTTCATATCCATAAAGAATATACGTCAACAAATTGTTAGGTAGTAATAGATTTTATTAAATAACTGAGAAAAGTTTTTATCGTCGATTATATTTAATAGAAGAAAATTTTCTTTCATAATGTCGACTTGTGTTGGTGTGAGATTGAAAGATATTACATTAAATATATATATTCAGCGTTAAAATTTTGTCCATGAAATGTATTTCAATTCTTACTTTGATTTTAAATAAAATATTCGAGTTTTTCAAAATAAAATATCGTTTCGTATTTTTGATTCTCTAAATTCATTCATTTTTGAGATGAGCGTATAGATGTAAAAAAGTGAAAATTTCATTTATTAACAATTTAGGTTTAGAAAAATGACAAATTAAATTTATTACAATTAACTGGGTGCAAGTTTCTAATACTTTTCATGACATAAAAGTTGGTATTAAATTCCAATATTGTATAACCTCGTTTCCATACAATAACTTCTGTTGAAAAGTTTTGTTTCACCTTTATTAATGTATGTATAAGCAATTTTTCTAAATAAGCTAAAACATTCTCAGCTTTGAATTCTTATTACGAAATAAAAAAATGCCGTCACATCGAAATTCTGAAGTATTACCATGGAAATGACCAAAAATGGCCAAAATGCTTATCCAGAAGAGAGGGCAGTAATTTTCCGCTACAGTGGCAGCTAACATCCCCACTCATAAAAGCGACCGCGAAAATTTGAAGAAATGGGAAAGAAAGGGGAAGAGAAAGGCGGGTCTATCTTTCCATTTACTTTTGGGTCATAAAAAATGGAGTATCAAAAGTTCTTGGCCTTTAAGCTTTGGGTGCATTTAGCTCTTCATTTTTATCTCTAAATAAGAAAAAGGATAAATGAACTGGAAATGGGTGAGGATTTTTTCCCATCAGAGTACCCACTCAAAAGAATTGAACTGTCGCTGAGTTGGTTAAAAGCCAATGAAAAATAGAATCCCGTAGATGAATCTATTCTGTTTTATTTATAAACACTGAAGGCTGTTTAGTCTGCATTGGAATTTAATGCATTATGGTTTTAGGAATAGCTATATTCTATGTGGTGAGGCATAAAACTTATAAGAAAGCTAATAAAGCATTATTGTTTAGATATTGTTTTGGTGGGTCGATCGATTCCAAACTTTACATAGCCAGTGTTTGCAGTTTACTTTCTATTAGAATTATATAATCCGATGAACTATGTTAAAATCCAAAACAGATATTCTTATATAAACTTAGTTGAAGGGCTTAGAGAAACAACGTTTGGTTTTACAAATAATTTCCTTAGAAAAATACTTAATTTTAAAAAGCCGTCAAACTCATATGGTAATTTAGTTTCATTAAATCTTCCAACTACATGATTAAAATCAAGAAACGAAATCCAGAAATATTTGCTAGATCTCTTCCTATCTGAGGTTTTTCAATGTAAACATATAAACCAAACGTAATGCAAAAGCTCCCCAAATACTGTTGCGTGAGACACATTGGATTTACTTTAAAATGTTGTTCACAGCCGTTTTAGTAAGGTTTGGAGTGTAATCTAATTGACGTTGACCAATCTTCTATCATGTTTCAATTCAGAATTCATTCTTTATATGGAAAACAAGCCAAGTCGTGTCATGTTCAAAATACGTACAGGACAATGCTGGAACACTAACACCACATATTGATTTCTTGTAAAATATAACTTGACAAAAAAAACTTCTCATAGCCATCGTAGAAGGACCAAACTGTATCAAATCTTCGAATAAATATAATAAACTATGGATAGTTATTGAAAGCCGTAGTTCAATCCAATATTTACAGATATACAACAATATCGGAGATAGGATTAGAATTGTTGTTTTGTGTAAACTTAAACAATTTTTTTTGTGCCCCGTGAGATACATTTAAACAGAATTCCTTCTACCGCGTGGACTTCACCGAAAATAAAATGTCAGATACCTTGGAAAAAGAGGGTAACTCATAGTCTGCAATCAAATGCTTCTCGTGTAGCGAAATGCTTGGAGAAAAGAAACTTCCGAAAAATATTATTTGGAAAATTATTCCTATTGATGGCTGTTACCAGAGAAAACTTCCCAAAGCTTTCTCAATTTAGAGGTTGATAGAGGTCAACAGAATATCATCTCTAGACTATCCAGTGGGCATTTGAGATAAATTTCTTTAGAATATGGTTTAAGGGTTTTCCAAACCTGTCAGAAATGTATTATGCATCAAGCCTCTCCGGGTCATCTTGTTTGTATTGGCCCGTCTAAGAAGGACTTACTATTTCAATCTTATGCTCGGATTCTTCGGTCTTTGATAGAATTGAGTCTGGAACCTGCAAATCACCGGTTTCTAATCCGTGACTCTACCAACTGAGCTCCCCCCAAAAATAGAGCATTGAAAATTGCTTCCACATGAGCCATATTCAATAAACTCTGAACAACGAGGCCATTTCCACCTCCAACAAAAGTGATTTCACATAAAATCATTCTAAATAGATCATAATGGATTCATAGTAATTTTGTTCGCATTTAATATTTTAATGAATGAGGAATTCATGAGTACCAAATATTTAAACATTTAGCATGTACCATTGATCATTACTTTTTTTCCAATATATCTATTAAATATGAGGTGCATTAAGATGGATGATGGCATGATTGGTTAATATGCCCTTACCATCTATCTGCTTCATGAAAAATAACAGAAAGCATTATGTTAATTTCTGTCTATTATATATGTATATATGGTATTCTTTTTGTGATCTTTTATTTAAGCATACATATATTCACTGTCGACTTTAGGAAGTAGATTTTTCTATGTCGTTGTAACTAAGACAGAAGTCTTGAAAAATTTGCTAAACGATGTTATAACATGAATTATTTTACATTTAGTTATGCGTAGAGTTTTGAAGATGGATAATGATCCAAATATTCCTGAAATGAATAATTCAGAGCTTGTGAGTTTGGAGTCATTTGTGTATTCATGGGCAGTTTAGTTTTATAATAAAATTTAAAATGTTTTTAGACTTTCTAAAAAATTTAGGTCTCACGAAAAGAAAATAATTTTTTTATGAATGCAAAGAGAATAGAAGATTAATTATACAATTCAGAGACGAATTAATTTAACTATATTTCTCCAGAAATGATAGGGAAGGGAAATTTAAAACACTTGAAACGCAATCTTCAACGTCATAATGTTTTCTCTAGGAGATGTTTTTAAGAAGTGTGTTCTCTGGACACGGGTTTCACTTTCAGATTCCAACTTTCTCCTGTTTTAGTATCAACAAATAATTTTATTGTGTGTATGGCTGTCCAATTTATTTCAATTTAACAAATTATAATTCCCATATTACATGCAATTTATGGAAATATTCAGTCGACTGTGAGCAAGAAAATAATTTTTTTAATTATCATAAAACTTTATTTAAGACCCTTCGAGTTTATAAAAGCTTTCAGAAAAAAGAAGTACATTAAATTCAAGATCTTTACGAGAGTATAATTACAAAGAAAAATTGTCATCTCCATTGACAAATGGTCTTAGTTAAAAATTTTGCTGATTAAGAGCAAAGGAATGCTTTAAATATGTAGATTGTTAAGTATTTCTTGCAATTAAGATGAATGTTGGAATTGAAAAATTAATCCATTGGTAGATGATTTAATGTAACAAACTGATCTTTCATTCTTGAATTTTAGGAAAATTTTAGACAATAATGTTATTTAAAAATTTTTCGTTTGCTGAATTCTCTTTGGGACACGTTCCCCGCGCGCGGGCGATTCTTGTAGGAAATTAAAAATAAAATAAATTTCTATTGAATATTATTCGAATATAACTTTGATGGAATTATTTAGTTGTTTATTAAGAAGTATGTAACTAATATTCACGAACAGTTGATTTTTAGACAGTCATTATATATGAAAAAAATATAATTTTTTTAGTCAAGAACTATATCGATGAAAGTTATTCACTTCAGGATTTACTGCTCGAAAATATTAGCATACATATGCTGAGTTTTCAAAACTTAGGCGTGTTAAATTGTAGAGACATCTAAAAGATAACGGCTATGGATACATATTTCACAGTATTAACATTGATTGATATTTCTGAATAAAGATAAAGCATCATAACTGCATTTTTTGGAACTTGGGAAGAGAGTATAGTTATAGGTACTAGGGGGCCAGCCCCCTGCTCGCTAGCGCTCGCCAACCCCCGGAGGATTGCTTTGCAATCCTCACTGGTTCGCTGCGCGAACCTATGCTCGCTTCGCTCGCATCAATGAAGACATGTGTCCTAGCAGAAGAGATTGTTTACAAAATATGATATTCCAAAAAAAAAAAAAATTCCAATCTAAATTTGCTGTTTGCAGAAAAGATATATACAGTGCCTCTAAAATCAGAATTCAAACGAAAACTGTGCAAATTTTGACTCGAAATGTGATCGCTGCTTTGGAAATTGAATACCCAGCATGTTGTTTGTGTGTATATTTCCCCAGCACTCGAGCCACTCACTTTTTCATTGAGTTTGTTGTCTAAAGTTGAAGTTCAAGCGTATTGTTGAACTACAATTGTTGGCCCTGAAAAGATACCCCGTTTTCTTTGATATCTATTACAAACTACAACAGCTCAACTAAAATTAATTTTTTTCAATAAAATTTCATCCGATTACGCTATGAATTCAATTGAGGCGCGAGACCTCGTGATGGTTAACAAACAATCGCACAATGTTGCCAAAACGCAATAACAAATAACGTCTTTTTTGCGTGCCACGTAATAGAATTATATATATAGATGCAATAATTTTTTTTTTTCAAGAGGAGTATTTTTATAGACAAAATACTTATCTTCCTGCTGAAAATTCTTCTGAACCAAAACATTTACTCCCTTTATTTTTACCGAAGGTAGTTTTATTTGCAATCTGAGAATCCTCAACCCCTATAGAAGAAAAATATTTAAATATTTACTGCTTGCAACAAATAGAATTATTTCTCTTTTATCCTGAACCGCTCTATACATCCTCATTCAATTAAAGTGCCGGCGTGTTCCACACAAGAGGCATGAATACTTAAACAAGCAACGTTCTATTCTGAACCATTTGCAATCCGCAAACTTTGTTACAGCACCATACCATTTCTAGTACTTTACGGAACGAGCCCGGAATGAGAAAGCATTGCAGTCATTCACAATTGCAGCATTTAGCTAGTTAGTTTCTCGAATTGGCATCAGAATGTTGCATCGCCTGCTGATTTTCCTCGGAATGAATAATTTCCTTTCATCTGCGACATTTATTGCGCTGTTTGAGAAACGGATTTATTTGGATGAGTTTTCCATACGGTTTTGATTAATAGTTTGAGGAAATGGAGAAGTTCTTTCCGGTAATGAATTCTCTGATGAAGAAAACTTGTTAACTGTGCATGAAAGTTTGATGCGTAATTAATTTTAAATGAAAAGGGATACAGTATTATGCATCTTGGGAATTTATTGACTATATTTATTTGCAATTCTATAATGAAAAATTTGGCGTTTAGTCAGAGTAATTGTCTCAATCATGAAAGTATTTATTTTTGTCAAAATAGAGATTGGTACTTTCAGAGAATTGGTTCTGAGAAAGAGGAAGGTGCGGTGATTTAAAATGAAAATACATATAACAATGCAGAAGATGTTGGTTGACTTATTACTTCATAAATAAAAAAATCATACTGTTTATTAGCCAAATGATTCTTAAATTTCTCTAAAATCATCCCAGGATGGTGGACAAGCTGCCCTAATAGACAGTCGAGAGGGACAGGCGGAATAAATGGAGAATGCCTGAGTTGGGAATAGCATTTAGAACACAGAGAAAATTTATTACCCAATTCAATCTTCATTGGCTTCAAGTGTCTACTGCAAAGCCTACAGGAAGAAGTCCGGTCTTTACTGTTGCCCATTATAACCCGGAAGGCACCGGACTGATTGCATGTGTACTAATCAATGGGATCCTCTGAATTTTGTACCAATTAACTTTATTTTTTAAAACAATTCCTTCATAGGAAAGTCTATATTAAGATGATAAAGCATCTAGACTTATCCCTCCTTAGTTTAGGTGATTTCGGTCCCTTTCAGACCAACACGTGAATGGATCAATTGAAGCTGTATTGTGATCTCCTCACACAGCTGTTACATTTTGTTAACGATATTTCTACTGGTAACGCCACAGTGTTTCCGCAACTAGATCTTGATGGTGATGCACTGTTACCAGAGACTACTCAATCGTTATTATCTAAAGGAAATATTAACTATTCAATTAGCGTGATGAACACTGTACGATAACAATGTTGAGATTATTTGAGTTTATAGAGAACCGTAAGCACTTAAGATGCAGAGACGACATGGTAAGCTACCACCACAGAATGTCGGAAGAAGTGTAGAAAACTTGAGAAATTTTGTTGCAAAGTGTCCAACGAGGAGTTCGCGTTATTTCATAGCAAATAACATGTGCCAGAAGGGAGTTACTAATTAGATGTGAAGGAGATGACAGAGTGGAACATAATGTTTGGAGGTGATGCGAGTTAATTGACTGAGTTTTAGTTTTAAAAAACATATATACACTGAAGAGGACACCAAGATAATAAAAATAGTCCATTGAAATATCCATGGAACAAATAGTTCACCATCATCAGAATCAAAACAAATACGTGGAAAGATGCAGTATGTTGGTAGTGGAATTTACTTCGACTCTCACAGCGGGCAATTGGAGAAGGTTCGGGATCAACCCCGAATTGAAAGATACGAGAACAACTATCGTAATTTCGAACCACGGTCAAATGACGAGGTCAATTCTCGACCTGGCAAATCACTCTCCAAATTGGGGGGAAAAATCGATTTCGTGTTATCTTTGATAGTGTCTCTATCCCTTGCTTGACTATTTTTACCCTATCTGGCACATTAGTGAATGATACTTGTGCTGAGTAACCTTTACACATGGCCTTTAAGGGCTTTATTTTAAAATCGAGTGGTGGCAATAATGTCCACAAACAACATATCTTTGGCTTACAAGCGAAACACAGGGCCATCCTGTCTCAGAGGGTATGCCCACTGCGCTAGCGACCTTCGAGTTGTAGGCGAAGCAGGTTTGATTCCTGTCAGGTACATTCATCTTTGGGTGTATTTTTCTTCAGTGTCAAAAAAAACTTTCATTGTGTGTATGCCTTGTGTCGGGCTCAGCATGGCCCTATAATGACCTTACGCGACAAAAACCCCAAACAGAACACACGAAGTGAGAAAACTTAGTTCTGTGCAGAAGGTGAAATTATTCTACTACCTATGCTAAACTTAATGTGTTTATCAAGAAGAAATCTAATCCTAATGCAAAGAAAAAAATGAAACTAGTGACCAGTTTAAGATCATCACATTCTGGTCGAACAAAGTTAAAAATATCATATTTTGAAATTTTTGTCTCTGTTTCACTAGTAAGCCAATGATATCTAAACACAAACTTTTCCTCTTGTTTGTTTTCGTCATGATGATGGTAGTTTTGCTATACCAAAATAGCTATAGACCAGTTTTATCATCTTGTTTCCATCATCAAAAACCACATCCAAACAAAACACACGCAGTCAGAAAACATAGTTCTGTGAAGAAGGTGAAACAATTCTACTTCCTATGCTAAGCATAGTGTGTTTATCATGAAGAAATTCTATTCTTCACGAAAGAATAACTGACCTAGTGACCCATTTAAAGATCATCACATTCTGGTCAAGATCATGATCTAAAAATATCACATTTTAAAATTTTTGTCTCTGTTTCACTAGAGAACAATGATAGCTAAACATAAACATTTCCTCTCGTTTGTTTCGGTCATGGTGATGGTAGTTTTGCTACACCAAAATAGCTACAGACCCAGTTTGATCATCTTGTTTTCATCTTTATTTTTCATTTTTGAAGCACTTAGACTCCTGTAGATCCATGCGTACGATAATCGCATCCATCCTTCGCCATAGATCACAATGGTTTACATTAAAAAATTACCATAAACACGATGTTTGAAGAGAAACATTTGTTTTGATCATTTCGAGGTACCATTATTCAAGAAAAGGAAGCATGATGTCACTTGATTGTTTATTCGAGTCAAACAAAAACTGTTGCAAATGCGAACTCCAGGGAGTGGGGGATGTCAAGCGGCGACAGAGACACTCGCAGCAGGAGCAAATTAGCTTCATGACCATCCATCCATGGAGATCGGATGACATGTTTTTCTTGTTCCAGAGGCAGCAATTTCATCTGACTACTTACGCTTCGCCGTGACAGACTCTTAAATGGAGCTCGCAGAGCAAATGTAATCATTTTGCATTATACTTTCCATTTCGGTTGGATTCTCGGCGGGAAGAATCTCCACTTGAGGTACTGCGTCTCGCATTGGAGACGCTCAGAATCGAAATCAATAAAATATCCTTCTTCACGATAGAACGTAGAAGTGATAGAGATAGGTGCAAGCTTTTTTTGACGAGAGGTAAACGGAGCTAATTTGAAGGATTGATCTATAGATCATATGAAATGTTTGCTTAAAACTGAAATCAATGTTCCACTTAAGATTTCAATTCTGTGGAACAAGTTCAGGTAGTAGAATAGTTTAACCTTCTTCACAGAACAATGTTCCACAGAATTGCAATATTAAATGTGTGGAAGACATCCACTTTGTCTACCAAAAAGTACACCTGAACACTATTAGCGACTTAACGGCGTGTTGTAAATTATTTTTTTTAGTCAGTTTATAAGATATTGCTCTGATATCCATCGATGTATAGAATTTTATTGGAAGTTAAGTTTTGTAGTGATGGTAATTAAGTAAATTTACTTTTTTTTTTCGGATTCGATTTCAGCACGTGGTCAATAGATTCAATAATTCCAAAGAATGAATTTTTAATTGATATATGACAGTTGACTGTTCAATGCCGATTAGATTAAACGATCAACACTACCAAATAGCGATTAACTACATTTGAAGGTAACCCCGATATAAGTACCATATGATAGTATTTGGGTAACAAGAAGTAAAATCTCTTTTTCCCGTCTGATTTGTTTGTTTTTCGATGAAAATTACTCTCATTAGAACAGAACAGTGGTGCGTAAAAAGATATCAGCAATGGAGGGATGTAAATATTTAGGTGTCGAAAAGAGAAAATATTGCATTGTATTAATTTTGATGACGACATTTTCATAGCAGTTTTGTTCAGTAATTATCACGCTCAAAGAAGTTTTCCTCTTCAAATCTGATTGAGCAGCCTGTATTTTGTTTCGCTAACTTTTAATATTTTGCTTATATTACGGTGGTTGAAAGTCGTCAGCTCGGCCTGGCAAGCTAGAAATTACTTACATAAATAACGCATTAAGCTGCAGCAAAATTTGGTGAAACAACCCATTAATTTCTGTTTGATCATTTGGAACACAAGCTTTCCTTTTCTCGTTCTTTTGCTTTTTGACTGGTGGTACTTAACAGTTTACGACACGTCTAGGTTAATGGGATGAACCTAAAGGAGTCGCACTAAAAATGTTATCCGTTCTTGCATTTCGTCATTCAGCTTCATTGAATAAAATTGTTAGAACAGACGCTTTTCACAGTTTATTTATTGAAAATATTTTATCGCATTTTATTAATTATTAGAATTTTTAGCCAAATTATTCGATTTTGAAATAAATAAAATACGTCATTATTAGTCTCATACTTATTAATTACAACTTACTTAGTGCATTAGATTGATTTTATACCCCTTGGAACACACCTTGTCTTATTATAATACTGAAAATACATAAAAGTAGAGTGAATAAGGGTAACCATTTTATGCGCTCAAGATCATGTGATCAAAGCCAGTACTGACACTATTTTCATTTGCGGAAGAGGAGGGAAACGAACATTCATCATCTGATTGGTCAATGGGACGTGAGACGACCATTATTTCATCTACTGATTGGTCTGGACGACATAGTAATAGACTTTGTCGATTTCACCATTTTTGACACCACTCCATAGATCCACACATCTTTTTTGTCAAAAAGTGTAAAATCACCAAACGATGAGATAAGATGCCAAATCTGCCAACCAAAATCTGCCAAACCTGCCATTTTTCAAAGATCAGTCACTTGACTAGATGTTACCCGCACTTTTTGAAGCTCTTTTCAACAGCAAAGCTCAGTCTGTTTATATGGACAAAAGTATTTGGACACTGCAGATATTCTGAGTAGGATCCATCTTAGTGTGGGGTTGTCTTTCCTGTACCTGGTACCATGAACGCTGTACCTCGACGTTCTGGATAATTCGGCCTTGCCTATACTAGGGCAATACTAGGGCGATGATGGTTGTTTCTTCCAACAGGATCGTGCTCCATATCAAACTGCAATACGTGTGCTGGACTGGTTTCCTGAATATGAGTTGAATTTGCTTGACTGGCCTGTTCAGAGCCCCGATCTCAATCAGATCGAACTCTTGTGAGCCAAACTAGAGCGACTAGTAAGACACCGCCACGCACGCCAATCTTTACAGCAATCTCACAGCCTTTCAAGAGGCATGGCGAGCTATTCCTTCCCAGAGCTACAGAGAACTTATGGAAAGTATGCCTCGACGTGTTGCAGCTGTAATACAAGAGAAAGGAGGGCCTGCCCGTAACTAAATACAATAATAAAGAAATAAATGTAATAATAATTCTGAAAAACATGTAGTGTCCAAATAATTTTTTCCATATAGTGAATTTCACGTCTACGGTGGTAACATTTTGCTAGTGTTACTCGGAAGTGAACATGCTCGTCTCTAAACTACATTGATATCCGAAAGTTAATAACTACTGTTGAAGCACACAGTGTAAAGGATTAATATTGAAAGGATGGCACAAAAGTTTCAATAGATTCGTTCATCATTACTGCGTCTTGCTACAATTTGAATCATTACTTTCTGAAGAAAAAAAAAGGTTTTAGTTCACCCAGGCTACCCAAACCACTCAAAGAGTTTAACGGATTACTAAGGAATATAAAGTATAATATGTGAAAAAATATACAAAATATGCATAACAATTTTCAAGGAAAAAAAAACAATATAACTATTTAGTATGTTCTGGTGTATGTACAAGAAGAAATAATAACAATAAACGGAAACAACCCCAATCAGTTTACAATGACACTTTTTACACTGAACACCATCCTTTACGATAAATTATAAAGGCAACCAAATCTCCGCTGCAACGAAATACAAAGAGACAAAATTCAAGAGACAAAAGAGGAAAAGTCAAAACAGTGAAAATAATACCAAACAGTTATAATTTCGCCCCCGAAATGGGAGGCGGATCGAACATAAATATCGATGTCTTTCGAGGAGAAACAAGATAGAATCTCTCGGAACATTCGGTTATCTATTCCATTTCACTCCTTCAAAAGACTCGAACGACCGTCCCAAGGACACCCCCACATCTACGCTCATCCGGGTTCCAAATGGTTAGTCGTGGTCGCTAACTGGAGAACCTAACAATTATATTATCATTTTAATGCAATCATAGCCTTAAATATTTACCTTCTGATACGAACAGTTTCCTCGATCTTTATTATGTATTTCCCCCTCTCTTTAAAAAGATTTAGTAAAGGAATTAAAAGAAAATCCTCGGTCAACATCTCTTATCAATTAACTTATTGTAGTATTGTTATTTTTAACAAATTAAGAGATAATGTTGAAAGCTCTCGCAATGATGAATGAGTATATTTATTCAAATTTTTAAAGTTTTAATTCTTGTTTAAAAACTGTTTCCTACAGTTGTTAGCACATTAGCTAACATCATAACTCCTCATTTATCTGGTTAAATTAGTGTAATATAGATTGAAGAAGTGATTAGAATATTCATAGAAAAGTGCTCATTTTTAAGTGCCCAGAAAAAAAAAGTTTTATTCCGTTTTACATTGCATCCAGTTTCTATAATTTGTTTCGTACGTAAATACTGAAAATGCTATATGTTTCAATATAATTCTTTTTACATTACACACGAATATATAAGTACTATTAATATCAAAGTTGATTTTGAGTCTCGAAAGGATTTCGTATGCTTGTCTTTTCTACTGTAAAGCTTCCGTAGTTCAAATGGTGAAAATGACGAATCTACGTGGAGACTTGTGGTATTTTAAAATCAGGGCAATGATGTCTTCGTAATTTATGTACTTAAAGTACAGATGTGAAAAAAATTTGATACTGCATTCATAAATCCATTCATTTAAATAAAACATATCTAGGAAACCCCATATAATGATATCTGATATTAAAAATAGCCTAGTTTAAAATTAAATGCCTTTAGGATAGTCATAGTAAAAAAAAATATAATACCATTTTTCAAAAAACACGTAGTCTATTCAACTTGGAATTCCTAAAAACGAAAATAAATTCTTTAACCTTCTTCAGTTAACAATATTTCATAAGAATAGCTCCTACTCGTAAAGTAGACCACTTCAACAACTTCGACTTTCTGTCTCTAAGGCAAGTCCTAGTTCTATAATATTTTTTAACTATTATTCTTCAAATAATGATGTACTAAAATACTATTTTGAATTTAGATGTTACGTGTTACTGTGGTTTAAAATAAAATTTAGGTATATTTCAACTGATGAAATTTCTTATCAAGTCCTTGTAGCACTTTTCGTAAATTCAAAGACTCGGTTTCTGAATAGAAATTGCATAACTAGTCAGAGAGATGATGTTGCTAGTCTTATTGAGCACCACTTTCATTTAAAACTAATACTATATTTTGAAATACGCAAGTTTGAATAAAACGATCGAAAACGTATTAACCGAATAACAGTTTTCCGGTTGTCTTAACTTAACGATAACGAATTTTTTCTGCCCTCATGCAAGTGTACGGCCAGCACGTAACTCCCGATAAAATCAAAATATGAAAAACATGTATTCTAGTGAACCACATTTTAAAAACGAAATTTGAATAAAGTTGCCATATTTCATTCGAAGGCTTCTTTGAAAATATGGTATATCATTTCTTTCAATTCCTTACACTGATTCTAAGCCAAATATCAAAATACAACTTTCAGCTCCCCTTCATGCATTCCCAAAAGATTGGTGAAAAGGCATTCTTGCATTCTAAACCGTGTAACTAGTATTAAAATAGAAAACTTCGTTCCATATCACGTATTCAAAATATGGCTCCCCTGACGTTCCTTCCTTTTGAAAGCGCCTTAATGCGTTGAATTCTTGCTTAATCGATTTTTCGAAACCGTTTATCACCGGGCCAAAACACTATTTTCTCTTCTTCAGAGCTGTTTTTTTTATTTTCTGATGAGAACGTGCTGGCAAGAGTAAAAAAAGTTAGAAATCTTCTTTTATAGCACGCAATGAGGAATATATGCATTTGTTCTTTTCGTATGCTTCAGAATGCATGGGTTTCAGAAACCTGAATTTTTTTTTTCCGGACGTCGAAAAATATAAGGGATGCTTAAGAATGTTATTAATGAGTTTCAAGAACGAAATAGTGAATGCTAGTTTCTAAATAATTGCTTGCTTTATCAGAATACTTTGGTAAAGCGTTTTTTTCTTAATAATTAAATTGGATACGATCAAAAGTTGGTCATACAAAATTAGGAATCTTTGGATATTTTCGCTACTTTTTGTTACAGCCGTTAGCTAAAACTGTAATATCTATATCGTATTACTATTAGTTTCTTATTTTGAAAATAGCGTAGTATACCTCAGACTGTACTCTTTCTTACGGTACCATTATTTTTAAAATTGCTTCATAAATAAATTCGATGCAATCAAAAGTTTATGACACAAATTTCGTATTTTTTATTTCGCGGAGCATTGTATTCGCGGAGGGTTGTATTTTTGACTATCGGGTTTGCCAGATATCAAATTTATCGTAGCAACAATTGCCATAAAAACGATTTCTTTTTATATGGCGAGGAAAAAGGCTCGCTTTTTTTCCCTCTGTTCTCAGACGGTTTACTAAGAAAGTACAAAGTACACATCGTAAAGTTTGGAGATTAACAGGGTTTACTTAAAATTGTACAGGGAACAAGATGCAGAAGATTTTTTACTCATGCGGCTATTAGTTTAGGGTGCATTAAGTGTTAAAGCAAAAAAGAGTGAAATCACTTGTGTAAGAGGTATTGGTTTGCGAAGCAAACCAAACGGGATTGCGTAGCAATCCCCGGGGGTCGGCGAGCGTAAGCGAGCAGGGGGAGAAGCCCTCGCTGTGACGTGATGGACCGTAAAGTGAAATCAAGATAATACAAATTATTCAGATAGTTTCACTCTGCGAAAGGAATGTTGGTTTGCGTAGCAATCCCCGGGGGTTGGAGAGCGTAATCGAGCAGGGGGCGGAGCCCCCTAGTTTCGTGAAAAAGGTGTAGATGAGATTTGGTGATTTTTGGGCTTTGTCGCATGCACAAATGCCTCCCTTTCCTCGTTTTTCTCTCTATGTATCATTACGTGTCATTACAATTGAGACCAGAAAAATTTGCTTCTTCTGCTCAAGTCCGTCAAGACAACAAAATATCTTACTATATCGTCTATAAAAATCCTTCAAAAACGGATATCATAAATTTAACTTATGAGGGTACACGAGTCATACAATGTCCCATTTTATTCAGCACTGCAGACTGAAAATTCTAGATCACATTCGTATTGAGTTTTTGAAGAATTTACTAAAAAACGTAACATACTCATTCTGCAAATGAACAAATGTGATGTTCGGAATAACATCAAACTGACTGATACATATTTACCATTTGGATATACATTAGAATTAGTTTCTAACCACGCACAAGAGTTCTCAAACGAAGTTTTCCTAATTTTTTGCGTTAAGGAGAGTGAAAGACACAATCTGCGTCTAACGGGTTTGCAGAGATAGCTGTACTTACTTTTTACACAGAGAAAAGGACATATTCATTTGTCTAGAACTGAATTGCAAGTGCTTTAACAACCAACCTCACTTTCCAAAGAGGATTGCTCCTTCCGCCATCAAAAGTTAATCGAAGGGGAGGTAGACTGATGAGGGTGTAAGAGGCCCAATTCGACTCTCTTGGTTTGAATATTTATGAATATTTAATTGTAAAAACCAGGAAGAGAGGGAGGATATAAACCCTTTTATGTTCTCTACTCACTTTTAATAAACTATCATATTTGTATACATTCACAGGAACTTCCGTAAATACCATCGTAAGTCCTGGAATAATTAATCCTCGTGCAGCAAAAGGTGACCATAGAGTGAATGGTAAACCAAAACAGTAAATACCGCATATACTCTCTTCCCCACAGCAAAATTTCTCTCTCTGATCGTTCCAAGTAGCTCTCTGCTGAATTTGCTCGCAATTATACTTCAAAGTCCCTTAGTTTTTAATTATGAACAAGTGCAAATACGACTGGAAAGTGTTGGTGATGTGACTGGAGGAGACTTGGGAATCCGCTTGGGTCCATTAGCTAACCGAAAAGCAAATTAGTGAGGCTTTTTTTATCACGCTCATGGTGTTTTCATCCAATAACATGTGACCATGGTTCAGAGATCTTCAAACCAAGCGATCTTTAAAAATAACGTGAAGTTTTTTGCGCAGATGTTTCTGGTATTTCTTTATGTCAACATGAAATATTTGATAACTTCACATCCGGTTAAAAGAAAAAATCCTCATTTCAACAGGTATTAATCGATTTATTTATGCTTATTAGAAAGTTATCAAATTTACTACTTCATATTAATACCAGAATGAAATTAATTTGGAGAATCGAAGCCTCCTTGTTGGCCGGCTGGTCAATACCAATCGAATTCACCGACGCGATGTTTGGAATTTTCTTTTTGAGGCCTTTTATATCCTCCGAGTTTCATACTTTAATCTCTTTCATCGTATTTCAATCACATATGCATACTCAGCTGAGACATTAATTATTTGCATTTGCTATGATAAACTACCCATCTGCCTAATTTCCGTTTAATCCACCGACTCTCTCTCTCTTGATGTTGCATTTTCAATAAACAAAATTGTATATGCAATGAGCTACATGTATACATTTGTAATTGGTATTTGCAAGCCCGAGTCTTGTTAAATTTGAAATAAAGTTTGTAAATGTTTTAATTTGTTATTTACTGAATAAGGAACCATTTTAACCGTCACCTTCCAATACATTAAATATGAAGGAGTGTAGTTAACCTAACAATACAATCCCATGTACTTCATGCGACGGCATAAAAATTATGTACTCATTTTTGCAAAATTCGGGCACAGTTCTTTGCAAAAGTTCTCTTCTGCGAGGAATCTATGTATGCAGATTTTATGTGGTACCTTTGGAAAACCCAGATGCAGCATTTATTATTTAGACGATCGATTCACCACATTAAATCTCAAGTGTTATTACTCAACGTGAAAAGCAATGTCATTTAAAGAATTCTATTTGAATAGAATAAAGGTAGACTAAAAGACGAAGAGGATAAAATTCTTCCTCGAAAAGGAAGAATCTCGCGATGTTAAAAAAGAGCCATTTTATTTGCTCAGCAAAAACATCTAGTCACTTTGCCATGGAAAATAGAGTAGAAATTGTCTTAAAAGTAATGACATCTCACTTCGTTTCAACCTAGTTAATAAATGGCATTCTATTTCTGGCAAATGTTCAAATAATAAATCGATTTTTCTTTTGTAAGGTCGCCTAAAGCAAGTTTATTGGATTTTTGTAGCTCACGAGAGATTATACACATTGCTTCTACTTCAATTGGGACGCCATGTATTTTGCAAGATTATATCTGGAAGTCTGTATTTTGTCATTCATACAAGTTCAATACGTTCCAGGACTTTTTAGTCAGTTTAGTTTAGAGGTTCATTTAGAAGTTAAGACGACTTTTGGCACAGAACGCCTTTTCTTCTCTTGAAATATAAATTTGATAGAAGTAGTTCTTAAAAGTAATAAGAGTTTTCAGGAATAGAATTCTATGATTTTCCGAAGCTTACAGTTGATAATAGGTAAAAGAAATACTTATGAATTTTTGTATCCCATCTCTGTGTGTGGAAGTCATTTATGTGTTTATATGATAAATATCAATAGTAACACTCGACTGAACTCCACATTGTATAAGGACTAAAATTAAGGTATTTTAAATTTATCCTATAATTCTTTTTTTTTTTAATAATTTCCTTAACAAATATAAGAGAAAATTAATTTTTGATGCTCAGAAAGTATTTTGGCAGAAATAATAACGTACCTTCAGAAGATTCTGATGGTACTTTATATACATAGTACACAAAGAAGTACATATTATACTATTAAAAAACAAGTATGAAATAGTAAACTATGTAGATGAAATTCAGACAATTTGCTTTGAGGTATGGAAGTGTAGGTTAAACACTTATACAGAGGTATGAAATCTTGGTTTTCTTAAAAAGCACGGTATATTTTTCTGCAGTTAGCAATGTATAACCTAAAGACTTGGAGGGGTAGAGGCTTCTAGGGGTGGAGTAGCAGCGTACCGATTCCTCTATGACATCCCATCATAAAGGAATCTAGTGTTGACACTTTCTGAAGAGTGTAACGAACTAGATGGTATTTGGATGTGTTAGGTTAAACTTTATGAAGATTCTAGAGGCTCCAATTATCCTAATACAATTTTTTATGTAACTTGTACATTCCTAGACATATTAAATGCAGAAAAAAAAATGATATTATTACATCTGTATTCTTTGAATCATAGTGTTTAAAAAAGAATTTTCACCTTCAGGGACTACATTTAAAAATACTAATAGCAGGCAAGAATCAAATTATTTTTGAACATTGAATATTTTTTTGAACATTGAATATTTTTTTTAACATTTTGAAACATTTGAATACTATCGTATAAACGGCAGTATACATGAAATTTTTTGTTTCATTTAAAGAAATGTAAGAGATAGC
Source organism: Metellina segmentata (assembly GCA_947359465.1). Lineage (NCBI taxonomy): Eukaryota > Metazoa > Arthropoda > Arachnida > Araneae > Tetragnathidae > Metellina > Metellina segmentata. Next base: position 35,982,271 of record OX375882.1, read on the forward strand.
AAATCATTTATCCTATATTTTATAATCATGTTATAGATTGATCATTTAATATGTTCTATAACACGAAAAGGGTACCAGACGTCTTTGAGTAGAGTATGAGTAGCACCCGCGAGCGGTAATAAGTTGTAAAACAAAATAAATATAAATTTTTCCACAAAAACTCTAAAATGTGAACTATCGTTTTAAAAATTAAATAGGCTTAACATTAAAAAAAAATTCACAGTCTGACCAAGTCATCGTATAATCTGATTTGCATTGCTGTAACTACCTCTTGATTTCACGATATTTTACATTCTTTGTATAATTAAGGTTCCAATCAACAATGATATAATTTAAACAAAATAATTATTTATAAGAAAAGCTTTAACAAGATTGCTACATCCCATTTCGCTTCTATATTATTTGGGATATCATGCTATTCAAACAATATTGAAGGAATATTTTATATTTCGATGCTCCTTCAAAAGAAGTATTTCCAACTTAAGCTTATCTCAAAGTTCCAAATCGGACATGTGTTTGTGTTCCGGATTTCAAACTTTCAAAATAAATCATATTCACTGCAAACAAATTGCTCTTGATACTACGTTACATTTGTGTTTGAGAGAGAGAGAAAGAGGAAGTTAAAAAGAGCGAAGTAGTTCTCCCTCCAACATCTCTAGGCCGCGATCCATGCCACGGTCTTCCTCGCTCTTTTGGCGAGAAATTCCCTTCATATCATAGTGACGTGTTGATCAGAGTGATTCGTTAAAAAAAAATCAGTGTGACTTTATTATGGTAATTAATCAGTTAAAAATCATTTGTCAAGCATATATATTAAATTAGCTGATTAATAAAATTTAGTTTGTATATATTTTTCTAAAATTTAATTACATCATTTTGTGTTTATTATTATTCATTTGAAATATATTCCATGAGTATGAAATATATTCCATGAATCTTGTCAATAATAACGAGCCTAAGCAAAACACACGTGCGTATTTTCTAGATTTCAGACACAAAAAGGGCTACAAAAACGGACATGGAATATTTTTTTACACTGACCTTTTCACTTCCATGGGGAAAAGTCTTAACAGTCTTCTAACAAAGTGTCTTTGTACTCCTAGGGGGATTTTCAGTAACTATTTTTTAGAAAAGGACAATACATTTCTAAGCCTTTTGTAGAAACATTTCGACCTTCCTTCTGGGAATCTTTTCTTATAGGATTATTTTTCTACCTTACTGGGTTTTTTTCTGTCCAGTCAAATGATTTTTATCTATTCAGAAAAAAGTTTCAGCTTTCGCCAGACCATTTAACATTTCAGTATAAAGTATTATGCATGCTAATTTTTTGTATAACTTCATTGTAACATATGAAACTGAGAGAGACAGCAAAAAAATAATACATCAATGCTAAATATGCACATATCTAAAGGTAAATTTACATGCATCACAATGTCCCAACTATTAAAGAATAGATGCGGAATGTTTTTCCACTGCCATCTTATAAATCGTATGAACCTTCAAGCATTAATTAGTATGAATTGGTATTAATTGAGAACGCAGGAGTCTCTGGGGCATCATGGGAGGTATTGCCACATTGCACTCATAATGAATTATGGAGGGGACAGGTTTTCTAGGAGGTCTCTTTGGGGTAATTTGGTAATTTTTAATAAACGTCGTACTAGAACAACACAACTGGGCTATTGACGACCGTCTGAAATCAATCCCCCAAGGGAAAGTAATTTAATATTTTTTTAATTAACGTCGTACTAGAGCAACTCAGCGGGCTATTGATGACGGTCCGGGATCAATCCCCTAAGTGAAAGTAATTTAGTAATATTTTTACTTAAAGTCGTACTAGAGCTACACAGCGGGCTATTGGCGACGGTCCTGTATTAATCCCGCTAGGGGAATTTAGTTTAATATATTTTTTACTTAACGTTATACTAGAGCAACACAGCGGGCTGTTGACGACTGATTAATCCAAGAGGGAAACCTCCGAGGACAACAGCACGTAATTTTCAACCACGGTCAGATGGCGAGGCAACACTAAATCTGGCATCCCACTCTCCAAACTTCCACACCAACCCAACGTGAGGTCTTTCGTCCTCGACAGATATAAGGTGCACCAGCCGCCTCTACACCATACGCTTACAAACACTGGCTCGGATTTGAACCAGGACCCCCTAAGGGAACGAACCAAGGACAACTCCACGTAATTGTGAACCACGGTCAGATGACGAGGCAACACTAAATCTGGCACCCCACTCTCCAAGCGTCCACATCACTCCAACGTAAGGACATCTGAGATCACGTCAGATTTAACGCCCCCACGTACACGACATTTGTTTAGTTGGATAGAGTTTCGAACTAACTACCCCCGATTGCTATTCCTCGACTCTACCTACTGGGATACCAAGGACCAATTAAAAGTAAAGAGGAAAGGAGAAGTAAAAGGAGCGATATGCCAAGGTTTGATAGAACGAGGATTTACTGTATTACTCATGGAATTGGGAACTTAGGGGATGGGAAGCTGACTTGACACAATTGTTTACCTGATGGACAGGTAAACCGGTAAACTTTGAGTGACCGTCACGACTTCGGCACATTCGAGAATCGAAATCGAAATCAGATATTTTAGTCTACGAGTTTCTTAAGAGCGACGGTTTTAGGTGTTCGGTCACTGTGGATAGAAAGCTATGTCAAGAAAAGGTCCATCCTTGTAAACTACAGAGTCAGAAAAACCATTTCATAGTTTTTGTAAATATTTCATAAACGGTTGCATTGTGATAATTTATAATGCAGTGTTCAGAGGTTATTCATAGTTTTTTTAATTTAAAATTTAAATTATTTCTCATTCTCCTGGAATGTATTCGTAACTTAAGCCTCACCGTGATCGTGATTAACTTCCATACTTTCTCTTTCAAAGTTCCGGAATATATTAATTAAATTACATTTATGGATATTCTTATTCCATAATAATTTGATATCGCCCGGATGTTATGATCAATTAACATATGACTGCATAATCGTTCTAATGATGATGTATCTTTACTTTAGACATATTATACACCGGAAGAGGGATTTGAGATAAGAAGAGGGATTTACTTATTCAGAGAAGTAATGTGTAGTCACACAACATTGCAATGAAATAATTCCATACTTACACTCGAGTTTTCCACGCTCAACTTATATTGTTTACTCTGATGGGACTATTGTCCTTAAGAAAAGTCTATAGAATGCCCAATTTCTTAATTAGTTCGAGCTAAGCCTTTATCTATAAGAGTTTTAACAAGATTCGTAATTTGTAAACATTTGCATGCATTGTGTGGTTCAGACATCAAGGTAGTCAGCCTTGTTGCAATCGATTTTTGGAAAAGTGTAGAAGCTTTAGAGAAGGCTGCCATACGCAAAAATAATAATAGTGATCGCCGTGAATGGTTTTCCCTTCACGAACTTGTTACCTTTACTATCGCTTTAGGCTCTGAAGTTCAATTTAGAATCAGAATCCCTGATAAATACACTTATTTACGTTTCATCCTATTACCTAAATTTAAAGAACAGACTGGTTCAAAATCACGTGACTCCAATGACAACTCACCGAGTGGAACTGCACACTATTTTACCGATTTCAATGTATCAAAGAATACTTTATCTCCATTTAAAAGATTCTCTGAAAAGCGAAGTGAATTCTAAACTATCACCATATTCTGTAGGTCTGCTGAAAGAAATGAGTCATGGATCGATAATCATTCTTAAATATTCTTTAGGAAATATTCTTGACAACATCTGATCATTTGTTAATTCTATTACTTTTTCATACATCTCATAATGAAATCCTATCGATTATTCAATAAATGGAAGACTTAAACTTATCCGTACTATATTCTACTCTAATAAATTTGGGGCATTTCGTCACTAACCAACGAAGATTCTAATACCATTTTACTCTGTTCTTAAAAGTTACAGTATTTGTCCAAATGTTATGCCATCATATTCAAGTAGGTAGGTGGTTAAAATAACGTTTCACTGGAATAACTCAACGAGCCATTCTCGGCGGTTCAGGATCAATCCCGCAGTTAAAGATCCGACAACGCATAATTTTGAATCAGTTTGATGGCGAGAACGCCAACTGAGCCAATACCTCCTAGGAGGTATTGACTGAGCTGGCACATCAATCTACAAACTTCCACACCCCACCAATGTGAGGATATCTGAAATCACAACATATTTAACGTGCACCTGCTCCCGTACAATACAGTCTTTGGCTAGACCTAGTTCCTAAATCGCAACCCTCTGGTCGCTAATCCATTGCTCTTCCAAGCGAACCCGTTACATTCAGGAGTTACTCAAAGTATATGTCGGACCATTTACAATGTTAAAGCGATATAGTATGCCGTACGTCTTTTTTGAGGTCAAAAGCACAATGTAGTAAGAAATTGCGATGCTAAACTTTCTATATTTCATTGGATTATAATATAATGAAAAAAGGGCTAATTTTATTATATTCTAAGTAGGAAATCCATTTTTATTAAATTAATAAAATTGGGTGTGAAGGAAAACTTTAATTTTAATAAATGCAGTTATGAGCAAGAAAATCAATTTCATAAAGATATGAGCAGTTTTTATTCAATAGGGGGCGCGCCCCATGCTCGCTGACGCTCGCCAACCCCCGGAGGATTGCTTCGCAATCCTCATTATTATCTATGCTCGCATCAATGAAGACATGTGTCCTAGCAGAAGGAATTGTTTACAAAATATGATATTCCAAAAAAATGTTTTTCAAATCTAAAATTGCTGTATTACAGAAAACATATATACAGTACCTCTAAAATCAGAATTCAAATGAAAACTTTGAGCAAATTTGGACTCGAAATGTGAGCGCTGCTTTGGAAATTCTGATTCAAACTTTTTATTACAATGTAAATATCTAAAAAACACACTTCTCAATAACAAATACCCGTATTCATTCTTTAATAATATTTTTGAAAGGTTTATTAATATCAACACCTACACAACCCATGAATAGCTATTTATGAATATATTTTTAAATAGGGGCTGGGGATTTTCATATTATTTTATATTTTATTTTTCTGCTTTTTTTGGACTCGTTGCATTGGAAGTATGATGTTAACATATAAGTTATATTGTTTAATTGATGGCATATGGTGGTAATTATAGGCTTGTTGTTGTTGATATCCCGGCTGCGTCTTCGGGTTTCATTTCGTTTTGTTCCTGCTCCGTTTTGGTATTTTGTTTTGTTTTTCTTTTACTTGCTTTTGGTGGTGTTTGGGGAGTGTATGAGCAATTTTTTCAGCCTAATGCTGCTCATATGTAGAAAACACAAAACACCATTTTATGTTGTTTGGGTCAGGCTCCTCCCTGATGACGCCCTGATCCACCAACATTTCTTCATTTTTTTTATCATTTTTTAAGACTTTTATTGGAATTTTTTTGGAAATTCTTGTGTTTTTGAAATTATATATATATAATGTAATTTAAATTCGCCTGTGTCTCTCAGATTTCTGGAAAATTTTTGTAGTTATATAAAACCAGGTATTTTTCATAAAAGAAGTAGGATGCATTTCTTTGCCTACCTATGTTTGTTTTTCTAAATTTACCAGATGCTTAGAAATAAGGGGACGAGATTTCAACAAGTGGTAGAACGAAACAATGCGGTTTTGGAAATCTGAGATAAGATGAAATTCTATGCATGTGTTCAATATGTGTGGTGCTGCCATCTACTGTCTTGAAATACTTCTAATATGTAGGACTAATTTAAAAGGTACAGGGGAAAATTTAATGGTTTATATTAGGAATATAATGCACAAAATATAATCAAGAACAAGATATCTTAAGAAAATTTAGTTACATTTCGTTTAGCTTTGAACTATTGAACTAAATTTGTTTTAATCGCTATCGAATAAATTTGTTTATGTGAATATATATTTAAATCTAGTTAATATTTATTCTATTACTAATATTAAGTAGTTTCCCAGGGCGGAATCACCTCAGATTTGCTAGATTTAAAAGAATATTTATCTATTGATATATTTTTAGTTAATTTTTTAGTTTAAATGCATTTTTAATATATGTCAATGTTACAAAATTGGAAACGCCAATATATTGTTTTATTTAAAATAATGGTAAGAACATAGTTTACATTAATTTAATAGTATATTCTCTTTTATTTTCTGGGGATAAATTTATTTTTACTGTATTTTGTGTGTGAGGGGGGTTATAAATCATACTACTTTTTATCATTTAAACTAGTCTCATTTCTCGTTTTTATAACCCTATTTTAAACAGGAATGATTTTGTTGCTTACCGTTTAAAATATTAGATGCTATTTAAAATACATGCTGTTCAATGGCAAATTTTAGGGTTAATAAATTTCTTATAGGACGAATTAAACAGAATCGCATCATATTTATATTCTATTATACGGATATATTAAATATTAGATTGCTAGATAATACTGTTTGTGCCACTCCAAATGAAATAACGAAATTGCTGCAATTTGCAGTACAGAGAAAAAAAAGTAGTATTTACCAGAAGCAAGTACAAAGAGAGAAGAGTTATTAATTATTAACTACAAACAGTAATTATTAATTACAACTATTAATTTAAAAAAAATAATATTAATACTTGCAGAGAGAAGGAGTTATTAATTATTATCTACAAATATTAATTATTAATTACAACTATTAAGTGCAGTTATTGGTTGCAATTATTATTTATTAATTAAAATTATCAAAAAATAATCTCCTACCCACATTGCCAATCTAAAAATTAAGTACATAGGTGTTATTCAATACATAAGAGCATGTATTTTGATTATGTAGTGCTTTCATTGGTAAAATTAAGCAAGTAGATGTTTGATAAAAACAAAAATCTTATTCTCACACTTATGCACATTGCATATACTATACTTACCTATACTCATTACATACATACTTACTTTTTAGTCAGCTTAAACCCTTCAGTACTATATCTATTTTCGCCTTACATTTTGTTTTTCTCATATCCCATTTCAATCCGTTCATTTGAATATTCCTCTCTAAGCGATAATAACCTCTTCTCCTATACGAGATAAGGTTCAATCGGATAACAAATCTACTCCACAAATACTTTCTTAAACTTTTCGATAACACCTACAAACTCGAGTATAGATCGAGTTAAAAGTAATTTGCTTTCTCCTGACCACGTCTTTTATCGTCTGAGGAGCTCAGATACGATCTGCTTGTTGCCCACGATTATAATAGTTGGCACACTACTAGAATTTATCTATTCATTAAGATGATACGTTAATATACATTAATGGCTATATCATACATTAATGATACATTATATATACATATGGCTATATCACACATTAATGATAGATACATTAATGTCTTATATCTTTAAAATTATGCAGTGTTTTTTTATGTAAGAGCACAATTTTGTTGTGGAATAACTTTTAAATCGAACATTTAAGAAAGATTTACGTTTTGTGCACTCAGTTAATGACAAATAACCGCCCTAGAAAATAATAGGGATGTTTCAATGATACTTGTATACTCCAACAAGCGAACAAAGATTCAGCAGCTCATATGTGCAAAGCTGTCAGAGGCGGTCATTTGACTGATGTCCCATTGTACAAATAATGAAATAGGAAAATTTTGTGGATAAAAATAGGTTGTAAATGAAATAACATGTATTTCCTGGAGGCCCAATAACAGCTGTTCTAATTTCTTTACGTATCCACTGATGTCGAGGCTGTTATTAATTGGGTAAATAATAGGTAAAAAAAACATTTGATTAAAAAACGTTTGTTCAAAGATATTCCAAAACGAAGTGGTTCTATTACGTAAAAACCCTTTTGCATTTACATAAGTAATATATAAATAAGATTTAATCGTAACAGTTAGATGGTTGAATTTATGTCGCGCTGAACAAAAGAACGGGGCTGTAGACGACGAGCGGTCCGGGAGCAATCCCGAAGTCCGGTGGCCAGATCACCACCTGATCTGGCTCCCCACTCTCGAAACTTCTTCCGCTTCTCAAAGCACGCCAACGTGAGGACATTCGAGGCTACGAAAGAATTAACCCATTTCCCAAGTGCTCCCATCACCTCGATCTTTAATTGATCGTTTCGAACCCGAAACCGTCCGGTTACTAATCCGCGACTCTGCCAACAAGCCTATTTCAACCCATCATAGTAACCAATTACACACAATAAAAATCACGCCATAATTCTGATAAAAAACAGGTAAATTAGTTTCGGATAGTGAAATAGCCCTTCGCCGACTGCAAAAATACGCGTATCATTAAGCGTCAAAGTGACCACAGCCGAAAAAGATCACCGACAATTCATCCGTCCCTAATCACTTGGAACCTTTTTTAAAAGCATCCGCCAGCTGAGACGTGGGCGTGCAAACTCTCGCATGCACTCACCCATGCATGCGTGCTAGCAGGTGGTTTGGGGAAGGATCCTCCCGTCTCTCCGTCATTCAATAAGCTCTCCGCAGAGCGATCTGTCCTGTCGTAGTGGGACCATATTGCCCGACCAGCCGACGTCCCTCTTTTTCCCCGCACAGTTTGGATTTTTAATGCGGCGCTAAAAAAAAACTCTTTTTGTCGCGTTATCGTTTGCTCAAGCTTTTTTCACAGATGTGTCGTTGTTGATTCTCGTGTCGCGTGTGCCTCGGTGAGTGAAGTGCTCGGCCATGTTGTGCTCAGTTTGCCACCTTCTCAATGGGGAATGTGATCTGTGTAAGTTTTTTCTGGAAATTTGCATGCTCGTTTGTGTTGGTTGGCGTTTGTTGTGTTAGTGTGTGCAGTTCCATTTTGGAAGCATAGTTGAAGCGGTCGGGTTGGTGATATTGATTTGTGTCAAGAGGGGGAAATGCACTCAGGAGTATTCCATAACTAGTCCCGATGTGAGATGATACGGTTATGCTTTGATGCAGATAGTGTGCTATAAGCACATGGAATGGTAACAAATACATTTTTACCCTTTTTTACAATTCCCTTTTGTTTACACACATTGCCACTAATTTTAAATGAATATTGTATCGATAAATTATTTAATTATGAATTAATTTTTATGTTGTAATAGAGAGCAGCATTGTGTTGTAGAACATTCAATCATGATTTGAATTAAATATTTCAGTGCTTAAATTAACTGCAGTATGTTCATAAAGTGGATCGTTAGAAAGGTATGTAGTTAAGTAACTCGTTTTAAGCGATTCACCTTATCAACATATTGCAGTTAATTTAAATTGAAAGGATAATGTACAGCGCACTTCTGCTATACTTCTGTTTCAAATACTTTTAAAACGCTTCTCTCTTGTTATTTTGTAGTTAAATGTGGTTTACACTTTGCATAGATTCAGGAATAAGCTATACTAATTTATTTGTTTACTTTTGAAATGAGAAAGTGATAATACAACCCAATTAAATATACTCGAGTTACACGCTTTTATCAGAAATTTATGTGCCTTAAATCTCCTTAGTGCCTCCTTTTCACTTGAAATATATTAAAAAGGCTCAATTACTTTTTAATTATAATAGTTGACATTTAAAACAATGAATTCTGAAACAATTGTGAAATAGAATAGGGAGCATTGCCGAGTGTTTTTCTATTAAATAATAAAAAAAATTCTTATAATTTGTGTGAATTTTCTTTCAATTTCACGTATTTGTATTTCATAATTCCATCCTTCTCAATTCAAGCACGTGATTCGAATTTAAGCACAAGTTAAAACTGGTATTCCATAAATATTGGAAAATCGAATTTTTGATATATTTAATACAAGGCATTCCAGTTTTTTGTAATACATAGAAAATATCCGTATTTTTTAATTTTCACGTTGCACATTAAACGTTATAAGAATTCGAATTGAAAACATAAACTACTCTATCGTCAAGATTGTAAAAACTTTAGTGTTGCGCTTTACTAGTGGGATTTATTTTGAGCGTTGCGCTTTATTTATGACTTTCTTCATTCTAAAAGAGACAAAAGGGAAATGTACTTTCTTGAAAAAGAGACTGGAGGGATTTGGCGAAAGAGATAAATTGTAATGAGATAGAGACCAGACCATTTTATTTATAGTGGAGCATCCTTCGTAAAAGAGCATCAGAAAAACTATTATATTGAAATGTCTGTTGTTCCTTACATTGTACCATTGATTATGTGAGAAATATTTTTGTGTAAAATCGCAGATATTGAGGTTTATGGTAAAAATGCCTCGTAGACTGTTCTCTAATAGTCGAAGTGTTAATGTTAAACCAACGCATCTTTAATTCTTAATACATAAGTTTAATTGCATTGAAAATTATTTAAATAATAATTATTTCCTCATGTATAATTTTCAAATAAGAAGAAGCAAGTTATTCGTTGAGAAAATTCTCTTTATACAATTTAAGTGCATAACATAACTTTCTTTTTCAGCTCTGCAATCATTCAGTAATTTGCATTATGCAAATGAAAGTTATTCCATGCCTTATTACTTTTCATTCTCCGCACAGAAACATTTGTACAGTTAATAAAAAATACATATAATTGTTGGATATTTTTTGCAATTGCAGCAAAAATTACTACACTTTTTTTGTTATATTTATTTACGGATAAGAAATCTGAAGTTAAAATCTATAACTTACGTTAGATTTTATTTAGCGCTTGAGAGATCAAGTAATTTGTAATACCAATAAAAGGCTAGATAATTTGTGTGAGACTAGTCTTTACAGAAATAATTAACATTTAATTTCTTGCTGAATTATTCATGAAGTGGATATATTAGTGAAATAAAGTTATCCCTATTCAAACAATGAACGATAAAATTGACATACTCGAGACTGAAAATAACTATATAAATAAATAAATGAAAATAACCTAATAAATGAAAAGAGGACATACAGGCTACTGGCTTTTACAGACCGGATCACACTATTTGACAAATACTGTGTTATAAAATGTAGTTTAAGATGCTGTATCATTAATTAGTGATCTAAGAGTCAATAACAACTCGAATATAGTATTGTAAATATCTATATGAACGAGAGTGTTTCTCTCAATAGAATTTTCGGGAATCGAAACATGTGACGAACAAGAGCGCAATGCTTAAAACCGATCTTAATGGATGAGAGATAGTGAGATGATTCTATTTATCGTATCGTTTAATAGAATTCTGAAGCACATAATAACTATAATTTTCTTTTATTTTCCCTTGTGCAGAAGACGGATTTCAGTCTCTATTGAGTTTTCTTAAATTTACTTGATTCATCTGTGCCGCATTTCGTATAAGCGGTTTTGTGTTAATATATCCTTACTATGAGTTTCTTAGGTTATCTGAGATGGCATTTGTCCGTATCACCGCGGATAACAAAAGTTCTACTATATTCTAAACAATTAAAAATACTGGCCGAAGGTAATTTAATAATGGTAAATTGGAGTTTGGTCCGTATCACCGCGGATAACAAAAGTTCTACTATATCCTAAGCAATTAAAAATGCTGGCCGAAGGTAATTTAATATTGGTAAATTGGAGTTTGGTATACATACAATCAAAATACAAGAATAGTGAATACTGGGGCACCTCTGGTATTATTTTCTGAATGCGTTTCATTGTCCTTATTTGCGTCATTTCTGTTTACTGTATTGTTAGATATTCCACTAAGGGTATTCTAACTGTATACATCATTACCTACCTTCAGTATATTCAGTAAAATGCTAATGATGGATCGTTTATATGCGGTCCAATGGTAAGGTGTTTAACGACCTACTTCATGTTGCCCTTTGTTAAAGCATCAATATGCTACATTCATCAGTATGCATAGCATCCAATAAAATCTCCAAGTGATGCCCATTGTTTGGCGTAGTTTCCGGGTTCCTATAAAATATTCTGGGACATTATTGTTATTTTCTGCGTCTGGCCCAAAGCCAGCCGGTCGATGATTTGCCGAAACTTTTTTGTGAAGTCAGCTGGGAATCTTTTATTCAATAAGACGGCGTAGTCATCCATCATTGCATGTTCAAGGTATGAATTTGATTCTTTGCAGACATGTTCAGTTTGGGAGTAGATTACGGATTGGTTTTTCTTTCAAAATTCCAAAGAATTGTGTCGTTCTAAGCTCAAGTTACGTGCGAGAATGGAAGATTTATTTATAACTTTCATGGTCAAAAAGATTTTACTATTAATAGAAAATGTATGAACGAATCACATCTAACTTACCTTGGTTACTTCAATATCTGATTACCTCTTCAATATACGCCATCTACCAAAAAAAAAAAAAAAACATAGTGCGAAATCCAAACCTCTTGAATCCATCTAAAGTACCTCACTCCTGTTAAAGAACTTTTTATTCTTTTTTTTTTTTTAAGTTGGATTGTGAATTATGGTGTTTCGGAGGCCCACACCTCGGATAACAGAAACAAACTTCGTGAGTCCCTTCCAATATTCAGATTTAATTTTTAAAAAGTACTTGTTTAGCTTCATACTTTTGCGTGCTCCTTATTTGTGATGTGTTAATTTTTTACATTACCATTTTCTAGCAAATGTTAAATAAGTCAATCTGTTGGAGTTATATTCCGCAGACTAAAAGTGTGCAAAACTGTTTTATTCACCTCTAAAATTGCAGATAAAAGCTTTTCATATTATGGATTTCGCACAAATTTCAAGACTAGGATATTTCGTTTAATAATTTTATTTTTGCAGATTATAAGGAAATTTTTGTATTAAATAATTTCAAACACTAAATTGAAAGCAGCTGTAAATATTATCAATATTAAAACTGAAAAGTACGCAAATTTTTTTCATGTAAGAAACTTTTAAAGAAAAAATAATTGATGGCAATCTCACATTGAAGAATGTTAAAACTTAGTAAAATATTAGTAAACCTCCAGAAGTGAATTTATATTTCCTGAATACCTCAATACATTATACATCATAAGATATTTGCAATGTATTCCTGAAAAATCCCCATCGAATATTCATTTGCGCATTTCGTCAATGTGTTGTAGTGTCAAAAAGAGAAACGGGTTTACGACCTCTCCATCTGTTGCCATAGCAACCGCCAGATGATGATACCTACGGACACTCGCGCAGATATTGACTTTCATCGAACGAACAACTTTTTGACAGTCTGTAGCTTTCGGGAGAAGGGTACCGGATGAGGTCTCCATCTCTGCATGCCTATGCTCCTTTGGGATACCTTTAAATATCCCGTTCCTTTTAAAACAATCAATATTTGTGCCAGAAGCAACGCAGATGAAATGGAGTTTCGGAGATTCTGGATGCCTTAATTTCGTTTTATGCTACTTCAAAAACTATTCTCGGAAAAGCATTTTTTCACATGTTTTATCGTTGTCGAATTTAATTACAATCGTGTTTCTTTTTTAAAATTGGGCAATGAAAAGTTCCGAAACTTAATTCAAATTCTGCAATTATATTTACGTTTACTTAGTGTGTCTTTTTCGGCTTTGAATTTTAATAGCAGTTTCGGAATCTTTGCTTGCTCGAGGTTATTAAATTATATTGCAAATAATGAGGTTTGGTCCTCAGTGTAAACGTGTTTTCATTTGGGATTTGTGCAATTGTTCTGAGTAGATGCGTAAAAATTAAGTTTTTGTTTAATACTCTTATTTTAAATTGTTCAAAATTTTCTGGTAATTTCTTACCAAAGATTGATTAACAGTCTGTAGTTAGTCTGAAGTTTAATACCTTAACCTCGTTTTATGTTACTTCAGAAACTATTCTCAGGGAAGTACCTTTTCACATGTTTTATCGTCAGCGAATTTAATTGCAATCATGTTTCTTTCTTTATATTGGGAAATGTAAAGTTTCAATACCTACTCAAATTCTGAAAATATATTTATATCTGTTTTCTTAAACTTCCCTTCGACTTTGAGTTTTGATAGCAACTTCTAAATCGTTTTGCTTGGGGACTTTTTTAATCACACTGCAAAATATGTGGTTTAAATGTCTGTGTAAACATGGTTTCATTTGGAATATATGCTTCGTTGTAAGTGGATGTATAAATAATACTTCTGTTTAATATCCTTATTTTTTAATTGTTTTCAATACAGTTTAGTATTTTTTAACAAAAGATTGTTTTATAAAAGATGGGTTGCTCGATTCTAGGTATGAAATAAAGTATGTCATTTCTCTGTTAGGTGTACTATATGTTCCGTTAATTCATCTATAAGTACTGAACATTTTAATCATATACTTTTAGTTCAGATCTCTTCACCAGAACTTTGAAGTACCGTATTTTCAAGTTTACTAATACACATACTCTAAAACAGCAATTTTCAACATTTTTCATCTCATACCGCACAATTGTTAAAATTCGCACATTAAAAGATATATTTTTGGCCGATCGGGCAAAAATATACATAATTTTTATTAATTAAAACAAAAATAATAGTAATTAATGAGACCTATTTTTCTCCAAATTGGTTTTCTAAGAAATATTTTTGAAATATTTTATTTATGACAATTTGCAATTAAAAACGCAAAGTATTTATACGGGTGTTACTTGAAATGGCTTTTGAACAATCTTGTCAAAAGTTTGAACTAAACCGTTGAAATGAAATAGATTTTACACAATTTAAACCGCTTTACCATTGTAATGTGGTATACCAATTGAAATTAGCTCTCTAACGTAATGTAAGAGCAGACATTAATGTATGTAATGGATCTTGTGATTTATTAATATAACTAGAATTCTGTTTCTAACCTTAAATACTTTATAACGCATACTAAAACATGCAATAGAAAGTTCTTGCCATTTCAAAAAATCAGTAAGTGTTGCCATCAATGCATATCTAATACTTGTCAAAATTCAATAATAACATACGAAAATCAGATGACGCTTGGTGATATAAGTAGTTTTTGAAAGTTGAAAACATTCACTGAAGAAATTTATTTCTAGCGAATTTAGATTATCCTGAAAGTTACACCACTTTATGAAAAAGTAAATTTCCAACTACTATATACTTTAAATATTACACGCTACTGCTTGTTTTAAGATTTATCTTAAAAGATAAATTATTAGAGTTGTCGAGTGGAAGTCAGAAACTTTTGGCCGGCGACACGACAAATTCCTTTGCTGATAATTTTTTATCAGGTATCCAAAGGGTAAGAGGGCGCGTGCGAAGGCTGGAACTCTATCGATGTACCACACCCATACTGCGTCATAGTAAGGACTAAGAAGGGCGGGGCATTTAACCTTTAAATCGTTAAACGGTTCCCTTCGGGGCATTGTTTGTGTTTATTTTCACCTCTAGTACCTCTAGTCCGGCTGTGGCGAATTGGCATTTGAGTCACGTGGCTTTGAACTAGTCTATTCGCTACATTAGGGTGGTAAGTTAAAAGTAAACAGTGCGTTTCCACCATTGCGGTCTTTAGCGTGATTTCTGGCTCCGAGTAAATCGTTTGGGCTTGAAGCCACAGCAGTGATTACGAGTTGGCGAAACAAATAATCACCTAAGGTTATCGCCATACATGATTTTAAGAATAGCAGTCCTTTACACTGAGAGCTAAACCACCTTTGTACAAATGGACTTCACCAATGTCATGTGCCTTTTCACCGGAACTGTATAAATAGAGCCATTATCAGTGTAAACAAACTAACTTGTTGACAAGATGGATTGGATTTTTCATGACGCAAAAGTTACACTTGACATTTCTCCCCAAACACAAGACAGACAACATCAACAAAAGAACATACACATACAAGAAAGTTTAACCAACACACTAACACATCAGAGAGAAACACACAAAAGGGAGAATAGAACCTGACAGGAATCGAACTTGCACCGCCTACAATTCACAGGTTCCTAGCGCAGTGGCAAACTCACTGATAAGGTTCATGTGCTTCCTGTTACCTAAATCCTTTCACGCATACATTATGGTCACTTTAAAATATAGTTCACCACCGTGTCGGAGACTTTTGGCACTTTATCTGATTAACGTTGACCAATCAACTATTGCCGATCAACCAGTCAGGTGGTTGGGGTGTTACTCTAGATCAGATGGTTCCTGGTTCGAATCCTAGTCAATGCATGGATGTTCGTATGGTGTAGAGGCGACTGGTGCGCTTTAAATCTGTCGTGGTCTAAAGTCCTCACGTTGAGTTGGTGTGGAAGTTTGGAGAATATGGTACCAGCTCAGGTGTTGCCTCGTCATCTGACCGTAGTTTAAAGTTACGTGGTGTTGTCCTCGGATCTTTCCATAGGGGAATTGATCCCGAACCGTTGTCAATAGCCCGTTGTGTTGCTCTAGTATGAAGTTAATTTAAAAAAGTACCAATTACCTATCACATACCATTTTGGAATTCATTCCTTAGAATTTTTATTGGTGATGAGACAAAATCTTTTTCAACTGATTCAAGTCCTTTAACGATTGAAGGTTTAGAAATTAAAAAAAAAATCCCATAACTTAGGGTTAGTATACTATTTTTCTTTCCAACTGGGAAACAACCGGCTTAGTGCTTAAAGTGTTAGCCTCTAGATAGGAAAGTTCCTGGTTCGAATACGGGTCTTGGCATGGATGTTTGTAAACGTATGGTGTAGAGGCGGTTGGTGCATCTTAAATCTGTCGTGGCCGGAAGTCCTCACATTGGGTGGGTTCGTAAGGTTAGTGAGTGGGTTGCCAGCTCAGGTGTTTATTCGTCATCTGACCGTGGTTCAAAATTACGAGGTGTTGTCCTCGGATCTTGCTCTTAAGGGATTGATCCCGGATCGTCGTTAATAGCCCATTGTGTTACTCTAGTACGACGTTAATTAAAAGTTACCAATTTCCAACTGGGACACTTTAGAGTAGGTTTATTATATTTTTTGTTCAAAACAGAACAATTTCAAACAGTGACGTAATCAATGAGCATACTGGCCATTGGTTCGAACACTTTATACCGTATGCTCCGGTCTAATTTTCCCTCGTGTAACAAAAGATGACAGTACACCGACGAACTGCACTGATTGTGAAGTCCTCGTCTTTCATGTTTGTTTCATTCTTACTGTTTAAACACCAAAATGCTTTGCCCATTGCCACTTGAATTTATGGTATAATAATCATCTGCTTAATTAATCTTCATGCTGATATTTCAATTTAGAATCAAGCGATACCGTTGTTCATTCAAACTAACACTAGCACCCACTCTTGTTTCTGGAGCCTTCTGTTTGTGTTGATGGGGGAAATTCCTGCAAAAAAAAATAAATTTCACACTATATGTCCAAAGAGTCAATGAAAGTATTATTTTATCATCTAAAAGAACGTGATTTCCATGACTTTCTTCTAAATGGGACAAAACCACTTAGAACCACGCGACCAATCAGTCTCGACACTAGAAGACGTCTTTCAAACAGGGAATTAGGGTATTCTCAAGAATGGCATTACTGAATCAAATATTCGTGCTCCACAAGAATTCAATCATATTATATACTTTATTTTTTTTAAATTTTATGTAGGAAACTCTACACCTATACTTTATTCAGGTTGGTTGATTGAATTTTTACGTAGGAAAGGCTAGTATGGACAAGGGGACTAATTGATTATGCAGTATTTATATATTCAATAACACATATCCAGTTGATAGAAAGTAACCTCCACTTAGTAAACCCCTCTCTAGTGGAGGCGTCCCACACAGGGTACTATAAGACTAATATTGAAATAGTATAAGCTTCTTTTAAATTTTAGGTCAGTATTTATGGTGGTAACTTCTATTATATTCTATAGAATAATAAAATAACACGCTGGGACATCTCAGACACATTTTTCAATGACATAATATTAAAATTTTTATTTTTTGACTTGCGTCACTTTTTCTGCCGGTTGCGATGCTTCTATAAATTAGGGATAATTTAATCCGATATAAATCCCGTGTCAAGTATCTTCACAGTAGTACCTGAATCGGCAAATGAATATTCCGAAGTTTCACACGCTATGTGAAACAGAATAAGAACACTCGCATGCTTCGTGGTGCTACTGGTAACTAAAGAAATGAAACAATGCCTAGGTGACACTGTAGATTTTAGTACATTAGCATGCCCTGTGGTGGTCTCGTTGTAGATTTTAGAACACTGGTATGCCTCGTGGTGCTATTGGTAACTAAAGAAATGAAACAATGCATAGACAGTGTAGATTTTAGTATACTAGCATGCCTCGTGGTGGTCTCGTAGTAGATTTTAGAACACTAGCATGCCTCGTGGTGCTACTGGTAACTAAAGAAATGAAACAATGCATAAGTGACACTGCAGATTTTAGTACATTAGCATGCCCTGTGGTGGTCTCGTTGTAGATTTTAGAACACTGGTATGCCTCGTGGTGCTATTGGTAACTAAAGAAATGAAACAATGCCTAGGTGACACTGTAGATTTTAGTACATTAGCATGCCCTGTGGTGGTCTCGTTGTAGATTTTAGAACACTAGCATGCCTCGTGGTGCTACTGGTAACTAAAGAAATGAAACAATGCCTAGGTGACACTGTAGATTTTAGTACATTAGCATGCCCTGTGGTGGTCTCGTTGTAGATTTTAGAACACTGGTATGCCTCGTGGTGCTATTGGTAACTAAAGAAATGAAACAATGCATAGACAGTGTAGATTTTAGTATACTAGCATGCCTCGTGGTGGTCTCGTAGTAGATTTTAGAACACTAGCATGCCTCGTGGTGCTACTGGTAACTAAAGAAATGAAACAATGCCTAGGTGACACTGTAGATTTTAGTACATTAGCATGACCTGTGGTGGTCTCGTTGTAGATTTTAGAACACTAGCATGCCTCGTGGTGCTACTGGTAACTAAAGAAATGAAACAATGCCTAGGTGACACTTTAGATTTTAGTACATTAGCATGCCCTGTGGTGGTCTCGTTGTAGATTTTAGAACACTGGTATGCCTCGTGGTGCTATTGGTAACTAAAGAAATGAAACAATGCATAGACAGTGTAGATTTTAGTATACTAGCATGCCTCGTGGTGGTCTCGTAGTAGATTTTAGAACACTAGCATGCCTCGTGGTGCTACTGGTAACTAAAGAAATGAAACAATGCCTAGGTGACACTGTAGATTTTAGTACATTAGCATGCCCTGTGGTGGTCTCGTTGTAGATTTTAGAACACTGGTATGCCTCGTGGTGCTATTGGTAACTAAAGAAATGAAACAATGCATAGACAGTGTAGATTTTAGTATACTAGCATGCCTCGTGGTGGTCTCGTAGTAGATTTTAGAACACTAGCATGCCTCGTGGTGCTACTGGTAACTAAAGAAATGAAACAATGCATAGGTGACACTGTAGATTTTAGTACATTAGCATGCCCTGTGGTGGTCTCGTTGTAGATTTTAGAACACTGGTATGCCTCGTGGTGCTATTGGTAACTAAAGAAATGAAACAATGCATAGACAGTGTAGATTTTAGTATACTAGCATGCCTCGTGGTGGTCTCGTAGTAGATTTTAGAACACTAGCATGCCTCGTGGTGCTACTGGTAACTAAAGAAATGAAACAATGCCTAGGTGACACTGTAGATTTTAGTACATTAGCATGCCCTGTGGTGGTCTCGTTGTAGATTTTAGAACACTGGTATGCCTCGTGGTGCTATTGGTAACTAAAGAAATGAAACAATGCCTAGACAGTGTAGATTTTAGTATACTAGCATGCCTCGTGGTGGTCTCGTAGTAGATTTTAGAACACTAGCATGCCTCGTGGTGCTACTGGTAACTAAAGAAATGAAACAATGCATAGACAGTGTAGATTTTAGTATACTAGCATGCCTCGTGGTGGTCTCGTAGTAGATTTTAGAACACTAGCATGCCTCGTGGTGCTACTGGTAACTAAAGAAATGAAACAATGCCTAGACAGTGTAGATTTTAGTATACTAGCATGCCTCGTGGTGGTCTCGTAGTAGATTTTAGAACACTAGCATGCCTCGTGGTGCTACTGGTAACTAAAGAAATGAAACAATGCCTAGACAGTGTAGATTTTAGTATACTAGCATGCCTCGTGGTGGTCTCGTAGTAGATTTTAGAACACTAGCATGCCTCGTGGTGCTACTGGTAACTAAAGAAATGAAACAATGCCTAGACAGTGTAGATTTTAGTATACTAGCATGCCTCGTGGTGGTCTCGTAGTAGATTTTAGAACACTAGCATGCCTCGTGGTGCTACTGGTAACTAAAGAAATGAAACAATGCCTAAGTAACACTGTAGATTTTAGTAATTACCAAAAAATACTTTTTGGTTGTTTAAATGAAACAAATAGGGAACGCGCTGACCCCTGACTCTAATTCAGGGCTCACATTGTGTAGACATACTTTCAAGAAGGCTGTCCAGGAATCCTGGGATATGTATGTTTCCGTAATTTTTAGACATACGTTCCAAGAAATATAGGCAAAAAACTTTTTATTGTAAATACTCGATCCTAGCTTAAAATTACGAGTGGTATTGGCATGGTTTTGCCTAACCGAGTCAACAATAACCTTGCTGCTTATCTTTTCCGTATTGACATTTATACTGTCTTCCTGCCCACTCTTCGGAAGCTTCTTTGGGAAGCACACTATTAAGGACTCTGAGACCTTGATATTTGGAAGCTAGTGAATTTTTGGAACGACAGTCACCCCTTGTAACGTATTCTTCCTTTTACTCTTTATCTGTTTATTCTCGATATTTTAAATTTGTTCTTATCGTGTGTTATTTTTGTGCGCCTTGTTCATGTGCACCAGCCATTAATTAGACATATAAAAGACTTATAATTATAAAATAAGTATTTGCACCTAAATATGACTATGTTTTCCGATCGTTCGGTTACTGTATTTATCTTTGTTGTTTTCACTTGTCCTGAGTTGTAAGACGAGACGAACAATTTTTCTTATTTATGAAATCTGTCTGGGAGTATTCAAGCATGCTTATTTCATGCATGGTAGAATTTCCCTGAATTTTTTTCATGTTGTTTTGATCACGAAAAAAATATAAAAACAGAGATTTATATTAAAATTTCCGTCTTACTTTTTCTATGAACATATTGGTAATCTATGACTAGAGAACAAAGTCTACCCAATGGGCTGAGTGAGTCGTGTCTCAAAACCAGGATACACAGATGAGCGAGTAAAAACATTCATTAGTAGCTAATTCTGGAAACTGTTCAGAAAACTTTTCGTGCAGCCCGCTTTCAGAGATAGACCTGTCAGCAAGATATATCATCTGGTATCTGCATATATATTTTTTAATATTAAGTAAATAAGAATAAATTAAAAAAGCAGGTAAGATCCAGAGTGACTGATAACACATTACTTAAAAAGTGGGGAGAGTTCATTTGTGGCATCCCTACCTACTATCGCTACATAGCGAACTGGTGATTTCTTAATTATTGACCTATCACGATTACTTAGCCAAGCTTTTGCGTGTTTGGGGATCTATGTTTTCCTTAAATGTGTCGTATGCAATGAGATGTCTGACATGGACTACGATTGCATTTTTGAATGTTCGGCATTAACGGAATAAGACGTTTTATATGAAGGTTCTAGAACTTTTGCAGCAACTGAATCCTTTACTGCCTTTCTTTTCTTCCTGTGGCTATAACTTTATGAGTCCCCTAGTTACATAATGGGGTTAATAGATGCATTTTTTTAAGAGACTTTGTACTAAACAATTTTCGGAGAAAGAGAATCTTAATTGAACAGCGATTTGTTCTGGTGTAATAGAACATGTGTTTACGTACTTGTTCTGAGCAAGGTTTTTTAGCGCATTTTATTTAGAATATCCGAAAATTTTCCTATTTTAAATTTAAGCTATAATTTTGAAAAATATAATACAAACTGATAGGAATCATACCTTAAAATTTGAAGTTCACGTTACTTTTAAGGATAATTTTAATGTTTTTTGTATTACTGTCATTCTTCAATTACTTTTTTTATACACTCAATAACATTTACATATGTAATAACATGTGGATTTAGTATTACATTGCATGATTTAAAAAAAATATTTACATAAAACTAACTAGGAAATAAAAAAATCAATTTTAATAAAAGTTTTTCCGGCCTGTACTGAAAGAATCTCTTTAGTATAATCTATGATGAATATGGAACAGGTTAAAAAAAGGTTTATTTACCATGTAACCAAAAATTTTTTTATTGTTTGTTTTATTTATAGTTTCACAATTTATAGAAAGGAAAAACAAAAAATAAATATAGAATAGATTTTCAAAATCTCTAAAAATCTTAAAGTTGATTTTTTTTTTAATTTTGTCTTTCGATTAAAAAAGCATGATATAATAAAATTCGTATGATAATTGTTTTTGAATTTTCTTATTTCTGAAAGTTAAACAGGTAAGGTAGAAAAATATTTTTAATACTTTTATTAAACATTGTTTTTTTGTGATCACATGAGGAAACAACCAAACACATATGTGTGATAATCAAGGGCATTTAAGCGTGAATTAACAAAAAATGCATTGTTTTAACTCACGCTCTAAAATTTAGACTTCTCCGGGTATTTTGTTTTATCCCCTAAACACTTCATTTGATATTGTTTTAAAAATCAAATTTTTCCTGCTGCTTTTTCAAATGTGTTGGGCGTTGAGTTCATTTGCTTTGAAAAGACATGAGGCTTATACTATGCATTGATGAAAGCTCTTTAAAAATACGTCTTTCAAGAAAGGACACAAGAATATAAAAGAGATTTTTAATGTTTAAAACTAATTTTGTTTTTCTTTTCACCAATCGATAATTATTTTAGTTGATTGGTCTTTTCTAAGGTAAACATCTTACTCAGGAAGCTAGGAAGCATGCGCTTTAAATATAATAGTATTGTTGAAGATTATTTGGCTCTATGGTTATGATTCATTTTTAAATACAGAGATAGCGTTCCGCGGATTTGTATAATCTTTTGACGCATAAGTAGAACCATTGAATGCAAAGCATTTTTCATTTTTTACTTGTTTGGATGAACAAGCACATCTTGTCTTGAAGCGGAAATGGAAAGTTCAAACTCAAGATATGAGTCAGCTTTTTAAGTATAGAAATTATACTTTGAACCGTTAGAATATGCAAATGCACAGACGCTTTTTTAAAAGAACTTGCGAACCCATCCAGATACAGGAGTTGAGTTGTTAATTTTCTTTTTTAACGAACTAGGTATAATATGAGAAAATGCCTTAGAAAGTAAATATTTTATAAAAAAGGGTCTTTTTTTTTCGTCCCCCAAAATATGTTGTAATCATTTCGAACATTGCCAATGCGAATTTATGAGAGGTTTAAATATGACAACTATCTAGTAGGCTATAAGAATTAAGTTGTATATAAGGTCAGCGTGACACTGGAAGTATTGATCTGAACTGACAAAATGCATTCTTAAAAAGGATTCTCAAAACAACATGAACTTTTCTTGTCCTCAATCGAAGATAACTTTAACAGGTTTACTTTCGAATGGCCTTTTCCCCGCAAAATAATTAAGGAGACAGTGAACTTTCAAAATAAACTTTTGAAGTTATGATCCGATTGTTATGAAAATTGTAGACATTTTGTTTTATATTAAAAATCCAAAGTATTAAATTTGTTCTAAAAATATTTAATCGTGGGGAAATTAAATCTTACCTCCCAAAATATTTGAAAATTTACCAAAATGTGATAGGTATGTGTGTATTAATTTTCCATGTACTGTCAATACTTTAATTCATCTTATAATTTCTTTCGATATATTGAAATCAATTCCATTTGGAAAGTACATCCTTCAACTGTAAAAGCGAAGCGAACATTTTGAAATCAGAATGTAAGAAAATCTCAATTTGAGAAAAACACGTTTTTGTAGCAGTCTTACTATACTTATCTAATATGTTTAATCGTTGTTTTTGTGTCAAAAATCATCGTAATATCGTAGTCTAAAAATTAGTTTTGTATCCAGAGTTTGATATCAATGTTTAACACAAAAAAATAAATTTTCCAATCGATTCTTGTGATTTTGAAAGTCTACTGGTCCCTTTGACCTTTGATTGGTTGATTGTATCGTTTTCATTATTGCAGAGCACCTTTGGGGATTTTTGCTTTTTACCTTGCGAATGAAAATGAATCGAATAACTGTCCATTGAGTGACACAAATAAAATATTAAAATCGAACTACAGTATTTTTAATTCATGATAAAATTAACAGATATAACCTATCCCAATCAATTATGATTGAGATAGTATTTGTATTTCATAATTTTTTGATACACGACTTAATTAAAAGGTAAGTATTACAGACGATGACGGCACTTCTTTTTGTTCAGTTTGTTGAAAAGTTATCAAAAGTAGAATGCGTGTTCGTCAAAAGGAAAATAAAACTTTTCTACATTTGGATGGAATTTGCTAAACTTGTATGTGTTCGTTAAATGGAAATTTAATCGCTAATCCGAGTGTAACCAGATTATTCTTTTGAAATTGAAACTTCGAATTGTTTAAAAAAATTTATCAAAAGTTTAATTTTAATCAATATATATAAAATAGTTCTTTGCTCTTTTGGAAAAGAATATTTTACTGTGAATAATCAAAGGTTTCTATGCAGTTTACACTTCTTTTAATAATTCACATTTAAATAACATCTCCTTTCATCAGCCGTTTTAATTCCATTCTAACGCACCCATAACAAAGTATCGTAATCTCATATTCCTTGGCTGGTTTCTTATTAATTATCTTACTTCCATACCATTTTAAATGGCGTAGCGTCCATGGAAGCCCAGAATCCTGGCATTCCCTACATAACGAATTTTTTTGATTAGGTAGCAAAAACATAATGGTTGTTTAAACCAGAAAAAAAACGACTTTTTTTTTAAAATTCGAATCTGAATGAGATGCCAATTTCTATTCCAAGCTAAAATGGTTTCTTACTATGATTGGTTAATTTTGTTTGACATACTCAAAGAGTACCATCAGGACACAATCTTCTCCCCTACCCCATCCTTACAACTAAAGTCAGCAATCAGTCCAGAAAATACGCGCACTGGATCTTAGCGATTCATTCAATCATTCTATCCTTAATCATTCATTCAATGATCAATCATTCTTTCCTCTTTTCCCCGCCTTTGTAGAAGACTTCCATCAAGAGTAAGTCAGGATTGCAAAGATTGCCATTATTGAAACAATTGCACCTTTCGTGTTCATTTTTTTTAAACTTGTCGCTTAAAATGGATACATTTTGTTGTCTTTGTGGAAAAGAAACAACGGCGAATCAAGCCGGCTCAAAGTTTGCCTAAAGCTAAGCATCAGACTTTTTGCTTCTGATCGAATCTCGAAATCCCCAGTTATCAATGCTACGCTACGTTACTGACAATTTCTAATTACAATACATCACGTCAGAAACCCTGTGGCTGCTATACCGACCGTCCGATGAATCTTTCAACGCGTGACTCATGCTGAAACATCATAATATATATACGGTTTTACGCATCAAAACACAGCCCGTAAGTCTCGGGTTACCTCACACAATGGGATTTATGGGGGTGTACTTGTGCAGGAACAATGGCTGTTGTACCGACAGCACGACAAAGAAACCTTGAAAATTCAGATAACGGATTTCCAATGCAGGCGAATGAAGTTGACGGGGGTATAAAGATAAGGTACACGGCGTAACTAGAAAGTTTAAGCTCCGCTGGTATTTTGTGAACGATTGGATTGTTACAGTTTAACCGTCCATAGTCTTCTCAGTAAACATTTTCTGTATGTCTTTGATACTTTTTCTGTCAAGTTAAATGAAGATGGTGAGAGTATTTCTGTGGCGGGAGTATTTCCTTATTCTCAACACGTGAGGTCATTTGGTTTGCCTTTCGAATACGATTTCAGAAGTCGCCAGTAAAAATTCTAGAGAACGAATTCTGAACTGATTATGATAGTTAATTGGTCAACGCTACAATTAGATTAAGCTACAAACTTCTCTAAAACGTCCATAAACTACATTTTAAGGTAACGAAACAATGTATATCATACGAGAGCAGTTGGGTTAGAGGAAAAAGTATTTTTGTTTTTAATCTGGTTTGTGATTTATGTAAATTTTATGAATTTAAATTAGTGAAAAATAAAGAGTTAAGCCATTTAAAATCTTCGTCTAAATGGCATAGCATGCACAGCGTTTGTCAGCCATCTAGTAGACCATGGGTTCAAATCCTGGTTTGTAAGCGCATGTACGATGGTGAATGTTGTACGATGTACAACTGTTATGTTGTACGATGTACAACTGTTATGTTGTACGATGTACAACAAAGCGCATGTACGATGGTACGACTGTTAAGAATGACATCTGCTTAACCAGTGTGGGTGATTTTTTACAAATAACAGTCTGTTCACACATTATAGTGCCGAACGCCGAAAGAATCGTAAATCCGGGCATTAGGAATAAAACTTTAATACTTGTCTACGTGATTTGCATAAAGAGTAAAAATGTTTACAGAAGGTGTTTTAAAAAGATACCCAAAATTGTCGTTTAAATAAGTACCTTTCAGCTTCTTTATCTGATGGTTCATAGATTAAAAAAGTGAGTAATTTTTGTGGGATAAAAAAGGAGTACTAAATCACTTAGTAAACTATTTTAATCTTTAGGTTTAAGTAGGTGCAAATTAACCAGTTAAGTACTTCGTAGATAAGGTAATCAAGATAATATATTCTTTCGTAGCTTCTAATAGTCTTTCTCAATTCAGATTTGCAATTTTTTTTCTTCTGTGTTCCAAATTTGTCCGATTATCTCTGCAATAACATTGATGTTTTCTCTAAATTTCAATTTGTACAAGGCTCATTCAATTTCTCTTAAATTAAATTAAATTAAATTTGATGAATTGGCAGTTTTGTTAAGTATCAGTGATTTAGATTTGATTCCAATTAAAGAATAAGATGTCTGGAGATTGTTTATATCGCGTTTGGAGAGAAGCGAACATAATGAAAAAATACAAAATGTCATAATTTATCTACAATAGTATTACGGCAATTAAATAAAAAGCACCCTTTATAAGTATACTAAAATGATTTAAGTGGAAAGTTAAGGAATTCCTGAGGATTTTTGATGTTAGGTCATATACATATATTGATAGACTTTGACATGTACATTCTTCTTAACTACAGTGATCTATCGATACCAATATTTTCGACAAATGTTCTCCAATCTCAGGTAGCAAAAAAATACTTTACTTCTGGGTTCATGTCTTTTTTAAAGAACGCGGAATTAATGAAAATTTATTTAGGAATGAATGCTGAACCGGTTAATGAATATTTTAAATATTCAACACGGACTATACTTTCTTTTTTAAATGCTATACTTCTAGAAAACTAAACTTTCTCGAAAAGTGCACGGAACTTTTTTTTTTTATCTCTGATTGATTTTAACACCAAAATTTTCAAATGTTAATAATTTAAATGATTATTAACATTAAAAAATTTTTTCTACTTCTTGTCTTTAAAATTACTGCAAGACTCGAAGCCTAGTTCATTCAAATTAAAAATAGTGAAGAACTGCCAAGTTTTGTTCCCATAAATAATTTTATCTTATTCAATTATGTTGTTAGAGATACATAAAAGTTATTTTTGCTCTAAAATCAATATTGAGATCTCTTTATCATCGTAAATCAGGACAAGTATTGGAAAATGTCTGACAAAGATGTCAATAGTTGCATAGTAGAAGCTAAAAAGTTACTTCATTATTTCACACTTACTGACTTTGCTATCGATAAGGATTAGGGATTTTCTCTCGCGAACAAAATACGTTTAATATGATTTCTTCTTGAAGCAGGGAGTCCCTTTCTTGGCAAGGAAGAAAAAAATGAATAAAGACATGTTTAGCAAACTAATACTCCTTCAAAGATGATAAGTAAAAGTATTTTTAAAACTAATTATTTTGTAGTTAAACTATTTAACTATCTATAGTTTACTGAAATAGCAGCTACTATAAATTTAATACATTTTTATTTCCCAGTAAAAATATAGCTTCTTACTGTCTTATATTTATTACAATTACATTATTATCTTGAAGACATTTTATAGATTGATCTTTGTCTTCTGCGGATAGTGCGAACAACATACACGCTTGTCAAATTCCTCCCAATGGGAAATGTGTGTTCGGCTTTCCTCGTACCAATTGACCGTGCTCATAATTCTACTCATTTACTTAACAAACTACGGGTCATCAGCCAAGTATTCCAGATATTTTAGCTTTTCCGTCACCAAATCTTCCCTTTTCGAATTTTAGTTGTAATTTCTCCTAAAACTGATTTACCGAGGAAGAATATCAAATCGCAAAACAGTATTAGAAATCAAGTGGTAGATATTACTTTGCAAGTTAAAATTAGTTAATTTTCATGCAATTCTTTATAAAATACTGTTCTTCATATGAAAGTTACAGTACACATATCCAAATTTAAGGATAATTCTGAATTCGTATCAAGGAAGGTCCTTTGATCTTAATAGCAACTATACACCTCAACATAAACTCAGAATCAAAGACTTGAAAATTTGTGGTCCCAGTAGGAAAAAATGGTTAAGAATTACGATATTCAGAACCAATGCAAACATAAGACCAAATACAAATTGGGAAAAAAATTTCAAAAAAAGAACACGAATTTTGTTAATATAATTTAAAGACTGTTCTACATGCAAAATTAAGTGAACAAAACGGGATTTTCCGTTTTTATTCTGTTTTCGAATGAAACAAGTTGGGTTTAAGCCTTAATTTTGTGGCATAGAATCTTGTAAATTTGACTTTTAAAACCTGTCTAATGAATCTAATGAATATACAATGCAATACTGTATCTCTTCGAAAGCAAATCCAACTTTCATGATGCATTTAAAATTATTATATAAAGTGTCTATTAAATATTAAAACAGAGCAAAAGGCAAGCAATTTGAAATTATATTCTTCTCTTCTCTTTCAGCGTCTGCCGAGCCGTCTTTGCCCAGGAAGAAGAAGTATCCCGGTCAAGCAGCCCGGGATCATTTGATGTACGATGAGGGAGAGTCTTCGGATTCGTTGGACATAGGCTCGCAGCTTGGTCTCGCGTCCCAAGACATGGACTGCAGGGCGAGAGTGAGTTGAAAAAAAAAAACGAAATGCCTCTTTTAATTTCCAAACCTCTGGATTAATAACCTTCTACACTATCTTAAAGTCTTGAAAGTCTTCTGGATTTGCATTGGTTGTTCTACGAAATTAGTAATTCTAAGGTTACTTGTAAGGTTAGACTAGAGCAGCGATGTTCAGCCCTTTTCATCTCATGGCACACATAAACTTACAAATATTCTGCGGCACACCTAAAATATATGTCTCTTGTCCCCCGTTTATAAAAACTTGGTTCAGTTTGAATGATTTACAAAAAATAATAGTAGTATTTTTTGCTCCGAAGTGGCTTTTAGAAAACATTTTAACTTACTTATGAGACTAATAAAAGATAATTTTTAAATTATATATATTGGTAAACTATTTGTAAGCCCATTACTCAAAAGGAAATAAAATCTTAACCTATTGAAGCCATTTCTCTATCCATTACTGTACACCAGTACTGTTCTTGATGCTTACCAGTGGCCAGGTACACCGTTTGAAAATCTCTGAACTAGAGTATGGATAGATTGATGTACTGTACTTCGTCAAGTAGTAGCGTAACAGAAGGAGAGCTGTGGAGGTCAAAACCCATCCGTGATCTGATAATCTTAAAGCAAAATTTGTACTATTAATGTTTAGCTAGATGGTTATGATAATATTTTTCAATCTTTTATGCAGGAATTATCAATGTTTGGTTTTTATGGAGAAACGTTATATACACATGGAACTTCGTGTTGGGGTTTATGTTTATCATTTAAAATCTTTGCTGAAATGGTGCTTTTTTATTGTTTTATTGACTTATTTCACATAAACTATAAATACTGAGTCTAGTCTAAATTATTAAGGAAGGGTATGTTAGCATATAGGTTTAAACCAATCTCATGGAAATTCCGGGTACGCTATTATCGTTAGATTTTTGTACTTGGTATGAATGTCTATATGGGAGGATAAAAAGGATTAATTTAAGAATAATTTTTCACCTATTTTATTTCGGAAATTTTGCGAAGCATTGACAGATTTTCTAGAATTTTCATGAATTTTATAGTGGTTCGTAATTAAATTATTTTTAATAGATTAATTCGTTTAAAATTTTTTAAATTGCATTGGCCTAATTTGCACCAACAGATCTTTTTATTGGTACCACTTAATTCATTCGACCGTTTAAGTGTAAGAGGGAGGCTATGAATGTTACCTTACACAAATTATATGTATGATGACTATTAACTAGTGCATTGAAGCGGAACGTTCCAAAGACAAATACTTCATTCATTGGGGTAGAGCACTTGAATAATTCAATACATTGGCGAATTTTCACTTCACACATTCATCTCTGCTAAGTTTTTCAAGAAGCGTAAATAAACTCTCACAACACTGTTAGTGTTTGCTTCAGTTGAAGATAGCTGTCTTAACAGTTCGAAAGATTTTTTTTTCAAAGGTAGAGAGAGGGAAATACTAATCAATATTATACTTTCTACACGCAACGAAACATATTTACGTTATAATTTCTAGATAAACATGGACTTTAAAACATTTTTATTCAAAAAGCTTCAAACTAATGCGCAACAACTGCTTCGAAATTTCAAAGTGGTAAACGTTTACAATATGTTCATAATTCTAAAACTACATTACGTTCGAAAATCCAACAAAAATGGATGAGTACCGCTAACACAATTGATGACTTTATAAATAAGACAGTTTTTTAAAAACTAGCCGCAAAAATAGTTCTCTCTTTATTTGCCCTCTGTACTCTTTTTATCTGCCTTAATATCCAACACATACTTTAACGCGCAAAAAAATTAACGTTTTTGCAGACTACCTATGGTAGTAAGCGCGAGTCTACAAAATAGGATTTATCGATCACTGACGGTAAAAACTGTCATGCATTTGCTCTATAAAGGGTCACGGGTCATATACAGATCTATAAAATGGCCGCAGGCATTCGGGTGTGGACAATTTCAGTTATCCGCAAAGTGCAGTCGTGCAGAACTGGCATAGAATGACTTTTTGTCTGGCTTAGATAAATGTCTTCAACGCTGAGGTCACTTATTTAAGCGTTCGAATGTATTTAAAAGCACTTTTTAAAGCTTTTGTTGGTTTTCTCATCAAAAATGAAAAAGAAATGAACTAAAAGATCCCGTCTTTTGTCTGTTATCCAAATGTATTGTAAGAACAATATCCTCATTGGCTTTATATTTCAGAAGAACATTATTAATCTACATATAATTACGTAAAAAAATCACATTTTCAAATCCATATTTTCAAGGAGTCTAAAACAAAGAAATAAATGATTAAAGAATGATTAAAACCCATATAATAAAACTTCTGGGAAATGTAAGTAAACTTAAAAAGTAATCCGCGTTACTTCTGTACCATAAATATTCCAAATGCCAATTCCATTCCAAGTTCTCAGACATGTTGACGATAATGCCACTGAAATGGTTCACAAGTAATTTTGCATATTATTCTTGAAAACGTTTAAAAAAAAAACGAAATTAATTTAAAGTTTAATTATTATTTCGCATTCAAGTACAATTTTAAAATTTCTATACCTGCTATTTTAATGCAAAATCCAGTTTACACTTAATATTGTATGCGAATCCGTGATAATTACCTAAAAACTCATTATGTTGAGAGATTTCGGCTACCTAAAATTTCAAAGAATGCTGTTTTATTCTAATAATTCTCTGATGCTAATGTTTAAATGTCCTTAATGTGTCAACATTCTTAACACATGCGTATTTTTATGAAATGTCAGACAACCTCAAAATAGTGTTTCCTAAATATTAGTGAAATACACTAGTACACAGTTTGTTCCAGCCTAGGCATCAAAGCACTTCTATGGTTAAAATATACATGGCAAGTTGAAAGGAATCACCGTATCTAAACATCGTAATATTATTTACGACGCTCGATTTATCAAGGGCGTGAGCATTATTTGTGTAACATATCCTACGTTCTTTTCCATATCTTATAACTGAAGTAGTAACAACGTGAAGGGGGACACATGCAGTGTTATTTGTCTTTGCTTGTACCTGTATTCGTTTGTCTCAGTCTTTACGCTGTTTGCTTTGTTGCAGAAAATGCATAATCTGTTGAAACGCATGCTGCAGAAAAGCTTTATAAATCTTTGTGCTGCAAAAGCAATTTTAATTGCAGATAAACTATTTTTTTAAGCAAAGCTATTTTTTAAACAAACACAAGAGGATGAGATACATGATAAAAATTGTTAAATATATTTAATCAGTTTATCTTGAAAAATATTTTATATTCTTATCTTTATCTGATGTCCTTATTCTTATATTTATCATTGTCCATGGAAACTCAAATGCACAACATCCCCTAATAAAAAGTTTAAAATTAGGTGGAAAAAAGAAACAGAAATTGATGAAATCTGAAGCAAATACGGCTGTTTTTTTACATAAATCTGAGTGATGCCTCAGAGATAGTTACCATTTTAACTTTCCATTTTCACTGCAACAAGCCAACCAGAGAATTCTGATGTCGCATTCTTTCAGCCTCAAATGATTTCTTACTAAGATCGATTAATTATCGATCATGCGCAACCTTCAGCACAGACTGTTCTACCCTATCCCATGCTTCTTCCTACTGATACTAGCATCCAGTTGAGACTATATGCGCAGTTGGTCCTTCCACATGGTTTATCATTCACTCCCTGTTCTGTCTCTTTCCCCCGCCTTTGTAAAAGACCAGTCTTAAGCTCTAATCCAATGATTGGATCATCCATAGATTTTCGAGGATTATGATCAGATATCCCTTAAGACTTATTTTTAACTTGCATCTATAATGATTTGTATTTCATCATCTAAGAGGTAAAGAAACAACGGTGAATCTAGTTTTAATATAGTACTTTTAAGAATGTCTTGTAGTTTTTGTCTAGTAGTTGAATCTAGTACTTTAAAGGTTGGCTAAATTTAAGCACTTGAACCTTTTCTTCTTCCAAATGCATTTTCCTGAAGAATAAGGCACACACGAACTCGTTGACTGAATTAGGGACAGAGTAGATTCGCCCCTTTATTTTTTGTAAGAAATTAGACAGTTGTCCTTCAAGATATACATTAATTATGAGACCCCTGCTGTGTGAATAGTACTTTCAAAAATCCTTAACAATTGAGCCAGGTTTGATGCCTCCAAATTGGTCGTTCCAAAATTTTTCTCCCACCATTGGATGAAGATTTGTTTCATTTGTCATGCCTTATCCTACAAGCTTAAAATTATCATGACAACTGTTGGAAAAATCGAACGAATCAAACCTTTTTATTCGCGTGTCATTCGAAGTATAGCGAATTCAAAGGTAGCCTAGTGGAAGTTTGTTTTTTCTTCGTTTTCTTCTTATCCCGTATAAGAATTGGATCAGTTCCACGAGTTCTTCATATGAAAACTGTCCAAATGATATCTCCGATTACCATGAAATTTCTTGCATGACACTCCGAGGCTCTGAAGTATGTGGTCTTGCCGTTACACCGACAGCATTAATAGTCAAGGTAAATCTCTTCTTCTGTCAAGCATTCCATTGTTTTGGTGTAACCAATTCTATAAAGTGAAAATGTTCTTCCAGTGAAAATGCTGTCTGTTCACTATATAACTTGATGTTGGCTATTTCTCCCGGCCTTCTTCTTCTATGCCAATGGGGTTGCGATGCCTTATCATAGAACTTTTTATGTACCATAATATTCTCACTTTGTAATTTCCGTGCCCTCGACAACCCCTAGAGCTACACCGGTGGTAATTTACTACCGTTAGGGTCTTCTAAGCCCGGTCTTCATGGGATAAGGGACAGACTGACTGAGATATCTAGAAGAATGTAAAATCTTATTCCAAACTTGGCAACTGTTTTCCGTGTGTTAGGAAAGGCCATTCTTATGTGCTAAGTCATACTTCTATAGTAAGTTTTCCTCCTTACTCGGAGAGACAGCAAATACAGTCTTTTCCAGGAAGAAAGATCAAAAATTTCGCATGGTCAATAAAAAAGACCCCTTAGAATACATTTTGTATCAAAGTAAATGAAAAAGAGGATATTCATAATTTATTCGAATATTTTCATAACTAATGTTGTACACTGCTAATTAACTTTCATTCTCCAAGGACTTTTAGTCAAAGGTGAAAGGCGTGGCTGTTCCCATCTCCATGGCCCCTTTCATCCCTGACAAACTGATCAAACACCTAAAAAGATTTGAAAACAAAGGGCCGCCCCCCCCCCGTCTCAGACTTTTAAAAAAGAAACCTTATATATATCTTATTTTGATCCTTTAAAAGTAAGATTATAAAAATTTCAAGATAAGTTGAGAAGATATGTTTAAAATCCTGGTAAATTAATTTAACATTAGGTGTTCCAAATTTTTTATTCTCATATCTCAGAAGCGGCTGGATTAGTGATTTGAAAATTGGTATCCAGATTGAATTTCCAAATTTCGGGTAAATATTATTGAGTTACTAGAAATTATGAAGTAGATGCGAAGTTTGATGGCGGCCAAGTGCAAATTTCTGCAATTGGATGAATATTCCCTATTGAATGCTACCTTTGAATTTGCTCTGCGTTGAGTCTCAATACTATCTAAGGACGAATGATCGAAGCTTCATCAAAGAGAGACATAGATGAGAATCTCAATCCACATCCATATTCAATAACACAAGATGAACAAGACTTTTGTGACAGCAAGTTTAACGGGAATATGTTAGTTTTCAGAATATTATTTTCAGATTACTCGAAAAACAAATCATGTTTGTCATTCGAGACAAATCGTGTATCACTAAAATGATTCTCTTCCACGTGAGAAAGAACTTACATATCAGTATACGGTTTAAAGGTTTTCCTTGCGAACCATCGAAAATTTTTTTTTTCCAATTCTCAATTTAAACGCAGATTTTACACATTGTATGAGCAGACTTGTTTCATTTACAGCTACTATAAAATTCTACACGTCATGTTATATAATGGAATAAGTGTTTTCTGGGTAGGTAGAAGGTGACAGTATGTGCAGTTATGTCTGTAAGACGGTTTGTTCTTTCAATGTGTGCTGAGATGTATTTCTTATTTTCCTTGCTATTTACGAAGTCCGAAGCTTCCATTATGTTTAGATAATTGACAGTGTTTGAAGCTATTACTTATACGGTTTAATACTTAACTCCAAAAATATACAGTTCTGGTTATCTTATAAAAAGTACTGTTTTCCAAACCTTTGTAAAACTTTTTTGTGTGAGCTATTGCTGTCTTTATGGTGTCATAACATTCTGTGAAAACGGTGGCGTTGTATCTTTCTTGCATTGCTATTGGAGCAGTCGGAGGAAAGAAAGCATTTTAAAAGTCGGGCGTCCCCAAGAAGCCGGTCTGCTGATT